>OX438920.1:5202500-6402500 GCA_949316025.1 Lapara coniferarum
TTGTTAAGGTAGCCACTGCTTTACTACGACATAGTACGTAGGAAAAAAAAAAGTCAACCAAAAATATTACTTAAGACGAGGCTGTATGGGCTCGAACCCTTTGCCTTCCCTAAAGGGAAAATTATAAAAAAAAAAAAAAAAAAAAAAATGTCTATGGTAATTCATAACTGGCAACAATAATTCTAATGTCATTCTAATGTCAAACTCAAACAACATGGCGATTGAGTGTTTTTATTTTTCATGAGGCCAAATTTTGAAATTGATTAGTACCAAAATCGGTGGTCAATATGACATCACTAATACAAAAAATAGAGAAGTTAATCAAGAGGGAAAAAACAACCCCAGAACGAAAGAAAGATGATTCCACCAAGACCTCTAGTGAGATTCTTTCCGAGTTGTTCAGTGCGTTCAATGCAGCTCCGCCTAAAATTGACGAGATTTCTGTAAAAAAGAAAAAGAGTAAGAAGAAACACAAGAAAAAAGATAAGAAAAGGAGCCGAAGTAGCAGCATCAGTAGTGAATCCGACAATAGCGAGTACTCACATAAACGAAAAAAGAGGAAAAAGAGCAAGCTAAAAAAACGTAAACACAGCCGCTCACCTTCATCTAAACGATCTCTTACACCTATTCTAACGAAACCTGACTTGGACCTACTCAAGTTAAAGTATAAAACTGAACACATTCAGTCTGACGATGTAAAGAACGTTGTTAAAGTGGAGCCCAAAGTGGAAAATGTACCCATCAAATATGAGGACACGATATATAGTATCAAGGAAGAAGAAATTGACGCTAGTTTGATACCTATGCCAGATTCACCAAAAGAACTTACAGGTTCTGATGCAAAGGCTACATCTGACTTAAGAAAAGACTTGCCCACGGATAATGACAAATCTAAGGGCAAGATTCAAATTAAGAATTTGAAATTTAGTGCTATCTTTGAGGAAACAGTTAAAAAGGCGGAAGAAGAGGCAAGAAAAAGGGCGGAGAAATATGAGGAAGGGGAGTACACAGATTCCTCTACAGGTTCTGTCAAAATGGTATCAAATTCGCAGTTCCCTAAAACATCAGACCCTGGAGGTATTCTTAAGCAACAAGCTGCTGAAGAGAGCAAAATGTAAGTTATAATCATTTTAGTAGGAAAATAAAATAAGCATTCATTTTGTTAAACCCACTCTACAGGGTTATGCATTGGGGTTTATGAAATATTCTGCTGTGTGACTTACTACACTCTGACTGTGTGACCTAACCCACTTGGACACTAAAACCAATTGAAAGTGTTATACGGAATGTGCAAGGGTGAAATAGCTCTAATGAAGGCGAACTGATCACCCGTCTGCGCTACTGCGTACATCCCCACAAAACATATACGGAATGTGTGGTTTTTTATATTATATACTATTTTTACAGGTTAGAAGAAATTAAGAACAGCCCAAGAAAAAGCTCTCACAAGTCATCACGTAAAGAGAGGTACATGTTGCTTATATTTAGAAAAAAAACATTTTATTTGTGATAAACAATCTATATTAATATTATAAAGCTGAATAACCTATAAAATGAAAACTAAAATTTAAGGCTTTCACAAAGAAGCTCCTAATAAAATATAATAATTCACTCAGTTTTCTCAATCTCTGTACAATAATGATATAACAAGTATCAGTAAAATATTATCTATCTATACTATTATTATAAAGCTGAAGAGTTTGTTTGAGCGCGTTAATCTCAGGAACTACTAAACTGATTTTGAAAATTCTTTCACTAATAGGAAGCTACATAACTCCTGAGTGCTATAGGCTACTTTTTATCCCGGGAAAGTATTTTAGTTCCAGAAAAACTTTTTCACGTGGGCGGAGCCGCGAGCACTACTAGTCGGTTATATGTTTTATATATTGTATTATTTAACATGGTATACATATGAAGCTATTAAAGCAAATGAAAATTTCAGATTTAATAAGGAAAAAACCTGCTTTAGTAAAAAGTGTAAAAGTCAGCTAGGATTTTCCCAAACATTAACATTTATAAACTAAGTATTACTATTTGTAAAAATTATCGCTACACAGATCTAGAAGCAAATCCCGCCGATCAAGATCACCATCGACGTCGAAAAAACGTCGTCACAGGTCGAAATCTCCCCACAAGTCAAAATCTCGCCATCGGTCAAAATCTCGCCATAGGTCAAGATCTCGACATCGATCAAGGTCAAGAAGGAGATCCGACTCGACGTCAAGACATAGGTCTCGGCATTATTCTCCCAGAAACAGAGGTAGAAGGTCTAGGTAAGATAAAAGACTTTTATTGTTGAGTCACGGATAAGCCACCAATATTTTTTAAAAACTTATTATGTTATTTGATTGCTACTATTATAAAGTGGAATTAAAAATAACATGTATTATTGAATTAAGAATAACAATACTGTAATTTTTTGCGAAACAACATAGGTCCCCGAGTGGTGTGAAACTAGCAGACAGTGAGAAAAAACGACTCCTAGAGGTGGCTCGCAGAAATGCGATCAACATGCTCAAGAACGGAGCGGTGCCGGCAGGCGCTGCTGCTCTCCCACCTCACACTAGGAACCAAGTCATGGCAGCTATACAGTCTGGAGGTAAGAAGCTTAAATTAAGTATAGATTCACATTTGAATTACTGAATTTTGGATTGCAATAAAATTGTGGTGCTATATGAAAAAACTTAAAGAAATTGCTCTGTCATGTCATCCTTATTGTACTTGGTTTTTGCCACACCTGAATAATGAATTACATTGCATTGAATTTTAAACAATCTTTATTTTAAACATCTGTATATTGAATTATTCATCAAATATGCAATAGTAATTATGTTTTTCCTTTTGTCCAATCTAAATTTGTATGTAATTTTATTCTTTCTGCTTTGTTCAGGTAAATCAGTAGATGAGTTGACAGATTTCTGCAAGCACTTATCAAAGAAGGAAGCTCTTGGAGAACTGTCATCCGTCTCATCCAATGATGAAGACATGAGCGAGAATGAGGACACTATTGCATTCCATCATCCGTTCTTGGTCAAAGAGAAAGCACCTATAGTTATGAATATCAGGGTAATTTATTTCAATAACTTTATTTTTATGGTATCCATATTTAAAACTTTAACAGGTTAATTTCGATTGCAAACTGATTAAAATGTTTTTTTTTTCAATAGGGTGGAGCTCCATTGCCGGTCAAATCTACTGCAGTGGCTGTAGTGAACAAGGAAGAGTTGCGAATACAATTCCCTGTCTCCTCTGGCTCGCAGCACAGAGAGAAAGCATCCGAATGGGTGCCTGTATCGCCACCCAAGAAAGATATGGTAACTATATGATACTCCATCCAATCATTTATTTAACTTTGACAGTTCGTTTTCTAATCAATAGGAGATGTACTAAAGCGTTACCGATTCGATTTCTTGTAACAACGATTTAATCCTACTATAATATTATAAACGCGAAAGTTTGTAAGAATGTATGGATGTATGGATGTTTGTTCCTCTTTCACGCAAAAACTACTGATCGGATTTTGATGAAATTTAGCACACGGTTAGATCATGTCCTGGATTAACACATAGGCTACTTTTTATCCCGGTAAAATATAAACCGGTGCTTTTATACGGGAAAAACTTTTTAACGCGGGCGGTGCCGCGGGCAAAAGCTAGTTTATAAATATACTGGATATGTATAATATGTATTACCTACAATAAATTTGGGAGCTTAGTATTTAACATTGTATTTTTTCTTTCAGCAAATTGCAAAGTTAAATTCTAAACCAACGAAGCCTGCTGTCACTGAAACTGTAAAGTAAGTACATAATAAATTATATCCTGACCAGGAAAATAAAAAACTTTGGTTGTGGTAAGATATAGAACTAATTTCTAATACTGACAATGGAAACTTAAAACGATTAGTGGCGCTCCCAAAGCAGGTTTTTGTTTCTTGGTCAGACTATACATTCTTATTTGTTTTTTAAATATGGTTCGCATTTTTTCAATGTAAGTATGAACTGAGTGTATAAGGGTATATACATGGTACATAGGTAGCACATGGCAACTGGGTCACATCAATATGTATTGAGCAAGTGCATTGTTAAATGTAGTACTTGTTTAATTATACAACAGGACATCAAACAAGCAATATTTTTTTTATTTTACTACAATACAATATTTAACTACATTTAACCAAAGAATAAAACATGTTGTACTAGACTTTCGCTCGCGGTTCCACCAGCATGAATAAGTTTTCCAGGATAAAAGTCCCGCTTTATATTTTCCCGGGATAAAAAGTAGCCTATGTTACTCTCTGATAATGTAGCTTTATATTGATGAAAGAATTTTTAAAAGTATTTTTGAGTTTATTTGTTGCAAAAATACAAATACATACACATACACTCACGCCTTTTGTCCCCGAAGTTGTAGGCAGAGGCACAAGTAGTGCACTCACTTTTCGCCATATCGGGCACAAATTCCAGACTCCGGTCTGATGCAGAGCAGAAAAACCCAATACCACTTTGCCCAACCCGGGGATCGAACCCGAGATCTTGACATTGCAGTCGTACCGTAATACAACTACGCCACCAAGGCAATCAAAAATACAAACCCTACTAATATTATAAACGCGAAAGTTTTCAAGTATGTATGGATGTATCGATGTTTGTTACTCTTTCACGCAAAAACTACTGAACGGATTTCGATGAAATCTGACACATGGGTAGATCATGTCCTGAATTAACATATAGGCTATTAGGCATAAAGGCATTTTATCCCGTGAAAATAAAAAGTGGGACTTTTATCCCGGAAAACTTTTTAACACGGGCGGAGCCGCGGGCAAAATCTAGTCTTTATAATATTATTAGTATAGATAAGCGCCATATTTATGACATATATTTTGTCGTACAAATATTTATTGTTTTAATATGTTGTACAGACCATCGTCGGGTCCGCTGGCCTTACCGGCGCCTCCCGCCGCCGCGCCAGCTTACATAAAGAACTTCACTTCAGGAACGCGTAAGCATTGTTTCATTAAATATCTTTTTTTTATTATTATTGACTGCCTCGGTGGCTTAGTTGTATTACAGTACGACTGCAAAGCTGAGGTCTCGGGTTCGATCCCCGGGTCGGGCAAAGTGATATTGAGTTTTTCAATTCAGTATCAGCTCGGAGTCTGGAATTTGTGCCCGATATGTCGATAGGCTCGCCCCCTATCACATCATGGGACGGAATAATGGCGAAAAGTGGATGCACTAGTTGCGCCTCTGCCTACCCCTTCGGGGATAACAGGCGTGAGTGTATATGTATATTTATTATTATTATTGCATAGAAAGATGAGACGAGCATGTCAATCAGCTGATGGTAAGCGATACGACCACCCATAAACAGTAGCACTTTGAGTTACAAAGTACTGTGTGATATTCCACTACGCTTGTCTTCCTGAGACATAAGATGTTAACTCTCATTATGTCCTATAGTTGCACTGGCTACAATGTCCTTCAAACCAAAACACAACAGTGCATGCACACTGCTGCTTGGCGGTAGAAAACAAAACACATTGTGGTGGTACCCACCCAGATGGACTATTACATATGAGGGACCTACCACCAGTAAAATTACCAGTAATTAAGAACCATTTAACTAAGCCTTTAAAAAGTGGTTTCTGTCAAGTGTAGGGAAGTAAAGCTAATTATTACTGAGTTCCACTAAACAATTTTCACTTGTAAGGAAAGTCCTTGTAAGTTTTTATTCTATATTTTTTTCTACAATCGTTAACTTTTATAGAAAAATAATAATATGGAAATGACATATATACTAATAATCTTTCGCTAGGATATGTCATTCCCATACACAACCTTACCGTAAATGATTGTAGGAAGGGATCTTGGTCACGGTCCCTTTTGTCTCACTAATTGCAAATCACCTTACAGAGTTGACATCAGTGCCAGCTCTACCAGCTCCTGGTCCTCAAGCATATCCCCCAGGAGTAGATCCACCACCCATTGTAAGAACAATGTTTATAATTTTTTTGTTAATTATTGATAGTAAAGAAATATGTACATAATTATACATTTTCGTTCCCGACAAACATGTTTTGTACACCGTTTCGTTGTTGACATAATTTATTTTTATATATTTAATAGCTTTTGCCTGCGGCCTTACCGGCACGAAAGGTTTTTTCCTGGATAAAAGTCCCGCTATACATTTTCCCAGACCGAATTGTAAATCTACACCATTCGAATCCACCTGAAGACACAAAAAAAAACATCAAAATCGGTCCAGTCAGTTAGGCGGAGTTCAGTGACATACACTCGCACAGAAGAATTATATATATAGAGATAAACAACTTCCGGAGCTGATTACAGTAACATTGTTATTTTTCGTGACATAAAACTTACGTATTATATAAGAATTGCATACGATTGTAATATCTGCTTAGCACATATTATTGTTTTAGGACATGGCATCTATCGTCTCGCAGAAATTGTTGATGATTCGCAGAGCACAAGAGGAGAATGAATTAACCGCTACACATGGGGTATGTCGCAACTAGTGAACTCATATTCCATTCCATTTTAAGATATTGAACACATCTACAATCAAAAACCCTACACTAAATATTAGTTGTCTGCATAAGGACCCCGAGTCTTTCAAGCAGACCTTGTAAGAGCAATTATGCAGGTCGACATAATTGTGCTGACCGTTATGCTTGCATTTCTTGCCTGTGGACATTTTTTGTTGCTCTCAAAACTAGGATTAGTGCAATTAATTTCTATGTTATATATAAAAAAGGGCATTAGAGTCTCCAATCCTCATAGTTTATAGACGAAATACTCTATCACCAACAAAATGACAACAATAGGGTAGTTGACAACTATTTAAAATACAATTATGAAAAACGTATGCTATCCAAAATCTAATGGAAAAAGAATTTTCAAAATTGGCGCAATACTATAAAGCATTGAAAGGTGGAAGAGGTAGCTGTCAAATAACAATTCTAGGCTGTGACGTCACCCAGCGCCGTCGGCCATAATGCTGCCTGCGTGCGAAAGAGATAGCGAGAAATCCCTGCCACGCCCCCAATTTTGTTCACAAAAATATTTCAAAATTGAATAACTGCTTTATGTTTCAACCGATTTTGATACTGATTTAACAGAATTTATTTTTCGTATTATTTTCTGTTACATCTAAAACAATGTACCAAATTAAACTTACAGGAAAGTACCCTATTATACATACATACATATACACTCACGCCTTTTATCCCCGAAGGGATAGGCAGAGGCGCAACTAGTGCACCCACTTTTCGCCGTTATTCCGTCCCATGATGTGATGGGGGCGAGCCTATCGCCATATCGGACACAAATTACAGACTCCGAGCTGATACTGAATAGAAAAACTCAATATCACTTTGCCCGACGGGGAAATCGAACCCGGGACCTCAGCATTGCAGTCGTACCATAATACAACTACGCCACCGAGGCAGTCCTCCTATTATACTAACAAAAAAAATATTTCAGTTTGGCTGGTCAAAGGATTCTACGCTAGGTCAGTTCACAGGAACGACTGGTGCTCAGATACTAACGCCAAAGGAGCTAGCCAGTGGCACGCAGGCCTGGGCCAAAAAGGTACACCTCATACAGTATACGATAACAATATTAGCGAAATAAATCAATTGGGTATGTAGGTGTGTATTCATATATTATTGTCCCACAATTTATATATGTACAAGTTGAAATAATGCGATATTATAAAATTAATAGAGTATACCTTTACATACGCATTGACTTGTTTCACTAATGTATACCTACATTGGAATTGCAAGTGCCCTCTTCACTGCCATTCTTTCAATTAATATTATGTTCTTTGATTATTATGTTGAAATGAAATATGGCATTTTAATATAGTAATAATCAAATAACATAAAAAAAATACCGAAAAATAAGTAAATCTATTAAAGTGTAAAACGAAACTTGACGTTCATGTTGACGTAATTTGTACTGTAGGGTTTGATACTAAAGTTTACTTGTAAATATCTAGTTAAATTTGGAATCATTATTTTAAATGTTAATTTACACACAAAAAGCTTTGATTAATATGGAT
Source organism: Lapara coniferarum (assembly GCA_949316025.1). Lineage (NCBI taxonomy): Eukaryota > Metazoa > Arthropoda > Insecta > Lepidoptera > Sphingidae > Lapara > Lapara coniferarum. Next base: position 5,210,588 of record OX438920.1, read on the forward strand.
TTAAAGTGGTCTTCATATGCCACACTAAACAGGAAGCACTTCTGAATAAAATAAGAAGTAGAAAATTAAATAAGTGGTGGTAAGTAGCATTAAAAATGCAAATAAAATCGTTACCATAAACAAAATTCACAAAAACTATTAACATTTAAAATATGTGTGTGCATGTGAATGTAAAAATTTTTTTTCATTTTTATTTCCAATTCTTTTTTGTGTTTTTGCATTACCTTTGTAAAAATATACAGGTTGATGCAAAAATGAGGTATAACGCGTTCAAAGAGAATGATCTGAATTTTACTCGTAAAGTTAAAAAAATGATCTGAATTTTACTCATAAAGTTTTAATCAGTGTGACCAAGTACAAATGCGCGCATAAATGTCGTGGGGTTTCGTTCAATACTTTAATTTGCTGGCAATAACGTTTTCTTTCAGCCGAGAGCGTCGTGGGTCGGGAACACGCTGTTTGCTCCGCTGCGGTCAGAACTTATAATACACACGTATTATGTTTTCTGACCTTGTTTTGTCATTATTGATAGTTGTAACAACATTTAATACCCTTTACTATTCACTGAAGCTAATTCCTTGTTTATGGTATGCACTGTTTCTGTTTTAGTAGCGCTATAGAATGCTCTTTGAAAAAAATACGTATTTATATAAATGACGTCGTACGTTCTTATATCCTTATAGTTTTTGTATTTCGTTGAATTCCAATATTTACGTATGTAATGAATTTACTAATATTTTAAAACTGAATTCCTTGTCTATAGCATGATCAACTATTATGATTTATCTATATAATTATTCTGTACTTACAAGTACAATATGAAATCGTATGTCAGTATATGTATCAATATATCTATTAGATCATTAATTTCTTGCAATAAATAATATTATACCACAAATTCGATCATAACGTACAATAAAATAGAGCGTAGTATGAAATCGTAAAATAACTTTAAAATCGTATTTGATAAGCCACTTGCAACTATTTTATGTTTTAACCACATGTTTTATGTAACTGATCAAATATTTATTTATTAATGAAAATAATCATATCATACACTCACGCCTTTTATCCCCGAAGGGGTAGGCAGAGGCGCAACTAGTGCACCCACTTTTCGCCGTGCATATTCCGTCCCATAATGTGATAGGCGGCGAGCCTATCGCCATATCGGGCACAAATTCCATACTCCGGACTGATACTGAACATATAACCCAATATAACTTTGCCGAGAATTGAACCCGAGACCTCAGCATTGCAGTCATACCGTAATACAACTACGCGACCGAGGCAATCCCTAAACACACTGCTAGTAAAACCACTTTATGTAAAATACTTATAAAATATGCATTGTTTCCTTAAATATGTCATTAATAATTATGTTATGTATGCTAGTATGAGTTTCAAAATGTTGCTACAACTATCATAGAATTCAGTTCAATTCCGTGCCGTGTAAAGGGAGAACTGTTGAGTTCGCTCATTACACTCCATTTATCACAAAGTGTACAATGTAATGATAATTCTCGTGCCATACACACAGTGGCATGCCAATCATCATTACCTTATATTGCTAACAAATATTCAGTTTTCCCCTTTATTTACGACTGACAATTTGTTGATCTTTTAGTAGTATTACCGGTGGTAGGTCTCTCATATGTAAGAGTCCGTCTGGGTGTGTATCACCGCAATGTCTATTTCTACCGCCTAGCAGCAGTGTGCATGCACTGTTGTGTTTCGAATTGAAGGACATTGTAGCCAGTGTAACTACTGGACATAATGAGACTTAACATCTTATGTCTCAGGATGACGAGCGCAGTGGAATGCCACACAATACTTTGTAAGTCAAAGCGCTGAATGGCGTTGCTACTGTTTTGGTGGTCGTATCGCTTACCATCAGGCGAAAGGCATGCTCGTCTCGTCATTTATTGTAATAAAAAAATAGTACAAAAATGTTTTGCCTCAATTTTAATTTATTTAAAAAACAATGTACAACATAATATTGTTGCCTTGTAACTATGGGAAGAATTAAAATGAAATAAAAATCATTTCAATATTTATCCAAGTTGATAGTGCAATTTATAACAATGTGCGGATGTTAAATAAAAAATAAGTCAGTCCTGCCAACAACGGCAGCCTAGTGATTCTTTGAGCTGTTTGAAACAGTCACATTTCATTTTTTGAGTGTTTTGCTCGGCTCATAGAAAATCATGGCTGTTACGGGGAATTCATGAATATTTGTTGCAGCCTCTAAGTGATGAGAAGCGCTACGTTAGACGCGCCACAGTACGCGGATGATGATAGGTGCAAACGTTATGTACCCAAGTAATGAGGTAAGTATACAACAGGGGATGGAACGGTCACTGTCATGAAGATTGTATGTTAGCAAAGTTGTTGCGAAGTTACAAAACTCCAACGGAGCTTGGATGTGTAAAAAAAACACGATGCGTCTCCGCTTCGTTTTATTGTGATTGGTTGAGAGACTGACGTATCGGTATTTTGATGTTTGTGATTGATCGAGAAACCGATACGTCAGTCTCTCAACCAATCACAATAAAACGAAGTTGAGACGCGTCGTGTTTTTTTTTCACGTCCTAGCCCCGCAGAGTATTTAGAACACTACAAGAATTTGGCATTCTACAAATGGATTTGCCTGAAAATTAAAGTGCAGAAATTAATTTCATTTCCAACATTTTATAATAGTGCTAGATATTTCGAATATGATGATTTACTGAAGAGTTCGGGTATATTTTATTTAAATATTAAATTATATTTTTATATGTAGGATCAACTCCAACGCGCGGCGCCTGTAGAGGGCGGCATGGGTATGCACCTATTGCAGAAAATGGGGTGGACCCCGGGGCAGGGGTTGGGTAAGGAGGGCACGGGCACACTGCAGCCTTTACTGCTGGAAGTGAAGCTGGACACCCGGGGTCTACAGGCCAAAGAAGAGGTCAGTAGCCGGTACCGCACAGGAGTAAGTACATTATTTTATACTTTACTACGCTAACTGTGAATTTGGCATCGCTTTTGCCTGCTTTTACTAATTTTTAGTGAGTAATACTGCATAATATATCAAGTAATAGGTATTTTTTGCATTATATTTTATGTGGTATTTTTTTATAGTTTGGTCAAAATATACAGGTTGTTCCAAAAATGAGGTACCCATAATATATCACACACATGGAGAATAACCTGAATGTAATAGGGGGCGAGCCTATTATTATTATTATGATGATACTAGTTAATGTATGTTGATTGTTTAGATGAAACAGCCGCGTCCAGGCAGGATCCGCGGTGGGCCGGCGCCGCTGGTGGCGGGTGGCAAGCATCCCGTCTCACTGCTCGGTGAATATTGTTCAAAACAAAAACTGGGACCACCTGAGTACAGCATCTGTTTGGAATGTGGACCGGATCATAAGAAGAACTTTTTGTTTAAGGTATTTATTTTATATTAAAAGTACTATGATGTTTAACTCATAATAAAATGTAATCTTGAATCACATTTTGTCAGTATGGTATTATTTTTATCTGTACACTCCTTGTCGTTTTGCTAGATAATTTAACAGTTGGTCTATAAATTGTGTACAAATTAACTTTCTTATGATAATCCTTGTTCCCTATAGCTTCAAATTTCTGGACTTTTGGCTCTTGTGAAGTAATTTTAATAAAATTTTCGAGAATTTTGGTTACTTTTCTCGCCTATCATATGTCTGGTCGGTCAATGTATTGTTATATTTATTAGGGCCCATCCAATATGCCCATAGTTGGTAATAACCCATATTTTGGGAAGCGCTGCCCTATAGGAAATTGAAATTTTGGGAATAAAACTTTCTACTTAGTTCCACATCTAAAATAATTTTGTTTATAGTGAGATAACGATTAGGGTATTTTAAACAATATTTTGTATTGGCGCAGGTAAAAGTAGCTGGTGTTGAATACCAGCCAGCTGTGGCCAGCGCGAATAAGAAACAAGCGAAAGCGGATGCGGCACAACTGGCCTTGCAGAAATTGGGCATATTGCCTTAAATGTCTGCAACTCATATATTTGAACGATAATAGTATAATGTTAAGGAGTTTAATAAATATTATACGATTAAAATTGCATTTTCATTGATTGATTGTAAATTATAAAATATGTCTTGTGTGTGTTCTACAATTTTATTTATCCAAGACATTGCTACTTTTATAATAATATGCGATGCAATCCCTGTATTATATACTGCATAGTGCTGAGTATGGACCTCTACTGCTGAGAGGGGTTGGGCCTTAGTCCAACACGGCGGCCTGGCAGGTTGGCAGACTTCCATAGTTCCATACCCTCGAAAATCTTGTGGAGAATTCTCAGGTAAATAGGTTTCCTCACGATGTTTTCCTTCACCGTTAAAGCGAACGATAATTGTAAAAAAATACATGCGTAATTTCGAAAAGTCAGATGTGATGCCTTTGGTTTTGAACCTGGACATTGTCACGGCAGACCATTCCATCACCAACCAGGCTATCGTCCATTGCCCATACATATGACCTTACTATTCAGAACCACCTCAGATATTATTCTAAGTTAAACACTGTATATGCCTGTCATAGTTATACAATATAAAGCACCAAATAAGTCTTAAGACACATATGTTTATCAGTGAAACGTTAAAGGGCATCGAAGCGTCAAATTTTTCACAAATTTGCACGAATGCATGTGAATTCACGCTTTAACATTTAGTAGACGAGTGACGACGCGTCGGTCGCACTCACATGTGCAAATTCTGTCGAATGCACGTCCTTTTTTATTTCGAAAGAAATATGTGCTTTATGTTGTGGAGATAAGGGTGCATTTGCTATATTTTCAGATTTTTGCTTCGATGCGTTGCAAGTTTTGACACTGCGCTCATATTAATTGACCCATAATGTTTAAATAATTACTACAGATGCTATTGAGTTGTATTCAGACACCAATGCAGGTTTTTTATTGTAGTAACATTCATTAAAGAAATAACAAAAAGGACTTTAAATCTATTGAGTAATTTATTAACAACAATAACACTACATTCTAAAGTGCATATAGATGAATTTAATACAAGCAGCTAATATTTCATAAAATTTTAGGAATATTGTAGCATAACAGGGTGCTAATTAGATATTGTAATCTAATCCAGTCTCAATCCTGCTTCTCTGGCCTATCCACAAACCATTATGCAGTCTTTTTACATTTAAATAAAAGCCTCAGCATATTTGTATTGCTATAAATAAAATATTACTGTAAATGATGAGAAATAATATGAAATAAAAAGCACTAAATAAGAATCCTTTCTCAATCTTTCCAATGCTTTGTGAATAGGTCTTTCTACAAAATCACAGATCTGTTCCAATATTAATTTTATAATGTGCTTAATTTTTCTTTGAGCCTTGTTGCTTAATCCTATAGTCAGATAGTGCTGCTTTGATGGCGTCTTCAGCAAGCACTGAAAATAAAATTATAATTTATCAATAAAATCATTTCATCATCATTATCAGCCACCATAAGAACACAGGCCTCCCCTAAAGATTTCCAGATGGATAGAAAATCATTTAACGCTAATAAAAAAAAAATTAAAATAAGGACCAATAATAAAACTATTTGCTAACAGTAGTTAGTATTGTAACAAAGATTGTAATGTACAACTCTACAAGGAAATATAATCTTCAGTGTATGCAGTGATTATTAACTTCATAACTACAATAAACAATGCCCTACTTAAATAACAACTGAACTGAGATTGAGGGGATTATAACAAGAAATAAAAGGGTGTAAAACCCTAAGTATGTCCATAATTGGTGGTAATAACTGTTCCATTTCCTCCTTAAAACTGACATGACTATTTCATATTAAACTTTTGTATGTATAGTGCACCGTGAAGTCACACAAGCTACATGATGTAGCCCAGCAGGCCTCAGATTGAATATAGCTGGTCTAGATTCTATTTTAATATTATGTACATAAAAATTCCACAACTCACTAGAACAATGCAGCTTGACTGGTGGCAGAGACAATTCCTTAGCAATGTCTGTATTCTTCAACTTAAGAGCTTCATCTACTGTCTTGCCCTTAACCCATTCGGTAGCAAGAGAGCTCGAAGCTATTGCTGAACCGCAACCAAAGGTCTTAAACTTGGCATCAATGATTTTGCCATTCTCGTCAACTTTGATTTGCAATTTCATTACATCTCCACAAGCTGGGGCACCAACAAGGCCAGTGCCAACATTTTTATCCTTCTTGTCCAAGGAACCCACATTGCGTGGATTCTCATAATGTTCAATCACCTAAAATGGAAAAAAGTGAAATTCATCTACACTAACATTATAAAGTGGAAAGATTTGAAATCCTATTAGTGAAAGAATTTTTTGATTTTGAAAATTCTTTCACTAATAGGAAGCTAATTTACTTCTGATTGCTATAGACTACTTTTATCCCGGAAAAAATCACGCGGGCGGAGCCGCGAGAGAAAGTCTAGTATGTAATATAGCCTCATTGTGAAACCCATGTCATCTTTTATATGAGAAAGGTTTACGTATTAAAAGGCGTCAGTTTTTTATATTAAATAAGTTGTAGCTATGGAAATTATCATTTCTTTGTAAATTGTAATCACCTGATAAATTATTTTATCAAATGTCCATAACCTAGGTTTAAATGACGTATATAGCAGGGAATTTTAGGAATGAATATAAGTACTAAGTAGGTAATAGAGTAAACATTATCATGTATCAATGGTTCTCAATGGTCAAGGTCATTCACGAAATTACGTCGCACTGTGCTGAAATCAATAATTCCTTGACATTGCACTGCGTTATATACTTACATTTGCATGATAAGATGCAGTCTGAATAATATTGGGATTGCTGAAACTTTTCAAGCAAATGCAGCGGCGTATATTGTTCACTATGAAAGCCATGGTCAAATTAGAATTATTTGCAATAGAACACTTTTTGTACGATTTAAGAAGACCACCACTTTTTCGCAATGAAAATATATGAAAACCAGTCTCAACTTTTTGCCACAAATCCAGAGTAAAATATTTCCGTTCAGAAACACATTGTCTTATTGGGAATAAAAAATAAAATAAATATTTTTCATCCTCTATTCAAATAGGAAATCGAATTTTTCGTGTAGATAAGGCGCATTATTTCTCATAAATATCTTGGTTTGATTTCAAAAAATACTATTAATTTTCATATGTTTACTTCAACTACACTTTCAACACAAAGTTTTTGAACGCATAGCTTTTACCAAGTTTTAATAATAATCTATGGCTTTTACTTCGTACGATTATCAACGAAATCATGGATCTGGCAAGTGGCAAGCGTTCGTCGAAACAGTACGGGTTACGGGTAAATCATGTTCTACATTAACACATGGGCTACTTTTTACCCCGGTAATTTGCTCCCATGGGAAATAAATTTGATAATTTAAGAAGATGGCGTTGGTATCGTACAGTAAGACAGCGTTTGTGACACAGGTTTGTGAACACTGTCAACTAAGATTATACAAAACCAAAAGAAAATATTCAAATTAAAATCTTGTTTTGATCTTTTCAGTTCTGCAATGAATTTAACAAAGATGGCAGATATTGACGCAGTCGGGTTTTTTTTTCTTTTTATTTTTTTTTCCATATTTTTAGTTTTCTTTTTGTTAAGCCTGCACTACACGACTCGCGAAGTTGATCGAAGTTGGCCGAATAAGATAGTGTGGAAGAGCACTTCGCTTCGCTTCGTGCCACCTCGGCTCGCCTAGAGCGACTTCCAGACGTTGTCGGTTTTTGCGCCCGAGTCAAAGGACTCGAAGTGTCCCGAGGTTCGAACACGAAGCGTCTTACTACACTACTCGGCTCACTTCAGTTCGCATCGAGACGTCATGAGCACAGGTTGTATTCAACGTTCCGTAGGTAGTTCACAGAACACGATTAACAGTACGTTATAATCTTTAAAACTACGCAACGAATTTTGATGCGGTTTTTTATAAATAGATAGCTGATAGAGTGATTAAACCAGAAGGTTTTTATGTACTTTTAGCTCGAAAGAACTTATTAACCGCCGCGGGCAAAAGCTGATCTATAATAATATATTGCAATTAAAACAACGATATTTATTTAGAGCTTTGCGGTATAACGTTACAAAAGCCCCTTATTAACTATGGCACCACCTTTACAACGCCAGCACCATATATCAAAAAACCTGATTTAAAATTAAAATATTTCCCACAAAAAAAAAAATAGCAAAACCCGGGGACAAAATAGCTGATCTATAATGTGTTGATCCAGGATTAGGTTTATCCATGTGCCAAATATCATCGAAATCCGTTCAGTAGATTTGGCATTTACTTCTAAAAAATATCAAAAATATTAGCATCATACTACTGCCTCGGTGGCGTAGTTGTATCGTGTACGGCTGCAAAGCTGAGGTCTCGGGTTCGATCCCCGGGTTGGGCAAAGTGATATTGAGTTTTTCTATTCAGTATCAGCCCGGAGTCTGGAATTTGTGCCCGATATGGTGATAGGCTCGCCACCTATCACATCATGGGACGGAATAACGGCGAAAAGTGAATGCACTAGTTGCGCCTCTGCCTACCCCTTCGGGGATAAAAGGCGTGAGTGTATATGTATATGTATTGATAAAAAATACTATGCAATAGCTTTACCGCGGCAGTCACTGGGCTGTGACTGATCAAGAGTTCTGACCGCCCTAGGCTAAGTATGAGGACGCGCCCCCGCCAGATGTGAGTGATACGGTCGGCCTAAAAAGTAGTACATTAGTTTTGACTTTGTTTACTAGTGTGAAAATTTTAACATGGTTCATAAAAGTTTTCAAATCGATCTGCAAGTGAAATTAACGTTGTCCTTTAATCAGCACGACATTCAACCTTAGCGTGGCAAACCATTTTTTTAGCTGACCGTACATAAAGGCTAGAGGGTCTGAGCACAATGCTCAGTGACCTCAACCGAGTTTCTCAACTGGTGGGTCTCAGGATGAACATCGACAAGACCAAGATCATCACGAATGTTCAAGTTGTGCCTACCCCGATTACCGTTGGGACCTCAATTTTCGAAGTTGTAGACGAGTATGTCTATTTTGGCCAAGTAGTCCAACTAGGCAAGTCCAACTTTGAGAAAGAGGACAATCAGCGTATCCAGCTCGGATGGGCAGCGTTCGGGAAACTAAGCAAGGTCTTCTCGTCCAAAATACCTCAGTACCTGAAGACAAAAGTCTTCAATCAATGTGTATTACCAGTGATGACATACGTCACTGAGACGTGGCCTCTCACTATGTGCCGCCTAAGACGGCTCACGGGCACTCAGCGAGCTATGGAAAGGGCTATGCTAGTTGTTTTTCTACGCGATCGAATCAGAAATGAGGAGATCCGTAGGAGAACGAAAGTCACTGACATAGGCCAACAGATAAGTAAGCTGAAGTGGCATTGGGAATGGCACATAGTTCGAAGAACTGACAGCAGATGCGGTAAAAAAGTTCTCGAGTGGAGACCACGTACTGGCAAGCGCAGCGTCATCGGTCCACCTGCTAGGTGGACCGATGACTTGGTAAAGGCCGCAGGAACGCGCTGGATGCGGGCCGCTTTTGACAGGTCCATCTGGAAATCTTTGGGGGAGGCCTATGTTCAGCAGTGGACGTCATGTGGCTGATTATGATAATGATGATGACATAAAGGCAAAGCACCTCGCGCATTATACGACCAAAATCATGACAAGTGACTGCAGGCTACCAAGTAGAAAATCAAATCCATGTCGTGTTTAGCCGCATGACTTGTATTGGCTTAGTTTTTATAGACAAGTTAATTGTTGCGGCCATTGACCATGTGCGTCGTTATTTAGTGTGTAAAGTTGCTTCAACTTTAAGTATTTTTTCTAATATGTATACTCCTGTGTTTATCTTTAAATTATAAAACCTTAAAAAACCCGCATTATTAAAAACCAACGGAAATTGAAAATAATTTTTAATAAACTTGAATTGAGAATAGATATAGTGTAAATTGGCACCAAGTGGTTCGTGTAATATTACACTCGGCGCTGGTTAGCCAGTTCCTTTGCTTGAACTTGGCTTGACACGCTGCCGCGTGTCTAGATAAGAAAACATGTATTTTATTGTAAAAAAAAAAGTAAAATAAATCAACAGAACGTTCTTGTAGCTATGCACTAACTATATTTTGAAACTTTACGAGCACAGAGTTCCAAAAGCACAACATTATTGTAATTTCTAGAGTTCTCATTTTTTCTAATATTGCTTTTGCTTCTATTTTGGTCTCTTTACTTTGATTTTCATCTTCGCAAATAGTTTAATGCTTCCAGAACTTGTTTGTATGAACTGTATAAGCCTTTGCTTGCATCTGATCGCGCACTCCATCGAGTTTTTGACAGATTTTTTAGTACCGTCGATTCATCATCCAATTTGAATAACAAAAGTTGCCATCTGCTTGTAGATCCAGAAAAAAAATTGTATAGTTGTTGTTCCATTGTAAAAAAGCAGCTGACTCGTCACTACTTTCCGCGGCAGCCGATCCCATGAGTTGGAGAGAATGCGCTGCACAAGGAACAAAAGTAGCCAGAGGATTTACAGCTTTGAGCCTTCTTGACTGAATACCTTTGTATTGACCAGACATATTGCTAGCATTATCATAACTTTGGCCACGACAGTCTTTAATATCAAGTTCCAAAGTTTTATCAATTGTCGCAAGAACAGCCTTCTCCATGTCTTCACCTTTATGACCGCAATTGGGTAAAGAAATTTTTATGGCGCTTTTTTTCTGTATGCTGCTCCACTTGGCTTTTTTACTATCGAATTACTTTCATTACTACTCATAGTCTTAAGGTAAAGACAATAAATATGACGGACGAAGGACGAATAACGAAAGAGATACTTAAGACAAATAAAAGCGTGTTATTGAACGAAGCGCGGCAAAGTATACTAACTATTAACCACCGGGGAGTCCCCGCGTGTCGTGGACGTGTTTCACCGCGCGCGGTGAGCTGCGCTGTTGCCAACTCACTCACTCGCTTGGAGCGATTCAAGGGACTAATCAGTGAATGTTTTACGCGCGCTTTTTAAAATAACAAATCAGGGAGTCCCAAGCATTTTCAGTTCACAGCGCATTTAGTTTTAGTGTTTTGGCTCTGTCTAGTTGAAATATGTAGGGTAGATGAAATGATGCTAGATTAATAGTGTATGTGAAGACACGATTTCAGCGCGCCCCTCCGATCCTCGCGCCCTAGGCTACAGCCTAATTAGCCTAATGGTTAATCAGGCCCTGTCACTGGGTGCCACACGTCTTTCTATTTTTATTTATCGAATCTCTTGATTATGTTCACTCATTTTGACAGTAAGGAAATAAATGAGAAATTGTGATGTCATTAAAATCAGCCACATATAGATAGTACAGCCAAAGGCATTTTATTACGAATTTATACATATTATATGCGAAAACACTTTTTCCCTAACCTATTATTATATTTAAAAGACTTCTGCTTGCGGCTCCGCCCGCGTGAATGAGTTTATCCGGGATAAAAGTCCCTCTTATTATTATTATATTTGCTCGGGAAAAAATAGTCTTAGATATTGCTTGATGATAATTTAACTTTATATTGGTGAAAGAATTTTGCAAATTTTAAATTTAGTTATGGAATCTATTCAATGCAAACAAACTGTCAAATCTTTCCTCTTTATAATGTTATTATAGATCAGAGACGTATAGATGTAACATGACCAATGAACATGACACATTCTACCATATCCATTTGATTACCTTATCATAGGTTTCAAAGTGTGAATTTTTTATAATTTTCCCCTTATAGGGAAGGCAAAAGGTTCAAGCCCATACAGGCTCGTCTTAAGTGATATTTTTGGTTGTCTTTTTTTTAACCTATGTACTATGTAAAGCAGTAGCAACCTTACCAAGACTTTATCGAGGAGTTTTGGCGACAACAAAAAGCACTTGATTGGCACATTTATTTCAATTCACTTCATTTGAGCCGTTTAATAAAACCTTATTGGATAATATACCATCATAATTATTATGCAATATTTAGTAAGTATCACCAAAATAATGAATTAAAACAAGAGCACCTCATAAAAGTTCCAAGTTCCCGCTCCACGTAGTGTCAAAATGAAAAATGAGTGCGTTCAGATTCCATAATGTTACACTATATAAGTTTATAATCTCTATTGTAATACAAATTACAATCTCATAATTATCGTCCGTTTACTTTAAAGTTGGTTATACGATATTTACAAATTATATTAAATTGCACGTAATTATTATTTACACACCTAAAATTTATAAATGAATTAAGTTACTTATGTAATAAACGAAACGTTCGTCTTGAATGATTAATCTGAGGTTAAATGTTCCGAACGCACTTTATTTATAAATGTGACCTTTCGTTGATAAAGGATGACAATAGGTTTTCGAGGTGTTTCTAGGCTGCTAGTGCCTATTGTTGGCAACGCTATTTGTCTATCACGAGCTCAACTAAGTACTATGTAAGTGTTATTGATTTAAGTGTTTCTGTTTCACATTTTATACTACGCAATATTATGCAATGGTTGACTATTTTTAACAAGTACACTACTGTTCTGTCATTTCTGTCAAGCAGAAAACCGGCTGTCGGCACTTGATTTCGATTTGTTTTGGCTGACACACTGGCCGGCACTTATCAAAATAAAAGTATTTGTTAAACCTAGAGCATTATAATACTACGGAAAAAAACGAAGTGGTCGTTTTTTTTTTTTTATCATACATTTGGATTTTTTTAGCAAAATGGCAGATAATCCAAATTACAAAACTGCAACATCAATTCATGAATTCACCGCGAGGAATATCAAAGGCGAAGATGTGAAACTGGATGTGTATAAGGGTCACGTATGTATTATCGTGAATGTTGCCTCACAGTGCGGTCTTACAGCGAACAACTACAAACAACTGAATGAGCTTTATGAACAGTATGCAGAGAGCAAGGGTAAGTTTTTAATATTACAGCATTTACTTTCATATGGGGTGAATAGGTCAATGGAGAGGAAACCTATATTGTGATTACAGATGCATCAATATATGTTCAAGAGTAAAGCTCCTCTTCATACATTTTTAGGGTAGTCTATTGTGGTTTAGTATTTAAAAAAAAGTATTTCGGCGGGACTCGTGAATTTATAATCAGAGAGCTTATTTTCACTGATTGCAAACATAATTGGCCTGAAAATCTTGTTACAAGATTCTAAATTGTAGCCACAAAAATGTAGATATACAAGTTTATTTAGATGTCAAATAATACCCAGTTTTATGCTTGATTTAATTCAAGCAGGTACCTACTGTTGCCCTTATTCTCCTGTTAATAAATTTAATTCACTTTTGCATGTCCTTTAAAAATCACTATACTCCGTCCAACCATTTATTTAACTTTTGATAGTTCGGTTTCTAATCAATTGAAGATGTACTAATGTACTAACTTATGAAGAAGTTTTGATTGATCAGACACATTGATTAATAGCTTATTTTATTGGTTATCATATACTTACACATATATAAAAAGAAAATAATTTAATTTACACTGCCACATTCTATTTTTCTATGAAAAAGTTGTGAATTATCTTTGTTACACAATCAGTAGGCTTAACAAATATCAATTGATAATTCATATCAGAGTTAAACAGCAAGTCACTTCACTATGTAAAAGAAAACATGGCATCCATAAAGTAGTCAATTATTTTGTTTTCGATTCCTTGTCAATAATTATAAAACTTATAAAGTAATCAATTATTTTGTTTTCGATTCCTTGTCAATAATTATAAAACTTAATAGATGTGGGATCATGGGACGGAATGACGGTGAAAAGTGGGTGCTCTAGTTGCGCCTCTGCCTACCCCTTCGGGGGTAACAGGTGTGAGTGTATATGTATGTATGTATTAATAGATGTGAAAATATAATAAATATATAATACCAGCCCTGTATTATATACTGCTCACTGCTGAGCACGGGCCCCCTCTACTACTGAGAGGCTTTAAGGCCTTAGTCCACCACGCTGGCCTAGTTTTTTTGGAGAATTCGAAATTCTTATGGAGAATTCTCAGGTATGTAGGTTTTCTCACGATGTTTTCCTTCTCCGTTAAAGTGAACAATAATTGATAAACAATACACACGTAACTTCGAAAAGTCAGAGGTGTGTGCCTTGGGTTTCGAACGTCCGGATATTGTCTCGGCAGACCGTTCCATTCCCAACTAGGCTATCGTCAGATGTGCATATGGCAAAAGTTAAATAAATGGTGGGACGGAGTATACCTAACATTTGTATTCTGGTCAAACTAGCTTTTGCTCATGGCTTCGCCCTGTACAAAAGAGTTTTTTCTGGATAACCACCCTCTATACATTTTCCTGGGATAAAAAGTAGACTAAAACCTTCCCAAGGTCTCGCACTATCTCCATGCCAAATTTAATTAAAATCCCTTTGATCATTTTTGAGCTTGTTGCGTACAAACTTTGTCACCCCTTTTTATCCCATTGGAGGTTGAATTTCGAAAAATCCCGATTTAGTGAGCACCTGCGTCCTAAAAGGAACCCCCATGCAAAATTGGAAACTCCTAGCACTTGTAATTTTTGAGATTTCGTGATGAGTGTTAGTGAGAGTTTATATAATATAGAGATTCTGCTCGCGTGAGCAAGTTTTTCCGGGATAAAAATATTTTTCCGGGATAAAAGTTGATATTATAGTAGTAGTAGTAGTATAATAATAATATAATAGTAGTTCACTCCGGAGTAATGTAGTTCCTACCAGTGAAAGAATTTTCAGAATCGGTCCAATAGTTTGGTGCATTCGGTGCATTTACCATTATAAGATATTTCTGTATTAATAGAGTTATATATTGCATATCAAATATTTGATAGTACACAATAAAATTAAAACAATTGACTTGACTATTGCAGTTGTTTAAAAAATTGGTCACACCAATATTTATTAAAATTTAATCTTCAACATCAGTATCCACTTATAATGATGTTACTTATAGTCCTTAGTTTTATATCTTTTTTTATTTGATTGTAATATTTTTGTGAACTATCGCTAGTGGATCTAAATAAATAAATAAAAAAAATAAAAAATAAACATAGGAAAGGTTTTTTGTCTTCAAATGTTAAAAATGGCTGTATCACACTAAACACAATAATAATATTTTTTTTATAATATTTTTAGGTCTCCGCATCTTAGCATTCCCATGCAATCAGTTTGCAGGCCAGGAACCTGGCAACCCTGAAGAAATTGTCTGTTTTGCATCTGAGCGTAAAGTGAAGTTTGATTTGTTTGAAAAGGTTGATGTTAATGGTGACAATGCTCATCCTCTATGGAAATTTTTGAAGGTAGGTACATTTTATAAGGAAATTTTAGTACACAAGCTCATATCAAAACAAAATTGTCAAAACAATTAAGTATTTATCGAAATAATTTTTACGCATACTCACGCCTTTTATCTCCGGAGGGGCAGGCAGAGGCGCAACTAGTGCACCCACTTTTCGCCGAGCGTATTCGGTCCCATGATGTGATAGGGGGTGAGCCTATTGCCATATCAGGCACTAAATCCAAACTCCAGGCTAATACTAAATAGAAAAATCCAATATCACTTTGCTCGCCCCGGGGATCGATCCCGAGAGCTCAGCATTGCAGTCGTACCGTTATACAACTACACCACAGAGGCAGTAGAAATAGTTTTTAGAAAGTTAAAATCTCATGAAATGTTGAAAATTGTGACCACAGTTTGCCCCAAATCATGTCGCATCCATTTAGATGATTTGATGAGATAGGGAGAAAACCAATCACCATATTATACTAGATTTTGCCCGCGGCCCCGCCCGCGTTAAAAAGTTTTCCGGGATAAAAGTCCCGCTTTTTGTTTTCCCGGGATAAAAGGAAGCCTATGTGTTAATCCAGGACATAATCTACCCGTGTGCCAAATTTCATCGAAATCCGTTCAGGAGTTTTTGCGTGAAAAAGTAACAAACATCCATACATACTTACAAATTTCGCCTTTATAATATTAGTAGGAAGTAGGAAGGATAGTAGGATAGGATTATTGTAATCTAAAGCAACTCAGGTGTATCAAGTTAAATTAGGATAAGTCCGTATTTACTGTAAATAGCTTGTTATATGGCCAAAAACAAATTCTCATCAGTTTTGTGTTGCATAATTCGAAACTTTGTATATTAGTAGCACTTGCATAACTATTATGTTATTATTTTTATAACGGAAGGTCGAAAAATGAGTAGCTGTTGCATATATTGTTAACAATCATAACCATTTTAAAACACCTATACTTCCAGATGAAATGTATTCTGCCAACCTTTAAAAATGAAAATTGGTAATTTGAAATCTAACTATTATATTTACTCATAAAGTTCTACAATCTCTTAAAGATAATATTATCAAAATGATAACCCTTCTACTCAAATCTGTCAATATAATATTCATAACAGTTGATACCATTTACCCCACGCTTTTTTTTTACAACAAAATACATTTTTTTCTTATTTAATAAAATTTATTTTCTTTTTTTTATTGGATATTCTATAAAAGCATGTTTTTAGTTATTTTTTAAACCATTTTTTTTTAATTTTTTATGTTTATAATATTGAATTGTCATCGGTCCTTGATAAGTATGCCAGATTTTGATTAATCCGACGTTTTGAAGGGGGTCAAAATCATGTTCAAATTTTCTGTTACACTGGCACATACTAAGATATGTATGAAGCTAATAAAATTTTAAAAATAATGCAAACAGTTAAAATCATGAGTAAACTACCTGACTGCAAAATATTGTCATGATGTAATGATTCAGTATGACATAATTAGCTATTGGCGAACAAATACTATCTGATGGGGTCATATTGCAAACAGTGATTCATTTTTTAACTAAAAAATATATGAAATACGAGCTTTTGCCCGCGGCTCCGCCCGCGTTATATAGTTTTTCCGGGATAAAAGTCCCGCTTTATGTTTTCCCGGGATAAAAAGTAGCCTATGTGTTAATCCAGGACATGATCTACTAGTGTGCCAAATTTCATCGAAATCCGTTCAGTAGTTTTTGCGTGAAAGAGGAACAAACATTCATACATCCAGACATTCGTACAAACTTTCGCCTTTATAATATTAGTATGATTACAGTGATTCTCAACCCACACGAAAAATTTGCTAATTTTGAGAATTCCATTTTTTATAAAAAAAATAATCAAAGGTTCCAGCTATAATATTTATTCAATTAGATTACGTAATAGTAAAATAATTATTAAAAAAAACTCAGCTCTTAAATATGTCTACGGAAAATATTTTTATTCGTGTTAGGACACTGAAGCATTTAGTTTTTTTTTTTTTTGTATATTGTTGTTAGCATTGAATTCTGGCTGGATAGCAATAGGAAGTATATTATTGTCTATAGTCAAATGATGCAGCATTTAAAATATCTTGCCTCTTTACCTTAAATTACCTTGATTAAATAAAAGTGTCGTTCTTTGGTGCTTGTCGAATATAGATACCGCTACGACACGACTATGTATTTTTTATTACTTCTATCTATTTTTTAATATCCATAAACTTGTTTTCGTTTTTGTCACTCAAAGGAGATGTCCGCATTTTGTATGGGTGTTGGGCCTCAAAATGCAGCCACGCCCAAACTTTATGGATATTAAAGGGTCAAAAATGTGGACTTGGACTACCGACTAAAAAAAAAATTTAGACCTCCATTTATAACTAATTCTTATAAAATTTCCATATTATGTAGTTTTCAAGGAAAATAAAATTACATAAATCTCAACATCGGAGAACTTTAAAATTGTGCAATTTATTGCAAAGGCCTAGTTTTTGGGAATACTATCCAAATATATAGAAAGTATCTTGGTTAGATTTTCAAACCCGTTTTTGACCATGTCATTTACCCCGAGAGTCACAATATACTATATTAGTGATTAAAATTATTATAATTGACAATATTTAAGGGAAAGAAGTAAAAATTCTGTAAACAAAAAAATATTTAAAGCTATAATTATTAATTTATAACTCATGAGTCATGGACCCGACCGACGAAAGATAATTTTGTTGCGCTTGCCTTTATAAGTTTAATTTTATTGACCTGAAACTATGGAAATTAGGAAAAGCAAAACAAAAAATAATACTTTTGTAAATTGCGTTGTACACCGCTATTTTTTTTTTATGTCCAGTGTTAAGAATTTGTACATGCCTGTTCGGGTATATATTTTATCCCATTTCAACGGTGAGGCGCGTGCATTAGCTTAGACCCTTGGAAAACAAAGAACAATGAACAAATTATGACAAAATGTAAGCCCAGAGTTTCTTTCTGCCTTTCTTCTTCGGTTCGTCATCGCTTAGGTAGCTAGTGAAAGGCTGGCAGGTTAGTTAGGCTAGGGCCTGTAGTATCCTCACCGGTGAGGATCGCGACGCGTTCCTCCCATTATTTTTTAATAATCTCTTTTTAACATGTTTTATTAGCTTCATACATATGTATGTATTATGTAGGTAACGAAAACTTTGAACATGATTTTGACCTCCTTCAAAACGTCGGATTAAATCGAAATTTGACATGCCTACTTATCAAGGACCAATGACAATTCAATATTCTTAACTAAAAAATAAATATTAGTTAAAAAAACTAAAAAAACACGCTTCATAGAAAATTCAACTAAAAAATAGAAAATAATTTTTAGTAAATTTGCATTCAGAATAGTATTAAAAAGAAAAAAAAAAAATGTTTATTGTAATAAAAGCGTGGAGTGCTTTTTTATATCCCCTTTTCTGCCAGCCCAAGCTGGCTCTTTTTGTTTATTTTTCATCTTTGATTTTACTCCCAATAAAAATCTATACTAATATTATAAAGCTGAAGAGTTTGTTTGTTTGTTTGTTTGAACACGCTAATCTCAGGAACTACTGGTTCGAATTGAAAAATTCTTTTTGTGTTGAATAGACCATTTATCGAGGAAGGCTTTAGGCTATATAACATCACGATGCAACTATTAGGGGCGAAGAAATAATGGAAAATGTGAAAAAAGCGGGGAAAATTATTCATCCTTGAGGGCTTCCATTGCGTGCGCTGCGAAAACGGTTCAAGATACCAAAAATATATGTATGAAAGAATTATTCCTCTTGAAATGATCTAAAAAAATGTCCGCGACAGTATATGTCTGTCTTTTAAGATTAACTCACTAGAACCGTTTTTATGGTAATCAAATTTGGTCGAAGTTGAACATTATTTGTTAAGAGTTGTATCAAAGTCATATTCATAGAGTGATTCAACGGGAAGCTTTGTATGTACTTTTAGCCCGGAAAAACTTATTAACACGGGCGAAGCCGTGGGCAAAAGCTAGTGGTAGTTGTATGTATAAGGGACCTTTTGTATTAATAATAATCATAATAATCAATTTAATGTATCTTCATACCCTACTACCATCAATTCTACGTGATGAATAAAGTATTTTATTTTATAATGTTCACATTCCAACATAAAATTCACGTAACATGTCTCAATAAATATTTCTGATGTCAGTAATTGTTTCTACAAATAGGCCGAGTCATGCTAGCATCGATCGTCGTTCAAATAGCCTTTATCTGGTATTGATAAAATATTCACACGGTAATATTCTACGTCAATACAGGTGGTATTGATTTACTGGCCTTGGAAAATCCTTGTGTGTATGTGAATGATTTTTTTACTATTCAACGAATATTTGATTTATTTTTAACATAAAGCTAAAAACCTAACTTCACTATATTATCGTAATTTACGAAGTACTTCGAATTTTTACGTGGATATTCCGAATTCGTCTAGACTTTATGTCTTCCTTTCTTTGTTTCAATACTTTCGTTTCATTCGGATTTTCGAATTGTTTTCAAGACCATTACACACCTAATTTATTTTTTAGTTTTAAGCTGGTAACTAATAAATATACGATAACCTGAAAATGAGACGGGCTGCCACCACCTAAATTGCCGACGCCGGATAAACACGGCAAAAATCCCCGGCACCTCCGCAAAAATATTTTTTACAACAGAAATAATAGTATCTTTACAATTTTTATTCATTAATACAGTTTATTAAAATATAATAAAGTACATAATATATAATATCCTCCTAGCCAGTTTCGGCCACGGCGGCCAATCTCAACGGAGATCGGCCAGGTACGCAGGAGATATTATAGTGCACAAGTGTGTGCGCAATACACAGGTGCACTCGCTATTCCTTCACTCTCATAGTCCGGTGAGACGGCAATCCGACATGACCGGAGAGAGATCAGGCGCAGGACCAACGGCTTTACGTGCTTTCCGAGGCACGGGGGTATCACACCGCCAACTTCCTGACTCCGAGCTGCGACTGAGTAAATTTTAAGATGGAAAAACCCAGTCACAATTTTTTTTGGCTCGACCTGGGATTCGAACCCAGGACCTCAGCGCGCAAATCGTACTCGTAATGCGTACGCAATACCACTACGCCACCGAGGCAGACATAATATATGTAACCGTAACAAATAATACATTTTTCATATAAATAAACACTCTTTCTGAGGTAATATGGTAATAAAATAATTAGAATTTTTCCACTCAATAGGACAAATCCGGGGAATTCCGGACGGATGGTAGCCCTAACCATTGGACACTTTTTAATACCTTTACTCCAATTTACTTCATTGTCCCCTACTTGCCTACTACATACTTTAAAGCTATATGTTGGGTTTTTACTTTCTCGAAGTTTACCTTATTTCTTTGCAATATACTTCCTTATAGCCGGTTTTCCATGATTTAAATTTTCAACATGATTTAAAATTAGGTAGGTACTTATGTAAAATATGTTTAGCCTTTGCGATTTTTTTTCCGGGATAAAAAGTATCCTATAGCACTTAGCATTTAGGAGTTAGGAGTAATGTGGCTTCCTATTAGTGAAAGAATTTTCAAAATGGGTTCAGTAGTTCCTTAGATAAGCGCGTTCAACCAATAGGGTAGTTTCCTACGTTTGATTTGGTACATTATTTTATATGTAACAGAAAATAATACGATAAATAAATTCTTCTATAAAACCAGAATCAAAATTGGTTGACAACTTAAGCAGTTATTCATATTTGAAATATTGTTGTGAGCAAAAGTGGGGGCGTAGTGGGGATATCGCGTCATTTGTTTCGCACGCATGCAGCGTTATGGCTGGCGACACTCGGTGACGTCACATTCTGCTGTGTCCGTAATCTGACAGATGCTCCTTCCACCAAACTTCAAAGCTTTATAACTCATTTATTATTGCTTGTATTTTAAAAATTCTTTTTCCTCTAGATTTTAGAAGACATAAATGTTTGATGTATGTATTTAAAAAATGTAGTCAACTACCCTACCCTAGCTTTGAACAAATTTTATACTTTAGTAAGTAAAAAATATACCTAAAAATAGCGTTTATCTCCACATACAAACTATTTAAAGCTCGGCGACCTCCCGCGACTTTGGTGACATGTCCCAACTCCCGATTATTGCGCCCGAGATTTGCGACAGACTAATTAATACCTATGCAATCTTACTGTTGCAAAACTAGAATTATTACTAATATTTGATCTATTTGTAGATTAATGACTAGCACTTCGCTTTATCTTTTAATCACCATTTGGATATTAAATTCAATAATTATCTTTTGCTGACATTGAATTTAGAATTTAATCACGATAAACAATCACAACAATATCCGTTGTGCTTAATCATATTATTTGTGTGGTTTTGCTTTTCCTGATCATAGTAAACTGTTGTTTATGTAAACACACACACACACACACACACACACGTGCACGCACGCACGCACGCACACACGCACACACACGCACGCACGCCGCACATATACGCACACGCGCATGCACGCACGCACGCACGCGTAGGCAAAGGCACAAATAGTGCACCTACTTTTCGCCATGAGTATTCCATCCCTTGACATGATAGGGGGCGAGCCTAACGCCATATCCTTATATTTAACAAAAAACCTATTACTTATCATTTTCTTTGAACCGGGATTCGAACTGAAGACCTCAAAGCACTGTTAGGCAGCGCATGCAATCAGTACTGGATTAAGACAACTTGATGCCCTAAGCAATTCACGCCTGTGGGGCCCCCCTACCATCAGTAAATATTTTTTTGTGCTGTTGCTGGTGCCCCCCAATTCGTGATGCCCTAAGCAATTGCTTAATTTGCTTATGGGCTAATCCGGCACTGCATGCAATACAACTACGCCTCCGAGGCAGTGGACACTTATTACGCCGGCTGTTATAAATTATTGAGACATCATATTTATACAAAAATGTCTTGCATGATTGACATCATTGTTTGTGTAAAATATCGATCCTAAATTATTTGCGATTAAACATATTATTCTTTACGAAATATTTATTTTGACCCATTGAAGGTTCCGAGTTCCATGATGTCAATTAATGTGTTTGTAGGTAGATTCTGAAATATCTATAAATGTACCTACGATAGATTAATGCCCCCCTTGACTGCCTCGGTAGCGTAGTTGTATTGCGTACGCATTACGAGTACGATTTGCGCGCTGAGGTCCTGGGTTCGAATCCCAGGTCGAGCCAAAAACATTGTGACTGGGTTTTTCCATCTTAAAATTTACTCAGTCGCAGCTCGGAGTCAGGAAATTGGCGGTGTGATACCCCCGTGCCTCGGAAAGCACGTAAAGCCGTTGGTCCTGCGCCTGATCTCTCTCCGGTCATGTCGGATTACCGTCTCACCGGACTATGAGAGTGAAGGAATAGCGAGTGCACCTGTGTATTGCGCACACACTTGTGCACTATATTTTCTCCTGCGTACCTGGCTGATCTCCGTTGAGATTGGCCGCCGTGGCCGAAACTGGCTAGGAGAAACTATTATTAGATTAATGCCCCTATTAATTACGTCGAACTGTGCGCAACTATGTTAATATATTTATATAGTATTTCTTACAGTACAAGCAAGGCGGCACTCTCGGAAGCTTCATCAAGTGGAATTTCTCCAAATTCATCGTAGACAAAGACGGCGTCCCTGTCGAACGCCATGGTCCTAACGTGGATCCGTTGAATCTAGTCAGTGCTCTTGAGAAATACTGGTAGAAATACGTACCTGACAGCATAGGCTAGTTCAGGGCTATGTGAAAAAAAGATTTCGTTTTAGACCAGTTTCAAATTTTACGATACAAATATAAAATGGGAAAATTCTTGGAAGGATATAGTAGTTTTATGTAAATCACGTTCCTTAAATTTAAGTATAAATAGTTGTACTACATCACGTTTGTGTTGCATTTAATTTTTTACGTTTTTTATTCATTACTTACACCTTGAAATATTATTATCTGTACTAAATCAACAACAAAAATATTTTGCTGGGCGTACGCGCAGAACAATAAAAAAGTTTTTATTGAATGTGTTTACAAAACGCACGTTATGTTTAGCTTAGATGTAAGATTTAATGTTGTAAAATAATAAATATTGGAGAATAATTTGTATTTTTGTTTTATTTATGAGATACCTATTTAGGTAAATGTATTCTAATATAGCGATACATACTGAAACCGCACTCAACAGTAGCTTTAAATAAAATGAACCTGTGGTGAAGTTCACTATATTATAATTAGTTTAGAAGAGTACCTACTTCCAATGAGTTGAAGAGGGGTGCAAGAACCTATAACTTACCACATAGAAGAAAATCCACAGTATTGTTACATAAAGCTTGACTTTTGCTAAGAAATTACCAGTAGTAATAAAGGAGTACAAAGTAAGCTATCTGTTTAATTAACTGTTCCATATTAGCCTTGCTTATTCCTTCGTCGAATCACCTGGTACTTGTTGAATTCATATTTCATTATAGTTTTACCCAGAAAAGTTTTTGGCGTGTATCTATCTAATCTAAGTAGATTTTATCGTTAAAAAACCTAGAAATAAAATATAAATGCAATATCTATTTATGCGCTGTGACCTCTCATTATTTAAAACAGTTCTATACTAAATACTAAAGAGAATATTACACTACGCTCGATTTCATTTAGAGGCTGTGCTTACACCAAAAAAGTTAGTACAAAACCTTATTCAATCCTTTTCAATATTAAACTGTCATATCGTCGTCCGGCATTCAGTACCGCGAATGTAAAATTGGGGCACTTTACAGGAGAGACAAAAAACTGATTTAATTATAATGTACACTTTACCTTCTGCTAAACTATTGTTATTTAGCATTAATACTATTACAGTTTGTTGCCACAGCCATAAATTTATAAGTTAAGTTCATAAATTTTATAATAATGCACATTAGCGGTATTTACCTAATAATCTTGGCCAAGTGTGTAACATTCGCGGTTTTTTAAAGGATATTTGGTAATTTTCCAGTGACATTCGCTGTTATGGCACAGAATAAAAATTAAATATAAAAGGATTTAGTTAAACAGAAATGTAAGTTTGGGTAACAAAACTTCTAAATTCTTAATCTTACTATCACAATGTTTGTGTCAAATTATAATCAACGATATATCACCCTCTAAAGTGTTAAATTGACTTAATTTTCAAAATATAATAATAGAAACAACTTAAATGGAACATTGTAGCCAAAACAAAAAGTTTTAAACAATGTTACATAGTTTGTACGTTACAAATATTCAATATTTAAAATTAAACTTAAAAAAAAATACAGTCGTCTTAAATATCAAACATAAACCAATTATGGACCACTAATGAAAAAAATTGGAGTATTGTAATCAACGTAACAAAAATCAAATAAATGCATAACTACCTAAGTAGTTTACTTCATTTAGACTACGAATAAGTCCTAGATTTACCCTCCTTCTAATCAGAGTGGCGTTTGTTTCTATGGTTTCCTGTGAGGATTTGCTATTTCTATCTATCCAATATCTTACTGTCCCCTCTTTAATGCCTAATGTATCCAAAAATTAAATTCTACAAACACGAAGTCGACACTGCCTAACTGATAAATGATAGAGTTTGTTTGACCCTTTTCTTGAGTTACTATAACCGTGATTGTTTTACCTACACGCAGGGAACTTTACATCTATCAATGACTTTACATAAGCCTTCTTTTCAGCCCAATCCATGTGCGAAAACTGTTTGAAAATCTCTTTTCTATCGTCTTCTGTTACCTGTTTGCATTTTAAACCTCCTTTGAAACACACAGAAGCGCAGCGTGTTTTCATTACTCTTTCTTCTTTCTCACCGTTTTGAAACTATTTATTTTCTTCCACGCTTGGAATCATTGATCTCTACATAATAAGATCGTGAATCGGACGAGTCTATTGTATCAAGATCATTATCTTGTCGTCGGCTTGGGAATGTTTTTAAGTCTGATACTAAGGTTGCTGGAACGCACAGCAACCTTAGTAGTAATATCTAAGAGCAGATAATGTCTACTCTTCCTTCAGGTAGGAATTCGTGCACGTCAGGTGTGCTACGATTATTTTAATTAGTTACAAAGAAGTTTTCAAGATTTGATAAGTCTGATAGTAAATTTTCATTTTCAGAACAAGATGTTAGTATTACATTGTCAGGTACATCATTATTAACATCATTGACTGCGGGTGTCTTTTTTGTGACGTGAAACAGGCTTTAACAGGGATAATAATTTACGATTTAGGGAATTTCTAGAACGGGTCCTATCTAACAAGGGCTTGCTAAACTCATTTCGCTCTGTAATTTTTTGTCTTAGGAAGAAAATTATTTAAAATTTGTCATGGTCCTATAACAAAAATTAAGTACTTTGTAAAGAAATAATTTCTGAAACAATACGGCAATGTTGCAGCGGTAAATTTCGTTAAACCATTTTGTTATTCTCTAAAACGGAAGCTGGACTTTAATATTTGTAAAAATAGTACGGAATTTAAGATTAACAAACTGGCTTATCCACCTATTCTTCAATATGCCAAAATTTAAGCAACAAAATATTGGATACATAAAGGTATGTAAAAACCGCGAACGTAACATTTAGAGGTAGAAAATGGTCAAATCAAATTCGCGATTGTGACACCAAGTTTTAAAGTTAAGATAATGGAGTTATTATTGTAATTTAGTTCAAAAACTATTTGTTTTATTAATATACATACTTTAAAATTTATGGTAAATATAGTTAGAATCCAAATGTATCGATATATCGTATAAAAACTTACCTGCAAAACGGGGTGCACCACAAATTCCTTCGGTTATTATGGCGGCGCTGGTGCATTCGCGGTTATGCGGCAGTGGGAGCGAGGTAGTCGTATTCGCGGTAATACTTTTATTTGATTTTCTCATTTTTGGGTAGCTTTTTAGCTATATTTTCAATACATAATCGCGTATTTGAATGAGTACTATCGATTGGAATAAAAAAAATTTTTTGCCATATTTGCACATTCGCGGTACTGAATGCCGAACGACGATATGTCTATGATTAATAATACACTCAAGAAGTTTATAAAATTCTTGAATACACTGCTCTTTGCTGTCATACATTTATATCTCTTTGTCTACATCCATTTTGTACTGTCTTTTTTTTATATTATTATCTATTAAGATTCCAGCAATTTTATTTTTATATAAACATGAATAAATCAGTTACAAACGTAATAAATCCAGACTACAATAAAGCCAGATCAATTTATGATTTCACAGTTAAAAATGAAAAGGGTGAAAGTGTTAAATTAAACGCTTACAAAGGACATGTGTGTATAATTGCTAATGTATCGTCAAAATGCGGTTTTACTGGAAATCATTACGCGCAGTTTAATGAGCTTGTTGTTAAATACGGCGAGACGAAGGGTTAGTAAAAACCATTAGATATCTGAGTGGGATCTACTTACGTAATTTTTGCCACTGCAAGAAGGGTTGACCATTCATTCTAAAAAGCATATCTATAACAAGTTTTACCATGGGCGTCGCCAAGGAGCGATGGGGGAGCTCTGCCCTCTCCTCACACACACAAACACCTAAAGAATCCTTACCTAGACTACTCACTCGACTTGCTTGATCATAGGTACATTCCTGCACGTCCTGTAGGCTGTACCTAGGGCTGCCATCATCTAAATTGCCGACGCCGGATAAACACGGCAAAAATCCCGGACATTTGGGCAAAATATGGGTCTTTCCCCGGACACCTCTGAAAAAATATGTCGTCTTGAATGCGGGGAAATGCATGAATTTTTTACTAAGATTTATTTGAATTTGTCGCTCATCTTTAAAAAAATTGATTTCCCCTGACAACAAAAGTGTCCGGGTTTTGCCCGGACAATTTTTAAAAACCCCTGCCGGACGGCCCCCGGACGCCCTTCAATCTAGGACAGATCCGGGGAAATCCGGACGGATGGCAGCCCTAGCTGTACCAAAAAGATAAACTTCAACAAATAAGTCATGTCTTTTACACCTCTCCGAACCTAAAGGTTAAAATTTATAAAAGGATTTATTTTACGCATTTTGCCGCCCCCCTAAAAGGGCTGCCCGTAGATTATAGCTACCTTCGTCTGTAAATTGTTATAAATTTTTAACCTATATCTTGTTATTTCGAGCTTTTTTTACCCACCTTTAAGTAGGTAATTACCTGTTTTATATTTTTGTAGGTTTGAGAATTTTAGCATTCCCGTGTTGGCAATTTTCTGGTGAAGAAAAAGATAGATTTAACCACACGATATTTTTTGATATGTTCGAAAAAGTTGACGTCAATGGAGAAGGCGCTAGTCCTCTGTGGAAGTTTTTGAAGGCAAATTGTTACAATTTCTACCTATTTTATTATGTACTCCCTATCTACCTTATACCTAAAGGCCAGGAAGTATACCTAAGTTAAGCTATTTGTAGCTATTAAACAATAAACCGCGAGAAATATAGAATTGGGTTTTTGAAAAAAAATAATTATTGATTTTTTTTATGTATTTTAAAACTTTATTATTAATAATATTGATATTTAATGCAAATAACTTAAGAAAATTTTTTTTCAATTAATTATAAACAATTAAAAATTGATGAAATTTAAATAAAAATCACGTGACTATAAACGCGCCATGATTGGTCACCATAGTTGTGACGTCCTAATGTTATAGCTATTTAATAACAGTAGGTACAGCGTTTACGGCTATTACACGTGACTAGACAATAATATTGAAAATTTATTGCTAAAATACGAGTTGTTAGTTGGTTCCGATTAGCTATGTGTGATAAAGGATTTATTAAGGCAAAGTCTGATAATATTCCTGATGTTGATATATTTATGATTACCGATTTTTTAAAAAATGACGTTCGGTTTAATTCTGCTGAAGTTCGAGGTGCCAAGGCATCAAGGTAAGTCTGTTAAAAAATAATATAATAAATGAAAATATTTAAGTATTTATTCTCCATTACATTAAATATAATTATTTATTTCATATTTTTCAGATTTTAAAGGTTATGATTTGGAGACCAGTTAAAAAAAATTATTTACTGAACTTTACTTGAATACATAATAATTATTTGATTTGTATACTTAGATAAATAATAATTAATACATACATATACATATACACTCACGCCTTTTATCCCCGAAGGGGTAGGCAGAGGCGCAACTAATGCACCCACTTTTCGCCATTATTCCGTCCCATGATGTGATAGGGGGCGAGCCTATCGCCATATCGGGCACAAATGCCAGACTCCGAGCTGATATTGAATAGAAAAACTCAATATCACTTTGCCCGACCCGGGAATCGAACCCGAGGCCTCAGCATTGCAGTCGTACCATAATACAACTACGCCACCGAGGCAGTTGTAATAATTAATAACAATGATATTAATAAATACTTACATCGAAATGATCTTCACAACAAAAAAAAATCGATTTTGTTTGGGGATTATCACGGTGCACTGCTTGAAATCATTTATTTCGACGTTTGACATCTTGGGGAACATTTAAAAACATTTTGTCAGGAGTTGCCTTTGTAGTATTCGTACATAATGGTACAAAACAAGAACGATAACTTTTGAGGTTCGACATTTTTAATATAAATTTAAATATTTAATAATGACAACAAAATTAAATAGATCAAAACACTGCATTCATTATTTTCCTATCCACTGCATTGAGTGAAAACTAACATTATGACGTCACACGCGCTCGGGTTTGTTCGGGAGTTGTCGGCGTGTCTTCGGTACTGGATTCAAAAATTAATTTTTATTTTGAAATAACTTTTGAATTATTGCAAAAATAAAAAATAAAATAGTTTTGTTATAAAACTAATATATAATCTTTCTATTTATCACAAAAATTTTTTTTTTTCAAAAACCCAATTATGTTGCGGCCAATAGTTTAACTCTTGGTTAGTCCAATTGTTCATGTGACAACTAAAAGAGAGCTAGCCAGTCATTTCTTTTCTTTTTAGTTTATCTTTCGTTACAGCTGTGCTCTATTTTCCATGTCTGCTCTTTAATTGGTTTTCCATAATTAAGTATAAGTGGCCTCCTATCACATCATGGGACGGAATACGCACGGCGAAAAGTGGATGCACTAAGTAACTTTACGCATCTGCCTGCCACTTCGGGGATAAAAGGCGTGTTTATTTCGTCCCATGATGTGATAAGGGGCGAGCCTATCGCCATATCGGGCATAAATTCCAGACTCCGGGCTGATATGGAATAGAGAAACCCAATGTCACTTTGCCCGATCCGAGATCGAATCCGATACCCCTCAGCAGTGCAGTCGAACCGTAACTCAACTTCGCCACCGAGGCAGTGAAATAGGTACAAATTACAAAGTGCAAATAAGTAAATATTTTGGATATAAACATGTAATATAGCAGAGCTCTGCTTGGCACGTTTCACGTAAAAGAACGTCGGCAGGCATGTACAATAATAAACTTTTGTCTAGTAGTTTTGGATTTAATTTCCAGATCGACAATAATTAATCTGGGTCTTTCCGCCATGACGAGAAGAAGCAACTAAGTATGTCGAATGACATGAGATAAACGTCTGTTGACTGTTGCTATTGGATACTCTATAGGTAGTATAATTTGGATAGCATTGCACTTACCCTCAAGTGCAGTGCAATAACTTTCGTGCCAGATTAAAAAAACGCCGTAAAATTTTCGACTAAAAAACTAGTTAAACGTGACTTCTCCCAATCGAATAAAACTTGGCGTGTTAGGACTTAGGGAATTCGCCCACGTCGACTTTTTGCAGCGATATTCTCGCGCGTTGCCTAAACGAACTTGTGCATCGTTACTGCGTTTATAAGGCGCGTCGGAAGCCACACTGTATCGCTACAATACAATACAAAGTACAAACGGTTCATGATAAATAACCTTAATATTATGGAATAACTTGTTAAATATGATGCAATGTAACATATTATAGATTATCTACTCATAGATAGGGATACTTAATCTATTCACGTAATTACCTAAGTACGCGAATTAATTCAAACGTTTAAAAAAAAAACTACTCGCTATTTTTACTGTTTTGCCCAATCATTGTGATGAATCAGATTATGTATATACGTATTCTTCTCTTCCGGGTAAACGTGTTTGCGGGATAGTGCCTATACTGTAGTAACTAATAAGTAGGTATGGTATTATGTCAATAATATTTTCCATATTTTTACGTTAGACTAGAGAATCGTAATATAGCCTTTCCTTTCCTGCGGCGTTACTATGTCGTTACGAAAGGAAAGAACGAGACCATGTGTCATGTGAACTAGGGCGTAGGCAGATGAGGGCAAATAGGGACTGTTGCCACCTCTCCTACCCCTACTAGATTCAATACAAGTACTTACCTAATACCTAGATACTTTTGCATGCCTACTTGTATTAAATTATTGTAATTACCTACATAAATTTTTCGCTTCGCCTCCCCCGGATCAAATTTTGACATTTTGCACCCCTCTCCTCCTAAATTGAAAGCTGGCTACTCCCTTGCATATGGATTCAGTAGTTGATGTTCAGAACAGGTGAAAACTTAATGGCATAATGATATCAATAAGAATATCCACCAAAGATAATTTGGGTAGGTAATCGAAATATGTATTCAGTTCTATCTCTACATTTCAGTTAAAACAAGGAACACCAAAAGGAAATTTCATAAAATGGAATTTTACAAAATTTATCATAAATAAAGATGGAGTGCCTGTAGAGCGACACGAGTGTAAAGTGGAACCTTTAAAATTGATCATAAATCTTGAGCGGTACTGGTGACCAATGACTACTTGTAATAAATCATACTTTCATTGCCTGTATTAAAATTAGTGGAATAAAGTTGGTTGGTTGGTTATAAATTGACCACCTATTTAATATTTTCTAGAAAATTATGTAGATATAGTAACTTCTTGCTTTCGAGTTTCGATATATAAAACGTGTTAATAAATTTATAATCCAACTGATTTGAATTTACCGGAAATGCTATATTTCCTAGTCAGCGACTGAAAATAAATGGCGGTACGAAGTTCGCCGGGTTAGCTAGGTAGTTAGATAAATTTTACATAATATCTTTGAAGACTTGGATAAAGTAATAAAACATGTATGGGTGCAGATTCCAAAGTTTTATTTCAATCTGGCGCATAAACTCATGTATAGCAATAATAATGCTGTTATTTTTAATACAGCCTACATAAAGCCTACACTCAAAATGTACGAAAAGGAGTTTTATGCTTGAAAATTAATACTTTCTGGCACTCGCCAGCCGCGTTATATGAGTCAGTATGCATAATAGCTATGGCTGTTAACATAATATACACAAACTTTACGTGATGAAAAAAGGGGTACAAATATAGAATAATAACGCCAAGAATGATAGTTTCATATTATCAAAAAACTGTCGAGTGTAAAGCATAAAACTCATTGATGTAGGCGTAAGCACAGAACACTATTACTGACTATTACTCTAGGTAGTGACGTTCTGCCACACGCACACAAGCGTGCAAATAATATTGCTAGTGGTATGAGATTTTCTCTAAACTTGGGGTAAGTGGAATTACATCTATTTTTAGTCAATATTTAAGTATTATATACTTATGGAACTATTATTATTGTCCATAATAATACTTTTTTTATTATTGTTAAGAAACGAATGGTTTTAAGTGGGGAACCCCTGAAAAGGATCAAAGCGATACCAAATAATAAAATACCTTGTCTTTAATATCTTATCTTGAGTTCAAATACATATTTTTTTAATTTCATTATTACTTCGTTAGGGCGAAAAAAAAAGCAGAAAACACGCGCTGACGTCATTTAACGGCTGAATGAGGTACTTACCTTTGCCTCGATAGTAATTTTATGAAGGTGATATGAATGAATGCTTTTATTTAAGTCAACAATGTCACAATACGTCACCGCTTCTATTTTATTAGAAGTTTTGACGGATTATAGTAAAACTAAGACATCACTATTCAACCGTATAATAGACGTCATTTTACGCTTAGTGCTTACGTCTCTTGAGGATAAGACGAAATTAAAAGCTAAATTTATTAATGAACATGAAACATTTTTTAAAAAGAATAGATACGGGCGGATAAGTCCTTACTATAGATCTATTTTCATCTAAAATAATAATGTAAGCATGTAAAAAATTTGAAATATTGTCAATTCAAGTCAGATCAATGGAAAATAATATATTCCTAATACTGGCAACACAATATCAAAGCATGCAGAAGTACTAATTAAACAAGTTATTTTTAGACGTAAATTAATTTTAGACCATGGACATCAAACTTTGGGGTAACAATTTTCCTTTTGTTTGCAACATTTTGATATAATGTCTGTAAAAATTATGAATGATTGTTTTTGCTTTGACGATTATTTTATGTCAAAATATTAGATTAAACGTAATATTTACATGTGAAATGTTATGTTACAATGTTTCCTATGATTATCCGAGGTACAGTGACATTCGTTTATTGCACGAGGTTACGACGGTCACACAAACCGTCCGGCCGGTCCCACAGTCTTTAACGTGAAACGCAAAGAGAATATTTTTCTAAAAAACTTTATGAAATGAGATGTAAAACGATACTTAACGTTAGAATTTAGCGTTACGTAGATTCGATTAGTCGGTAATTTACGGTTTTTGAAATACATAGAAATAGGAAGTTTACTTTATCAGTGCTACCAACATTATAGATGTTTTACTATCTTCTTTTGTCATAACGAGATAGAAAAAGGCAAAAAATCTAAAGATAGTGACATTTATTTTTAGCCAATCACAGGGGACTTTTTAAAATTCATTCTAGCGTCGTTGGCGCTTGGCTTCGTTCGTTTTTGCGTTTAACGTGTTGCGTACTTTTTGATTTGGTTGTGTGAATTTGTTTGTAAACGGAATATTGTATTATTGTGCCATCTGGAAAAATATAACTGTATTAAAACAAAACGGTGTTACTGTGAATAGATGTATATTCTATTAACGTGACAGGTAACAATCTTTGCGTGTGGTTTTCGTGATAATTTTAGAACAAAAACTTGTTGTACCTATTACATATTTTGTTTCAGTATGTCTACAAGAAGCGGTCGAGTTAGAACCAGTGTTACTAATATAAGTCCGGTGCGCACTCGGAAAGGTGTATCGCCAGTGCGGTCTCCCGCCAGAACGCGGAAAAGTTCACCGAGGAAAAGTTCTCCCGCGCGGGCGACGCAAAAGTCGCCCTCAAGGAAATCGCCCAGTAGAAAACCAGACTCAAAATTTCCAGCCCGTAAGTCTCCTTCCAGAACCACTAAAGAGACCAAACAAACCGCTGAGATACAGCCGCAAGTCATTCATAAATCCCCTTCAAAGCGGCCCGCTATTAAATCTGATGTAGCAGTAAGGCTCGTAGATTATTCATCTAAATTCGAGTCTTTTCAAAGTACACTTTCCAAACGGTCTGAATTTACATCCAAGGATGTAACATTGGCACAAAACGAGTTTGTGCTAGGAAAGGTCAATGGTCTAGATGCTGTTGATTTTAGTTACGGATTGCGGAATAGATCGGTGGAGACAGAGTTGACCCCGCGGCGATCAAGTCGGCTGCGAGAGATCAAAGACAAGTTTGATGATGCTGAAGTACGCAGGAGCGTTAGCAAGTCACTCACTCACAGCAACTCGGTCAGTAAATCACTTGAGCAATTTTCTGATGAAGAAAGTGTTTATGAAGAAATTCCAAAGGAAAAGTCCAAATCGGTGACTAGAAAACTTGCTACTCCATTGAGAAGTAGCATAAGCAGCCTGACCAATATTTCAAGTCGATGGGAGTTTGGAGGCCGCATTGGGGCTGCAGCACTGATCCTGCTAATACCGATGACAGTATGCAGTATGTTAATATCATGCAAACATTCATGCTCTCTCAATATAGATCTGAATATATATAAGAATTTGCAATTCTGGTTCACTTTGAGATCACTTGCATTGGTTTCCGCACAGTTTGTTATTCAAGCTGTAATAGCTGTTATTCCCATATTTGGTACAAGAACAGACTTGATGGATGGAAGAGATGATAAATACTGTTTCAATGCATTTTTTGCGAGTATATTCACTGTTGGTTTGGTTTATATATTACAATACCTACAAGTCTTAAGTAATGAGGCAATTCTCAATGAATATTTACAATTAGCTGCAACATCCTATATATTTGCATTTATTTTGAGTATTGTGGTGTACATTAAGACTCGTGGGCTCAAAAATAAGGAGTTAAACACATATGGAAATACAGGATACAGATTGTATGACTTCTTCATGGGTCGAGAGATCCATTGCTATATTAAAAACTTAAATGTAAAGGTTTGGATTTCAAGAACATGCAACATTACAACTGTAAGTATACAATTTTTACTAAATATTGTCTTAACTGATAACACAATGTAAGTCATTTTTAGCATTTTAAACCAAGCTAGTAGATTGTATCTTTTACTAAATGGGAAGGAAGGGAAACCACATTTCAACATGAATTTAAATAATGTATGCTTACGCTGTTTTGTTAACTCAGTGACAAAATAATATATTGTCCTTTTATTGTCTCTAAAATATAATTTTGAAAGAAACTGAAAATGGAGCAAAATAGTTGTGTCCTATACCCATTCATATATGTTTAATAATACCAGTTCTGTATCATACATTAGCCTACTTTAGGGTTTGGACCATGGATAGAATTATTTGACCTTAGTTCATTAGACTGGCTAAATAAGTTCAATCTGTGATTATTAGCCACTAATAATTTTACCATGCTTCCTGTCACTGATTATACTGAATATCATTCCTATATTTATAAAACAGGAAATACTACACAAACTGGTGGTTAATTGTGTGTGGTGTAAATATTTAATATTACCAATACTTGAAAATGGCATGTACAATAAAAACTGAACTTTGAATGCAGTGGAAGAAGTAGAATTTTGCTTTAGTACAACACAGTTTTATAATATATCAACCAACACCTATGGTACATAGGAATAGCTAATTCATTTATGCTTAAAAAATTGAGGAAAACATGTTCTAACAGTTTTATAAGTTACTTTGCATATTAATAACATTTATAAACTATGCAGGAATGTACTATGTATCTTAATTGTATTCTATTATAGAGCATTAATGAGAACTTGTTTTGTTTCAGCTGATATTATTACTACTGATACTCTCTCATGGGATCCATCTTCAATTAAATGAAAAACAGCAACTCACAATAGAGAACTACAAAGAGATACTGAACAAAGTACAGTTACAGCCCACCGTTATAGTATTCACAATGATGCAAATAATATATATACTAAACTTTATTGTGAAGGAGTATAAGATAACTAGCACGTTTTATTGGCAGTCTGAGGGCGTTGGGTACCTCCAGATTGTGCCTGTCGCACTCTATCCGTATTACTTCACAACAATATCTAAACATGTGGCAGATAGCAAACTCATTCTGTCGACTAATGCTTTGGTATTTGCTTCTGCGCTCTTTACTTTGGGATTATTTGTTATGCTTGCTAGTAATAATATTAAACACAAGTTCAGGGCGAATCCATTGCATCCCAGCTTGGCAAGTAAGTTATATCCAATCTTCATTTATTTTACTTATGCTCGTAGATATTCCTGATTAATAAATGTATTTATATTGATTATACAAATAATTAAGCTTTTAGGCCCATCCTCGTTTCATTTGTATGTAATAGAAATATATTTTACCTTAATAAATATTTATTAACTTCATGTAATTTATTTATATGTATTTCATTTTTTTTATGTTTACAGACTTAGACACAATGCCAACGTTCCATGGGAATAAACTGCTGATCTCAGGTCTTTGGGGCATGTTGCGACATCCAAACTACGCGGGCGATATTATTATCCATATTATTTTAGCGCTGCCTGGCATTCTATCTAAGAAGTATGTAGCGGCTCTGCCATCTATGCTGACAATACTTGCCCTAGGCTACCGTGTATGGCGGGACCACTATAGATGCAGAAGTCGCTATGGCGCCGCCTGGCACAGATATTGCAAGAAAGTTCCGTCAGTCATCATACCAAAAATACTATGATACTGAGAAGAAAAAAATATGTTTGGTAACCGGTAAGGTAATTTCGGCTCTCTAAATAATTGACAATTTGTGAAGTAATTTTAGATTTCAATTCGGTGAGGGAATGATATTTTTAAAACGCGTCGAAAAATTGAAAATGTCCTTTTTGGATAATGGTTTTTATTGTATGAAAATCGTAAATTAATGGTGTTGAACCAATAAAATAGATATTCGTGTGTCTTATCAGCGATGATTAAGAGTGGACGCGTATTTAGAAGTTTAGTAGACTTAAAAGAAATGCAATTAAATAGTTATTACTAGAACGCATCACAAGGCAATCAGCATCTTGGCTATTATAAATGCATTACAATATGTAATGTATATTTTATATTATTATAAAAGAATATTTACTATTTTATTACAGAGTGTACATAGAAATTATGTAAGTACTATTCGAGATTATTTAAGTATTTTAGCTAATAAATGATTGGTGAACATTGTTATGAAATTTTTACAAGTATATTAGTAACGTAATTTTTAAACAAAATGAAATACATGTGTGTGTTGTCCTCATTATTAAATTGGTACATTTTTGAATCTTGGTCAAGCCTGTTTTTTTTGCAAGAGTAACTTAAGTTAACTTAAGTTAATACTGCTATTATAAATGTCTTCTAATTCAACTTAAAAGGTCAAATGATATTGATTTTATGTAGTAGCATTAAATAGTTTCCATTTTGATTCTCCCTAATGTGACCAACGCCATATTTATTTTCGAATACTATAATATGATGCTTACTTTGCTTTATTTTTAAAAAATGTACAAATGTTTTATTTGGTTTTTTCTTAGGCTAATATATTTTTTATCTACACTCGAATGTATTAGATATTAATTTTTGTTTTAATTATAATTAGACTAAATTACGGTAGACTTAAGAATTTTTAGAAATGTAGTTTTAATTATATTGTAGTCTATACAATTTTTAACTATGAATATAATAAAGCAATATTTGATAGACATATTATGTTGTCTCTTGTAGTACAGCAGAATGTGCTCAAATGAATATCCTTAGGATATGACATAAATATTTTCAAAGTGAAAGAATAAATAAAGTTTACAATGTTATTTGTACATTTTACATCATATTATTTGTATTCAAGACAAACTAAAACTATTTAAATTACAATGTAATGTGGCGGTAACATTTAAAAATTAGGATTTACATTTGCCATTGTCTAGAAAAAAGAAGAATACCACCGATTTTATAGGGCAAAAATTATTAGTTATTAGCGAATTAACGAAGTAAGACTTGAAATGCCCGCCCAATTTGAAATTTAAGACTATTTTTGATATTGTATTACTTAGATGTATTTTAATATTTGTATTGGGTAAGCGATTGGAAAACGTTAAACGAGAAATATATTGCTCAACATATATCGATTGCATGTGCAATCTCTTACAAAACATATTGAGCAACAATAATCCCGATATTGTCTGAAGTTGCTGTAATATTGGTTTATTGTTTCAATGATAGCGTACTTTGCAGTAATTAGACAACCAAAATAAATGTTGTAAGGTTTTCTAAGACACATTAATCAGACGGGATAATAATTTGTAACCAATTGTGACGATAAATTAGACCCACTGTTAATACAGGAAGAAAATATTTTCCGTAATCCGTTAGTGCGTTAATAGCAATTCTGCTTACCCATTTGGAGATTATATAAATTATAGTTATATAGTGAAGGTAAATTGACAGTCTGGATAGTCTATGCATAAGAAAATATGCTATATATTTTTACGAGATAAGGATTAGATATAAAATTTCAATTAAAATTCTATTAAAGATGACGCTTCGTCACGCTTTGTATTCATAATGCATAGAATATTTTTTATAATTATTGCCATAATTGAAAACCAAAAATAGTAGACGTACCTATTCAATGTCTCCGTATATATAGTCTGTTTGATTTTCAGTGTCTGGCAATCCTTTAATTTTCCAATCCAATGTCTCCGTATATATAGTCCGTTTGATTTTCAGTGTCTGGCAATCCTTTAATTTTCCAATCGACAAATGTTGCACTAATGCATAAATTATCCTCTTGGAAGTTGTATGCCAGACTGGAGTTGTTCTCATTATATTATTGAGTTTTTGTCAATAATTTAAAGATAAGCAATTTGTAGTGCGTTAAAAAAATTTGAATACGAATGTATTAAAATAAACTGAAATAAACCGTAGTTAAAAATTCATTCATAATAACCCGCATTTAAGAAGGCACGTCAACATATTTTTTCAGAGGTGTCCGGGGAAAAACCCATATTTCGCCCAAATGTCCGGGATTTTTGCCGTGTATGTCCGGCGTTGGCAATTTAAGTGATGGCAGCCATAGTCTACCACGCTGGCCTAGTGCAGGTTGGCAGACTTCACATACCAAAATTCTTATGGAGAATTCTCAGGTATGCAGGTTTCCTCACGATGTTTTCCTTCACCATTAAAGCGAACGATAATTGACAAACAATACACACATAACTTCGAAAAGTCAGAGGTGTGTGCCCTTGAGTTTTGAACCTCCGGACATTGTCTCGGCAGACCGTTCTATTCCCAACTAGGCTATCGTCCACAATTTAAATCAGCGTTAAATCGTATAATATTCTGTATGTCAATTTCCATTGTGATAAACGCGCTACGTGACACGCTTGTTACGAGCGCGGTGGTGAAAATAACGTGTCCTACAAAATAAGTGGGCAGCATTACGCTAAAATAATTTTCAGTGAGCGCTAATGTTAGAAAGACGAAAATTTACTTTAACCTTATCCAATTTTATGATCGCTGATGAATTTAAAGGTGTTAAATTTTTTACTTCAAAGGTATTCTCATAACAATTGAAATATTAACGCGTGCACCTTTCGTCAGCATATCAACCGAAACCCACGGTGACCTTCGGACCTACCCGTATTTATACGAATCCTGTTAGTTATTAATAACTACCTGCAAACAATTGTAATAATATATTCGGAAAAACAACTTATTTGGATTTTAAAAATAGTCGAATTAGCTTTGAGATTAAATAACATAAAACATTAATTAGATTCCATTTATTTATTTTTCTATAAAATACACATACAATTTGTAAATAAACAATTCAATATTCAAATACATATCTACTTACAGATTTCCTTTTCTAAACATATTTACGTCCACGCTATGTAACACAGGTAAGTGCAATATTATGCAAGGGAATTTAACGTATACTACCCACCCAATTCACACATACTGTTATTCAGTACTCGCGTTCTATACTTATCGATTATATTATTTAAACTCTACACCTAGATTCATTCGTAATGTCGATATCTGTGTGTCCTTTGATACCAATTTTATGGAAGTTAGACTGCGAGTACTGTTCGGAAATTATATTCAGAAATGCCGACTGATATGTAATTTATTTTCAGCGTCCTCGTGGGTAATTCACTTAATTGAAATTGTAATTTGTGGATTTTGTGATTTGGTTAAAAGCAATAAAGTGTGGTGAGTCTGACATGTAAGTCCTTTAGGACGATACGGCGTCTACACTAAAAACTAACACCAAGTACCTGTAGATTTTATCTAGTTTACACGGATCTTAAAACGACAAAATCGATATATTCATTTATTTACCTAATAGGCCTATCATGAACATGAAATTATATAAAGATGAAATCTTTATGTAAGTACTTACTTTATCTAGTAAGCAATACACAATGTACTTAACAGATAGGCGTTATAAGTGATGGTATTCGTATTGGTTGCGTTTTTTCAAGCTTTGGCACGAATAAATTACTGCTTTATTAGTATAATACAACTATTAAGAAAAAATCCTTTCCAGTACCCATGTACACAAAATACACAAAAGATTTTAATTGAATACCTACTAAAATAATTTAATACAATAAAATTAATTTAACCTACTACTAATTATTACAGGGGTAAAGAAAATATTATAATCAGCTCTTTTATGTTCATAGTTTAACATCTTAACATCATAAGACTGTTTCATTTCTTAATCTATGTTCACTGTTTTACGAAATTTTGAAGTAATACAGTAATTTAAAATTTATCGGACGTAAGTGTAGGTAGATGTTAATGCAAAATACTTGTACATAACTACTTCTAAACGTTTGCAAAATGTATGTAGGTACGTGACGTCATTATTAAATTGTATGAATATTAAGACTTATGGATAGTTTAAATCTTTCGAAATTAATGTTTTATTCAGGGAAGACACACAAACATTCTTATTTGTTTTAAGCTCGATGAATAAATAAATTTAATTACAACATTCACGGGAAAAATATGTATTCAATTATTTCATTCACTGCAATTTGGGCTTCCGGCAAATTTGCCAGAATTTTTTGATAAAATTTCAAGTTTCATCACTTTTTTAATCACATTGAAGTAACAATTAATTACCGTCACACGCATGCATTATTTCTCATTTATCTAGTTTACCTTTTAGTGGTTAAATATGCCATCTAATTATTTGGTTCCAATTAACATTCACTATGAAAATATACACAATTTAAATCTATATTATTATCTATTTACACTTATATATACTTACATAAATATGTGATAGTAGTTTTGAAAATATTCTTGCAGGAGTAAGGATATTTAACAAGATTTAAATTGAGTTTAAAAATATTTTTCAATTGGTTTAAAATAACATCTGCATTCTGCATATTTCAAGTAAAATATTGAATACATAATATAGTTGTACAGGATTTTTCAAATTATTGTCACGGCGACAAGGGAATGAGAAGCGAGCAATGATTAAGTTAGTATAGGTAGGTAAAATAACTAAAATATTGTGTTCAGTACGAATATTTTTATGATATGGCAGTGTTTTCATGTCCAATTTAATATATTATTAAATTATGTAGGTACTAATTCAGAACTATCTTAGACCAACATGGGAATCAATTTAATTATGCTTTATTTAAGGACATGGTTAGCTATTTTCTGTGGGTAATCAGTCGATGCCGTTATTAAAATTATAAGGTCTATGAATATTGTGGTAGGCGCAGACACTAAACCACTTTCAATAAAATATTATATACGTACTACATTCTATTAAAAATGGCCGGAACGATTTTAATAAAAACGATAAGAAGCGATAGCTTGAGGGATGAAAAAGTGATATCAATGAGTGTTAGGTAATAAATTCAACGTTGCTTCC
This sequence comes from Lapara coniferarum, assembly GCA_949316025.1. Taxonomy (NCBI): domain Eukaryota; kingdom Metazoa; phylum Arthropoda; class Insecta; order Lepidoptera; family Sphingidae; genus Lapara; species Lapara coniferarum. The sequence goes on from OX438920.1 coordinate 5,252,270, forward strand.
ATGATAAATATTTGCCCTTTTAATTTGTAAAAGTTTCAAGCAAATTGATAGTAAAATATCTATACCTATATTTTTCAACGACAAATTTAAAATTTATAGTCAGTAGCCATATAACTACAATTTACAGAATTCCGAAGACTTACAGTCGCTAGCTTAAGACCTTGTTTCTGACTTAAGTTTTCTAAAAGAACTTTTAAAACTAGAAGTTAAGATATCTTACTTATTAGGGCGTAACGGTTAGAATATACATGATTAAAGATGAATACGGGAAACCGTTTTTATTCGTGAAGGTGTCTGATTTATTAAAGACACTTGTGTGAAAATTAATGGTACTTACTGTGAGCATTTCAGCATACCAGACTAGCCTAAAATGCACCTCACATCAGTACATCATCATTTTAATATTAAAGGAATGTTAGGTCTACCGTAAATATTATCATTAGAAGTATACAATTTTCAACTAGAGAAAAGTTGTAAGGAAAGATTGTCCAAATTTTTATTATTCAAGGCTAGATCCGTTATGATGCTGTATTTTTGGATACACGGAATTTAAATTCAACCGATATTAATTTTATCACGTGATTACTTCAATAAATATTAGTATCTACCTACACAAAATAATATAATTTTAAAACGAACAACGGTAGGTACTTGTGTTCGAATTTTAAAATTGTATCTATTTAAGAAATTCAAGGAAATAGTTATTTTCAATAGTATTGAGCCTATCTGATGAGTTGGGTAGGTGTAAGTACTAGATTGTGGTGTTCATTCAACATCAGTTTAACAGGCATCGATCTTCCTATATTAAGATTAAATTAGTATCCGTGGATGAAGTTAGGTATTTAGCAACTACAACGCTTCATTGCGTCGCCCGAGACATGACATGCCCAGAAACGAAACGTAGATGTAACCTGTACAAGTTAGAGGAGTGAAAAATTATATAATAAAGTATTAGGTTTTTAACGCTACAATAAACATATACCGCTTTATTCATTTGGAAAGAAGTTTCTAACCTGCTTGAATGTTAAAATATCTTATTTAATGTCAGTTTGGAGTACCTACATATCTTATTTAAGTATAATTTCAAGAGAGATCATGAAGCGCGGCAGGCCAGCCGCACGCGGACCGCGGGCCGTCAGAAGTTACTGTCGAAGACACCCATCGATCTCGAGATGTCTTCGTCTCGCAGACAGCAGTCGAGGAATTCGTCCAGGGTTAATACGCCGTCGCGGTTTAAATCCATCTTCTGAAATTATGAACATATTACCTTTACTTTCACACTTACTTAAGTACCGGGTGGAAGGGAAACGCTCTCTATGCCGGAACGGTAAGAGAGAAGAACTATAACATTAACGAAAAACTATATTCATTTGCAAAGCTAAGCGATAATACATACGATTTCAGTATTTCCGTAATTCATGCGCGCGCAATGTAAAGCGTACAAAAAACTGGGTAGGGTACAAAGTTACAAACACGGGTACAAACTACAAAGCAAACGCCGACAAGGCGGCGGCCGCCGCGCTGCGCCGGCCACGCGGTCGTTGACCCGTCAGCTGATGTACGTGTTTCATTACGATTTTTTTGAAATATTGACCTTTTTTACTATGTTTTTCAGAATAATAGTTTGATTCATCTATCCATACGTGAAGCTATACAGAAATTTTAGAAAATCCTAGTAAAATTGTAACAATGCGATCGCGATTTTTTTAGTGACATCACGTCAAGAATCACCAATACCATCACCTGTATTCGTTTCCGAGAGCGTTTCCCTTCCACCCGGTATATTGTAAACGGGTGTTTTCCCGTAGGCAAATATTTATTTGTTTAATTGAGTGACGAAATTCAGTTAAACAGTGATAGCAAGCATAACGTGTTGTGCTTTAAAAAAGTACATAGGTAGGTACACTACAGATTCGATGTAACAAAATATTTTTTTCATGCGGGATTTACTAATTTACTACTAACCCACCTGAAACAGTCTTTCAACTTTCTCTCGTACAACATCATCATCTATGACAGGCTCAACGATCTTTCCCATGAGGTCATATATTGCAGTGACGATCTCAGTCATCTCTTCTTTGGTAACGCAACCATCTCCATTGATATCATACAGAGAGAATGTCCATCGCAGTTTTTCTTCTAATGTGCCTCTTGATAGAATTGATAAGCCAGTCACAAATTCCTGGGAAAATATACACAAATAACAGTTATTATAGTTGATTGCGGATTTTGTGACTTAATATCTGAAGTAGGTAGCTACTTTTAGTTCTTAAGAGAAAAAATATAGCTGTAAATAAGTAGAGAAAATTAACATCAAGATATTATGAAAAAGCTTCACAAGCACTGTTCTGTTTTGCATTGAATTGCTATTTTGGGACTAGTCACTGGTGGTAGGTCTCCCATATATGAGTCCGTCTGGGTGGGTACCACCGCAATGTCTATTTCTATCGCCAAGCAGCAGTGTGCATGCATTATTGTGTTTCGGTTTGATGGACATTGTAGCCAGTGTAACTACTGGACATAATGAGACTTAACATCTTATGTCTCAAGATGACGAGCGCAGTGGAGTGCCCCACAGTTCTTTGTAACTCAAGGTGCTGAATGGTGTTGCTACTGTTTATGGGTGGTCGTATCGCTTACCATTACGCGCACGGGTTGCTCGTCTCGTCATTCAATGCCATAAAAAGTCAGTAGTGTAATTGCTAGATATTATAAAACTTAACATCAAAATTAGTGTCTCTTAAGTCTTACCTCAAAACTTAATAATCCACTTCTGTCTTGGTCCAGCGTGTTGAAGACGTAATGTGCGTATTGAGCGGTGTTTGCTGAAACAATAGAGAATACTTATTAACAAATTGAAAAATAGATTCGTGTGTAAACACCCTTATACAATGTTTGTACGTACAATCGTAAATCGAATTTGTACTTATTCAAAATAATGTCACTGGACAACAATTTAGTCATGTTTTTTTATTATTAAAACACCATTAGTAGAGCTTAGGGACTAAGGACGACTCCTGGAGATCACGCCGTTGCGTGATCACGCGACACGTTTGTCGACCAACTTTTGAGCTTGGTGCATGTCTGCTCTGCATCTCATTTTCGGAATAGACCTGCGATAAAGGTACTTAATGCCAGTTTAGTAAAACTTCAAAGGGAATGTTGTGTACTGAAGTTCTCAACTGGCGTCGTAAAATAAGTGTAGCAATTATCGACATTTTGTCTTATTCCAAATTTCTACACGCAAGTAGTACCTATTAATCAAAGGCAAGTAGTTTTATTGCTAATTTAAAATCCGATTTAGTATTTAAAACAAAAAATATTTCTCGACAGTTTTAAATCTAAAAGAAGTTAAATTCTGTTACTGTACCTACCAATTTCATAATAATATGGAATAGTACTTAGCCCCTGGAATGCCGTGCTCAGTTTGCGTAAAAGAAGCATGCGTGCCGCCCATACATTTGAAAAAATCGGATTTTGAGTGTAAAGGATGTTCCATATATATACACCATAAAATTCTTTTCGTACGAATTTTGAAATTATTTATTTACTTTTTTATTATGGATCAATGGTCACTAAAATATTCAGAAACATTGTGAGATTTGGCATAGACGGCCGCCATTTTGAATTTCTTTGTTTTAAGGCCGATTGACCTCAAATTTGTAAAATTACAACCTCGATTTATTCTATTTAGCCAAAGACAAGCCCAAATATTTATCTTAAATACAATCAGTCTTAAAACAAAACGATGGCATGCCCAGTATCGATTTTGAGGTCAATCGGCCTTAAAACAAAGAAATTCAAAATGGCGACCACGTTTTCAATTCTAACATTGGATCCGTCTTTTGCACCTAAAGGCCTGCCCAGATATCGATTTTGAGGTCGATTGGCCTTTAAACAAATAAATTCAAAATGGCGGCCACTTTTTTCAATTCTAACATTGGATCCGTCTTTTGTACATACAGGCTTGCCCAGATATCGATTTTGAGGTCGATTGGCCTTAAAACAAAGAATTTCAAAATGGCGGCCACTTTTATCAATTCTAACATTTTGTACCTACAGGCTTGCCCAGATATCGATTTTGAGGTCGATTGGCCTTAAAACAAAGAAATTCACAATGGCGGCCACTTTTTTCAATTCTAACATTGGAGCCGTCTTTTGTACCTACAGGCTTGCCCAGATATCGATTTTGAGGTCGATTGGCGTTAAAACAAAGAAATTCAAAATGGCGACCACTTTTTTCAATTTTAACATTGGATCCGTCTTTTGTACCTAAAGGCCTGCCCGGATATCGATTGGCCTTAAAACAAAGAAATTCAAAATGGCGGCCACTTTTTTTTATTCTAACATTGGATCCGTCTTTTGTACCTAAAGCCCTGCCCAGATATCGATTTTGAGGTCGGTTGGCCTTAAAACAAAGAAATGCAAAATGGCGGCCACTTTTTTCAATTCTAACATTGGAGCCGTCTTTTGTACTTAGCCATGTCCAGGTATCGATTTTGAGGTCAATCGGCCTCAAAACAAAGAAGTTCAAAATGGCGGCCACTTTTCTCAATTCTCGTATATGATTAGGATTTGCATCCAATGGAAACAAAAAAAAAGCTAAAAAGAAACCACCTGTAGATGTTCAGTTTTCTTACATTTTGCAGAAATCGGCCCGAGCGTGGATCCACGCTCCCGGCACGCGAGGGCTTAAATTTAAATGTATATTTTTCAGGGAAGTCTTTGTAGCTTTAAATGTAACATGTGTACAGTTACTATTATGATTGGCGTAGTTGTATTACAGTACGACTGCAAAGCTGAGGTCTAGGGTTCGATCCCCGGGTCGGGCAAAGTGATATTGTGTTTTTCTATTCAGTATCAGTCCGAAGTCTGGAATTTGTGCCCGATATGGCGATAGGGTCGCCCCCTATCACATCATGGGACGGAATGTCGGCGAAAAGTGGGTGCACTAGTTGCGCCTCTGCCTACCCCTTCGGGGATAACAGTCGTGAGTGTATATGTATGTATGTGTACAGTTATTTCTGTAATAAAATAATTTAGGAACTTCGTCATACTTCCAGCAGTGGTTACGTCATCAATTTGATGACTCATTCAACACAATTTACGTGGCGTAATAGGACCTCTTTAAACTAGCTACAGCAGGGCAGGAATCTAAAGAACTTATATTAATTTTATATCTACATAACATGGCTAATGACTATCATTGAATTAACAATAAAACTGTAAAATAAAAGACAAAACAAGTATTACATTTACTTTATTAAAGACATAGTTGGTACATTAAATTTATTTAGACGCTAGTCCAATAAATATTTGGGACGCTCCAATTAAAAACACTGGCTTCATGGTTTCTGAATGTATGATCAGCAAAAATTATCACAATGGAATTACCAGTTGAGGTTACCGAGTCATTTGGTTCGCCTTCCAAATTACCTAACAAAACTTTTGAGGCACACTACATGTAGCTGAGCTGGGCTGTGCAGCTCAAAAGTTTTACAGAATGTGCTGCATTAAAATTAACTTAATGTTAGACAGAGCATGAACATCATCACCATGCTGGAGACATGGACAGTTCCTTATTTCTTAAATTTACACTAAAGACACCCCTCCTGTCTGTTGCTGATAAACTTCTATTGTATCTCCTTCTTCCATTTCCAATGATGTTGGTGTATCATTTTCATTGATAGGTTGACCGTCAAATCTGAATCGGACAACCTGCATTGATAGACCCTGAAACAATAAAATTGGTAAATTAATGCTATACTTATGTTTTATCACATTTCACAATTTTGTGCAATCATTATTTAAATAATTTAAATATATAGGTATTTCTTTGCCAACTTGTATTAACCCCTGGACGAAAAAATAGAGGTGTTATATGTTATAGTGAATTAAGTAAATTTTTATATTTATTAGATCATTATTAAAAAGTAATTTATATTAGTTAATGTAAAATGTTAATGCAGAATATAAATATTAATTAACAATATTTGTTTAACACATGGAGCATTTAACAAGGAGATGGGATGACCATGTGAACCCTTGGTCAGCTGGTCATAAACTTTTATTAAAACCTATGTGACTTGCGATTGCTGTCATTACATTCTACGATAATGACATTAAGCGGTGCTCCACAGAAATTGTGATTTTGCTGTGTTAATGTGTAAAAAGCGACTTATATTCAGCCCTGCACATGTTTTTTTTTGTTAAATGTGTTGGATCCGTGTCTACATAACCCCATCAGGATTGACAGATAAAAATGTTTGCACATTATTGCCATATCATCTCCATTGCTTAATATACAACTCTAAGGTTTAATATCAACATGCTTTAGATTAGGTTGCATCTATATAAACTATCAGAATTCTGATGTGAGTTAATTACATATTTGCTAGCATTATCAAGAGCTCTATTTTTTCATAATCATTTTATTCTAGATGATTATAAGTTCCAATATTTATGATAAATATTACTAGCACAGCTGGAAATAATGCTAAAATAAAGATAATAGTTGTCACGAACAGACATAATATAAAATGTAAGCTGCAGATTCGAAAAATGTACCTATAGTTCATCCAAATATTCATGAACAATATTAAATATTAAATCATATTATGTAAATAACACAACTCTATTTTTATCTACATGAGATTTAGAAAACTATAAAGAGGGCCAGTCTGTCCTCCGCTCAAACAAAGGTATTATTATGGAAGGGAATGAAACTAAACAGAACCTTAGGTGTACTGTATCAGGCATTTGTGGGACAAATTAAGGCATGTGATTAGCTAAGCACCTCTGTTGATGGTAAAATATAATAGAAATGTAATAATGGTGTATAAACAATGCTTAATTATTCACAAACTGCAGTGCATGATAACTTTGTGTTAACTGAACTATTTGATTAAACGGTCCCTCAATGTTGAAAAGTGTAGGGCGGAGAAGCATTTTCAAGATTTTAAAATTGAGAACACAAATGAAAAGATTTTAAATAGGACAAATGTGTCCTAATGTGAACCAATGGGTTCACCTTATACCACTATATTATGGGAGGTGAACAAAAATACCATGATCAGTAAACATGTCGATAAAGGTAACCGTTGTTGATTATTCATAATTTGCGACAAAGTTAGTACATATCTATCGCAAATGCCTTTAAGTTCTTGTACACAAGAAGTATTACAGCTTTAACGACATTCAATCGGCTTTAATAGGTACACATTGCCGGTGCAAGAAGATAGCATTTCCTAAGCGCGAAAAACTTTTTTCTTCTACTCAGTTCGGTTTCCCGGTTTTCAGAGAAAAATTATACTAGATATTATTCAATTAAAAGGGTTACTTACTGCTCTGTCACAATAGGCATTCATCAGTTTCCTGAGAGGTGTGTGTTTCTTTATTTTGAATTGGACAATGGCATTATCTTGACCTAAGACTTTCAAGTTGATGTGTTCACTCTCCCCCTGAAAATGTAATAAAACAATGCAATAAATATATTGTTACCTGCTAAAATTCGACAAGTAACTTGGATTCAAAGAAATCTAACCACATTTTGTAAAGTACGCCATGTCGGTAAAACATTAGAGGTAGATGCGCTCACTGACATAAAATTTAACGTACCTTTTTCTCGTCAGACATTTTGAGATTTATATGTTTTTTGAAATTATTAACACAAAACTTCCAGTGTTTTCTACACTTCAAACTATATTTTTGATAAAGACGCACTAGTGACAGCTTGTTCAGTAGCGTGGTAATGGCGTCCGTCGGCGGCTTGGAGGAAACGGCGCAGTGCTGCCAACACATGCGCGGTAATAACGGTGCAAATGGCGCGCAGCTGCGCACTGAAGCTCCGAAATTAGATTTATTTGGGAATATAAATATGCCTTGTTTTATATTGATTGTGATAAATTCGATATTGCTCAATGGAATGAAAAAAAGGTTAAACATGTTTTGTTGCTTATACTGGCTTTGAACAATATTTATTTTAATAAACGAATTTTTATTTGTAAGCTGTGGTACATCAATATATTTATTTTATTAATTTGATTGTAGAATAATGATTAATTGCCATTCAATAATATTAAAAGAAAATCAATTGGCCTCGATACCAACGTTCAGAAATTGCCGTTTCCGCCATTAGTGATGTAAATACATCCGTTAGGAAATAGGGCTGCAGTGTTAGTAGTTAGCATCGTTCCGTTTCACGAAAAAATAACATCATCTCATGCGTTTCCAAAACGAAATATATGAAAAAATAACTGTTTGGGCGGAATAAATCATAAATTATTTAATTTTTAGAATGAAAATATTTTAAAGTTTTTTTGTACATAGATCCATTCCCATCTGTAAAGAGTCCCATGTCTTCCATATAACAAATGCAAATTAGAAAAATAAATTATTTCGTAACATTTAATTTTGTTTACCTCTTTTTCTTGCTTATGTTTCCGAGAGGTAAATATTATATTTTTTTTGGTTTGCTATACTTGGACCATAGCATATATTAGGATTTAGTACTTCCACAGGTAAATAACAAAAAATGCCTTGTGCGACATGCGAGTATCAAGCGCATTTTGAACATTAGCGAAATGAGGGGCCGACTTGAGGGCTTCAATTACCGTGAAAAAAGTAATCTACTAGCGTTTGTTTTCTGTCTGGGGGTTTTAAGAACAAGCCTTATTCACATAAAGTTTTTGATTTCCCGATTTCACCGCTTGCTGATAAACGCTATTCGTCAAATAAATAAATATAGCTGCAGTTGAAAAAACGCGGTCTAAGTGCAAATCCTACCAATCAACTTTTTGAATGTCAAACCTATTCTAAATGATTGTAAGTAGGTATCAACCGGGATGTCTACATCATATTGGCCGCCGCGGTGCGAAAATAAACCTGCGGCCCCCTTGCGGACAAAACAAAAAATTATGTTCCTGTTTAAGTTTCTTGCAACTCGTGAGTAAACACGATTACCTACCTAAGTATGGGTACTATTATAATTATTTATTAAAAAATATATAAATAAAGGGTAAAAATATAAATAAAGGGTTGGCCGTGGTGTGTGCCGGCCAAGCAGAATAGCCCCCCCTCTTACCAAGGAGTCGTAAGAGGCGACTGAGGTAATAGGCAGCACCGCAACTTTATCTGGTCATAATAAATGCTTACAGAAGGAATACTTGACACAAACCCGGAACGGTATCTCCGTAAGGCACGAGCCAGTTCCTGCAACCGAACCGGCACCACACGTATCGACTCGTCGTTCCTGGGGGTACTGCCGGTTAGGTCGAGAGGGTGGCGTATGTTCTGGGCATGCCTGCGATACCTAAATCCTGGGTGGAAACCAACACGGGGAGTTTCTCGTGTTTATCTCTACAGCCATCTAAGAAAGTGTCTCAGAAGAACCCCCAACAGTTGACGGTATTTAAATCTACTATATATGTATTAGGCCAAAGCTAAGGAATAAAGGATACCTACTCCGTACTTATCTACGATTTAGAAAATTCAGTGCTATTATGAAATGCATTGAGTTTTTTTTCTAAAGGTTTTTACTTTTTAGATATAAAATATGGCATGCTTAGTTATTTGACATTGCATATATTTTTGAATCATCGTAATATTATATTCATAATTATAAGATGGCGAGCTGGTTGCACGGTTAATAGTGAGCAACGCCTTATCATAATCAGTAGCAATGAAACACAGACCTTTGTATCAAATTTCACACGCAAACATAACTTTATCCCCCTAGGCAAAGGCACAAATAGTACACCACTTTTCATCATGTGTATTCCGTCCCACGATGTGATTGGGGGCAATCCTATCGACACGTCGAGCATAAATTCCAGATTACATGCTGATACTGAGCAGACGACAGATTTACAACTAACGCGACTACCACCGACGCGACATGCAGTCAATTTGACCGATCATATTAAAATGTACACCCATTTCACTAGCTCCAAAACGGTATTTTGATAGCTGATACATGAAAGGAAAGTGATGATATTATGATGTACAATGTGACACGCCTATATTATAATAATTCTAGCCCTGTGTTATATACTGCCTACTGCTGAGCACAGGCCTTCCCTACTGAGAGTTAAGGCCTTAGTCCACCACTCTGTCCTGCTTGTTGGCAGACATCATTCATCAATTAATACCTTCGAAATTCTTATGGAGAATTCTCAGGTTTGTAGGTTTTCTCAGGATGTTTTCTTTTATCGTCAAAGCAAACGGTTATAATTGGTTAACAGTACACACGTAACTTCGAAGTTAGAGATGTGTGCCTTAGGTTTTGATCCTGCAGACAGTGCCAGATTCTAATGTTCCGGACTATCAGAGGAAGGTGACTTATTTCATTTCTTTTTGAGTATGCCGTCGTATGCTAAATAGAAGCCTGAGGGCCCAACCAATTGCCTCTCGTCCTTAATCCATATGCGATTCCTTTAGATTATTCTCATATATTAATGTGCGATTTATTTTAAATTGAAAATAATATATACATAGGGAACATAATATATATTGAAATTCGGACTGGCAATGTTTATTTACCGTCTGCGGATTTAAAAACGGAGAGCGTATGTAATACCACGGTAAACCAACAATATATTTTGTCCCTGTACAAACGCAAAGCATAAAAAATACAAATGATTTTTATGGACAATGATGGCTGTTTCCACAATCCACAGGGGCGTGGGTGACCCGTGAATTTGTGGGCCGCAGCCAGTGAGTAAGTGCGGGGCTGATTACAGCGTCCAGTTGGGAATAATTGCCGCCAATGAAAAAATGTTTTTGGTTAAATTAAATATTGCGTGACTTGAATTTATGAACATGGCGGTTTTACGTGACGCAACATAAGCGCCCACGTTTGTATCCGCAAAGCGGTTGACACGGGTGCGTCCGTAGTAAATTATGCTAGCGTTAAATAACAAATCTCTCACTATTTCCACTAATCTGGAAATTGAACCTAGATTTCCGGCTTTATAACCTCCGCTGTCAGTGTAAGAAGTAAGAATTTTGTACTGTAGGAAGGTTGGTATAAGTGCAAAGTACGTAGGTGGATTTCATGGTGTACAATTTTCTCTTTTCTTTGTAGCCTCTAGGGACACGAACCAATTTGCAGTTGTTACAGTTCAGTTTATATAAGCTTTGTTTTAATGACTGGAACATGATTGTTTCTCTAACAGAATTGGTTTCGACAAACGATTACATTGTGAAATTCACGGGATAGGTACTTAGAAAATTAACTGTTTTTGGTTTACTTACTTAACGGAATTGCCTGTTGTTTACAGTTTATCTTTGTGCTTAAGGGATTGTTCGTTGTTAAGAGCCAATTTAAAGTATTTATCTGCGATTTCTTTTTATTCATAAATAAAAAGAAAGATTAGTTAGCATCATAATGCTAACTAATCTTAACACGTGTCTTAAAATTTTGCCTAAATCTATGTTTATTTTTATTTGCTTGCGTTAAACACCAAAATGGTTAAACTGATTTCAACGTATTCTTTATTGCCAGTTGCTAGTTTTTTCCGCTATTTTAAACTTCGTTACATTAACTGCAAGCTTTGCTTGTTCTTCATACAATCCGATTGACCGTAAGCATTTACAACAATATTGATAAGTATGCATTTCTTAATCGAGGTTAAAAATTAGCAAGAAAACTTTCAGGCAAACAATCAGCAATCAGTCACGGCAAACTGACTTTTGAAGCTGAAATTTTGAAGCTTGCAGGACTTGCGCACAGTCGCACGTATAGAATTACTTTTACCGGTGTTAGGTCTCTCATATGTAAGAGTCCGTCTGGGTGGCTACCACCGCATTGTATATTTCTACCACCAGGCAGCAGTGTGCATGCACTGTGTTTCGGTTTGAAGGGCATTGTAGCCAGTGTAACTACTGGGCATAATGAGACTTAACATCTTATGTCTCAGGATGACGAGCGCAGAGGATTGCCACACAGAGTACTTTGTAACTTAAGGTGCTGAATGGTGTTACTACTTTTTATGGATGCTTATCTCGTTATTCAATAAAAAAAAGTATTGAAATATTTCCGCCAATGTAAACGCACCTGGAAGTTCTTGCGTAATTAATTGCTGCGAGAACTTTCTATTCTAAATTTAGTTTTACACGTATTAAAAACTATATTCACTGATTTTCCGTGTTTTATATGAGGAAAAATAATTGCAGTGAAGCAATTATTTTCCCTAAAGAAGTAGAACATGAATGTGGTGCAATTATTCCGAGCGTTTTCGATCGTATATGACGACAATTATCGGCAGCTGCACAGTGTATTTTTGCCATCGGGTGTATAATTACGCACACACCGTGAAATATGGACTCGGGAACATATGACGATTTACTTAAACGACGCGACTGCTCATTTCGATTGGAAATTCGGTGTATGATTGATAGGCATTTTGCTTCATTTTACGTATGTTTATAAGAGAAGTTGGGAAACGTAAGTGGTAGATAAGCTAATTATAATATTATGCGCAAGGGAAGAGGATTTAGTAGGTCGTTGGAACCTCGCCCGTCGTACGAAAAGTGACAGCAAAGATGCTAATTTACGGTGATTTTTTATAAACATTGCTATTTGCTACGTCATGCAGTGGTCAGTCAACTGCCTCGGTGGTGTAGTTGTATTACGGTACGACAGCAATGCTTTGGCTCGGGTTCGATCCTCGGCTCGGGCAAAGTGATATTGGGTTTTTTGCTCAGAGTAAGTATAACTACTATAGAGCGCGTGTATGCAAGTGGGAACAATAGGCACGGGTGGGAACATCGTCCTGCGCCGGCCGCAAGCGCTTGTAGTCACTCGAGTAGGAACGGTGTGAGCACACGCGAGTGAGATCTATGCGAATATTTGATTATTAATACTGCAAAAAGGTTAAATGGTATGTGGATTGTTGTAAAAACGACACTCGGAAACACACTAAACAGAATTCTAATATCACGTTTCACAGGCAAGCCATATTTCAATATATTTTTAGGTAAAATTGAAATCACGCGTCGCGGTATGAAAGACGCACGGGAGGCGAACGCTTGTACCCCCCGCACTGCCCCGCATCCCGCTTTTTCGATAGTGATGTTATGCGTCGATACCAGAATCGATGTAATATTTTCATATGCATACGTATTTATTACTATCGAAGGCGATGCTTAATATAATGTAGCTTAGGTAACTGTTTTTGTTTGTGTGTGATTTTTAAGCCAATTAATAATTACGTTTTTGTTTATGAAATGAAAGAAATAATTACTGTTCCTAAAAATTTACCGATTACGATGATATTTTTAAGCTATTGCATAGCTTCTATCGCGGGCCTTGACAGTATAAGTTAGCAATCATATATTATAGATATATTTTTTTGTCATTTTTTTAACATTGGTAATAAATATTTCAAAAACTAGACGTGACTATTTTAGGCTTGGGGAGACTAGCTAAGAAATCCATTGTGCGATGCTCGGTTTATATCCATTGGTTCAATTATAATGGATATCCATTAATATTATTGGTTCTTATTGCTTGTAAAAACTGCTCTTGAGGTACCGTGTTTATAAATCATTCCACATGGCACTTCACCAATTCGCAGCATAGCTTTTATCTATATTAACGCAATACGCTTAAAATTACTCACAAGGCCATATTTTGTAGAACCACAATTTTTTAACAACAATATGGTACCGCGCCGCCGGACCTGTACTTATCGATAACTGTTGCGTTGGTGCTGCTCGCGTGCCCATCCCTAGCAGTCGCCAACATTTCTATATAAGTAGCTATAGTTCACCTGCCTACGCTGGGTAGTGGGCGCACGGTGCGACATTAGCGCTCTATAGGTTACTTACTCTGAGGTTTTTTGACTCAGTATCCGCCCGTAGTCTGGGATTTGTGTCCGCGTTTGAAACGCATGGAGAAAAGTGGGTGCACTTAGTTGCGCCTCTGCCTACCTCTTCGGGGATAAAAAGGCGAGAGTGCGTGTTTGTGTGTGCAGTGGTCGGCTCGCTCTACTATATGAAACGTCAAACAGTATTTTTTAGACAAATATATTTACAAGGTGTAACAAGTAATTATAAAGCCAAAAATTTGGATACACAGTTCCCCTTATGCACTACACTGACACTAAACTAAGTAGACACGGAAAAGCTTGCACTTAACCGTTAATCGATGTATAATTTAATATTAATTAATACAATGAAAATAATGCAAATTTATCATTCAATCTGTTTTACAAAACTTTCATTTTGTTTTAGCAGCTTTGCTTTCCCACAAAAAAGGTTAAAATTAATGCAAATTCCTCAGGTCCACGGTGGATCACTAAAGGTCTCAGAACCTCATGTACGACCAAAAGAAAACTAAGATATACTTATTACATAAATAAGTCGAAAAATAATAAACAAGCATATTTACAGTACAATAAATAACTCACAAAATGCATAGTAGAAGCAAAAAGAAAAATAAACAGTAAGCATATTGAAAAGGCAAAAAACAAATGCAAAACCTCGTGGGATATAATTAAAAACAAAGCGGACAGTATGAAATATTATCGATCCATTGAATCCATCAAACATAAAGATAAAATAATTACTAACCCTATTCATATAGCAAATGCCTTCAACGAATATTATGTATCAATAACACCCACACAAAATAGCTGTAATGATACACCTAGTAACATAAAAAATGTACAAAACTCCTTATTCTTATCACCTTGTACCCCAACCGAAATTGAAAAAATTATAAGATCCTTAAAAAGTACGAAGTCGGTAGGGTATGATTTTATATCGACCAATGTTCTAAAAATGTGCGCGAAATATATATCGTTACCTTTGGCATACTTAATTAACCTCTCCTTTAGTCAAGGAATATTTCCTAATAAGTTAAAACTTTCAATAGTTAAACCGTTATATAAGAAAGACGATTCGTCAGAAATAGCTAATTACAGACCTGTAACTCTATTACCCACATTGTCTAAAATATATGAAAAGGCAATGCACATTCGTATCTCTAATTTTCTCAACAAATTTAAAGTAATCAAAGAAGAGCAAAACGGTTTTCAAAAAAATAAATCTACTACACTTGCAGGGTTCTCCTTAATGAAAACGGTTACGGAAAACATAGATAATAAGATCCCTGTAACTGTACTATTTCTAAATATGTCGAAAGCTTTTGACTTTGTCAATCACGCGACACTCATTCATAAATGTGAACACTATGGCATTAGGGGACCAGCCCTAAATTGGATTAAAACTTACTTATCGAACAGAACCCAATATGTAGCAATAAACCGTCTTAACAAAAACTTAATATCCACTACTTATAAGTCAACGCTTAGAGAAAACACAAGGGGAGTCCCGCAGGGAAGCGTTATGGGACCGCTTCTTTTCCTGCTTTATATTAATGATCTTCCCAACAATATAAATCACCAATGTATCCTATTCGCAGATGATATATCCATAATTATACCTAACAAAGACCGACTGACCAACATTCATGAAACCGTAGCGAATAAAACTCTATCTGACGTAATTGAATGGCTGAAATTAAATGACCTACATGTAAACCTAACTAAAACTAAATTTATTCAATTCTCTAATTATAAAATGACGATAAAAGATATGGCCATAAAATACTGCGACCAACAATTAGAACAAACTGCCCACATTAAGTTTTTAGGGATTTCTGTAGATAAACATTGCGATTGGAAGTCACGCGTTTTATCCGTATGCAAAAGAATAAATAAATTCATCTTTGCGTTGCGAAATATACGTAGAGTAGCCTCAGAACATACAGCACTAACAGCTTACCACGGTTACGTAGGATCAGTTTTGCGATATGGCCTAGTGTTGTGGGGCAATTCGACACAAATCTCTCAAGCTTTCCTGGCTCAAAAAAAATGTATTAGAGCAATATGCAATGTTGGGCCCTTAGATTCATGCAAACCACATTTTATTAAAACTAAAACGCTTACACTGACCTGTCTATATATCCTCGAACCTGGACTTTTTGTCAAAAAACATCCACAGTTATTTAAAAAAATAGGTGACAATAGTTCGTTCAGTCAAAGAGACCCAAATAAGCTGGTAATGAGAAAAGGTAGAACGACTCTTTATCATAAAAGCTGCCATAGTATGTGTATTAAAATATATAATAAAATTCCACAATCTTTACGTGAACTACCACTAAGATTATTTGTAAAAAAATTACAAACATGGCTTATAGAACGATGCTTCTACACAATCCAAGAATTCTTGAACTATAAAATTCAAAAACCAAAATAGAATCGTATAAAAAGATCATCCATGACATTTTATATATTTTACTTTCTAGACATAATAATCATAAATGTTTTAAATTATTACGATATAATAGACATCATAATGTAAAACTTATGTTAAATTAAATTGACAGCCAAATTCTTATTATTATCTAAAAATTATTACAAATAATATATTACCTGAACAAGTTAATGATTAGCATTTATTATTATCAACATTAAAAAATTTGCATGTCAATAAATTTGACAAAAGTTGATTGATCAGAAACAACTATTTAAGACCTGCATTGTACCAACTTTTTCGCAAATAAAGGACTCATTCATTAAATCAAAACAATACACGACAAAATAGAATATCCCGACGTAGTCCTGGGTATGTGTGAAATCCCCTGATACATCCGAGACCACTCAACTTGATGGGATTATATGATTATGTGATGCGCTTTTCATGTCCCCATTTTATTATTTTAGTACGGTCGGCATATTTTATTAACATTGTTGGCGTGGGTAACCGCTGACCTCAACTTTGTAAAGCCTTTAGTAGCTTTCGATGGCATTTTTTTGCATTTAATAAGGTAATTATTGCTCTTTGTTTAATATACAACCAAGTAGTCAGTAAATGCCTTAGTAAAAGTAAGAAGGTATTACGATGATCTTTATTTATTTATTTGTATTTACATTGTACCTATTTATATTTCGACGGTCCCATAGAACAAAGTCGTATATGCAAAATGTTAGCTTTTCAGTAGAGCGCTTTGAAAGTCTAAATTAATTGTGAAAATCACAAGTTATACATGAAGGAAACATTATTTATTAGGGTTCAGTAACAACTTTGAACCTAATTTGTGAAAATAGGACTAATTCACACATGAATACAAACTTACGACTTTCAAAGCGCTCTACTGAAAAGCTAACATTTTGCATATACGACTTTGTTCTATGGGACCGTCGATTTATTTATTCGGGTAGCCAAAGGTGTTTGTAAAAATTAAAAAAATATTATATTATGTTAGTTTATAATTAAGATATAACAAATTGATACGATACCGCTGCCCCATTCCATGTGAAATGGTACATCAACGAGCCACATAACAACAATCCAGCATACTGGCAATCATTTGAAGAATGTTGTTGGGGCTGACCCGCATCCTGCCCAACAGAGATGCACACCTCTTGCGCATTATTGTACGGAAATAATCTACCTGGTAATAATACCTATAATATTATGGCAGTAGGGATTGAAAGAAGTACGTAGTCACGATAAAGGTGCAAATTACAGCAGCAATCTGTGACTTTACAACAGACGACTATTTTATTTTTACTCATTATTTTTTACCGGGACACCGGGAAAATGATGATTGCTAAATAATAAAGTAAATTACCAGAAAATCATTCTATTATTTAAGAAGATGAAATGAAGAATATTTTTGATATCTTTCTGTGAAACTGCTCTTAAGTTCATTTTGTAATTCCACACACATAGGTACGCAATCTAAATTAAAACTTAATTGAACAAGAATTAAAGACTATCACTTACTTGTTTTCTCGTTCTATTCTTCTTTGCGACTCCTTAGGTTGTTTACGATGGTTCCTTAAGAGAAGGATCAGGGTAATAAAACAACTTTCATTCTTTTTTATTGTTTTAATAAAAATTCAATGCCTACCTAAACATGAAAAATAATGTAATTTTTTTTAAAGAGTTTTGGAACGTAGGGCATTGGGAAATTAAACAAATATAACAACCGTGTAGTCCTCACGTTTGTGTAGTGGCGACAATCTCGTTTTTCCGCGAAAGAGAAAAAGAAAAAAGGGCTACATGAATATTGGGAACCACAAAATCCTGTCTTGGACTTAAATTATTCGATTTGCGGATAATATCAGTACATAAATATTATCTCTATCATGCGACAAACATTTGCACGATCTAGAACTTTCTTCGTCTCAAGAATATAAATGTCCCATAATATCGTACCAACTTGACATTGAACTAGAAAACACGACAGGATAGTGTCGCTATATTTTATACGAATAGTGTGCTCTATTGATTTTCACGCGCATATTTTGTTGGCACCTTCGTGTCTTCATCTATAAAGTGTGTTTTTAGGTACTTACCATTGCCTTAAATAATTTTGGATATTCACAGTTTTAAGTGTCTTAACGTGGAGTGATATATTCACGGGGTGAACAGAGACAAAACTCAGATCAATACGAACATATATTATAAATCCTGAACTAATTCTATCTGTCTGAACGTCTGCATGTTACGCTTGCACGGCCGATGGACCGATTTCGAAATCGGTCGAAAATTTGTTGTGGAGATGGTTTGAGACCCTAGAAAGGACATAGGCTACTTTTTATCCCGCGAAAATATATAGCGATATTTTTAATCCGGTAAAACTTTTTCACGCCGGCCGATCTGCGAACAAAAGCTAGTTGATAATATTTCGCACCGAAACTGACTGAACCGTAATTTACTTCTAACCGAGTAAATTGCTATACACTCCTATGTACTTATTTATCTGGTTCCAAGCTTGTTTCACCCCTTGAATTCCATTAACGTCGTTTTTAATATCTTACCTCCTTGCGGGAAGAACTGCGAGTATATGAGTTTGAATGTGTCTTCTCGCACCACGCCCGTGGGACATTCTGCCTTGAACCCGCGGTACAGCCGCTTCAGTTCAGGCTCGGTGAAGCGCGTGGCGCGCCGCAGCGCTGCTATTGAGTCCGGCCGGTACCTCGGTAGCTGCTCACCCAACTCCTCGAGTTCCGAATCTGGAATGGAATAGAGATTTGTTAACTTAAATAGATCATATCATACCGAGTTAGCACGAAGACGGTGGTATGGCAGAAACTTATAAACGAACTTAGTCAAACTTTGGAAGATGAGACACGACTTTATGAATCAGGATTTGAAGACAACGACATAAATGTCTACGTAAAGATGCATAATAATTCCATATGTCTGCAATGTTTCCAACTCCGATAAAATCTGCGATTACCTACATGGTACTGACGAGATATAATTAAACGCTCATCAAAACGGCTTACACAGTATTCAGTTTAACAAGTCTTTATTTTGCTACATTTATTTTTGCTGCCTAAAAACATCAGGAAAAGGAAATTATTTTCTATTAGAAATCTTAATCCGACATCCAGAGGGCTAACCGTATTAAGGAAACGTCGGTATAGAAACGAAATTAACCGAGTAAGTGACGTCTGCTAACGACATCATTAGTCCAACCAGCCTCTTGTAAATCGGAGATGAAAGCGTTGTATCCTTTGAGTTTGGTGCTTTATCGCCCTCTGGCTTTATGTTAGCACAATGAATGCCGAACAATGGTCCGTCCTAGCCTATCGGACATCATTTGTCAGAAATCAAATGCGTCATCGCAAGGTGACCTGGCCTCATTGCTTATCAATTATATTAAAGCGTGAATGTGAGAGACATTTCATGTCCATGCATAAAAATATATTATATAGTAAGAAAGAAAGAAAGAAATAATTTATTTGGTTTTAGTAACATAAACAAAAAAAAAAAAACTAATAAGGAAAAAAAAAAAAAAAAAACAAAAAGAAAACTAAAGAAAAAGAAACAAACCAAAACCAAAATGGATCCAGCTCAGCTTTATGCTACAGCGTAAACTGAAGCGCTGATTTTCAGCTGAACCCAATAGGTGCAGATTCCATCACTGTACATAAAATATGGCAAAATACTCGACATTAAACAGTATGGCTAGTTATAGACCGGACATCAGGACCAAATATCGCTATCTTTTCTGACACGTGATAAGACGTCTCGGTATGCTTAAATTTTGTGAACAAAATAATATTTTGAGAGGAAATATTCCAATTTGCACGTTACGATCATTTTATATACCTACGTGTTTTGCAATTTCGCGGTAGATTGATTTTGTGACGAACAGGCTCAAATTTTTTTTGTATGACAATTTTCCCAATATCCGCTCTATAGATTCCCAGAACTCTTAGCTTACAATAATCCGAGCACCAAATCCAAACCGCTCCACCACCATGATCACTTTACCGAATTTGTTACAGTTTAAGTATACCCTCAATTTGAAACTTGTTGAAGAAAAACTCTTTGATTTTTTGCCTAAACGTGCTGACCGTATATGATAAATCCCGTAAAGAGGGGGGGGGGGGTATTATGTTCCATATCTTTGCTGCGGCATACTTGAAACTACCTCCAAAAGAAGCTGTTTTGTGCGATAGAATGAGAAGATGAGCAAGGCGCGTACGGCCGGACCACTGAAGCTTATTTGCAAGGTATAACGGTTTACGGCTTTTCAGAATCCCAAACAGAAGTGAAGCGAAGTGTACATAGCGCCTCGATGCCATGTTTAACATTTTTGCTTGGTTCATATAAGGTGATATATGACTTCTAGGGGGAATGTTAAAGCAAAATCGAGCACAGGCATTCTGTACGCGTTGTATTAACGTCTTTGACTTAGCTAATAGCCTCGGACCATACACAATGTCAGAATAATTAAATTTAGGTAGGACTATCGAGTCGACGAGAATTATACGAAGCTGACAACTGACATACTTCCGAGTTCTATACAGAACTTTTAACCGATAAAAACAATTACGTGCCAATTCTTTCACATGATTTTCAAACCGTAAATCAGAGTCCATAATTAAACCCAGATTACGTGTCTCCTGCACTTGACTAATGGGCTCGTTCTTTGCCATGATATTGGGGTTATACGAATTAATTTTCAAAATTTGCTGTCTTGTACCCAGTATCATAAACTTTGACTTGCCAGGGTTCAGTACTAGACAATTAGTAGGCTAGTGAGTATAGCGTTATCACAAGTTTTATGCTAAATGACACTTCTACTGCATAATTCCAACAAAGCCTCAGCAGAACGTAAGCTTAATCTATTTAGTAGCATATGCGTTATAAGTTAATATCAAATTATGCAAACATCTTCATAGAATTTTAACTTCATTATAACAGCAGAATCTCATAACCACTTATTGCAAGCAGAAAACATTAGCTAATTAAAGTAAAACTAGATTCCGAAGTTGTTAGCTCTCAGCATCTTCTCAGGAAGTTCATCCATAATGTAACAATTAATGTAAATTCCAGGGATTAATAACACGAGCTTGGTACAATGGAGTACTTGCATAATATGTAAATATTATTAATGTGTTGGAATCCAGTGCAAAGCGTCTTTGTTTTTATTTGTGTTATAGATTTCATTGAATTGCTTAGTAAAATTTGCTGTGTAAATTACTAATAGACAACTGTATACTGTAGTGAATTTTAAAATTATTAAAAACTGGATCATGGTCGCGGCTCCGTCTGCGCGAAAAAGTTTTTCCAAAGTAAAAGTACCGCTTTATAATTTCCTGGGCTAAAAAGTAGCCTATGTTACTAAGGGATAATGAAGCATTCTAATGGTTGTAAGAATTTTTGAAATAGGTCCAGTAGTTTTTGAGTTCATTCTTTACAAACATACAAAAATACAAATCTTTCCTCTTTATAATATTAGTGCAGATTATAGATATAATTGGTTTTAAATTAATAATAATAAATACACTAGTATAAATACTAGTTAAAGGCACACTTTTACTTACCTACTAAATAAATTTAGTAAGTTTAAATTATGCTACTTATCTACGAAGTCAAAAAAACTATTAAGACTACACTGACTGAACTGACTGACTGCAGTATAACAAAAATCATAAAACTATTGTATACTATACAGAATGTCTCAGAATTAACGTCAGTATTAAAAGTCCCTTAATAAGTTAAAGATACAACGTTAGACAAAAATAAAAATACGCCGCTCAATTCCACCTTGCTCAGGAGCTGTAATGCCTTCATATACTTTTTCACAAGAGCTTTGGCCGACTTTCAAATACGTACTTGAGTAAAAGAGCTTTTCAACTTATTACGCGCACGGTGAGAGGTAATTAGATTTTTCATATTAAGGGACTTTTCACCAAATTATATTTGCATTTCAATAACTTTCAACTGTTTACGAAACTTATTTGGACTCGTTTGGAAGTAATTTTATATTGTACTAGATATTGAATATAAATTGTATATTTAATAGGTAATTATTGAGTCTTGGCTGCC
Source organism: Lapara coniferarum (assembly GCA_949316025.1). Taxonomy (NCBI): domain Eukaryota; kingdom Metazoa; phylum Arthropoda; class Insecta; order Lepidoptera; family Sphingidae; genus Lapara; species Lapara coniferarum. Next base: position 5,274,635 of record OX438920.1, read on the forward strand.
TCGGTCGCACAGTTATATTACGGTACGACTGCAAAGCTGAGGTCTCGGGCTCGATCCCCGGGTCGGGCAAAGTGATATTGGGTTTTTCTGTTCAGTATCAGAGTCTGGAATTTGTGCCCGAAATGGTGATAGACTCGCCCCCTATCACCTCATGGGACGGAATAGGCACGGCGAAAAGTGATCGACAAAGATATTATAATTACTGACAAAGATGGATGGCTATTATAATTATTCGTCGGCAGTTTTTTTTTATTTTGGTTGAGAAGATAGGTGTTGAAGTTTATTTTCATTTTTTTTTATAATATCTTTTACAATCTGAAAACTAGAAAGAAACTCAAGTATCTTAGATTAAATTAAAATACTGTAGACGGGCAGCCCTATCGCATGTTTACGTTCCGTGCGGCTGTAGGTAATTATTCCATGGACACGGCCGAGTGAGACTACTTTAATTAGTTGTACTATGGTCTTGGATCGATCAGCATTGTACAAATGACTCATAGAAAAGTGTGTAGATTTTTTATATGTTACGTACAGTCGATATGTTTGCAGCAGGTCTAAATATTAATACTCTATACTGCAACGTAATGGAACGCATTAATTTATAGACAATTGTAATTATTAATATCATTATTTGTTGCAATACAAAACTATGTTGCTATGTAGAGGTAAATCCAGGAGTGGGTTTGGCTCTTCTCTTGATGTTCGGTCATGCTTACTTTAAACAAAGAAACATTTTCTAAAATTAATTAGTTACGGAGTTTGCAGCTAATTAAAAGATTCGTTCCTTGAAATCCGACGACTAGTTTTCCAAATAACACTTAATTTTGACTACGTTTGAAAACTGATAGTCCTTCCTTTAATTATTTCTAAAAACTAAGCATCTATAAAAATGTCCTTTGTTATTTACTTTTTGAGTAAATTGAATATTTTATGGTCTATAAAACCACAATAAAGTTTAAGTTTCACTCTGTCATTACGCGAAGGCTTTGTTTTTCAATCAGAAAAGACTAATTACTTTGAAACGTTCAGTTATACCGTAACTTCTAACATTGTTCAGAAGATTACTTTAATGTCTTGGCACCGTCTGTGTTGAAAATTTTCGTCATGTAGACTTTACATAGCTACCTATATGTGTTATGGAATATGTATTTCGCACAGAAGTCAGGGCCTAATTGGTTCCCAACAGCCAAAGATATAAGGTAGTCATATTTTTTTTATGGCATCGAATGACGAGACGAGCGTGCTGTTCGCCTGATGGTAAGCGATACGACCACCCACATAACAGTAGAAACACCATCCAGCACCTTGAGTTACAAAGTACTATGTGGCATAATCCACTGCACTCGTCATCCAGAGACATAAGATGTCAAGTCTCATTATGTCCTGTAGTTACACTGGCTACAATGTCCTTCAAACCGAAGCACAATAGTACATGCACACTGCTGCTTGGCGGTAGAAATAGACATTGCGGTGGTACCCAGCCAGACGGACTCTTACATATGAGAGTCCTACCACCACGTAAATACTGTCATATCCTGTAAAGTAAAAATGTACCTTCGACATCCACATAAGGAATAGACTTGATGAATCATTCTTATTGTATTGGTGTGATTGGTATGGAATATTCATGTTAATAATATAGTTGAGCTAATAGGTTGCATTGCAGCATACTAAGTACTTGTAATTATAATTTAGATAAGATTTATAGCTCAGAAGTCAATATAACAAAGCAGTATTAGTTATAAAAGAATTTGTGTATTTAAGTACCTAGTACTAAATACTGCCTCGGTGGCGTAGTGGTATTGCGTACGCATTACGAGTACTATTTGCGCGCTGAGGTCCTGGGTTCGAATCCCGGGTCAAGCCAAAAAAATTGTGACTGGGTTTTTCCATCTTAAAATTTAGTCAGTCGCAGCTCGGAGTCAGGAAGTTGGCGGTGTGATACCCCCGTGCCTCGGAAAGCACGTAAAGCCGTTGGTCCTGCGCCTGATCTCTCTCCGGTCATGTCGGATTGCCGTCTCACCGGACTATGAGAGTGAAGGAATAGCGAGTGCACCTGTGTATTGCGCACACACTTGTGCACTATAATATCTCCTGCGTACCTGGCTGATCTCCGTTGAGATTGGCCGCCGTGGCCGAAACTGGCTAGGAGGTTTCACTAAATACTATCAGAATCGACCCTTCATAATTTCTAAATTCGTATCTGGAAAAACATACAACAGTCGGCACCAATTACTAGCAAATGGTAATGTCTTGAGATTCATTATCATTTGTTAAAAACGAAAACATTTTTAATTCCCTTTTCCCTGCAATTAGGACTGATATGGGGTAATTTATTGAGCTTCCCAAATGACCATGGCAACGGTGCGACCGCGGAGTCAACAATGGCTTTTTAATGTTTGCCGAAATGTGAGAGGATGGAAATTTCCAACTGTATTATAAGAGAACAACCGTGTTATAAAAAAACACCCCAACGCACTTTATTAATATTATTAGGATAAATGTTTAGTAATGGTATTTGTAACGGTATCTGAAGCGTGTTGCCAGTTGTAAAACCCAGTCGAGACTTCAAAGTAGTGGTGGAAGTGACAGTTGGGTGTATAAAAATGGTGCCGCACTGCCATTTGCATTCATTCGTGTTCAGACTCTCGTGCGCGCTCAGTCTCCCAGTCGATCTCAGTAGAGTAAGTTGAACATTGACTTTCATACTGGTCAGCTAGTTTCAGATATCTTTGTAAATGTATTTCTGATAAATGTGCTTATGTAAAATCAGTGACAAGTGTGTTTATTTAAAATCAGTGATAAATAATTCTTTTATTTTTAATCAAACCCGCTTCTGGTTCCTAATATCAGAAGTGGGATTGGCAATCTATGCCCATACAAGTGGATTGTGTGCATCACATACCTACGCTATGTGCTACTACTGGGTAGATATTTCATTACCCGCATATAGCGCGGAGAACAATTAATTGCACTGAAGAATACCGGGATAAGAAATCAATGCCCACAGAAATAGATTATGCTCACTCATTATCAATGTGCTCATTACATACGTACGCTATGTGGAACACGATACGTACGCTATGTGGAACACGTACATGGTACGATGGAGATATTTGACTACCCGCAATTTACGTGAAGAAAAGTAAATTGCGTTGAGTAATATCGGGATAAGAACTAGACTGCAATATGAATAAAAGTGGACATGGACATGTTGTGTGTGTTCTCACATGTACGTTTGTGACGACGTCATGTGCATATGATTTCAAATTAGGAAGTGTTTACGTGTACCACAATCAAACTGTTGGTGTGCAAACGTTCCTGTTGGTGCGCAAACGTTCCTGTTGGTGTTCAAACGTTCCTGTTGATACTCGAGTGTTCCGGTGGATGTGCTGCGTATGGTGTCACAGTTGGTGTCCTAGGCAAAGTGCCTGCGCGGGTGTCAACTGGCGGTTGAAGCTAACTGCTCCAGCTACAGAGGCATACTATAGAGGAAGTCTGGTATCGTATGACCCATAACCCTTCTCTTAGGGTTCTGGTTTCTTTTATTTCTTGATAACCTTTACAAATATTGAGATCTTGTTTAACCGGGCATGTGTAGTCATGGATTAAAGAGCAATTCATGGTTGTTGTTAGTACAGAGCTGTTCCTAAACCTACGGACTTGGAGAATAAAAATACCTGTTGTAGTAAACAATGACTGCACATAGCCTTGGTTGACAAAAGTGATCTAGGTGTGTATAGTGTTCGGTCTGAAGGATTTTTTGCCTTCCTTGGTCATGGCTTCGAAACGCAACACTGCACTGTTTAAAGTTTTGTATTAATAGCGAGACGTGCGGTAATTTCGAGGTTCTCTTACTAAGATGACTACTGAATTCTTGACCAAAGTTTGATGCCAGATACGATTAAAGGCCTAGGTAAAATGAACCGTTTGATGCCGTTGTGATATTTTTGATTGCAGGGACTGATGATCCTTGCAGGGCGAACTTACTCAATGTTTAACACTCCGTAAAGCGTGACTACTGACAAGCCTCTGTGGGATCCTTTGGAGGACCTGACTTTTCTGCGATGATGGAGGATATTTGGTATCGTATTACCCGTAACCCTTGTATTATTTTTCCGTAACGTTCTCAAATGCTGGGATCTCGTTTTACCACTTGGTATGACTGGAGATTCTCCCCAAACCACTTCGCAGGTGGATTTGTTTGTTGTAGCAATGAGAGGGCTGTTCAGAAAGTTTAACGCCAGATTTTATTTAAGGTCAGAATAGGCCGAACGGTGTGTTTCTGTGTTGGTTTTTCTTTGCTTGCAGAAACATGAGATCTGTGCAGTGGGTGCCCAGTACAGAACAGTGTACTTCAGGCTGTGCAGACACGCGCGGTCCATGCCGTGCAGTGTACATGCCCTGTCTTCGCAAAGCGGAGCAGTGCGGAAAGACGCGCTCCAGGATGTACCAGTGCTGTATGTCGCGCTCCTGGCTGCGCAAATGCGGATCACACGGCAGACACACCATATGTGTACGGACTCTGTCCGGCAGACACGTAATAACGTGTAGGGTTTTTACCCGGCAGACGCACTTTGCGTATACGGGCTCTGTCCCGGCAGACACACCATGTGTGTACGGACTTTGTCTGGCAGACACGTAATAACGTGTAGGGTTTTTACCCGGCAGACGCACTTTGCGTATACGGGCTCTGTCCCGGCAGACACACCATGTGTGTACGGACTTTGTCCGGCAGACACGTACTAACGTGTAGGGTTTTTACCCGGCAGACGCACTTTGCGTATACGGGCTCTGTCCCGACAGACACACCATGTGTGTACGGACACTGTCCGGCAGACGCACTTTGCGTATACGGGCTCTGTCCCGGCAGACACACCATGTGTGTACGGACTCTGTCCGGCAGACGCACTATGTGCGTGTGGACTACGGTCCAGTAGGTTGTACGCGAGGCGGTGCGCTGCTGAACTGCGCGCTCCTGGCGACGCGGTGCGCTGCTGAACTGCGCGCTCCTGGCGACGCGGTGCGCTGCTGAACTGCGCGCTCCTGGCGACGCGGTGCGCTGCTGAACTGCGCGCTCCTGGCGATGAGGTGCGCTGCAGAATTGCGCGCTCGTCGCGCTGCTGAACTACGCGCTACTAGCGATGTGCGCTCGGGTGAGAAGTTTTCATTCTGTCATGTCTTTTTGTTTTGTTGTGATTCGATGAGGTCTTTATAAAGAGTCGATGTTTTTGCGAATTTAGAAAATTTATCAGAGTACAAAATTATTGGAAAACCGTCTATGTAACAATTTTGTCATTATGCCGCCGGTTAAGCGATGAACACATTCGTATAATGATCGATGTGTATTTTAACAACACCTAATACACATTGTAGTTGGACATTGAATTTGGAATGGAAATTAAATTCGAAATTGAAATTTAAGTTAAAATTTTAGTTGAAAGTTTTGAAAAGCGTACCTAACCCTCAAAGTAATTTTCCACCTGACGTCATGAGGGTCAGGAATGGCTGAGCTATAAGATGTACCTGTGTTTCTTTATTTTAACAGGAAGGGAGACTATTGCTAGTTGTAGCACAAGTAACATAACTTATTTCAATTCAAAAACTGTCTTCACCGCAGTTATCGAACAGCTTTGATGAAACGATTTCAGCATTTAGTAACTTTTTGACAGCTGTGTCGTTGAATAGTTTGTTACCATCACTTCTTCTCTCTGGTCATGACACTAGGAGGTGATGACGGAAGGGCATTTTGGGGTGCTGCATATTTTGTAAAACTAAAGTTTTCATGGAAAAGTTTATAAATTCTTAAGGAGTGAAAACGTTTAATGAGAGTTTTATCTTACGGCCTTATGCCAGACATGATATCCTGATCGACGAATACACTTCAAGAGCAGTATTGTTTCATGTTATCAGATGCTGCCCTGTAGTACGCTCAGGCACGTGATCCTAGTACATGGGACTTACTTTGGATGTTTGTTTTCTCATCTTTTTGGACATGTTTTTGTGCTTTGGATTTTTGTATGCAGATGCAAATGATGAGGCAGATGCTCCTAGCGCCGCACAGTGTCCTGAAAACGAAACACCTGGTGGCTTCGGCGAGCAACCAAGCACGTCCGGGACGCAGAGGTGCATTGAAGAGCCTGCTGCACTATCCAGCGTCATGGCGAGTGAAGAAATTTTGGCGACTTCATCGTCAGTTCTGGAGACTGATCTTCAGAGATAGAAGATGGAGCCCGAGGACGGACTCTTGTCAGGAGAGGCCGTATTAGGATAAATGTTTAGTAATGGTATTTGTAACGGTATCTGAAGCGTGTTGCCAGTTGTAAAAACCAGTCGAGACTTCAAAGTAGTGGTGGAAGTGACAGTTGGGTGTATAAAAATGGTGCCGCACTGCCATTTGCATTCATTCGTGTTCAGACTCTCGTGCGCGCTCAGTCTCCCAGTCGATCTCAGTTGAGTAAGTTGAACATTGACTTTCATACTGGTCAGCTAGTTTCAGATATCTTTGTAAATGTATTTCTGATAAATGTGCTTATGTAAAATCAGTGACAAGTGTGTTTATTTAAAATCAGTGATAAATAATTCTTTTATTTTTAATCAAACCCGCTTCTGGTTCCTAATAATATACTTATACCTATTTCTTTTGTCCAGTAGTGTTTCAGGCAAATTATTTTTGTACAATAACAATATTGAAACCAATAATTAATATTTTGAACAATTTTATTTAATATAACCGAAATAGATTTCTTATTAATGTCCTTAGAAGGTGTGTCGCAGGATCCCGTCATTACCGAAAGCCGATTATATTTGCGCAGCCATCCGATTTAAGCTACAATCAATTTAGTAATTACGTAATTCAAATCAAAGCATCGCTGGATACATTGAACAAACCGGGATTATCGGAAAGGTATTCAATCTTGAAATATAACTTTTTTATGGATTTTATCGCGGTTATTAATTTTTTTTTTTAAGTAAGTATAATAAAAAAATGAAGGTAGATATTGTAACATTAACTTTTCGGACCACCAACATCTCAGTCCGCCCCGTGACCACGAAGTGCTGTAAAGCCTTCGAAAATTCGGGAGAAAATATAATTTATAAACCGTGATAAAATCCGCAAAATAGTTTTATTTCAATGTCTAATATTCGCGTAAATATAAGAAGTCAGTATCCAATGTTTTTAGGAGACTATTAAGAAAGCTCTACACGGCCCCTATTGTAATCCTCCTAGCCAGTTTCGGCCATGGCGGCCAATCTCAACGGAGATCAGCCAGTTACGCAGGAGATATTATAGTGCACAAGTGTGTGCGCAATACACAGTTGCACTCGCTATTCCTTTACTCTCATAGTCCGGTGAGACGGCAATCCGACATGACCGGAGAGAGATCAGGCGCAGGACCAACGGCTTTACGTGCTTTCCGAGGCACGGGGGTATCACACCGCCAACTTCCTGACTCCGAGCTGCGACTGAGCTATTTTTAAGATAGAAAAACCCAATCACAATGTTTTTGGCCCGACCCGGGATTCAAACCCAGGACCTCAGCGCGCAAATCGTACTCGTAACGCGTACTCAATACAACTACGCCACCGAGGCACTCCGGCCCCTATTACATAACTGGCGAAAGATGGTTCCATATCTCTGCCTACCCCTGAACAGGGAAAAGGGCATGATGTTATGTATGAGTGATCACCAAGCTTAACCTATATTCGTAGCGAGCCGCTAAGGTAGAGCTAGTTTTTTTACTGTCTAGAACCCTAAAACGTGCCAGCCAACGTTTTTATGCTTTTCCAGGTCAATAGATATCGACTATTTGGAAAAATTACGTCTTTCACAGTCGCTTCATTTTGCCAAGCATTTTTTAGGCATTTTGGGCTTAGAATATTAAATGTTTTTGAAATACCACAGAATATGTAATACGGAAATTACAAGGTAAATGAATAAGAAACTGTATTAAAATATAGTACATGAAGTAAAATTAATTTGCATATTTTTATTTAGACAACTAATTTCACTCAAACAAATATTATAACTCATACTGTAGCTTCTACTGAACAATACGGGGCAGCTGCATATTTCTAATTACAAGAACTGATCCCAACAACGCAAATAGAATACAAAAGAACCGATTTCAAATTTAGCCCCGTTTATGTTACGCAAAGCAAACACGCGCATTGGACAACATCGTTTTACATCGGCTGTGATTAGAATATTAAGTTAATGTAAACAGAATACCTGGAGTCTAAAATTAGGATATTTTCCGGGGGCCAGAGGGCGCCTGTTCGCGAGTTGCGACAAATCCCGCCTTAACAAAATTTAATTTCACTCTCATTTCTATTAAGGTGCGAAATCCGGCCGAGGATTAAGGGGAAGTGGAATATACTCCAAAGTACATGAGGCTTTTAATTTTGTTTTATTAAATATGACCGTCGCTTAATTGGTTTTACAGTTTATAGCGATTCATTTCTTGAATTTATGTTTAATTTTTAACCGTTTACAGAATACAACGTCCTTGCCTAGTTGTTATTCTTTCACGTATATCAGGTGTAATGACGTCACTTTGCTGTGCCAATCATAAATGTTTTAAAGGCTAATTGGAAAACATCGTCACTGTGTACTTCCAGAAATCCTTAAACATTTGGAATATGACACGACTTACATTAAAATCTGAGACAGTATATCACTAGTAATATCTAAGCGATCGTACAAAGCGAACGGCAGGTTATCTGAGTATGTGCTATCGTGAGACAGGAGCGAGTGAGGTTTCCCTGGATTACTGAGACGCACGTGCGCGGCGTTCAGAACGTGCAAAACATCTGTCGCAATATAATGTGGAATATCGATTTAATTTGGTAAACATAGGTTAGGAATACCTTATACGTCAATTCTTATAAGTTGTCTATATGCCTGGCTGAAAATAGGCCATAATTGCTTAGTAAATAACAGGTAAAGTTAATGGTAGTAAATTTAAATATGGTATATGTTGGTGAAATTAGGTATTGTATAAACTGTAACAATACCTATAGTGTAGTCTTTGGTAGTATAGTGGTATAATAAATAGGAGTCCTATTAATGTATAAAGTAACTCTACCTCGCGGACTCTACATTTGGTTTCCGTAAGACTGATGAAACAAGGATACTGAAATCACCGATTAAAATATTTCGTTGGGAAATTAATTTTTTAATTGAATATTATTGAGTATAATAAACACTAGTAAAAGGGTAAATGCTAGGCACGTAAAGTATCAGTACAATTGAATTATTACCAATTTTTGCTTTGCATAATTGAGTCCGTACAAAAATGTTAACTGAATTTACGTTATATTCTGAATCTATACAGTTTGGTATTGATGTTAGAAGAACACCACTGTAACAAAGTTTGGAAGTTTAAAAGCAATTTCGCAACAGTTTATGTGTTTCGATTTGTTTCTTCATCAATTTGTCGATTGTAATAATCAACAACGTATGATTGCATACCGCTACATTTATACTTAATAAACATTACCAAGCTGATACTGGACTATCGATCATCTATTTTCAAATGGGCGATGGCCTAGTCGACATCAGCTGATTCTATTCCAACCAGTATTTTACAGGCATACTTAGCGTTAGACAAGTTAATTACTGGTTGAGTCATTCAATAAAAAAAAATATATACGTTAATTTAATAATTCAATTCCCGTAAACAACTATTACGAACTGGTTTGAACTAGTTCGTCAATTTATTGGCTCGATATATAACGACCGCTTTACCGCAACAACGTGTCGATGTGAGCGCAATTTTGGCTCACTGAACTGTATAGCACTAGTTTCTGAATTCAGCTAACTATATATTATCAATTTAAATTATGATACGTTAATGAGGTTGGTCGCGATTGCTAATTATTATTATGGTTATGTTAATTTATACTAAAATTTTCATAACCATTAAGCTTTTAAACAATACAATTTTTTGTCATTGGTAAAATCAGCGTTTCCTATTTAAGTCTCACATATTTTTTATGACGGTAAGTGAACGTGTTACATCTCTGCCACTGAAAAGAGAAAAAGCGTGATGCCGTATGTTTTTATGGAAATCGACAATAGAGAAATTAGTTAAAACTGCTTAGTAAAATTAAAAAGTAAAGACGAAATGTTTTCAGTTACTAAGAAAATCTTACAAGTTATTAATTGTACAAAGCACTTTTTACCTAATCTTAAACTAAATACAGAATTGTACCATTCATTGTAATTTGCTTATAAGTTATTACATAATATCATCCGCAGACGTGCCACTCCAAGGTGCTCAGTGGATTCGAGCTAAGTGAGTTACTTGCAAGTTGAAAGCCTTAGCACTAGAGTAATGCGAGCATTAGACTCTGGCCTGTCACAAACACATTTCAGATTTGTTATGATAAAGCCAGCTGCGGACGCTGTGTTTGATTTAAGAAATAATATAAGGTATTACTTATAACGTGAACGGTTTGACATAAAAGTAACTTTATTTTACCATTAACTGCCATTAAACAATTTTAATAAATGATCTCTACTTTATATTTTGCGTCGACTTATAATTATTACTATAGAGTCAAAAAAACAATTCACATAGTAAACAAAATAATGGGTTTTGCTTTTGATTCTCAAATTATTTTACTTAATGAGTTACAAAGCAGTGGTTAGTTATAATACTAATTAAATTTAATAGTGTTTATTGGAAGCGTATAACTGTTAACATTAGAGTCATTTAAGTCTGCTGTTGTGGATATTTCAGTGGCGTATTAATTACTATTAGATTTGATGATCTAATTATTGCACTAATTATATCGACGGGTTGTATGTTGTGTGTATTTAACAATGGTGGATTTGGTGATTCACACACTCACTCCTTTTACCCCCGAAGGGGTAGGCAGAGGCGCAACTAATGCTCCCAATTTTCGCCGCGCGTATTCCGTCCCATGATGTTTTTTTTATTGCATCGAATGACGAGACGAGCATGGCGTTCGCCTGATGGTAAGCGATACGACCACCCATAAACAGTAGAAACACCATCGAGCACTTTGAGTTACAAAGTACCGTGTGGCATTCCACTGCGCTCATCATCCTGAGACATAAAATGTTAAGTCTCATTATGTCCTGTAGTTACAGTGGCTACAATGTCCTTCAAACCGAAACACAACAGTGCATGCACACTGCTGCTTGGCGGTAGAAAAAGACATTGACCCTCCCAGACGGACTCTTACATGTGAGAGTCCTACCACCAGATTAATGTGATGATGTGATGGGGGCAAGCCTATCGCCATATCGGGCATAAGTTCCAGACTTCGGGCTGAATAGAAAAACCTAATATCGCCTCTCCGACACGGGGACCGAACCCGAGACATCAGCATTGCAGTCGTACCGAAATACGCTACCGAGGCAGTCAAGAATTTTGTAATATGTCCGATTACATATTGCTCATCACTAAAATAATATCCATAACTAGTAGTGCTCGCGTCTCCGCCCGCGTGAAAAAGTTTTTCCGGGACAAAAATATTTTCCCGGGATAAAAAGTAGCCTATAGCACTCAGGAGTAATGTAGCTTCCAATATAAAGCTACATTATCAGCGAATAACATAGGTTACTTTTTATCCCGGGAAAATATAAAGCGGGAGTTTAATCCAGGATTTCTTTTTCACGCAGGTGGTGCCGTGAGCAAAAGCTAGTCAGTTATAAGATATAAGGATCTATGGCCGGTATTAATAAATGAATCTCAAGTTTGAGTTATATCTCAAGTAGACATAATGTATGAAGAGTTCAATACATTATGTCTACTTGAGATGTAACTCAAACTTGAGATTCATTTATTAATACCGTCCTATTAGTGATCGTTATTTTGTTTACTGAGGATATAATATGTATAGCAATAGCCTAAACCAAGTGACTCTTCACCGTACGTAGTATAGTAGCAAATTATTAATCCGTATTCTAAATTATTAGATTTTTAAGCCGTGAGCCTGTTTGGATTAAAGTTTATTATATTTTCAGCTTTGCAGTAGTACTGTACAACTACGCCACCGAGGGAGTCAAAGTCGGCTGTCACGGCCGGTTCGGGAAAAGTGATATTGAGTTTTTCTAGTCAGTATCAGCCCGGAGTCTGGAATTTGTGCCCGATATGGTGATAGGCTCGCCCCCTATCACATCATGGGTCGGAATGAGGGCGAAAAGTGGGTGCACTAGCTGGCCTCTGCCTACCCGTTCGGGTATAGCAGGCGTGAGTGTATGTGTATGTGTGATTAGCCTACGTTCTTTAGGATAATATACATTTTTATACTCCTAGTATCAGAATTAGACACAATTTCATTCTTTTATCGCAGCTTTTATGGCATTGTAAGGCATTATTATTTTATTTCTCGTCTATCAATGCCAAGGAATCACGTTGTCATACTCGTTGTCATAATGAGAGTGACGGGACGTCCGTGTGGGTCACAATATCTCACGCGTCCCTACACGGGCTAGTCTATTCATGTCCTCTCTATTGACTGGTGTATTTGCTTTTACTAAATTATGTGACTACACATACATATACATATACACTCACGGCTTTTATCCCCGAAGGGGTAGGCAGAAGCGCAACTAGTGCACCCACTTTTCGCCATTATTCCCTCCCATGATGTGATAGGGGGCGAGCCTATCGCCATATCGGGCACAACTTTTAAATTATGGGACTATATGTGTGTATATGGATTTGCAATAAGGCAAATGCAATTTTGATGTATAAATTAATGTAATACTTCTAGAAATGTATGTGATATGCACTACGCATCGGAGTGCGATAAATTGTTGATTTTGTATCAAAAGATTTAGAGGAAAACAGGAGATTTATACATTAGGAAAAAGTTACATATATAACATAATTTTATAACAATAATTATAATCGGTATTTCAAGAGTTGGAATTATGTCATCTATGAAAGTTCCGTAAATTTTAATGTCTTTGTTCGCATGATTATATTTGCGTTCTAAGTAAATACAAAGGAAACAGCTAGCACGTGCTCATCGATGCATGAAGCCACGTCGATTGGATCCTTGTATAAACAAAGTTTCTTGTAATTTGTTAGAAGTAGCGAAGTTTAACAATGAAGCCAGTAGAACGGCCTTCAATGATTGGGACAATAGTACCTACACGAGCCACAGCCCAACCTTAGTTATTTTGGGTCAATTTACCTTGACTTGTACTCAAAGATAATAGCAATTAGTGTTTTCGTAGGACCTCATATTACATAGATATCTATACATTTAAATAAAATTGGAGTGTCTGTTAGTAATATTGAAATAACCGTTTTTTACTACATGTATATGAATATATGTACGGTACATGCACTAAAATAACATTATTTACAATTTTTGTTTGTCTGTCTGTTTGTTCCGGCTAATCTTAAAAATGGCTGGTCCGATTTTGACGGGACTTTTATTGGCAGGTAGCTGATGTAACAAGGATTATTTGGCTACGTTTTATCCCGGGAAAATATAAAGCGGGACTTTTATCTCGGAAAAACTTTTTAGCGCGGGCGGAGCGGCGGGCAACAGCTAGTCTATTATAAAAAACGGCGCCCCGCTGCGTCAGTCTGAACACGATTAATTAAAAAATTACCTAATAGATTTCGAAGAAATTCGGAATGGAAATAGCTTGAGACCCTGGGAAGGACATAGGCTACTTTTTATCTCGGGTAAATTATAGCGAGACTTTTATCTCGGAAAAACTTTTCTTTCTTCGCCGCCGGTAAAGCCGCCAGTAAAAGCTTGTTATATATAAAGAATGATTATTGCTGCACTTCGGAGGCTTACATGAGCGTATGAATTTTATAGTACATGCGCCTTCGTCACTATAGATGTTTTATATGAGGCACAAAGACGTCTTCGTTATGGTGCCTCAGGCCAACAAAATAAATTAACCTATTTGTCTAAAAACCGATAAATTTGTTTTATTAAAAAGTTTTCACAATTATACCTCAGTGATTTTATTCTTATTGTGTTGGCATACAGCTCAAGTGATCTTGATAAAAGTTTCGGGCGGGTCACTTCTAAACGCTCAGCGGGCCGCAGATTGAGTAAAGCTGCTAAAGACGTATATACAGAAATGTGAAATATATTGGCTACTCAGCCGCCTTCTCATTTTATACAGAGAGATGAATTTTGTGCGGTTTAGTCAATTCTCTACTTATACACTGTAACTCTTTTTTGTTTTATAACGCAGTTGGTACTCACTCAGGTGGAATAACGGCTTTGATGTTTTATCCGGCTTCCCCTTCGCAACACTGTATTCCTTTTTTGAAAGGTTGGTAATACAACTACTACGGAATATATGGCAGTAATGGTTCAACAAGGTAACCTTTTCTACAGCCAATAAATTATAAACTTTATGGTCCATAATACGTTTGCACGTATTAAGTTGTGTACTAACACTTAATGTTATGTCCATCAGTTCTCCGTTGCTTCGTAAAACACGCTCTTACAATTATATTAAATAGTTATCATCAGCCATACGACGTCCATTGCTGAATATAGGCTTCCCCCAAAGACAGACAGACGACTTGTTAAAGGTCGCAAAAGCGCGCCGGATGCAGGCCGCTTTTGCCAGATCCGTCTGGAAATCTTTGGGGGAGGTTTATATTAGTTAGTAAACATTAGCATTTCGTTGCACATTAGTGCGCTTGAGTCATTATTTAGAATAAAAGGTGAACTATAGGTAGTTTTTCTGCGACAAAATGTCATCCAGTCTTTGTGGTTGATATTCAAATCCATCTGGCGGTAAAATATTAGTGCATAAAAATTGACAATATAAACAACTTTATTTCAATTTCACATAGTTTATGTAGCTATTGGAATAGTATAGGTCCGTCTAGAGTATCCTCTAAATAATTAATATATCACAAATGAATCGAATTAAGATCACCTTTTCTGAAAATGTATTTACATATAAAGTCGAAGTTTTTGTTAATGTCATCAGTCGATAAGATTATTATTTGGTTAGCAAATGTTTCATTAAATTGTTCACAGTTTACACTAAATCAATGAAACAAGAAAATGCTTAGCATCCTATTTAAAAAATACGCCGTTACTCTCCATAGTTTATTTTACGGGATTTACGATTCACATCTTTTAGCAGAGTAATTATGTGTACATACTTTTAGCAGAAAAGTGAAAAAAGAAATATTTATGGAACACGAGCTTTGCTAATGCATTCGGCTTATTTTTTGTTTGGCTTGACAGTGTACGAAACGGCGGCCGATGCCCAACCCAAATCCCGAGGCGCGTGTACCGCATTGCGTCTCATTATTGAGGACGCTCCAAACATTTGAATAGTAAAGAATTTTTTGATGTTGGCAGTACAGGTGGGAATCGGCGCCCAAGAGATGGTTAGTAGAATTGCAATCGTAAGTTAAATATGGCGTGATAAATTATAATCTACTATCAATCTTTAGTTGGTAAAATGATTATGCTAATTATAAAATCAAGGCGTCACGCACACAGCAAGAAACGTTACACTGCTAAGAAATTGGCAGTTGATTTAGTAACTGCAGCTCTAAAAGTCAATGATTTTTTTAGGATGCGAAATTATTTTGGTTTGATTATAAACATTTTTAGAGATTATACCCGAACCCATTGAACGGGCAAGAGTGGGAAGATTGGCTTCAGTTCACCTAGCCTTCCTTAAGATATATGTTGCCCAAGTAATTAGAATGTGGTGAGAATGTACAGAAGTTAGTTATAATGTAGACCTCACTAGCAATTCTGTGATGGATCAATTAGTCGCGTTACTGAACTAGAACGCCTACGGAGAGGACTCGACTGATCAATTTAATTATGTAATTGCATTTAATTACATAAATGATTAATCTATTTACGTAGTAATTGAATATTTAATTACAGATCGGTGTCACGTAATGCTCTTAACGGTATTTCATTAGAATTTCCAATAAGTTCGAAATTTGGAAAACGCATGGGAGATTTTTATGAATATCTGCTGGATTGAAACGTATCTATTGAGCTGTAGTTTTTTTCGTAATATCTGAAGTGCTTTTAATAGTCAATGAAAATGTTGTACATTTTGACAGAAATGATATCAATGTTCCAATACCATTGATATATCAGTGGTCATCAGTAACAGCACTGGCACTGTGCCACCTACACAGAAAACCGCTCATCCATCCAGCGCAAATTATGTGAAGATTCATAACAATTAATAAGGTAGTTGAACAGATACGTTTCGTCTGTCAGTACAGACTGCTACCGTAATTAACTACGCACAGACCAGCGCCATAATTTATCTGGACCGTTATATCTTTGTGAATAATGTCCTGGATCCGCAACCAGAAAGCGTCCGCTGCATTGTACAAACTTAACCGTTTCTCACTATGATTTTCCTATTAACGTTGGATACGATTGGTGAGATTTATTCGGGATTTTTAAAAAATATATGCTACTACGTGTCCGAGCCCATGGGACGGTTTCCGGAGCCCTTCGGTCCGGTGTGAATGATTTATGATCCTTCAGGAAGATGTTCAATAAATCTTTTTTTGGTGATTTGTTTTATTCATGGTTCGACGCGAACTTGCAAATAAACTTGATGATGAAGTGTTATTATTGGTATCGCTATGATTGTCTGGAGAGTAACTGGATAAGCTAGTTGTTTGAGGATCGTTTCACAAGTTCTAGTGTTCGAGTATTGTCCTCTGTAGTCTAGTAGCGATATATGTTCCTAATATCGCGAGACCCAGGTTGCGATATCTAGTTGAGGTTAAAACAACCAATTTGAGGGATATTAAAAAAAATAATATACTGTAGGTAGGTAGTATTTAAATAATACGCTATGAATTTAACATATATTAATATAAATAATCAGTAAACAGTACCGACTTCTTAGCACGAATTTTTAATTGAAGGAAGAAGGCAAAACATTTTAGAACTAAAATAGGTTTATAGGATGGTTGCGAATAAGACCATAAGTTTTTAGTCGTTGAAAATATTAATCCAACGCTATAATTTAGTAAATAGAAGCCGTATTCAAGTATGGGTGGTCGTCGACGGTGTCGTCCGAACTGTCCAACGAACTCTTGACGAAACTGACAAAGTTTGCAGTGGCTTAGTGATGCAGTTCTGCCGCACAACTTCCCCTAACCGGATTGATCGTGAGAGACTTCACCGAAATTCAATTTCACACAAATCTCATATAATCGACTTCGAAAAACCAGGCACGAATTAAAGGAAATAAGTCAACATTCAGTTGTATCACAATTTATAATTTAATTATCTTTTTATAAAATATTAATTCCAGCTAAACAAAGGAAAAATTGTGAATGTAGTCTTCTTTTTTTAAATATTATTGTGTCCTTCGAAACACGAAGGGAATGTAAGTAATAATAATTATGCTATTCAAGATTCCCTTTGGAATAAGCACAAAACTTTTGTTTCGATGTATGATTATTGATATACTAAGTTTCCTTCACCAAACAAAAACAGCAAGTGGTGTAATTAATAGATGGAGGATATTACACTTCGTCAGACATCACAAGGGAGTACTACAGTTCTATTTCTTGTTTTATCTATTATAATATGTGGTTCAAAATTATGTAAACTTTAAAAAAATATTTGTCATAATATATTCTGTACCCAAAACTGCCCATAGAGTAAAATATCATGGTTTATTTGAATACATCGATACATTTGGGACGCTGGCCCCTTTGGGATTGTCAGTTCGCTCCTGTCGGACGCGTCGAAGTGAGTGAATGCAATCTACGGCACTCTGTATAGATTTGTTGCCGATTCAAGCCTCTGAAATAGAATCATTCGTGAGTGAAAATTTTCAGTTTGAATTTTTTCAACCGTCCATAAATACATCGGTGCTTTAATAAGCAGTGCTTGTTAGGCTTTGATCTTTGGGAAGTTTATTTTGGAAGACTTGTATTTTTATTTGTGTCAATATGAAAATAATATGTTGCGATATAATTAACTGAATTTAGGTTACGTATCAGGTGTGTTTTTATTTTTCGAAAAAGATTGTTATTGGAATCTAAATATATTTTGAAACTGTAACATCATTGACGCAAATAAAGTTATTTCAGAGGTTCCAGCCATAAATAATATGCATAATCTGTATTTACTACGCGGATACATTAAAGTAAGTGCTGTTTGTTATTGAGTGCCTGAAGATACGCCAAAACATTACCCTTTTAGTGTTACTAAGTGTTCCTTATTGTTAAAGTTATGGAAGACCGTATGAAACAAATCTTGTCGACGCTTCGAAAGTGTTGCCAACTTAACTGCAGAATCTTCGCGTATTTCAGTAGACGAAAATCTTTTTGACTGTATTCAAAATTCTATATTCGGCTAGTTCCGAAAACCGTTCACGTCGTGATGTTGGCAACAGACCGGCAGGGCATACGCGCCCGTATGACAAAATAGCCGTTTAGGCTAGCAAAAAGCAATTTTCCGAGCTGCTATTCTGTGCCGTCGCTTGAATGGCAACTATTCCTTCCAACAAAGCGGTTTTAAAGTTGCAAGAGTAGTAAATTGTTAGAGTTTTGGCGAAGAGCGCCGTTTTCAATACGGTTCCCTATTCGATTGCATATTTTTTTTTGTAATAATATTGTTACGCATCTTAGTTTTAAGCCTAAATATCAATGTGCAAAATAAAAACGCATAGATACAAAAAGCACTACCATCAGAACGACTAACGTCAAAAAGCATAAATATCAAAAGTCATAAAAATAAATAAGCATCATTCATGTTTCGTTTTGTCTGAGTTGGAAACGACTTAAAGTCGGTACTGGAACTCGCCGGCCGCTACCGCGGTACGCTCGCTCGGCTCGTGCGGTGGTTCATATGCACCGAAAACGCTCGTCGCTTCGCTCCTCGCTAACCTAATTTGTTCTAAATACATGTTATGCAAAATGTGTATTGGTCTAATACAAATTAGTCGAGCTAAAATTATTCCAATAGCTTATTATGACAAAAAAGTAGTAGCACAAAATATTACTATGCGATACTGCTATTATGCCAATACATATTATGCAAAGTCAATTATGCGAAAAAATAATAGTTTAAAAAAAAGTAGGCGAACCAAAGGGATCCCTTTCAATACTTTGCACATCGGAAAAATTCTGCGAATTTTTACTAAATATTTTGCAAAACTTACGATGTGAGCGATTTTACTTTTGAATGGCAGTGTTATTGTTAGTTAATTGTGATGTAAAAGTACTATTATTATAACCGAAATAAAATATTATTCGGTACATGGAAGACGAAATCTTTTAATAAATGAAATAATAATACCAGCCCTGTATTATATACTTTCTCACTGTTGGCACTGGTCTCCTCTACGACTGAGTGGGTTTTGGGCATTAGTCCACCACGCTGGCCTAGTGAGGGTTGTCAGACTTCAAATACCTACGAAATTCTTATGGAGAACTGTAGGTATGCAGGTTTTCTTACGATGTTTTCCTTTGTCGTTAAAGCAAGGGCTAATTCACAAAGAATACACACATAACTTTAAAAAGTCAGAGGTGCGTGTCCTTGGGTTTTGAACCTTCGGACGTTGGTCTCCGCCGTCCGCTACACTCCCAACTAGGCTATCGTCGCTTTAGAAATCTTGTAACTTAAATATAAATTATTTCGCCTACAAGATAGAGGCGTGATACATGTATGTATAGATTATTACCATTACAAAAAACTATCTGCAAATCATAAAAATATAGCGCCTACATCAAAATACAGACTTATATCAAAAACTCACATTTACTATAACGAGCGCAAAAAGAACAAAAGCTGATTCCGCGTTCGAATTCTTGACATCCCAGAGAGGGAATTAGACTTGCCATTAAGAATTAACCGAAGTGGTGACAAGGTAGTAATTACAGGGCTCAAGCTAAAGGCGAGGGTCAGGGCGCCTGCGGGGGATACTTGCGGCGCAGTGTAAATTGGGTGCTAGGAGCTCTGTCACCGCTCTACCGTGAAATGAGACTGGAAATTTTCGACAGGATTTCGCATCTGCCTGGTTAGCTTTATGAGTTAGTTATGTATCTAATTATTTTATAGACTACCCTATGAAAAGGTGACGGATGTTTCGTTAAAAGTGCTTTGAGAAAATTCATCCTAGGCCGAAAATCACATGGATACAAAAAATATAGGGTTGTTTTTGGTACGTTAGTTGATAACAAATTTCTTGTAATTGGAAAAATAGCAATTTTTATAGAGTAGGATAATTTCTGGACGAACAGTAAATACCTTAATGGTAGCTGGGATAGAAATAAGTAAAATTGTGTATAAAGGTTTTAGTATCAAAAATTTAAACTAGATTTTTCATTGAGTAAAATTTCGAATTTCTGCATAAAAATTAAAAAACACATCCGCACAACAGATTGAATGTAACTTTTACCCACAACCCAAAGAATAAAATGAGATATTCATGTCTCCATGGTTGGCTTTAAAACATAATGCAGCAATTACGAACACATTTCGGTACCTATTCTAAGTAAAACATATCTAAATAATTCATTGTTTGGTGAGTTTTCGTCGCAAAGCAAAATAAAGAATATGTTATGCTCAATTATTTATGCACTGTATGCAGCCAGAACAGAATGCAGTAGAGAATAATTTCCGGCGCCCATACTTGTTTTACTGCAAATGCTTCTCAAAATTGTTATTTTTCCGTAACTAATGAAGCGTTAGAAAATTAATGAAAGCATTCAATAAATGCACAGTTACAATTTATAGCGGGTTGGAAAGAGTATATAGATTGGAAATTTACATGTTTCCCGTGCTGTTAGCAGGCACATATAATATTTTCTTATTATAATCAAATGCTAACTTTAAACATAGCAAAGTGATCACTTATCCTGATTTAAGGGACAGAGATAAATTACGGTGCTTGGAGTTTGTAACTTAACGTACGAGACATGAAGGGATTCGTGATTTTAGCCATTAATTATGGTTAGTGGGACTGCTTTGATGGCGTGGTTGTATTGCGATATGACTACCCCTATGCTGGGTCGAATCCCGAGTCGGGCAAAGTGATATTGGCGTTTTTGTATTCAGTATCATCATGGAGTCTAGAAGTTGCGACCGAATTGGCTATGACACTGTAAATTATTTAATTTTGGGGACATATAGGTCTGTAGCACAAATAAAATTACGTGTAATACCTAGCGAGTTTTTGCTTTATTTGCTTAATATAATTGTTACAGCACGCCACCATCACAAAATAGCCATACAAGTTAAACCCAAACTTCAATAAACCCACAACAAACTAACCCGTTATATAAATTTGCATGTTGTAACTTCTAATAGCTATTATAGTTGGGAGCCGTTGTTGTTACAGGATATTGGTTTGGCGTTCACTGCAGCCCATCGCGGCACGGCGCGCGGTGTGGCGTCGCCTCGCGTGACGCGTCGCATGTTACATTCCCGCCATTTTATATTCTCACCTGAGTATTTGAATAACGCATGAGGTCGCATTCTTTTGTTCTATTCAAGTACTGATTTACTGCACTTTTCGGTATTCAGTTGGGTATATTATGAGGTTTTGTGTAATACTTTGTTGGTTTTTAGACATGAAATTCTAGGATGAGAGGTTTATTAAAACTTAGGGTTATGAAAGTGACGTACTTTAAATCGGATTGTTATTTTTCTATCTAGACACGCGGCAGCGTGTCAAGCCAAGTTCAAGCAAAGGAACTAGCTAGCCAGTGCCAAGTGTAATATTACACGAACCACTTGGTGCCACTTTTGACCCTTCTATAACTCAAAACCTCTTTATCGCAAACACATAAAACTACGTGTGTTTAATTATATCCATAAGGAAATCTAGAAGCCCAAATTTCATGAAGCTAGCTTAAACGGTTATAAAGATATGAAAGTCAAAAAGTCGTAAATTTTAGCATTGACTGACTGACTTATAGTAATAAACAAAAATAATAAAATAGGGGGGGGGGGGGGGTCCCCAAACAAAAAAAAAATAAAAAATATATTGTAGCGTTGGAACCGATACGAGCAGATATTTGAAACTCTCCCAATATATGTATTATTTGCTATATTATATTTTCTATATTACAAAAATATAATAATAAAGTTAAATCAAACAATAAGTCAACAATCAGCCAACGGTGTGTCGTCGGCGGCGCGCGGCATCACATAACTCAATACCTGCTAAGTTTTCTTTACAAAAAGTAATGATATCCCACCAAAAACATAAATGTTAAAAAGGAGAGCCAAGTTCAATACAAAAATTATGCTAAGCTGTGGGCTTAGCCGCAAAAAGAATGGAGATCTAAATGAGTGCCAAGTTCTATTTTTGTCAGATTTTAAATATATATATATTATGTTGAATAACTTTATAAAATGACTGATGTAATGAAAACTGGCCAAGTCAAATCTAACCTACTTTAAGATCTCACATTTTTAAATACCAGCAAGTTTTATAGGTATCCAATAAAGCAAAGAAATAGAGTTAAATACTTGTTCATAATGTTATTTTGTTCCTATAAATACATATTTGGATTTTGCATAGGACTTGGCACTCATTTAGATCTCAATTTTTTTGCGGCGAAGCCCACAGCTAAGCATAATTTTTGTATTGAACTTGGCTCTCCTTTTTTACATTTATGTTTTTGGTGGAATTGGTAATTACTCTAAGAATACAGAATCTTAGCGAGAGGTATCTTTGTAAATAAATTGTTTATGATACCACCAAACAGATTTACGGCATTCCATGCAAGCACTATGAAAACTAATTCTTTAAAAGAACTAACATGTCTGTTTTATATTTCAATCGTGGTTTTTATACAAGCGTAACACCAGATTTTGAACGCCGGCCAACTAATATGGAAAATAGCACCATGTATATCAATTAGCGTGCCATCTTCTAACTCCATTGTGTTTATTATCGCAATATTTCTAAAACTTTTTGGGTCATTTCCTACAGCTATAAATATCCTGGACAAGTCCCAACAAACTGAGTGTCCGAAAAATTAAATATTAGTGAAAATGAAAAAAAAAATAACCTGTTATCCTTATTTTGTTGGTTTTCTATAAAATTCGTGAACAATTTTTTTTCGCAGTCGGATGCATAAATTTCTGATATATTTAATTAATATAGGGTTGATACTGCAATCATCAGATAAAAAAATATTTATAGCATAAAATTTTAAACGAGCAGATTAAAAATAGGTAGCATTTGAATAAATAAAATTGTCAATTTGTTTCACTTTTATTCCCATTCGTGTTATAATTTATTGGATTGACAACTTTTACTGATAGAAAAATCAGACCAAATAATTGAAATTCTTTGTAGCTTTTGGAATTCATAAATAAATTTAAAAGAGGTGTCCGCTTTTTGCTGGCCCTCAAAATCTAACCAGGTTCAAACTTTATGGACTTTACAGGAGCAAAAATATGGATTTTAAATCCATTAAAATTTTTTTAGACCCCAGCATTTATAACTCTCTTTTAAACACTTTAATTTTAAGTGTACTTTTAAAGCAAAGCAAAGAAGTGGACGTTAGCCTAGTTGGGAATGGCACGGTCTGCCGAGACAATGTCCGGAGGTTTAAAACCCAAGGCATACACCTCTAACTTTTCAAAGTTACGTGTGTATTGTTTATCAATTATCGTTCGCTTTAACAGTGAAGGAAAACATCACGAGGAAACCTGCATACCTAAGAAGTTCTATACAAAAATTTCGAAGGTATGTGAAGTCTACCAACCCGCTCTAGACCAGCGCGGCGTGGTGGACTAAGGCCTAAACCCTCTCAGTTGTAGAGGAGGCACGTGCCCAGCAGTGGGACAGTATATAATACAGGGCTTTTTTTTTTTTTGTTTTCGCGGAGAAAGTAACTTATTACTACCGCCCAGCCTTCAAGGGGGGCGACTGAGCGGTGATGTTGGGTTCACCGTGCCTTACGACCCAGCGTTGAGCCGCCGGGCCGAGTCCCTAACCTATGTACACCGCACGGCATACCAACTAAAACTCCGCGGTGGCCTTCTTCGGCGCATTAGGGACGGCTGCGGGTTTCCCCGGACTAATAGTGTCTAAGTTGTCGTCCGCAGCCGCCCCTGCGCGGTGCCGCCTAATGCAGCCCGTCTCCTGTATCGGGGGCTCAGAAGCCCCCGCGCACCGAAGGACGCCCTCGGCGTCAACGGCAGCGTGAGGCCTACTTGCCACACTGCCGTCCATCACGGGGGTCGCAGCACTGTGCTAACAAACACGCACAAAACTAAAGACGGACAGCCCCCTGCCGCCCGCCCGCGACCCCCGGTGGCCCCTATTAGTCGCCTTTTACGACAGGCAGGGGATACCGTGGTGGAATTCTCCAAACGCCCCCAATCCACAGGGCGGGAGACGCCGGTCAGTCGTCCACCCGGCGCCTCCTTCGTCTCCTCTGGCGGCGGGAGGGATCTTCTCGCTCCCGATCCCTCTCGGCACTCTCCTTCTGCGAGAGAACCACCTCGCAGAAGTGGGCCACCGCACGCCAGGCCTCCCGACTGCCGACCATGGAAGCGACCACGGCCGGCAGCGAGAGGTCTCCTCCGACGACTGCTCTGAGAGCGCTGCGTTCCTCGTCCCAGGCTGGGCAAAACTCCAACGTATGCTGGGCCGTATCCAGCGGGCAGTTGTCACAATGGTGACACACGGCCGACACCTCCTTCCTCACTACCCGCCACAGGTACTCACCGAAGGAGCCATGCCCAGTGAGCACCTGTGTCAAGCGGTACGTTGCCGCACCGTGGCGCCTGTCCAGCCATTCGGCAAAGACAGGACGCACTGCCGCGACGACCCTGAGCCCCGCTGACGGGGCCTCCAGCCTGTGACGCCACTCCTCCACGGCGGCTCGCCGTAAGGAGACCCTCATGGCCTCCACTTCCTTCAGGGCCGGACGCTGCCCACGACTGGATACCTCCTCCCGCCAATGAAAGACATCGGAGAGGGATTTGGCGTCCAAGTCCCAGGGCAGAAATCCGGCCAACATATAATACAGGGCTGGTATTATTTTAAAGCAAAATAAAATTACATGAATCACAAAATCGGAGGACTTTAAAATTATACGATTTATTGCAAAGGCCTAGATTTTGGGAGTACCTACTAATCAAATATACATATAGTATCTTGGTTAGAATATTATAAGAAAACCCGTTTTAGGATATATCCTTTATTGTATTTTATACTAGCTTTTGCCCGCGGCTCCGCCCGCTTTAAAAAGTTTTTCCGGATAAAAGTCCCGCTTTATATTTTCCCGGGATAAAAAGTAGCCTATGTGTTAATCCAGGACATGATCTACCCGTGTGCCAAATTTTATCGAAATCCGTTCCGTAGTTTTTGCGTGAAAGAGGAACAAACATCCTTACATCCAAACATCCAAACATCCAAACATCTAAACATCCAAACATCCATACATTCTTACAAACTTTTGCCTTTATAATATTAGTAGGAAGTAGGATGTTTAGTTGCGCTGTAATGAATGTTGTAAAATTGCAGACGAATTTGTAGTAGTATACATTTCTTTTAAGATTCTAAGAATAAGGTAGTTTCCTATGTTTGATTTGGTAAATTGTTTTTTAAGTAACAGAAAATAATAAGACAAAGAAATTCTTCTGTGAAATCAGCATCAAAATTGGTTGAAAAATAAAGCAGTTAAATATTTGGAATATTGTTGTCAGCAAAAGTGGGGACGTGGATATCGCGCCATCTCTTTCGCACGCACGCAGCATTATGGCCAGCGACTCTCGGTGACGTCACAGTGTAATATTACTGTTATTTGACAACTACCCCTTCCACAAAATTTCAAAGCTTAATAACTTACTAATTATTGCCCCCATTTTGAAAATTATTTTTCCATTAGATGTTGGATGGCATACATGTTTGATATACTTATTAAAAAAAGTAGTGACCAAAAGCACCAACCATTTTACAAAACCTATTTGCGTTTGGCTGTTTGATTCAACGAAGGATTTATTCCGATCTTTGTCCATATTTGATGAGTTTTTGCCAACACGTCGTTTTCAGTTTGCGTGACCCTAAGTCACTGGGGCTTTCGGCCGACATGACGACTGGAATACTAATGTGTATAGATTTTCAGGTATCTGAAATTGTTTAGCACTTTCTAACTTGTAAATGTTTTGCAGGTTTAAGGCAAATCACGTTCTCAAAGCCTTTTTGTGGCCAGACATTAGTATAATAGTAGGTACTGACGCTATTGAATATTTTTAAATTCAGTTTTCGAAAACCTTTAATGGTGAATTAATATTAATTTCTTTTTATTCATTTATCAGTTTCGCAAAGAGAAGATCAATTCTACATACATATGTTAGTATTGAAAAAAAAACAAAGAATAATAACAACCAAATGATCTACGAAAGCTGGGTTGTTTCAACCGTAGTCAGGGAAAGTCAAGGTTCTGGTTACACTGCAAAATTGCAAACGTATTCACAGCGGCGAGCAGGCTGCGTGCTCGTCCAGTTTTATAAAACCGTTTACTTTAATTGACCACGGATGAAACACGGGGTAAGTTATACTATTACGAGGCGTCGGACCATAATATGGTGGTAGAGCACTGACTGCCTCGGTGGCGTAGTTGTATTGCGTACGCGTAACAAGTACGATTTGCGCGCTGAGGTCCTGGGTTCGAATCCCGGATCGGGCAAAAAAAAACTTTGCGACTGGGTTTTTCCATCTTAAAAAAATTACTCAGTCGCAGTTCGGAGTCAGGAAGTTGGCGGTGTGATACCCCCGTGCCTCGGAAAGCACGTAAAGCCGTTGGTCCTGCGCCTGATCTCTCTCCGGTTATGTCGGATTGCCGTCTCACCGGACTATGAGAGTGAAGGAATAGCGAGTGCACCTGTGTATTGCGCACACATTTGTGCACTATAATATCTCCTGTGTACCTGGCTGATCTCCGTTGAGATTGGCCGCCGTGGCCGAAACTGGCTAGGAGGATTTCAGTAGAGCACTGCACTCAAGGTGATATGCCTGCTATAATGTCCAAAGTAAATGTCGCCGAGACCAGCCTGACCAGGGCCGAGCCGATCCATCACCCAACGCCTGTGTGCGAAATCTATGAAGCGCCTCTGATTTTCGTCGTCCTGTTTCGACATTAATATTTTTTATCGTTCACCTTCCTTGGCTCATTGTGCTCAGTTTCAATGTAGAAAATGACTTTTTGTAAGGCATTTCTAATAAGATATGTAGTTGGCTATTGTTGCTTTAACGGTGAAGGAAAACATCGTGAGGAAACCTGCATACCTGAGAAGTTCCTTATAAGAATTTCGAAGGTATGTGAAGTCTACCAACCCGCACTAGGCCAGCGTGTTGGACTAAGGCCTAAACCCCCTCAGTAGAGGAGGCCCGTGCTCAGCAGTGGGCAGTATAATAATACAGGGATGGTATATTGTTGCGACTGCGGTGGTTTTATTAATTTTAACACAAGGCCCATAAAAATTGGGTCAAAGTTCAAGTAGTATAAAGTTAAACTACAGGAACGCCAGCGCATTGGTCTTTCATCCCGATTCCAACGCCCCTATTGCTGTAGGTAGCGCCTGTGTGCGCCGCACACTTCGCACGTAGGGATGGCGCGGCCCTGCCTGTGAGGGGTTTCTCATTCATTGATTTATATTACGCTATCCTTTTCGCGCGGCTCCGCCCGCGTTAAAATGTTTTTCCAGTATAAAAGTCCCGGTTTATATTTTCCCGGGATAAAATGTAGCCCATGTGTTAATCCAGGACATGATCTACCCGTGTACCAAATTTCATCTAAATAGGTTCAGTAGTTTTTGCATGAAAGAGGAACAAACATATGGATCCATACATTCTTACAAACTTTCGCGTTTATAATATTATTATTATTAAGTAGGATTAACTGGATTCCACGCCGCTTACTATGGTGCAGTGGGATCACATTACCAAGACCGATGGGATTTGCGCACAAGATCTAACACCTGGCTGGCTTTGGAAACGAAGATTGAGCACTATGTCATCGTCTGGTATTATTAGTAAATAAAAAGGTACATCTACTTTAACCTGTAATTGGTTTGGCTATGGACGCGTTGTGGGCCTCTTTTTGGATTGTCGCGTAACCTCAATAAAGTGGTTAAGTATGAAGGTAAGAATAGGTAAGTAGTAGTTTAGAAAGAATTAAATTCCAAGTATTACATTTTGTATGCAATTATGATTTTAAATTTTTAAACTAAGATGAACATAAATTGGACGGCATTAATTGAAATTATAATTGTAAATAATTTATTTCAAGGCGTAAAATGGAAGCTCTTAAATTGTATAACAATATAAGAAATGAAGCAAAGCAAGTTGTTAACATTATGGAAAAATCTGTTCTGACAACGAAAATGAAAAAGTGTTGCCGCCAAAAGGAAGGAAATACTAATATATTTTCATTTGCCAGAGGCCGCTGTTCCTAAAACAACACTTTCCCTCATTGTTTACTTTCCTCCAGGTAGCTTTGGTATATTAGTTATTATTTAAGATATACTTTGATGTCCCTACTAAGAGATGCGATGCGACACTAGCATGTTATCGTTTACAATGTAAGGGGCCATTCATTTATTACGTAAGACGATTTACGAGGGGAGGGGGGTCGACCATGTCTTATTTTTTCTTACGAGGGGGCAGGAGGGAGTCTCGATAGTTGTTACGTACGATCAGAAAAATGCGCAAAGTTAAACTTATATTTTGACAAAGCGCAGAGAACCGCGCGTGTGCCGAGGTTCACTCGGGTGCGTATCGATAAACGATTTCCAAAGTAGGAATAAATATTTCTAAAAATGGATACCTTGAAAAATGAACATTAAAACGAACCAGCCCTGTATTCATTTTCCTTTAGATTCTTACGTTATAAATATTAAACAGCAGGAAGGGGGTCGGCCTATTCTTATTTTTTCTTATAATAGGAGGGAAAGGGTCAAAAACTCGCAAAAATAGTCTTGCGTAATAAATGAATGGCCCCTAAAAGGAATTACGAAAGTCAAGAGATTATGGCCTGAACTTGGCCTGGATCACAACGGAGCGGAGGCGCAGTGAACTCGCCGTGAAGTTGCAGCGAACAGGCTGCGGTCTGCTAGCTGTTCAAACGATATTTCAAATTTTTTCATTTTTATATCAATTTCCAAATTAAAATATATATTTTTTTGTATTCCAAAAAGATATTATGATTTGAAATACTTACTCGAATAAGTAATCGAGTCGATACAAAATTGTAATAACAGATAGTAGGAGCCACCGACGTGAGGTGAGGCATATCGCATGATTTGTGCGAGGGTTTCCTTCCGCAGTTTGCACCTCTCCGCATTCGCTCATCCGCAGGAAAAATGTTTTCACTAGCGGAACATAATTGGAACAATCACAAAAGGCGTTCGCTATTTGCTCAATCAATAAGTCAGGCTAATGTTGGAGCAAAGAATTATTTTGTATTTCTGATGTTTGTTTTGGAATAGTTTCGCGACTAAATATGAAATAAAAAAATCTTATTTAGAAGAAGGGGATAGACCAATTATTGAATTCTCGTGTTAAGAGACTACCGACCACCGCCGTTTACACTGTGACAAAATTATAAAATCACTTCAATATTCTCTTGGTATCACTTTAATTTATATTCAGTTATTGTAACGAATTATTCGCAGGAACACATTGGATGCAGGCCGCCTTTGACAGGTCCGTCTGGAAATCTTTAGGGGAGACCTATCTTCAGCAGGGTCTTCATATAGCTGATGATAAAGTGAAAGTAGAAACCATTTATTATTACATATTTATTTTTTACATTTCCCTTCATTTATTTCTGAATTCCATTTAATTTTACATCCAATCATTCTTTAAAGATTGATACTCTTAATCATTCTTAGACCACCACTAATATGGTTTCCAATACATTTTTCATCGATTTCTTACAGCGAATACTGCTGACCGAGTCGTTGGGTCGCAAGATAGACAAAGAAAGGGTTTTGTCAGCTGATCGTCGAATCATATAATTTGCTGATACATTCTATTTCAGATTCGACCATGTTCTCAGAGAACATTATGGTAATCTCTTCTAATCATTAGTACTAATAATATTTCAACATAAGATATCGTCAAATTAATGAACCGGCGATTGATATTCATTCAAATATTTATTCAGAGACTAAATGTACGAGAACGAAGAGCCCAAAATTAACTCAGGATATGGTTTATATGCGTTCTAGATTCCATCTTAATTCATTCAGCAGTTTCTGCGTTTAGGTACTTCTAACCAGCATCCAAACATTTTCTCCACCTTTCGCATTTATAATAGAAAGAAATAAGATAAGATTCTACTCTAGGTGAAGTTCGATAAATCAAGCAATTTCTTTTATAAAGATGTTGCGCGCACTAAGCACAATCGGTCTTTCATATCTCTTATTAGCTTCATTATTTCCTAAACGTCGTGGAAGTGAATTGGCAAAGAGTCAAGATAGTGGAGTGCTGAATAACTATCTACTTACACATTACAGAATAACTAGAGAACACTTTTATTTTGTTCTCTATGGAAGATCTCTAGAGAATTTCTTGCAGCGTTTCAAAAACATCTCAGAGATTAACTTTGCTTTTCGTTCCTTTTACATGATATTGAATTTCTTTAAAGAATAAAATTTAAACAAACGTGTAATGCTGACGCAATGGCTACCATAGTTGATAGTAATATTATTTCTGGAAAACTCGTAGTAGAAAACTCGTGTTAGAAATTCTGTAGTCTGTATACAAGGCAGAATAATTTCTTTTATTGAACGCCGATAACACAAACATGAAACTTCTTTATCCATCGAATCAAATGAAGTACTCTAAGTTTATGAAGGGCAGGCGGCAACAAGCTAGTTTGACGCCGCGAAGTTTCTCAGCCAAGTTGGCTCACGCGATCGCGTGCCGATGGTAGGCAGCCCTTGACATTGCGACTCATTGTCATGAGGAATTGCAGCAAATGGCATGCCGAATTATGATATGATACGAACAGCTGAATAAATAACTAAAGATAGAATAGTAGTCAAATCCAAGCAAGATGAGCTAGATCCACTAGTGGGCGGGTGTCTACTGTAGGCTACTATAGAGCTTACCTAATATTAGGATTCGTTACATCAATGAAAATCCTGGAGGAATGTTATTATATTAATTAGGATTATAATGCTGATGATTTTACTGGTTTTACTAGGTCTCTCGTATGCGAGAGGGCGTTTGGGTAATGGGTATGCACCATAGTAATATCTATTTCTACCGCCAAGGAGCAGAGTGCATGCACTGAAGTTCCGGTGTGAAGTGTATTGTAACCAGCATTATTACTGGGTATTATGAGTCTTAACATCTTATGTCTCAGAGTAACGAGCGCATTGGAGTGCAACGCAGTACTATGAAATCCAAAATTCTGTATGGTGTAGTTACTGTTTATGATCGGTCGTATCGTTTACCATCAGGCGAGCAGCATGCTCATCTCGTCATTTAACTGCAATCAAAATATGATTTGACTACTAACAGAAAGTATAATAATATGTATACTACGGTACATGATAGGTAAGTAGGTACCTACATATCAGTATCATTTATCATGTGGTTAGAGTTTGGAAAACCACATCAATTCTAATTTAATACTATGCAATATTGTGTTAATGATAATAATCTAATTAGATGTCCAATTAAAATATATACCAAACACAAACGCTAACCACTGCAGCGCACAAATTAGTGGCAGCTTCGCCGAAATACAACACTATTCGTTTTCGGAACTGAAATTATATCAGGCGGCCATTTTGTCGTTTACAACCGCGATTCCCGCCAAAAACAAATAACCTCAACGAACTATTCACTTACACAAAATATTTTGCTGTCACGTTCGTGTTTGCGCCACTTGTTTCAGAAAAGCCATAAAAACCTTTGACGCAACTACGACTGGTATGAAAGGTTTACAGTCCTATATTGCGTTTATCCTGCGCCATAACATTCTCCATATGAGGAAAGTCCAGATTGTTCCAAATAGCCCCACTTTTCCGACTTATGTATATGGGCTATAGTCCTTTTGTTTCTATATCTTGTTTATGACAGCAAATACGTATAATATTTTATTGTATGGCGTAAGTTGTGTCGGTATTTTTCGCATTATGTTTGCCGTTTTCGTGTACTTATCAATCATTTGGGACGTTTTCCTTTATGCTCGAATAATCATAACATATATTCGAGTTATCATAATTTATTTAAGGTGAATATTATAATATATTAGTTCTGTTTTTGAATAATATTATATTCAACAAGTTCTTCGACAGGACTGCCTCCGTGGCGCAGTTGTATTACGGTACGGCTGCAATGCTGAGGTCTCGAGTTCGATGCCCGGGTCGGGCAAAGTGATTTTGGGTTTTTCTATTCAGTATCAGCCCGGAGCCTGGAATTTGTCCTCGATATGGCGACAGTTTCGCACCCTATCACATCATGGGACGGAATGTGCAAGGCTAAAAGTGGGTGCACTAGTTGCACCCCTGCCTACCCATTCGGGGATAAAAGGCATGAGTGTGTATCTATGTAAAAAGTTCTTCGGTAGGCTAGTTCGTACGTATGACACCGTATAATATGAAACTAATAATGTGTATACATCACAAGCTACGCGGTTTACCACTTAGAAAGGTGCGCCTATTTCGTCCTAACATTTTTCTGGGTGGCTTTATTTTGTCGTTAATTCTATCAGTAGTCAAACGTAATAATTAAACAGTAATTCTATTTATAGCACCAAATTGTAGTTAACCATGTTTACAACAACGGAACGTTGGCTTAGTCGGTTCAACGAATAATCTTACCCAGTTGCCGAATGGTATGCTTTTGTGTAAAAAGTTTTCGAAGTATCTCAGTTTTATTGAGCATATATTTATCTACTCTTCGACTTGTTACAACGTTGCAAGGATGTTTTCGTTCCCCCATTGTTATTTTATAATATTCCCAAGAACCATAAAAGATCGAGTTGAAAATATTTTATGGGTGTTTCACAAACCAGGATGGAATCAACAAACGAATAAATTTTAAACTGAAACTTAGTTTAGTTTTCATGCTGCAGTGAAATACTGATACTAACTTCTATTTGCATATAGTATGTCTGAACCATTAAAATACTATGTATCAGTTTTTAAAGGAAAAATAAAAGAATTAAATTCCAACAAGATTTCGATACTATTAAATGTGTTTAAGTATTTGTTTGCGTGGTAAATGCATTAACATTTTGTCTTGACTCTTAGAGACCAAGGCATGTTTGTCGGGATAAATTCCACAATAGTGTTATTCGACATGTCATGAAAACGGCGTAGGTATGTATGCCTATAGCTGACCTTAATCATCCCTTATTTCTATTGGAATCACCCATGCTGTATGACAGCAGTGCGTGCTCATAAGGAGATTCATGAGCCCAAAATACCGTCTACAATAATTATAAGACACTTTCCGTAATATATAAAACTAACATACCAAACTGCGCAGAAAAAGTCTGCGCAGTCTATGTTATAATTTTGTATGGTTTGATTAAAAACATATCCAAAGCTCGGTCAAGATACCCTCTAGTGCTGTCGCTATTTATTTATCTACATTCACTCTTGCTAACATTTGCAGTGATTCCTTTGGGTCTGTTTATTGCTCGAGCATCAGCTTCGTCTAGATTCGGCACTCGGTCGCATCGTAAAAGGAATTTACGGCAAATTTAGAACTTACTGTTTCACGACCACTATACAATATTACCGATTCTAAGTTTTCATTTCACTATCGTACTCATATCGACAAATTTATTAGCTTTAGCAAAATTTTATTATCTGTTAAGCGAAACAAAAAAAAAGTTATTATACGTTAGGATATCAGCAAAATTCATTTAGCACTAAATGTCCTAAAGGCCTGTGCAATGGCCTGGTTTGTTAATGCATGAAGTACTGTTTTGTTAACCATATATTTAGGAGCTTGACTTTTGTATTCGGTATCTTTATATTATATTCGACAATTATCGCTTACTCAGGCATCCTGAAACATGTCCTTAGTCTAGCTGCGAACTTACTAAGATTATAAGTATTGACTGCCGTATTGACTGCCTCGGTGGCGTAGTTGTATTACGGTACCTCTGCCTACCCCCGAAAAGGGAAAGAGGCGTGATGCCTATGTTTGTTTGAGATATTAAAGTTCTAAACGTAGACCAAATAATCACGAAGTTTTTCTAAAACATTACTTTTATGTTTGTGCCAGGGACTGGAATTTATGCTCGATATGACTATTGATACACAACGTATTCCAACAAGCCGCAGAAATAAGCTCAGAAAATAGTGGTGCACACTATTTAGATAGGTCTTATGCTATGTTCTGAAAGTTAGTGCCATTATTTTGAAAAGCATTTGTCAATTCTGAATGAAATAAGACAAATTGTATTCCGATAATTGATAAAATTGACTTTCTAGCCACGTTCTCAACCTCGTTCTACATTTATAGCTTTTT
Source organism: Lapara coniferarum (assembly GCA_949316025.1). NCBI lineage: Eukaryota > Metazoa > Arthropoda > Insecta > Lepidoptera > Sphingidae > Lapara > Lapara coniferarum. The sequence continues at coordinate 5,309,097 of OX438920.1, forward strand.
GTTAAAATGTCTTTGAATTTGTTCTTATTTTCCGCAGTCCGCTTAATAAGGCTAACTGTAATCCTTGGCATTGTCATCTAATTTATAATCTGATTCAACGTAAAAAACAAAATGGAAATTTTTAAACGAAAGTTCTAGAATAGTGTTATATGTATATTAATTTTTCAAATGTTAATAATGTTGACTCTATTAAATAAAGCGCTTATGTTATGTAGGTACAGTCAGTCACAAAACTAGCTGTAGTCAGTAACAAATTAAAACTTCAAAACGCTTCTACACGTTAAATCCAATCGAAATATTCTTTTTCTTTATCTAAAATAAAGTTAGCCCCTTCAAGTTTATTTTGGGGAATAATAACGATTTTTCACAAAGACTCAACAGTTCAAAGTCGATTTCAAATTTTGAATTTGTTCAGGTACTTATGTGACTGATTGTACCTACCACATATTTTAAATAGGTAAAATACCCAAACACTTTAATTACATTAGTGAACCTTTATTATTCCAAAATTAATATTCTGCGTTGGTGTCGCTCCTATACACTTACGTAATGTTTACTGGTTTAATTAAGTTCGCTGTACGTATGTTTATAATAACATCGACATTAAATAATACATTAGGTAGTCTGAAGCGCTAAATATTTGCATAATTATAACTTTTTGCTTTTGTAATATTTCTTTACGATGAAAGCGAATGTTAGAAACTAACATAAATATCCCGAAAATTTTACTAAAAATTTAATAAACTTGTCTCTATAAAAGGTAGAATTTTTGACTTATCTTCATCGTGATTTTCACAAAAACCGTTACGTCTGCACTTATTTCCATTCGAATTTCAAAAAGTACACGTGCAGCTTTCAAATCCCAACGGCCGCCGTCCCATTTGGCTCTTGACAGCAAGACATTACCTGCTCGCATGCTATTCACTGTCGGCGGCCGTTTGTTCGCTCGGGAAATTAAAGCCCGAGTTAAAGTGGCCTAATGCGAAAACAAATGAAAACGAAACGGTCGCATCCAATGAAAAGTTATTGTTATGCCAGAATTGGATTTTTGAATTGAATTTTTACGGACGCTGCAGATGTACGGATTTTCGTTATTCGTATATTTCGTGTGTTGGAGATAATGTTTGAGAGTGGGTTTTTTGTAATCATTTTTTGAATTTCGATTCTCTGGAATAATAAGAGGCCTTGTCTAGCTTTTCCTTAGGTCTCCGGTTCAATTTAGTCTCAAAAAGTTTGTTTTAATTACATATCCATTAAACAAGACAATTGTATTGCCTCATTTGCTCGGAAATAGTAATCGCCCTACGGCTACAATTAGATATTCCTCCTAGCCAGTTTTCGGCCACGGCGGCCAATCTCAACGGAGATCAGCCAGGTACGCAGGAGATATTATAGTGCACAAGTGTGTGCGCAATACACAGGTGCACTTCGCTGTTCCTTCACTCTCATAGTCCGGTGAGACGGCAATCCGACATGACCGGAGAGAGATCAGGCGCAGGACCAACGGCTTTACGTGCTTTCCGAGGCACGGGGGTATCACACCGCCAATTTCCTGACTCCGAGCTGCGACTGAGTAATTTTTAAGATGGAAAAACCCAGTCACAATATTTTTTGGCTCGACCCGGGAATCGAACTCAGGACCTCAGCGCGCAAATCGTACTCGTAAACCGTACGCAATACGACTACGCTACCGAGGCAGTCAACAGCTACAATTAACTATAGAAGCAAATAAAAAAAAATCGCAAACACCAGAACGCTTGAACGCAATCGGAATTAAATCCAACAGTTACAATTCTTAATTCAATTACAGTTGTAATTTAAGTAAGGTTTTAATCTCTAAACCGGAGCGCGGCCATTGACAATTGGCGTTTATTTTACGGGTCGACCGGCCTGCAGTCGCCAAACTATAAACAGCTTTACGATTTGGCCTCGTTTGGACTTTACCTGACCGACATATCATGTGTTTAATCAGAGGACTTTGTTCCACTTGTTTTATATCATATAGCGTCGTCATTAGCAGCGGAGATTTTCGTTTTTTTTTTGTTAATGGCCCTACTGCCAGTAGCCTGATGCGAGTCGGCTTCTCTGGCCACACCGATCTTCAGGGTGAACGCAGAAGGCGCTCGCAACCCTTTGAATTAAGTGACCATGCTGAGGGCAACCCACCAACGGGTTACGAACCTTGGTTCAGGACGGTCACCGAGAGAGGATGAGACATCAACGATTAGGGAAAGATTGGTTCTTAGACACAATCCTATTAGATTGTGTTGTCATCGGCACGCGGGCCGGAACTGCTAGGGGGGTCGGGGGGGGGGGGCGACGGGGAACGCGGCGAGGTCCTCGATGGCGAGGACGGAACTGCGGTCTTGTGGAGTGTTGGAGTTTCAAGAACTCGTTCTTATGGCGAATGGCCAGAGTGATTTCGTCCTCTGGATCGGTTAATACGGAACGCGGCCGTCTCCATTTGGCGCGGTCGAATGTAGCAGCGGAGATGAGTTTCATCTAGGTATTGCTATTTCATCGTAGCCGATTTGCGTCAGTTGCATTGGCCTGTTGAAAATCTATAGTCGCTGACGTCTATTATATACTTAATACGCAAATCGAATTGCGATTTACAATTTCTTTTTATTTCTCGATTGGATCCAACGTTATATTTCTTCAGCATTTTTTGACACGGAACCTCGGGAAATAATAAAATTACACTTCGCACGTCCCGCGGGTTTGCCTAACTGATGAAAATATTCATGGCCACGCGGCCCGAATTTCCATTTACGATGAAACTGCGTGTACCGATGATTTATGGTGTTTACATACTTTTTTGACGAGTGTGTGCACCTTTTTGATGTTAAGGATTTAGCAACTTGGTTGGGCCTTTGAGATATTTTGAGGAAATCTTATAGTTCATAGCCAAATTACGTAAATAACAAGCGCATATTAATTAAGTTTTTACTTTTGCTTGTAGACAGAAATAGACATAACGGTGATACCTAATCTAACGGACCTTTGCATGGGAAATTTCACCTAAAATAAGGTCTATTAAAATTATATTATCGTATTGTAACCACAAATTTCATTTACTTCTTTTCTTTTAGCTGTTTCAAGAAGAAACTACAAAATCGATCGAAATTGAGAATTTACCACGTTATAACGATAAAATACATTTCAGTATTATATTCAATTATCAACAATCGGCAGTTAATATGCGTGGAGCGTCTATTATGCAAATTATTCTACTTAGTACCGATCAATGGGATGTAAATCGGGGCTATTACAGAGTGATAATAACGTAATGGCACGTAGCAACAAGTTCAGAAGGCCTACTAGATTGATTTTGAAGAACTTTATAATGGTTGCTATGTTATCTAGATTAGCGTTTGTTTTGTTTTACTAGTCAATGGCCCGTTAGTAGAATTTAGGCATCGCGCAGATGATGTCGTTATTGCCAAGAAACACTACTATGAAATTATCAGTTGCTGTAGTTGCAGATGTTGCTGAAGCGACTGTCAGTTTCGAAGTGTAGTGTTTTTACCCGACTGCGAAAGAAGGAGGGTTATGTTTTACGAGTGTATGTATGTGGGATGTTTAATATTGTTAAAATAGCAGATTACTTCTTTAAAAAACCTTTAATTGTTCGTATCACAATTTTCTGCTCACTCCGAGATTTTGTTGCTCTACCTTCATCACCAACCAAATTATGATAAGTGAGCGTGTTATACCTCCGTCAGTATTTGTGAACACTGTCAACTAATATTATTCAAAAACAAAATAAAATATTCAAATTAAAGTCTTGTTTCTATCTTTTCAGTTCTGCAATGAATGGCAGATATTGACGCAGTCGGGTTTTTTGTTTTTGTTTTAACATTTTTTAAAACAGACAGCTTCTACGCGATGACCAACATTACTAAGGCAATCAGTTTGAGTGTGGTCTAGAGCTACAACCCAAAATCCCTGTTAGTTCCGAGGTAATGAAGTACAGAATATTTGTCACTACGCTAACATAGAATTAGAGTTTTGGTAAAGGTTGCGGGATTGTGGTCGCTTATTAGCTATTAAATTCTAATGTGATCGGTCGAGTCATCTAATTATTATTTGAGAACAATGTCTTTCAATACATTTTCATTCAAATACCATTCAGCATCTCTACACTCTGTTAAGAATATGGAACCTTTGTGTAACGCGCTAATCATTAAATTTACCTCCTAGATAACCTTTATAATAAATGTGGATGCATTCGATGCATCTATGCTTAGCCTTTGGGAATACATTGGTGACAATGCTGAGTTTACTTTGAAATTTACTGTTATTCGTATATTTGTATCGCACTTGCTTATTGGAGAGAACACGCTTTGTCTTGTTTATGGAAAGTATTGAAGCGAATGCAAATGAATATTGAAGTTAGAATAGAGGTTAACAAGCGCAGAACTTTTGCATTTAGATACGGATTATAAAAAAAATGTTTTTTTTTCATTAAAGTAATTCAAATTCAAATCATTTATTCAGTAATTAGGCCCCTAAGGGCACTTTTACACGTCATTTTTCACAATGTTGTTATACTAAAAGATTCTACCGGTGCTTCGGAAAAGCCCACTGACCTGAGAAGAAGCACCAAGAAACTCAGCGTAGGTCTTTTATCATTTTTTTTTTAAATATGTATATTTTACAATTTGAAAATCACAATATTACTTCAATTTTAAAGATGGATATTAAATGCGAAAATTAACGGAGAGTACCTAAGTGAAACAACCACCTACATGTTTAATTTTAAGTAAAAAATAAAGTCAACCATCAAACAGAGCAGACCAGTCCACACAAGCAGCACCCGTTCACGAGTATGACGCAAATTAGAAATTTATGACAGAATTCCATTGATGTAGGGTTTTTTAATACATCAATGCAGAATTCATTTGAATTCTGGTGAGTCTATAGTTTCTAGAAAAGGTTTAAAAAAGGTTGCGAATTCGTTGAGATATATTTTTAAGTATATGAACCACTAATTTTTATTTGTTGCGAGAATTAATGTCGTTTAAATTTTTCCTTATTCACCACCCAATAGTTATATGTTAGAGTGATTAGATAAACGAATTTTAAACATGAAGACCGTGTCATGGAATGAAATTTTTGTACAAATATATAATCTATACCTAATCTCAAGAAGTATTTGAGAGCGCAAAAGACAAAACATTGATCAGGTTAATTCATTGCAACATGTTTTCAATAAAGCTTTCACAAAATGAATACTAACGCTTAGTGAATATCTAAAACTATTGTATCGGTACAGTATATTTCTATTATTTTAAAATAGAACTGTAGCAGGGACGCGGGTATCTGCAGCGGTGCAAAATGATGACAACCGATTCAAGCTGAATGAACAAATAGGCGAAACGGGTGCGAGACACCGCGCAGCTTTCAATTCTTTATGGGTATCGTTTTGAAACAGTTTTCACTGTTCCATTTGAATCTGTGGTATTTTTTAAACGAGGTAGGCTATTGTCTCACCTCGTGATATTGACGTAAAACCTAATTGAATAAAGTAATGGATGGGGTCATCTTAGTAGTAAAGTAGTTCGAAGAAATTCCGATTCCCAATATAGCCCTACATCAATTTTTTGTATTATTTTATTGTTATAATACAAAAACATACTACGATATTATGTTAGTTCTTTTATTGACATATAAGGCTCTTCAAGGCCCGCTTATATCTATAGATGTATGAGAAAACCCTATGTATATGGAGTATGGACACCGGTGTCCGTCGCGGGCCTTGACAGACTACGTTTTATTATATGTAAGCATATATTGCAATTCAATCAAAGGTTTTTCTTTATATTCCTTCAAACAATGATTTTATCATAGTTTTAATATACAGTGGGCCTTCAATGATTCCGTTACCTTATTATAATATTTACGGGGCTGTTATTATTACTAATTTATAACAGATCACTGCACTGATTTTATGTATTTTGGGTACACACTAATGAAACGAATGAACGACGTAAAAATAATACTAACGTGGTGATATTGATTTTAACCACGTTTATGTTATGTTACGTTATGATGCTGAAGTCGCGGTGTCAAAACGATGCAGACAAAAAATGTATGCATTGAAATTTTAATTAAACTAAAATATTTAGCATTCTGTTTAAATTAGTAATATTAACCTTGGACAGAAATTAACTTAATAAATTGCATACATAAAATCGTTGCATAATTATTGTTGTATTTCCATATCCTTCGCTGGATATAGTGACTACTTTGCGTATGGTAAAGAACTTCGTGTTATTGTACACTTACAGGCACGTCAAGTGACCCACTGTACCTGTTCGTAAGTGGACTGTTTTACGTATGGTAAAGAACTTCGTGTTATTGTACACTTACAGGCACGTCAAGTGACCCACTGTACCTGAACGTAAGTGGACTGCTTTACGTATGGTAAAGAACTTCGTGTTATTGTACACTTACAGGCACGTCAAGTGACCCACTGTACTTGAACGTAAGTGGACTGCTTTACGTATGGTAAAGAACTTCGTGTTATTGTACACTTACGGGCACGTCAAGTGACCCACTGTACCTGAACGTAAGTGGACTGCTTTACGTATGGTAAAGAACTTCGTGTTATTGTACACTTACGGGCACGTCAAGTGACCCACTGTACCTGAACCTAAGTGGACTGCTTTACGTATGGTAAAGAACTTCGTGTTATTGTACACTTACGGGCACGTCAAGTGACCCACTGTACCTGAACGTAAGTGGACTGCTTTACGTATGGTAAAGAACTTCGTGTTATTGTACACTTACGGGCACGTCAAGTGACCCACTGTACATGATCGTAAGTGGACTGCTTTACGTATGGTAAAGAACTCCGTGTTATTGTACACTTACGGGCACGTCAAGTGACCCACTGTACATGATCGTAAGTGGAGTCCCTACTCCACAGAAAGAGTGTCGATTGACGAGAGATGATTAGCCCTCTCTTATCAACATTATGTCGGCCTGTTTGTAATACTGCTATACACAGGCTGATCCCAGAGCGTGACATGGGCCACCATTGCAGGTTTTACACCTTGTGTAGGTACTATCCGAGCGGATACAAATGTCCTACCACCAGAAAATTTATATGACGTTTATATTAAGGTAGCTATCCTCTAAAAAGCATATTATACATTTTAGTAAAACAATAATACTAGCTTCTATTCTTGTTAGTTTGGGCCTTAACATTCCACACTGGGCTGATGCGGGTTGGTAAACTTCGCATACCATCAAAATTCTTATAATGAATTCTCAGGTATCTAGGTTTCTCTATGTTTTTTATTCCTTTATTTTTTCTAAGATAAAGCAAAGAATATATACTTATACTTTTTCTCATAGACCACTCTGTATTAAAATTCCTAGTGCATATTGTGGCAACATCGCTCGTGTAGGTATCCCGCTACCTAGTGTTTTTCTCTGAAATATTTTTCTTTGCGAGAAAAGTTTTATTTATGTCCAAACTTATAAAGAGGAAACGTCAATGGCTTTAGTTTTAAAATTAATAGTCTTTTCTAACTTAAAAGAGCTGGTGGTGTTTTATATTTGTTATGAAGTTCAAGAGTGATTAAAAATGTTATGTTGTACATTTAAGTAAGTATATAGATTTCTTTTGGTTTTATATTGAAATTTAAAGACTGACATAATTACATATACCAAGGAACTTTAATTTCGTATTTGTTCTTTATATTTCCTTCGCTCTAGTCTATATTACTTATTATATTTTTTGACTGGCTGCCTCAGCGGCGTAGTTGTATTATGGTACGACTGCAATGCTGAGGCCTTGGGTTCGATCCCCGGGTCGGGCAAAGTGATATTGAGTTTTTCTATTCAGTATCAGCCCGGAGTCTGAAATTTGTGCCCGATATGGCGATAGGCTCGCCCCCTATCACATCATGGGACGGAATGACGGCGAAAGGTGGGTGCACCAGTTGCGCCTCTGCCTACCCCTTCGGGGATAACAGGCGTGAGTGTATGTATGTATTAAATATAAATAAGACTTTATAACCGAGTTGATGAGGTATTCAATTGCCGTATGAATCCATAAATATAGTTGCAAGTAAAACAATCTGATGAATGATTTCTATAAATTAAGAACAAGTACTTGTGGCTCGTATTTTTCGAACTTTCTGTGACAAATACGAGATAAAAAATGAGTAAAACGAACTGTAACATTAGTCGGAAAATGCAAAGTTAAAAAGGAATTTATAACGTGCATTTAAATTCAAAGCTTTAGCAAATGTACTTCAGAGTTCACTTTAAAAAAATGTAAAAATGCAAGGATTTCATAGCTACTGGTTAAACCTTTGTGATCTCGAGTTATATAAGTTCTTCATTGGTATTGCGCACTCTATAGTGGATTGAATTTGGTATAAAAAATATTAAACACAGTTTATGTTCAGTGTCTCTCTCAAACCTATATCAATTTGTATAAACCAATGGAGGTTTATTATTCACAAAATGTTCTTCGTCATAAAAATAAATAAAACACAGTTTGCTTTAAATTCCATTTTTAAAAATACTATTGTATTTTTTTCTCCCCATTATATTCATGTAAGCCAGCTTTACTTTTACATGCACAAAGCCATTCGTGGATGACATTAAGCGTGTTTTATTCAAATAGAAAACATTCGATTGAAACTCGATTCCAATTACAACCAATACTCCAGTAAGGCCTTTTAGAGGTCACGTATAACCAAAATGTGTGGTGCGTGCGTAGAATGTTCAACTTTTTGTTAATACTATTAACTTGATGCGACACAAGATGCGAATTACAGACACCACTCGGACTTGTAAATAATTTCGCTGAAGAACTGTACTTAAGCGTATAGTTCGATTAAACTTAACACCAAGGGACAAAGGCGTTTATTATCTTATACAATTCTTATAAGCATTTACGCCTCGAAAAAGACAACTCATCAATTCTCTTCTTAACTGCTTAGCTTACCCTTCACTTCTTATGTATTTAGTAGGTACTGTGAATTATTAGAGTTGCCAATTGGTAGATTTAACGAGGACTTAATACTTACAATTGTTTTTATATAAAGGACATATCCAAAAACAGACTTAAAATTATAACCTATATACATCTATATACATATATTTAGATAGTACTCCAAAAAACTAGACCTTTGCAATAAATCGTAATATCCAAGATCCATATTTTTTTTTGCCTTTGGGCCTAATCCATAAGCTTAAGTCGCTCAACGTGCTATGGAAAGAGCTATGCTCGGAGTCTCTTTGAAGGACAAAATTCGGAACGAAGTGATCCGTCAGAGAACCAAAGTGACCGACATAGCTCTGAGAGTTAGTAGGTTCAAGTGGCAATGGGCTGGCCACATATGTCGCAGAACAGATAACCGCTGGAGTAAGCGTGTTCTGGAGTGGAGACCACGTCTTGGTAAACGTAGCGTGGGACGCCCTCTGGCCAGATGGCGGGACGACTTGCACGAGAGGGCCGGCAGCAACTGGATGCATAAAGTAGCAGACCGGGCTCTGTGGCGTTTATTGGGAGAGGCATATGTCTACCAGTGGACTGCAACGGGCTGATGATGGTGATGATATTCTTGCCCCATTATTATACATAAAGTTTGAGCCTTTTTTGATTTTGAAGCCCAGCACCCATACAAAAAGCGAACATCTCCTTTACATTAAAAATATACTTTTATTCAAGATATAGACACACTCCGTTTCTTGAATATATCATAAAGAAGTAATTCTAAAATTATTAAAAACCTGAGTTTCAGCATTAATTATCAAAGTCTTTTTATTCATCTTATTTTTCGCTTACAGTCATTCTAAAAGCCTGTACATCTGTAAATCTTAGGTTTAACTAGTGCATTTCAAGATTTGTCAACGAGTCCTCGGGATTACCGAAGATTAGATTAAGATAAGATTAGATTTACCGAATGGTTAGTGGTAAAATTTAAAGGTAGTACTAAAAAATAAATTATTCTGTAACCCTAAATTACAGCGAATCCTTTAGCATAGGCTTCAGAATAACAGATACCTGCATAAAATTCTTACAGGTACCACTTACTTTTCTCTCCAACAAAAACAAAACAAAACAAAATTTCTCCAGGTAAAAGTATCTATTCAAATTAACTTTTCCTTTGTTTTATGAGGCAGGTTTTATTACAGAATTGGTTACATAAGGGTTTTTAACTTTACTAATTGCGCTATGGTTTACAACGCCAATAAAAATAATTCTTGTGTTTTTTTTATTCCATAGAATGACGAGACGAGCATGCCGTTCGCCTGATGGTAAGCGGTACGACCACCCATAAACAGTACCAACACCATCCAGCACCATGAATTACAAAGAACTGTATGGCATTCCATTGCGCTCGGCATCCTGAGACGTAAGATGTCAAGCCTCATTATGGCCTGTAGTTACACTGGCTACAATGTCCTTCAAACCGAAACACAAGTGCATGCATACTGCTGCTTTGTTACAATAATTTGCAATAAAGAAATACTTTTCATGAGTGAAACGATTTTTATATATAGGTATTAGTGAGAAAGTAATAGTCAAAATAACGAAAAAAATCTTTAATGGTAGGTATTGTTGTCTCCTACTATATTCCTTGAATATTATTTAATTTATTTCAGCTAAGTATAATTTCGCGCAGGATTTTTTTTTGATTCTCAAAATAATTTCGTTCTTCAAGATTTTTACTCTCTCGCACACGTGATGGATTACACACGAATTATATCCACATAATGATTGACAGAGGCGCATCTAGTGCACCCACTTTTCGCTGTATTTATTCCATTTCATGATGTCATAAAGGGCGAGCCTATTACCATATCGGATAGATTTTCCAGAGTCTTCGCTGATACTGAGAAGAAAATATATAACTTTGCCCGACCCGGGATTTAACCTCGAGACCTCTGAAAGTCGTATCGCGCACATAATACGCACTGAGGCAAGATTATATCGAGATTTTTGTAGTCTACATTAATGAATTTTCCAAAAATTAGAACAATCATAATTATAGGCTAAGTATTTATTAATAGAAGTGTATAAAAAAATATTGAACAAAACTAGTAAAATAACGCTCCGCACAGACGGTATCAACTTGTTGGCAAGCAACACTACGCAGTACGCTACTGCAAACTTGCATGAGCAACATCAGCAGTCCTCAGTTTTGTAGTGGTTTAGTGTTTCTCGGCAACGAACTTTCAGCATCAGCGCGACGCCTTAGTTATATGAACGCGATAATAAAATGGCTAAACTATGTTTTATCCCAACCGATGTCATTCTGTTTTTATATTTCCGACGGATAAAACAATGAATATCGTTAGTCCGCCTGAAATATTATTTTTATATGTGATTTTACGACCGGTTTCAACGATAACAGCGCATTTAATTTTATGTTATAGAATATCGGGTGATCAGCGGCCATGATCTTTTAAAATGTGCTTGTTATTTGCTTTAAACATTGATGTATTAAAAAACCCATACATCAATGGCTTTAAACAATGAATTAATATGCAACAACTTGGTGTTGTTTGCGGTTCCGGCCGTGTGAAAGATTTTTCCATGAATGTCAGTCCCACTGTGCACTTTTCTATCTAGGTATGTCCTAAATATCATCCAATTTTTTTTTGTATTATTAGTATGACAGCGAGAAAAATTTATGTTGACGGTCACAGCTTAACAGTACATGTTCGTAACGAGAACATTTGAGGTTAAATTCCTGTATTTTGTTGTATAATATACCAGCCATGTATTATATACCCACTGCCCACTACTAAGCACGAGGCTGCTCTATTGTTCAACGCTTTTTAGCCTTAGTCGTCCAACCTGGCCTAGTGTGGATTGGTAGAATGCAATACCTATCTTTGAAATTTATATGGAGAATTCTTAGTTATGCAGGTTTCCTCACGACGTTTTCCTACACCGTTAGAGCAAGCGATAATTCACAAAGAATACCCATCATTTTAGAAAAGTTAGAGATACGTGCCCTTAGGTTTTGAGCCTGCGAAGTGCGAACCTTATTCTCGGCAGTCCATTTCACTTCTAACTAGGCTCTCGCCGGTATGTTGAATACATGAGATATGTTTAAGTGACTTCCAATGAGAAGGTCGGGAATTCACTAAATTCTTCAGTAAAGTATTGTGGTGCTCACGGGTGGTAAAGCACTTATACGTTTGCTTCTATGCACCACAAAATGTATGACTTTTTTTAATAACCTAATCTCTGTTTACCAACAGTCATTGGCGTCTATGAAAGTGAATCTACCCCGATCTATCACAACTAATCCTCACATCCTCATTTAATAAATATCATAAGTAAACAGGCCGGGGAGGACTTATAAAAATCCTGCCATTAATATAAAGGAAGGTGATTGAGTGCGACGGGAATGAACGGAAAGGAGGTGGAGTCCTTACTCCACCCTCCACCCTGGGAAAGATAGATCAAGGATGCCACCCTCGTCAATGGCGAAGGAGACAAACTTTACCGCATGTCACCGGTTTTACCGTAAGCCTTTTAATTAAACCGCCCGTGATGGATATTGGCCGCGTCGTACGATGAATTGAGGAAGCAATCTTTAATAGAATTTTCGGGTAATTTGAGGGGCTTCTATATTGATTAGTTTGTATACAAAATGGCTGTAGTGTAAGCTATTCTGTTTTCTTATTAATATGTAGTTAAGTGATACATTTTTGATGTAAAAGATTTTGTTTACAATGCTTCAAATATTTTAAACAAAGGTTAATTGGCATGGCAATAATCCAGATTAATAACCTGGCAGAGATTCCCCGAGCTTTTTTCACGCTCAGTTTGGAGCTCGCATTGTGTCGTTGATTGGCTAACTTACCTATGGAAACTGACAACATATACCTTGTGTCTATATTATATTATGTTATTCCAATTATACATACTTGTTAACCAGGTACATAATATATAATTGATATTTAGCTCACATCATATCGTAATTTACGTCAAGGTATAACAAATTGATTAGACTGATCGAACATGCGGGCGAAAGGTTGGCTTAACGGATTAATGGAGTTAACGAGAATGTTCTCACCGTCCACTTATTGGCAATATTATTAAATTATATCTATAAATACGTAATATGGATGGTATTGATAGAGAAGAACGTTTATCATAATCTTACCAATATTATAAACATGGGAATGTCTACATATTTGTATGTTTGTTAGAAGTAAATGCAGAAATAGCTGAACGGTCTTTGATGATTGATGATGATTGCACACGGGTAGACCATATCCTGGATTAACACAAAGGTTACTGTTTATACCGGTAATTTGTTCCCATGGGAAATAATAAAATTATGACGTTTGAATGAATGTATTTTTTTGTTGTTAGGTAATGTTCTAAAATTATGGCACCGGTCCCGAATTTAACTGAATATATAAGTCCGTTAAAAATACACTTTTCTTCAGTGCTCATTGACATTTCAACCTTCCAAATGGTACGGAACCGTTGCGTAATTCATTCGATTTGGCCTTATTAAGTAATATTGTCCTCAGGTGTTCTTCTCGCCAATGTTTTAGTTTAATACACTAGAGAAGCCAGGAGTGTGTTTCATTATCGACTAGACGCCATATTGTTTTTTATGATAGTCAAAGTGTACCGTATTTTCAATCACCGTCTTTCCTTATCTTCTTGTTGGGATGTGGACACACGTATTTGCCTGATATTCGTTAGGCAATTGATGTATGTAATTCTACTGCTATAGTAACATATTAGAATCTTTTGCCTTTTAGTTTATAACAACAATGTCTGCAATGCATTGTACTATTACACTTCTGACCATAGGATTCCTCTATTACAGAAAGAATTTTGGCCTTACTCGACCACATTGACTTATAGCGAGTATTTTTAACCCTTCAAGCCCCGCTTATATATATAGACTAGCTTTTGCCAGCGGCTCCGCCCGCGTGAAAGAGTTTTTCCGGGATAAAAGTCCCGTTTTATATTTCACGGGGATAAAAAGTAGCCTATGTTCTTTTTCAGGCTCTAATATATCTGTGTACCAAATTTTATTTAAATCGGTTCAGTAGTTTTGGCGTGTTTATAATATTATTAATTTCGACCAAATTTGATTACCATAAAAACGGTTCTAGTGAGTTAATCTTAAAAGATAGACATATACTGTCGCCGACATTTTTTTAGATCATTTCAAGAGAAATAATTCTTCCATACATATATTTTTGGTATCTTGAACCGTTTTCGCAGTGCACGCAATGGAAGCCCTCAAGGATGAATAATTTTCCCCGTTTTCTTTCACATTTTCCATTATTTCTTCGCTCCTAATAGTTGCATCGTGATGTTATACCTATATGTTAGCCTATAGCCTTCCTCGATAAATGGTCTATTCAACACAAAAAGAATTTTTCGATTCGAACCAGTAGTTCCTGAGATTAGCGTGTTCAAACAAACAAACAAACTCTTCAGCTTTATAATATTAGTATAGAAGTATAGATGTATGGGAAAACCCTATATATATGGACACCGGTGTCCGTCGCGGGGCTTTAGGAGTCAAGTGATAAGTCAATCTACAATTTTAAATTAATTTTATTACCAAGAGCCATAACCATATATGGACTATAACCATATGGGGAAGAAATTCTTATCACGATTAACATTCCAAGCCCTCTACGTATAATGCGGTGAGAAGTAACCAGAAATATCTATGTCCACGCTTCAGATGTTGACCATTAATGGCAGACACACGTCTCATTAGTCTCTTATAACTCTATGAACCTTAATAATGAGCTAGATCACTCATGTCTCGCATCATTGCCAGACTGTTCGTGATTGATATTATATCCTCTCTATTGTTCAATATGGTGTACATTCTCTGTGCAATTTGTATTGAGTAGCGTCGATTAATTATGAGCTTCTCAAGATTGTGTGATATGATTTACGGTATCCTCTGATATAGTAAAGCTAAATAGGATTCAATGGTTTTATTCATCGTTTTACTAAGTTCTTGGTGCCTGTGATGCGACAGTTGTCTAGTCAGGTTACATTGTAGTGCCACGTAGTGATGTTATGGAAACTTCTAAATTTATTGTGTTGTTATCAGTAACTTGATATCCTGTATCAATTCTTAAGACATAATTTCTAGCAAATTATGTTTTTCAACACTACTCGGTAGGATTATAATAAGTACTATACTACCTGTGCCAAGTTAGTTACTGATGATTAATTCATGAAACGCACATGTTAGTTTTACCTAAAGTGAAGTCCTTTAAACTGCCTCGGTGGCGTAGTTGTATTACAGTACGACTGCAAAGCTAAGGTCTCGGGTTCGATCCCCGGGTTGGGTAAAGTGGTATTGGGTTTTGGTACTCAGTATCAGCCCGGAGTCTGGAATTTGTGCCCGAAACCGCGATGGGCTCGCCCCCTATCACATTATGGGACGGAAAACGCACGGCGAAAAGTGGGTGAACTAGTTGCGCCTCTGCCTACCCCTTCGGGGATAATAAGCGTGAGTGTGTGAGTGTGAACTCCTTTAACCATAGAATAAATTTTCACTGCAATTTCTCATCTCATCCCCGCGTACATCAGCAAACTACAAACATGTTATGAACAAACACTAACAACAAAATATATTTGAGTGCTTAACTCGCTCTATTCCGAGCAAACCCCTGCATATTTAAGTCAAATGTTATTAAAGTGATACATTACATGAATTCTGTATGTCGTTATGTATATTTAGATCTTTTGGTTGTTTAAAATCATTAACTAATTAACTGATTTTTTAACTTTTAGAATAAAAAAATATTATGAAAGGAAGTGTGGATTTGGATGTTTATTAGAAGTAAAGATAGTAACTGACGATTGAATTTGGATGAATTTTAGCACATAGATAGGCAATGTCTCGGAACATCATATGCTACATTTACTGGTTTCTCATATGTAAGAGTCCGTCTGGGTGGGTGCCACCGCAATGTCTATTTCTACCGTCAAGCAGCAGTGTGTATGCAATGTTGTGTTACGGTTTAAAGGACATTGTAGCCAGTGTAACTACTGAACATAATGGGACTAACATGACGAACGCAGTGGAAAGCTACACAGTACTTTGTTACTCAAGGTGCTGGATAGTGTTGCTACTGTTTATGGGTGGTCGTATCGCTTACCATCAGGCGAATGGCATGCTCGTCTCGTCATTCAATGCAATAAAAGGACCTGCAAAAGTATATTACTAGGATTTTAGTTCCAAGAAAAGTTTCACAGCTAGTAATCCATAATATATATTTACATTACACGTCTTTCTCTAATAGGTATGATTAACCACCGCAACAAACGACACAAATCCTGATTAATCTATACTAATATTATAAAGCTGAAGAGTTTGTTTGTTTGAACGCGCTAATCTCAAGAACTACTGAACCGATTTTGATAATTCTTTCACTAATAGAAAGCTACTTTACTACTGAGTGCTATAGGCTACTTTTTATCCCGGGAAAATATTTTTATCCCGAAAAAACTTTTTCACGCGGGCGGAGCCGCGAGCACTACTAGTCCTATATATGCGTTTACTGTTGCTCCAGACTTCGCTTGAATAAGTGTCGTAAACTTTATAATGAATACCACAAATTCACACTGACATTTGAAATTTAAGGTTACTGTTTATTAAGTCGATAACGCGTCTTGAGGTTGACGCCAGTAGTTATGAGTTTAATTAAAATTGTTTTCAGCATAGTGATTTCGTTGATAATAAACAGGATCGTATGCGAGTGGTTTTAATGATCTTCGCATAAACTATTATGTGATATGAGAGAATAATACCATAAGTATTTTATGGAAAACTATTAAAACTAATATTATGATTAAATCTGTGACGAAGTTTCGTTTAATAAGCATTAAACATCCTGTGCGTATTGCTTTGTTATATAATGGACTAGCTTTTGCCCACGGCTTCGCCCGCATTAATAAATTTTTCCGGGCTAAAAGTACATAAAACCCTCCCCGTCGAATCACTCTATCCAACACATTTATTTGGATAAATATTAATATTATGACGTTGATACAACTCTTAACAAATAATGCATTAATTTCGACCAAATTTGATTACCATAAAAACGGTTCTAGTGAGTTAATCTTAAAAGATAGACAGATACTGTCCCGGACATTTTTTTAGATCATTTCAAGAGGAATAATTCTTTCATACATATATTTTTGGTATCTTGAACCGTTTTCGCAGCGCACGCAATGGAAGCCCTCAAGGATGATAAATTTTCCCCGTTTTTTTCACATTTTCCATTATTTCTTCGCTCCTAATAGTTGCATCGTGATGTTATATAGCCTAAAGCCTTCCTCGATAAATGGTCTATTCAAGACAAAAATATTTTTTCAATTCGAACCAGTAGTTCCTGAGATTAGCGCGTTCAAACAAACAAACAAACTCTTCAGCTTTATAATATTAAGTATAGATTATTTTATCATAATTTTGAACTATAACAATTGCGCTTTCACTATCTAACAATTTCGCTTTTACTTTTTACGACTTTGTTAACGTTCTAATATTTCATACTTACACAGTTTTCCCACTTTTTATTAGCTTACTTAGAAAATTTCATACTCAGAGACGAATACTAATTAAAAATGTTACACTGCTTATTTACTGCAGATTTAGAAATATTTCATAGAATTTATTGTCGTTCTCCAAATCATAAATTCCATTAAAATTTTAGAATTTTCCAAGAATTCTATCTGAAGCGTTCGTAGCTTCTCATTAAAACTCCCAATGGAATATTTTTATAATATGAATGTTGCGAAGTAAGCTCGATGGAACGGCTTAACTGAATTCCGAAGGTTTTAATTAACATGAATCTACACGGGCTGGTCGCTCGCTAAAACTCTTGTTATATGCGATTACTGCCTGTAGGTAAAACTATCAGTAAAGTGGTTTTAAGCCCACTGGAAAAAAATATTGAATTAAATATACCGTTAGAGACGCGGTTTGGCTGAGATAAGGTTAAATCTAGAAAGGCATAAAGTCTTCTGTATTTTGTAAGTTAGATATATTTTGGCGAGTGGAATTTTAAGAATATTGTTAGTAATATAGGGTATGCTACACATTTTATTAAAAAAATAGCTATTGACAAGATTTTTTAGTTCGCAAAGATACAACATAAATAATGTAACTACAACAATTTTTTAAAAGTGGACGATAGCTGTTGGGAATGGATGGATGTCGGTCTGCCAAGATAATGTCCGGAGGCTCAAAGCCTAAAGGCACGCACCTCTGACTTTTCGAACGTTTTATTTGTTATGTCTCCCAACCCGCACTACGCCAGCGTGGTGGACTAAGACTTAACCCATCTCAGTAGTAGAGGAGGCCCGTGCTCGACAGAGGGGAGTATATAATACAGAGCTGATTGCATTACATTGCAAAATCTCAAATCCCTATTTCTTTAAACTAGATAGTTACTTCAATAGATATTATTGTACTAGTCCTGGAAGTCCCCTCCGGGTATCTAAAACAGATATTTCAGGGAGCTATCAGTAGTTACGAGAATTGCAATCAGTGCAGATAAACAGTTCTTTGTTCTCTTGGTTGCCAGTATGAACTTTCACAAGGCAATACGTATTGTGGGAAAGATCGATACTGAACTGTGGAGCTAGCAAATAGAGTGTATATCACCTTGTTGGTTTTGAGATGGTGTACAGTCAGCAGCATAAGTGGCTGAACAAATTCAAAACTCTCATATGTAAGAGTCCGTCTGGGTGGGTACCACCGCAATGTTTATTTCTACCGCTGTTTTTTTTTGTTAATGGCCCTACTGCCAGTAGCCTGACGCGAGTCGGCTTTTCTGGCCACACCGAACTTTAGAGTGAACGCAGAAGCGCTCGCAACCCTTTGAATTAAGTGACCATGCTGAGGGCAACCCACTAACGGGTTACGAACCTCGGCTCAGGACGGCCACTGAGAGAGGATGAGACATCAACGATTAGGCATGCACTGTTCTGTTTCGAATTGAAGGGCATTGTAGCCAGTGTAACTACAGGACATAAGGGGGCTTACATCTTATGTCTCAGGATGACGAGCGCAGTGGAATGCCATACAGTACTTTGTAACTCAAGGTGCTGAATGGTGTTGCTACTGTTTATGGGTAGTCGTATCGGTTACTAGCAGGTGAACGGCATGCTCGTCCCGTCATTCCATCCATAAAAAAAAATTCAAATTGCCTACATACTTTTGTGTTCTAACTAATTTTTTTTTCTCTTCACAAAAATAAAATGAACGAGATTTACTTTACTTCAAACCAAGTAAAAAAAATCCAGTTTAACTTAACGCGTATGTAAGAGATTTGTAATTTTGATTTTGTTCAGCTGCTGAACGTACTTCGATCATACCTGGAACTTCTAGAATTCGATTTGTAGATCTAGCTACAGTAGTGTGAGTTCTAACATAATTATAAAAAAAACGACGAATAAAACTGCCTTAAAGACTAAATAAATGCTTTGAATTTTGTCTCCATATATTTTGAAAAAAAGAATATTCGAATACAAAAAGGCTACCGTAAATAATATCATGAAAACCGGGCCTTTTTCTCGTACATTTTATAAAATACCTAAGTAATCATACTGTTCGCACCCTTTACATACAGGCTGATGTAAAATTGGCGTGGCCGGGCGCCGTTGGTCCACAATTTGATTTTACAACTACGTCTTCGTAGAAAATTCTAGATTGGGTCACTAGAGATTCACTTTTATCGGACTTCGACTCGACAATATGTAAAAGATTTTGTAAGTCTCAATATTTGTAATAAATGCACCAGTCAAAGTCATAGTTCACAATTTAAAGACGAATTCTGCCATTTTTTTTTCATTATAAATAAAGGTTTTTTTATATCCTTTCTTTTTTAGGGACTTTTGGTGTCATTTTCACCATGCCAGCCCCATCATATCCTAAACATTACCTTCTTATCCTAAATTACTTATGAAACTATATATAACTACAGCGGCTTCAGATAGAGGCTTTGACAAGATACTTTGGAAGGCCCCACGTCTAACAAATTAATATTAAAAGCATCATTCAAGGCCTCTCTCATAGCCCTCGTCCTGACACATTCTGCTAATATGTGTTGGACATCATCCATGATATCGAGCTCTACGCAGTTGGGGGTAGCACTTTTTCCCATGAGGTGCTTAAATTTGTTTAGTGGGATATAAATAAATATTTCTAAACAGTTGATAGCTCATAAATCTATACTAATATTATAAAGCTTCACCGACCCGGAAAGTTAAATGGGAGTCAATACACGAGGATCTATGGATTAATATTAAATTAAATCATGGTAATACTATTATCAATTTATGTATTTGTACTGTTTACGTCCCTCCTCCTGTTAACGTACATCGCCTAGATGCTCAATTATCTAGTATTACAAACATTATACAACACAAAATGCCTAAAAATTCTACTCTACTTGTAACTGGAGACTTTAATCTTCCTAAGATACAATGGCAATGTGATAGTGACACGGACTCCTTGACTTCCGGTAACACGTCCAATCCAACTGATAGCTTGCTTATCGACACCCTTGTCTTTAATGGTCTTTCTCAGTTGAATTCAATATCAAACGTTAATGGTCGCACATTAGATCTTATTATTACTAACACTCACAATAATTTCAAAATATCTGAATGTCTTACTCCGTTAGTTGACATAGATTTACATCACCCTGCAATAAATATTTCTATGGAAATTCCTAACAGCAAATCACCCAAAATCCAGAAGGTAATGGCGTTAAATTACAACAAAGCAAATTATGATATCATTAAAGAAGACCTAGCAGTTGTTGATTGGAATACACACTTAAAATCAGATCTCCCTGTAGATACCATTGTTGAAACTTTCTATAATATAATAACAACCATTATTCTAAAGAATACACCTTTAAGCAGAAAGGGATATAACAAATACCCATTCTGGTTCAGTAGATCTCTAATTCAAACTATTAAAGAAAAAGCTAAATTTCATCGCAAATTCAAAAAGTATGCTAATCCCAGGGATCACTTAACATTTAAAATATTGCGTGAAAGATGTGACAAACTCTTGCAAGATTGTATATCCGATATGAAAACCCAAGCAAAAGCACATATTAAACAAAATCCAAAATACTTCTGGTCTTTCATTAAATCATTAAAATCTAACAGCAGTGAAATCCCTGATGAGATGTTTTTAGGTAATCGAATCGTCCAAGGTGGTCAGGAAATCTCAAATCTATTTTCTGAACATTTCGACTCAATATACAATAAAAACTGCTCGCCGTCTACGACCCATAACGAGTCACCTAGAAATGTATCATCACTTGGGTCAATCAGTTTCTCTGAGTCAGACATATCAAAAACTCTTTCCCAACTTAACATAAATAAAGGTCCTGGGCCAGATACTATTCCCCCCATCTTCCTTAAAACGTGCTCCTCGCAGTTAGCCAAGCCTTTGGCACTTATATTTAACAAGTCTCTTTCCAGCGGATATTTCCCTTTGAAATGGAAACTAGCTCACATAACACCCATTCATAAAAAAAGGAGATCAATGCGATGTAACTAACTACAGGCCTATTTCAATTCTAAGTGCGATTGGTAAAGTATTTGAAGCGATGGTTCAAAAAAGTATAGCATTCCATATTAAACCTCTTTTTAACTGTCATCAACACGGTTTCTTGCCAGACAGGTCGACCACTACCAACCTCCTCGAATACGTTAGCGATATATCAGATGCGCTCGAAAGTGGTATCGACGTTCACGCCATATACACAGACTTCTCTAAGGCATTTGATATGGTAGACCATAACTTGCTGGTACAAAAGCTCGGTCATGCTGGAATATGCGGTTCCCTTCTAAGGTGGTGCGACTCATACCTCCGCAATCGTTCGCAACTAGTGACAATTCGTGGTTACAAATCCATCGAAAGAACCGTTCCATCTGGTGTACCACAAGGTTCTCATCTGGGCCCGTTATTCTTCTTAGTTTTTGTAAATGATCTGTGCTCTTGCCTAACATCTAACTTTCAAATGTTCGCAGATGATTTAAAATTATATAGGAAAATACGTTCCATTGATGATATCTCAAGTTTACAGAATGACGTGAATAAAATTAATAACTGGTGCTTCAAAAATAAGATGGTACTTAATGCCTCAAAATGCTATCACATGAAATTCTCGAGAAAAAGAACCCCATTGCCAGCCACCTACAATATTGATGGCATTTTTCTCGAAGAGGTCTCAAACATGCGCGACCTTGGTGTTGTAATTGACACTAAATTGAACTTTCGCGAACATATCGATTACATTGTTAAAAAAGGAGCACGTTTAAGTGGATTTGTTTCGCGACAAACACATTTTTTCAAAGACCCAGAAGTGCCTATAATTTTATTCAATAGTTATGTTCGGAACCTCCTAGAATACTGCAGTCCCGTTTGGAATCCTTGTTATGCGGTACATATTAATAGACTTGAAAGGCTCCAAAAGCAATTTCTCTACCACGTCTCCTATGCTAGTAATCTCTGTCGCGGGCTACAGTCCTATGAAGCTAGACTAAGTTATTTTAAAATGACCCCGCTCGCATTCAGACGAAAGGTAGCAGACATGGTATTTCTAAAGAAAATTACTGATGGAAATATCGATAGCCCCAATTTGCTGCAAAAAATTAATTTTCTTGTGCCGCGGGCTTCCAGCCGTCTTTGTAGCAGAATAACGTTCAGTCTCCCGCCGTATCAAACCAACCTTAGTCGACATTCACCAATGTATAGAATGTGTTCTACTTACAATACTAACTGTCATATCATAGATATATTTAGTTCGTCGATTTATTCGTTCAAAAGACAGTTAAAAAAGATAGAAATAATATAATTTAAAATAACTAATATTGCCCATAGTCTTAAGCGTAAAAGTTCCTAACTAGTTATATTTCTATTATAGTTTATAGTAGGTACCTATTGTTGTAGTTTTTATTTTTAGTGTTATCTCACTTCCTCGACTTCATTCTTTGTTAAATTGTAATTTTATGTATTTTTTTCTTATCCAGATTTCTGTTTTGTTTTGAATATTAAGTATTGTGATTAAGCCGAAATTTTGATACTTTTGTGCATGCCGTGTTCACACCAAGAAGGTTGCTCACTTTTGTTAATGAACTTAATGTACTTAATTTGATTTTGTAAAACCAAGACTGTGTACAACTAGTTCTGTGAACCTAATAAAAAAAAAAAAAAAAAAAAAAAAAAAAAAAGCTGAAGAGTTTGTTTGTTTGTTTGTTTGAACGCGCTAATCTCAGGAACTACTGGTTCGAATTGAAAGATTATTTTTGTGTTGAATAGACCATTTATCGAGGAAGGCTTTAGGCTATATAACATCACGATGCAACTATTAACAGCGAAGAAATAATGGAAAATGTAAAAAAAACGGGGAAAATCATTCATCCTTGAGGGCTTCCATTGCGTGCGCAGCGAAAACGGTACAAGATACCAAAAATATGTGTATGAAAGAATAATTCCACTTGAAATGATCTAAAAAATTGTCCGCGACAGTATATGTCTATCTTTTAAGATTAACTCACCGGAACCGTTTTTATAGTAATCAAATTTGGTCGAAATTAATGCATTATTTGTTAAGAGTTGTATCAACGTTATAGTCATAGAGTGATTCAACGGGAAGGTTTTTATGTACTTTTAGCCCGGAGAAACTTATTAACGCGGGCGATGCCGTGGGCAAAAGCTAGTATAAACTAAAAACTATATTTACGTCCCAAAATATAATTTTATCAAGTATTGATAACTAACAACGACCGACCTTTAGCCATATTCCAAATAGTGCTCTTACGACATGAACTTGTGACAGGCGATTGATGAAGGTACACCTAGTAATATTACCCAATTTGCCAGGACAAAAATATAGCGAAACAACGTGAGAGCTACCAGATATGGGTATATCAGGTTGCCGCTGTGATTATCCAACGTGAAAAATAGTGTGTAAGCTAATTTTAGCATCTATGGATATAAGAGTATGTAGGTAGGTATTATAAGAGGTTAATTAAAGAGGCTACAAATATGATTGTGTATTTTTGTGTCACCTGCTTGGATAATTTCAACAAAATCTCAACTAGATGTAAATTATTTTTACAAAACACTTAAAATTCCAAAGTTAAAGAAAATGATCGGTGGACTTAGAATTTGACAAAAAAACACGACTCGACTCCTTTTGGTTTTATTGTGATTGGTTGAGAAACTACCACGTGACTGACGTAATGGTCTCTCGATCAATCACACACATCAAAATTAAACGACATCGTCTTACCAGTTGCGTCTTTTTGTCACATTCTTAGCCCACTGATATTTTCAAAGAAAGAACATGAACATGAGTTTTTTCTATGTATATGGCAAAGCATTTTTCGCTCTAAAAACATAACGTTTTATTAGAATAGCGACGTCAACGTCTTCCATAGGACCGTACAATACTTTTCCTCGTATATTAGTGTAAAAATACCGGTGCGTTCCACGTGTATTGTTAACAAAGGAGAACTAATGAAGGCCTGTCAGCTGTCACATTTCCTTACAAGATTCACGGAAAGACCACGGCAAGTAGGGTAAGGGGTACAACGTATTTATTTTCTACCTGTATAATACAAAAATCATTGCATATACATATACATATACACTTACGCCTGTTATCCCCGAAGGGGTAGGCAGATGCGCAACTAGTGCACCCACTTTTCGCCGTCATTCCGTCCCATGATATGATAGGGGGCGAGCCTATCGCCATATCGGGCACAAATTCCAGACTCCGGGCTGATACTGAATAGAAAAACTCAATATCACTTTGCCCGACCCGGGGATCGAACCCGAGACCTCAGCTTTACAATCGTACTGTAATACAACTACGCCACCGAGGCAGTCACCAATCAAAAATCATTGCCTGATATTAAATTAAATTATGTTTATAAACCTGTCAAAGTTAGAAACAAAAATGTGTTATATCGCCCGAATATAATACATCCTGTGCACTTTTCAAGGACAAAAGTAGTTACTGTAAATCTTGGCTTTGATCTATGGGTGTGCCAAATTTTATCCAAAATCACAAGCTACGAAATATGCTAATAAATCTTTGAGTATAATAAATAGTCAAACATCGAAACATCCAATCATCTGTACTCAAACGCGCGTTTTAAATGTAGAATCCACAGAACAGAGAAAGAGACTTTACTTCGTGGTAGAATCTATGACTAATGGTTTAATTTTCAGAGCGTTCTATTTTCAAATGTCATGTTCTATCGCAGTATAATCAATAGCTGTAAATATATCGTTCCACAGACCATCCAATATCGCCGAGAAGAGTCACAAATGGCACCGTGTATTAAAAAAGATTGTAAAAACCAAGCGCTCTCTCACATGAGCGCTGTTGATGCAATCCACTGCACCCGTGGTTCGATACCCTCTACTATCATAATATGCTGAGTTTATTATTTGAATACAATTATTTTTTTCTGAAAAAAATTTTCGTCAGCGATTATAGACTTAAATATCTGTAAAATTAATTAATAATGATAATATTTTACCTTGTTATAATTTTAGTCTATTTTTCCTTAGAATGAAAATGAAAATAAAAATATGCTTGCTAAAGTTAGACGCTGAATTCGCAGAGTTCAAATGTTTATACTTAAAAAAAAACGATTTGAAAAAAAGGTCGTTTACTAAAGCATATTAATAGAAAATTTTATATTGTACTATTTATAAACATACACAAAATAGTTTGAATTAAATAATCTCACGCGTCACCTACTTAATAACTTCTATTCACATCTTCCACACACGCAGAAATAATTTCAACTCACGGTCGAGAATTCGTGGTAGTTTTCAGACATTCAAGCCATGAAATAAATTACTATCGGCTCTGTACCCTAATGCATTGGGAACACATTTCGTTGATGCGCGTAATTTTACATACTCGGTACGAAGGTAATGTTATTCCGTTTTGTATAATGACAATACTCGTTATCAGTAATACGACTAATAAAGCACGTTTCCAATGAGTTTTGGTTGACTTCAGACTATCGAAACGAAATTGGTACAATTCAAATAATATTATCAACTAACTAGTGTTAAACGTTCGATTTCCAAATACTTGGCATAAATATCAATAGGACGCGTTGTTAATAAAGCCTCTTCTAGAAGCCGCGCATACACATTTTGGATAGTCTGGTTTTGGGTTCTAATTCCAGGTAGAACAACATTTTGTATATTTTTTTAACACGGATTCCCCAGGTCTGATGCAGGCATACATATCAGACATCAAGTCAGGTGTAGAATAAGAAGTGTTATTACAATTAACGCGGAACATCATTATGTTCTAAAAAGTATTTTTACGTAAATAAATGGGAATTTAACAAATTCCAAGCTAAAATAACTGGGATTTTATAAACTAGTCAAAATTTTACCGAGAATCGCAGCAATGAGTGCGTAAAGTGCCATGCTCAGCAAATCGTGGATGCCATTTACTTAATTGGCGAGAACGTTTTGCTCAAACTTAGTTTACTAAGTTGCACACTAACTAAAACTTAACAGATAACCGCTGCAAAGGCGCCAGTCGTTAATATTTAACTAATAAGCTTTAACTCGTCCTTTTGATCAAGTTCTCTGGTCACTATAAAGTAGCTCGATCATAATAACAGTATTTTGCATATCCTATAATCGTAAAAATGAAATATACACACTCTTAGGTTTGTTACCCCACAAGGGGAGGTAGGAAGGAGTAGGTAGTGAACCAACTTTTAGCCATGTGTATTCCGTCCCATGATGTGATAAGAGGCGAGGATGTGGGTTGATATTGAGCAGAAAAATTCAATATGTACCCGACCTGGGTTTCGAACCTGAGACTTCTTCGCGGCAGCCGTACTGCAAACAACCACCTCCACCGAGGCTGTGATATCAAAAGATATAATAAAATAGATAAAAATACTTCATAACATTATTCAAGTAACCCACGAACTAATTGTGAATTCGCCGAAAGGACCCGTAATATCCGATATTATCTTATTCAGATAAGATATTCATATTATATCGGATGGAAAATGTCGTGGATCAGAGATGAGTAAGGGTCCTCGCGTTTAAATATTAAGACTGAATAAGGGATACAAATACGTGTGCATTTTTATGTAGAGCTTAAAT
This sequence comes from Lapara coniferarum, assembly GCA_949316025.1. NCBI lineage: Eukaryota > Metazoa > Arthropoda > Insecta > Lepidoptera > Sphingidae > Lapara > Lapara coniferarum. Next base: position 5,336,279 of record OX438920.1, read on the forward strand.
TTGCTTCTGATAAAAATAATTTCATCATTTCTAGTGAGAATAGCGGTAAATATTAATAAAAACCTTGCTATAGTCAATCGTTGTGACGAGTTTCAGAGTAAGAGTGTGTATTTTTTCGTTGTCTTTAGCCTTTTTCAACCTCCTCCTTCAACAACCTCCATTCTTTGCGGCATCTGAATTCTCACTGACTGAGACTGTGTATGTATCCAGTAAAACAGGTATAATTTTGATGACCATTAATTAGTTTAACCTACCCCTTCGGGAATAAAAGGCGTGAGTGTATATGTATATGTATATGTAATTAGTTTATTGATTCATTCATTCATTCATGACCGACGACGAGTCAAACAAATTTATCGCGAGAAAATCCGTAAAGTAATTTCAAGCGAATTTCGCGTAAACATCAAAATATACTGAGCGTAATGTAATTCGTTAGCCGATGTTAATACTTGGACTACACTATTTTAAACATCAAGTGCAGAGTAGTTATTTTAGTTCGATGGGATAAAAAACATCACCTACAGCCAATGTGTAGTAACTTTCTGTAAGCCATTAAATAAGAAAAAGCTCGCCTAAACAATTACAATAAAAAATATACATTGCAGAGAATCCAATTCCAAACCTCGTGATTCAAACGCGGTTATTGAGAAACCACTCGGTACTTCAGTTTACGTTATAATCCCTTCTACATAATTTTCGATAATATGCAAAGATATTGCCGTCTTGCTAACCAGATAAATGTAATATCGATTTTAGAGTTATTGGGATATACGATGATTGCTCTATGGACATAGGCTTTTTGTACAATGTGTAGGCTCAAGATTTAACCCTTCGAGTAAGTAAACAATAAATGTATAGAATATTAGAGTAGGTATAATGTACCCGTAGACAACTTTAGTATGTAAATATTTGTGGATAGTCGATGTAACATTTGTTCTAGTGTTAGTTTTGTTTATTAGTGTTAATAATAACACCAAATATGATTTGATTAATAAATTGATTCTTGAAGAATATACATCACATAAAGTGATTACACCTTATCTATTTAATACGCAACATTGGTTTCAAGATTTTCACCTTTGCTCAATATTAGAAAACAACAAAATAACTTAGAATATTGCTCAAAGCGAAACATTGTTTAAAATAATGGGTTTGTTGGCAAGTGTATTATACCAGGCAATATTTTCTATGTTAGTCTAGAAGGAGTACCTACGGTGTGAAAGATAACACTGCTGAGAAAATGTAGAAAATATACCACCTTCGAAGTCACGAGTGGATTATATCTTTTAAAAAATTGTACAGTAAGTCTTGACTCTTCAGATTAAAAAGACTTACGATATCTGTTATTAAAGCTTATTTTATTTTAAGGAATGAAATTGGCCATTTTCTTTTTTTTATTTGAATAAATTGCTTGCGATCTGCCCATTTACGAATAATTTTATTCACATTTCCATCACAGTTAGGTACATCTTTGCCATAATTCGTAGAGCGAAATTTCCACTCATTCATTCATTCATTCACGACTCCGAGCCGCTTCCTGTCCGCAATTGGCGCAATCGCCCTTCGTTGCGATTTATCAACTAAAATGAATAGACAGATTTTTCACTTACAAATTGAAACGTGTCGGCATGGCGACGTGAAAAATGATAAATTATAACATTTTGCTGAGATTTATGTGTTTACTGAGAATATCGTGTTTGTTTGACAATTTGTTGTGGTGCCAATATCGAGATTAATAGGTGCTGACGGTAATGAAGTTTTTAACGTAATGTGAGTTATGTGACTGCCTCGGTGGCGTAGTTTTATTATGGTACGACTGCAATGCTGAGGTCTTGGGTTCGATCCCCGGATCGGGCAGTGGTATTGAGTTATTCTATTCAGTATCAGCTCGGAGTCTGGAATTCGTGCCAGATATAAGCCGTTTAATGCATTGAACTATGTAATAAACCAAGCTCAAGCTGTTTAAGAGCTTTTTCTCGGCTGAGTTGGTGTTGTTACATAAAAAAAACTCAGCTGTCAAAATCTGTCATATTATGTTGTCACTTAAGATGTGACTTGAGCTGCTGTTAATAGGTTATTAAATAGCGCGTATCTTAAAATCCGACCTTAATTTGTGACTGTCTTTGCTGATATCGCACATCAGAGCGGAATTGAGTTGTATTTATTAACACGGTCCGTATACTTGCCATAATCAAAATCTAAGGGTTTGGTCACGTATCGTTTAAAATATTCATTTATCTTCAAGATGTCTGGGTACTTATAGATTGCTGCTGGAAATTCGATACCAAACCGCTGTTTATTTGGAAGTATCGAGATTGGGAATTGCCTGAATAAATCACTAAACTGTGTCTAAAACAGAAAGGTGACAAGACTATTGCATTTGGGATCAATGAATCAAATAACTAAGGCGGAATATTTGGATGTCAATTATGTGAGAGATCTTCGATCATTTATTAATTGAATGAATTTAGATGTTCCAAAATTAACGTACGGTCATGTTTAGAGCGACCAAGCCGATATTGACTTGAAAAATTTCTCCACAAAGATTAGTAAAATACTTTGTTGAACACATTTTGTTGTAAGTCTATAATTACGTGACGGTTCATCGGTTAGGTAAGTATATATAAAGGGGGTTGAAGGGAAAAATTGCTTTAAAAAGTTTATTTAAGCTGCGGTGTGGCGAGAAATTAATCATTTTGTTTTTAGATTAAGTTGAATTCTCTGTAAATAAAACATACAACCGAAAAAAAAAATACAAAAATATCGGACAAGCAACGTATAAATTAATTGCGATTACTTTACTTAGCGCTTTAGAAATATATATGCTGAATTTTTCGTGAAAACTAAAGAGAAACACGATTAATTTCTCAAGTAATTCACAAGATTATTGTTAATCTTCCTCATAATCCAGAATTATGGGCGTTGTACTTAAGTTCTTCAGACACATCAGACACATACTCTAAAAATATTTCTTTTGTTTTTAAATGTTGAAAGGAGATGTCCGCCTTTGGATCAGTGCTGGGCCTCCAAATCTAACCAGGCTCAAACTTTAGGGATATTAAAGGGGTAAAATGTGGATCATGGATTCATTAAAAACATAATTTTAGTCCCTCCACGTATAACTTATTTAAAAAGTTTCATTTTAAATGGAGTTTATGCAAAATAAAATTACATAAATCTGAAAATCGGAGGTCATTAAAATTAAACGATTTATTGGAAAAGGTTTTTAGGAATTCTAACGTATGTAAATTGTGTTAATTAGAATTTTAGGCCCGTTTGTGTCATGTCCTTTTTCTTTTGTGTAAGTACTAGATTTTGCCCGTGGCTCTGCCCGCGTTAAAAAGTTTTGCCGGGATAAAAGTCCCGCTTTTTATTTTCCCGGAATAAAAGGTAGCCTATGTGTTAATCTAGGACATGATCTACCCGTGTGCCAAATTTCATCGAAATCCGTTCAGCAGTTTTTGCGTGAAAGAGTAACAAACATCCATACATCCAATACATACTTTCGCCTTTATAATATTAGTAGGATTATAATATTAGTAGAATTTATCAGTGCGCGTTATAAATATAATGTTCCGTCGTTTATGTCTATGTAATTAGTCATTGGATAAAGTAAGTAAAATAGCATTTATTCATTTCAGATTCTTTCATGCATTATTTGGGGATAAGTGATCACTATATCATAATAATTATGCATTATTTAACAGTCGCAAGATGCCAGATAACATACGGAATAACTTTTTCAACAATATGTTCATAAGCGAGAATATATGCTGACAAAGATTATCTAGAGTGCACTGCGCATTCCTTTAGTAACGTCACACATGTCCTCATACTGACTCGTCGGCTCTGCACTTGACTCCTGAATAAAACATAGGCGTGTGTGTTCACGTTAGGGAATGTTTGTTGCACTCTTGTGGAATTGTTTGCGCTAAGGAATGTCTTTTGCTTGTAATGTATAAAGTAAGCAAGGACAGTGCTGTCTGAACTGGGTTTGGAGGTATGTTTGATTGGGATGTGTTTAATTTTGAATTGAGGATGTTTAAATTAAAAATGTGTGGAAATTCGAGACTAACAAAACTTATGTAGATTTTTCGGATACAAAATATCAGATGAATCGTGAACATGATCAAATGGAACTGGCCGAATCTCAGACAAGGTAAAATTGTTTAAATTCTATATTGCATTTTAAGAATAGGTACTCTTTCGTTACATAGTTGAATGTGTGCTGACTCGGATACATAAAGCATTCAAGCCCCGCTTATATATATAGATGTATGGGAAAACCCTATATATATATATGGACACCGGTGTCCGTCGCGGGGCTTGAGGAGTAAAGAAAACACATTTAAAACCACGACATATTTTTAAATTTTATTTTGCAAATATTTCATTTTCAAAACCTTATATTATAAACATTTGTGTTGTAACGAGGAATGACATTTGAAAGAACATTTGTCTCCTAATATATGTCTTTGACCATATAAATAAATCACAAAGGCAGAATAACTACTATTTCTTCACTAAACTGAATCATTCACACATTACATCTACAAAGGAGCGCATGTAGAGCCGGTATAAAGAGCAAGACCGACAATAGGAAACGTGACTAGAGTAAAAGAGATAGGTATAAATATTGAGTGTTGCTAGAATTATATTGCACGGGCTTATTTTGTATTACACTTTCTTTAGAACCTGTGGAAACTATTATTTACTAAGGCAAATAAATCGTTTTCTTATAATATTTATACGATTGTCAAATCTTGCAACATTTACATTTTTGACAAGTATGAATGAATTGCCCAAGGATCTTATGAATCGCTCTATTTGTCATTCCCAATCTTTCATAATTATGGTTGAGCCATATTTCACCGCGTTAACCTAATATATTATGATGAGTCTCATATACTCACAACTGGTTTGTCGCCTTTAGGATGAAGTTAGTTTTGGACCCGACGTTGCAATATTTGAAAGACATAATTGTAATTAATTTAAGATTAAAATATACTTTAAAAAAGTCTTACTAAGAATTTTTGACATGTTTATTTTCACTATGACCTCGTACTAAATTTATTCTCAACAAGTTCTGAACACCAGTCGTATTTTTCACACAATGCATATATACAAAATTTTTGTCAAATCGCTGTACATTTTCCCAGCAACAAGAAAATCTTAATGAATCGCAGCGTTACCAGGAAAATTCAAGTGGCTGGCAAGCGCGGCTGCCGGAAGCGGATCTTGGCGGGCGAGAGAACGCCGAATGCCCCGGAAGTCACACAATGCGGATAGGCTTTTGTGAGGCGATAACTGCTGGCTGATTTAGCTCTAACTTAGTTTTCGGTTCACTGGCGTTTCGGGGAATATTTTTAGCGCTTTTAGACGTTGTTCGCGGAAACGTTTTGTGTGTTAATAAAATGTTCGTATTTTAACAATAATATTATGCTATAAAGTGATACGTTCTTACAACACAATAAGTGCCTCTTGTTGCACAAAATTTAGTAAAATGGGGCCTATATTTTCTATTTTAAATCTGTGAATTTAGTGTGTTTAATATTAGCTTCTTCGATGTACACTCAGTCATATAAGTAGGTGAACAAATTCAAAATTTCAAATCGCCTTTAAAGGTTTTTGTGCATATGGACAATCGTTTTTTAATCACTAAAATAAACTTCAAACGACTTAATTTATTTTAGATAACAAATCCTACTAATATTATAAAGGCGAAAGTTTGTAAGAATGTATGGATGTATGGATGTATGGATGTTTGTTCCTTTTTCACGCAAAAACTACTGAACGGATTTCGATGAAATTTAGCACACGGGTAGATAATGTCCTGGATTAACACATAGGCTACTTTTTATCCCGGGAAAATATAAACCGGGACTTTTATCTCAGAAAAACTTTTTTATGCGGGCGGAGGCGTGGGCAGAAGCTAGTAAATAATATTTCGATTGAAGTTAATGTGTAGAAGCGTTTTGAAATTTTTGAATTTGTTCAGCTACTTATATGAGTGACTGTACAATAAAAATTAACTCAGTTGTTAATGATTATTCTGACAGTCAAAAGTATGTACGCATGAACATATTATATTTCATCAATATTCTTTATTATAGCTAAACATATTTGTTGGTACTTCAGTTCCTTGACAACAACAATCGAAAAGAATTCAGCTAAGAGTACAACATAGAAAAATACCCATGAAGTTAATGGAAGTAAATTAAAAATTCCGTATTTTTAAATCTATGCAGGAGAACTGTGATGGAAAATAATGCAGTGTATAATAAAAACTGATGGGGGCAGCTGGGGACTGCAGCACGTCAGTTTTCATATGAAGCAATACCGTAAATTTTGATACACAAAATTTTGTTTATGGGTTCTGGTACATGCATGAGTTTATTAGTCAACGATATTTTTCGCACTAGATTGAGTTAACTATTTTTGGTTGTAACATATTTTTGGGTTTTGGCATCCGATATGATGCAAAGGTTTCTCTGTACTTTATTGGACAATCTATGTTTTTTTTTTCTAACTTTCTCAACCTATTTAAAATATACACAATAAAACAAATTTTACACATCACTTGTTTTTTGGCTTCATTGTTTGCGTATAACCCAAATATGATGCATAGTTATGTTCTAATTATTCTAACCCTACGAACATCGTAATGACTGCCAGAGTAATAATTAATATGTCATGTATTATTGTGGTATGCTTAGTTCCGTAAATCCATCTCGGCTTTACAAGACTAATAAGAAACTACATGAGAGTAGAAATGGAAGCGAAATGGGAAACAAATCCACGTCGCTGCGCATAGCTTCGGTTGCAATAACTCCATGCTTATTATGTTGTCCTAGTATATGGAACAGACTAGGTTTAATTTTTTTATCATTGCACGTTGTATCTAAGAGCTCGGATACTTCTAAATTATTCTTAGAGTACAACTTTTTAATAATATGAAAATTATTGTATTTACCCCGGCTGTTAATTATCTTGAGATGAAGGAGGCGCCGGGTGGACGATTGACCGGCGCCTCATGCCCTGTGGTCCGGGGGCATTTAGAGAATTCTGCCACGGCATTCGCTGCCTGTCGTAAGAGGCGACTAAATGGGGTTTGAGAGAGTCGCGGGGCGAGCAGTGGGGGGTTGCTACTCCAACTTATGCGACGCCAAGGTGAACGACATTGCGGGTGGTCGGCCTGCTGCAGTCGTAGACGCCAAAGGCGTGCTTTAGGGTTTAGGGGCTTCTTAGCCCCTTATTTAGAGAAGGGCCGTAATGCGACATTGCGCAGGGGCGATTCCGTGCAGCTATCTTCGTGCAACAAGATATCCCGGGGCCGTTTCGTACGCGCGGAAGAAGGCCACCGCGGGTTTTGGTTGGTATGCTGATGTAGGCAGTACATAGTGTTTTTTTTTTGTTGACACGGAGTAAGTGACTTATTACTACCGCCCAGTGTTCAAGGGGAACGACTGAGCGGTTATGTTGGGTTCACCGTGCCTTACGACCCGACGTTGAGCCGCCCGGAGAGATGGAAAACGTCGGGCGACCGCCGGGCCGAGTCCCTAACCTATACATGTACACCGCACGGCATACCAACTAAAACTCCGCGGTGGCCATCTTCGGCGCATTAGGGACGGCTGCAGGCTTCCTCCGACTCACGTCTAAGTTGTCGTCCGCAACCGCCCCTGAGTACATAGTGTTAGGGATTCGGTCCAATGCTCGCTCGGATGATCGTATATTTCTGAGTGTTGACATTGGGCCGTAAGACCGGTGAAACCAAAATAACCATTCCAATCCCTCAGTGGTGGTAGCGATAACGCGTTTTTCCCCCACGAGAAAAAAAAGGCTGTTATTTATCTTAACTTTAAATGAAAATTCATAGAGTAGGACATATTTGTGAACATTAATCTGTTGGAAACCCCGGACGGATCAATTAGATGATTGCTTACAATAATTGCGTGCGATTATTGCTCGCAATTGCACCGTCCAAATGAGGCTTTAAGCGAAATAGTTCTTATATTTTTGTCTTTGTCGGATAGATTTACAAGTAAAAATATATCAAAGTCTCGGTGCAGATCATTAGTCGACAATTACTATGAGAAGTTCATTTTGAAGAGGAATGGCGAAAGTTAGATGTAGTCTCGCTAGTTCGGCGGAAAATGAAAAGTGCACCGCCTTATTCGGAGCGTTGGATTCGTTGCTTTTAAAAATTAAAGATGTTCTCTGTTACATTTCGTACTTAAATTAACGGAACGGCAGAAGATACTTTTACTGTGCGTATTAAATAGTATATACCCATGCATTTGGCAATATGCAAAGTGTATAACATATTGACAGGGACAGGTAATGATATTAGGGAGGTTTTACATATTATCACATCATAGGCAGCCGGTATATTTTGTAATTCTGCATCTTCAGTTACAATTTACGAATATTTATATGCAACATTAACGATAAACTTAAATATTTATTAGTAAGCTTCTCCATTCGACCGCGCCAAATGGAGACGGCCGCGTTCCGTATTAACCGATCCAGAGGACGAAATCACTTTGGCCATCCGCCGTAAGAACGAGTTCTTGAAACTCCAACACTCCACAAGACCGCAGTACCGTCCTCGCCGTCGAAGACTTCGCCGCGTTCCCCGTCGCCCCCCCGACCCCCCTAGCAGTTCCGGCCCGCGTGCCGATGACAACACAATCTAATAGGATTAGGCCTAAAAACCAATCTTTCCCTAATCGATGATGTCTCATCTTCTCTCAGTGGCCGTCCTGAGCCGAGGTTCGTAACCCGTTAGTAGGTTGCCCTCAGCAAGGTCACTTAATTCAAAGGGTTGCGAGCGCCTTCTGCGTTCACCCTTAAGACCGGTGTGGCCAGAAAAGCCGACTCGTGTCAGGTTTTGGCAGTAGTGGCCCTACTACCAGTAGCCTGACACGAGTAGCATTAACAAAAAAAAAATTAAAAAAAAATTAGTAAGCTTTGTCAGTATCTTCCGATTTCATGGCCGTGTTTGTTATTTTATTCCCAATAATGTGATAATATATACAGAATGAAATTTGCCTTTTTTATTTTTAAATCATAACTTATACACCTATTGAGTTTAGCTCTGAAACATAGCACATATATACATATACTAATACAATATCGCATATTCATTTCAACCTGTATACACATTGAAAAAAAATTACCGTCAGAATACTAGCCATTGGGAGTTCGTAGTGCGAACAAGATTTATAAACCTGGCAAAGTTCACGTACTTGGCAATAATTCATAGCGAGTGCAAGCATCGGGCTTTGTCACGGTGAAATTAAACCCAGTCAGTGGCTTACTGCTCTCTGCACGTCGAAACAAATGGTTGTAGGGAACGCTAGCTTGTCAGATTGCATGTACAATCAGCAGCATAAAACAGCTGAACAAATTCGAAATTTCAAATTGACTACATACTGTTGTGTTCTTGCTAATCTTTCTTTTTCTTCACAAAAATATAATAAAAAGGGATTACTTCACTTCAAACGAAGAAAAAAATGTTTTCGTTTTACTTAACCCGTATATAGGCGATTTAGGGCGGTATTAATAAATCAGTAGACATAATGTATGAAAAGTTCAATACATTGTGTCCACTTGAGATGCAACTCAATCCTGAGATTGATCTATTAATACCACCCTTAAAATTTTGATTTTGTACAGCTACTTATCCTGCTGACTGTACACGATAGCCTAGTTGGGATCGAACAGACTACTGAGGCGGAGGGTCGAAGGTTCAAAATCCAAGGTACCTCTGAATTTCCGAAGTTATGTGTATTGTGCGTTTTTTAAGCTATTGCATAGCTTCTATCGCGGGCCTTGAGCGTGGAGACCGAATCCAGAAATTCCGTAACGAAAATAACCTGTCACCTCTCACTCCAACCGGCACAGCGGTGATTTTATTTTCAACTCTATCACAACCATGTAGAGTGTAAAATTCCATAAGTAAATTTAATATCGCAGTCTTGTAAGAATACAATATGTAAGAGGATATGAGCTGAATGTTAAACGATAAAAGGTCGAAATTACCGTGTATTTAAAAATTGTTCCAGTCAGTGAAACGTATCGAAATGTCAAACGCACGCAGTTGATGACAATGTCCCCGTGGCGGGATGACGTGATTCTAAGTTTGAATTTTTAAAAAGTTTTTATTTTATATCTGTTCAAAGAGGTTATAAATATTAGAATTGCCTGCTTAGAGTTTCGGCGTTAGGGCACGAGTGAAATTTGGACAATAGAAAAGAAATAAAATAAATAAATCGTTATAATTACATAAGTTGATAAAAAATGCTATGCAATAGCTTTACCGCGGCAGGCTCCCAGTGCCACATGTCTTTTTTTATCTTATTTTAAGGAGCTTTGTCGTGTGTTACTACCAAGTCGCTCCATACATCCACTTAAATATATGTTTACGGACTAAACATTCACCCTAGTACACTTAAAATATTTTTTAACCAAAACCCTAGCCCCCTCTGATATAGGAGCCGACAACGTACTATTAAAATTCCCTATATTACTAAATAAAATTTGAAGTCCACTCCGTACACACTCCATCAAAATATGGTTTACGGTGAAAACATTATGGGGAAACCTACATACTTTCAAAATTCTCCAAAAAATAATTTCAAATGAATGTCAAGTCTGCCAAACCGCACTAGGCCAGCGTGGTGGACTAAGGCATAAACCCTGTCTGTAGTAGAGAACGCCAGTGCTCAGCATCGCCACATACGATGCGATTTGGTACAGCCGAACCATTAAAATGGTATGCCATCGAACCATATCGCATCGTGTGGGGCACGGTTCGATTGACATTATTATTATTATTGTTGGTACGGCTGGTTCGATGGCTTGTCCATCAAACTTGGTTGCATACAACTGGACGTTGCATGGTACGGTTCGATCGTGTGGCGTGAAGACTGTACCGCGTGCTGAATTGGTCGCATGATACCAAATCTAACCGTCTGTTAGTAGTATTAAATAGGGCTGGTATTATTATTATTTGTCAAATGGTGTGTTCCAAGAAATAGTTCATACTTCAAGAAGTGGTAAAGTCAAATTGTATATTTTTCTCTGTAGCATTAAAAGTTTGGCTCGACTTGTATAGTACAAACGAATGAGAAGTGACAGCTTGCTGTTGCCTTTCGTATGATGAGTGAGCTTTTAATTTTGTAATGGAGATGGAATGACTATAAATTATATGGAAAAATAAAATTGTATGCTTTTTAAGTGATTTATTTTTCGATTTTGCTTTATCCAATATTTTCTACAATATCTAATGTAGATACACGTCTATTACTACTACAATTTCTTTTAAGAGTTTGAACAAACACCTGTTTGTCGTTTAAAATACAATTGAAAACAAGATTTTTAAAAGCAAACATTTTGAGCTTTAAACAACTGCACTATTCCTTTGTGTGTTAGAAAAATGCAGAAACAAGAATATTAAATGTCGCAGACTACACCTGGTCTGTGGAAGCACACCTCATATTGAATACAGCTTGTCTCGTTTACTCGAGTGCATAAACGTAACACGTGTTTTTATTTAGTTTGAGTTCATATTGCTGTTTACCAGGGAGTATTTGCAATTTGAAATTTAAAAGATGTAAATTATTATGAATGAGTTACCTACCTATATTATGAGATATTAAAATAACTGTCTTGCAGTTTTTTGTGAATTGTTTATTAAATACATTAGTCGGTAAAATTACTTTAAAAATAACCACGGCGTTTAGTGTTAACTTCTAACATTCTTGTATCTTCACTTTCTTAGTATTAATTAAACGACGAAAACATAACCTATTCAGTTAACAGTAAGCATTGTTATTAAAAACCTACTACTGACACGCAGTCTGCAATATTTCACATTTCACTATTTTGTTCTCAACTTTTCAATATTTTATTGCATAGAATACTCCTTTCATTTCCACCGGATTGACTTCAGTAATTTCCTCTTTCAATATTTAATATTGTTATGTTATAGATAAATAGATAGATAGATAACTCTTTATTGAACACCACGCAAGTAAAAGAAAAAACACGAAGACATACTTTTTAAATACAGCTAGTTATAAGTATTTTAAATTTTTGATTATTGCCAGGACTGCACAGGAATTTTAAGAGTACCCGAGGAACGCAATAGAACTAAATTGCAAATTCCATAGACCATGCTATTCTATTACAATAGTTGAATTGCAACTGTCTTGCTGTGGTAAGTCGGAATAGGTCTTGCATCTTGTATCTACAGCCAGTCAATAGTTCTCTCGTAATTGCATTAATTGTTGTGGACAATTGCAGGTGCCTCGGCTGACTTCGCTTTTGGGCTTCGGAGCCTTTGTTTTCATTATAACGGGTGGAAGGGAAACGCTCTCGGAAACGAATACAGGTGATAGTATTGGTGATCCGTGACGTGATGGCACTAAAAAAATCGCGATCGCATTGTTACAATTTTAGTAGGATTTTCTCAAATTACTGTACAGCTTCACGTATGAATAAATAAATCAAACTATTATTCTGAAAAACATAGTAGAAAGGTCAATATTTCAAAAAAATCGTAATGAAACACGTACACCAGCTGACGGGTTAACGACCGCGGGCCGGTCCCGGCGCAGCGCGGCGGCCACCCAGTTCTTTGTACGCTTTACATTGCGCGCGCGTGAATTACGGAAATACTAAAATCGTAAGTATTATCGCTTAGCTTTGCAAATGAATATAGTTTTTCGTTAATGTTATGGTTCTTCTCTCTTACCGTTCCGGTATAGAGAGCGTTTCCCTTCCACCCGGTATAAATACAATTGTCTCACAGGTTAGTGATTTATTAATCCATCAAACCCTTATATATATAGATGTATGGGGAAACCCTATATACTCGGACGCCGGCGTCCGTAGCGGGGCTTGACGAGTCAAGAACATATTATTATCAGGTGTTTAAGTGGGAGTTCTATAAACAAGTAGGGCAAATAAAATGTGGGAAATTTTACCTGACACATCAAATTTAACGTGCCAATGATTGGAATTTGTTTGATAATTGCGTGTATTTACCGATAGACATGAACGTCAATGAATACAAATTTGTTCTGAATACTGGAGTTAGAACTAAAGTCCGCTGCAGCTAAAACATTATTTATGTCGTCTAACCAAGATTAAAACATACATCGCTAGATCACTTTATTCAATGTTGAGGCTACACTAAAGGCAGGTGTACGGATTCCAGTACAGTGTTCCAGTGTACAGTGTAGTTCAGTTGAACAGAGTGACAGATCGCGTAATCTAGTGCGTAGTACAGTCAGCCACATACGTAACTGAACAAATTCAAACAACAAATCGCCTCTACACTTTTGTGTTCTTATAAATTTTAGTTTCATCTTCAAAATAATATAAAAGGGATTAACTTTACTTAACGCAAAGACGAAAAAACATTTCAATTAAACTTAACGCGTACAGGCGAATTGAAATTTTGTTCAGCCACTTATGTGGCTGACTGTATATATATATATCGATGAAGCACGTAAAGAGATTATCCCGCCCTCACACCCGCCACTGCAACTCCTGTAAGCCAGGATCAGCAGTGGCACGCATTTTATGACACCGAGCGGTGAAGCTCGGCGAGTCTCAGGGAACACTAATATGTCTGTAACCCGCAACGAAATCAATCAAAAAGAAAGATAGGGAGGAGTTGGAAATATTAATTATCCACTTCCCTCCATAGCAAAGCGGCAGACAAAAATAATGAACTAAGGAGGTATTCTAACCTCAAGTTTAGAGACGTTTACAACTAGAAAAGCCAGTTGTAAAGCACCACGGACAAAATTCAATGAAAGGGTCCTATCATATGAGCTGTCAAATTTGATTCCAATAATAGGTATGGCAAAAACGCCGGAAAGCACGGAAATTCCGTCTAGTCTCTACAAGGTCCATCTAGTATACAACCCCAGATGTTACTTGCATACTATCCAGCATGATGTTGCGCTCATCATGCCAAAGACCACACTCCCAAAGTACGTGATGTGCAGACTGTTCATACACGTAACCAGGTGTAGAGCACGGGCACACAGGAGAGTCAACCAACCTAAATGAAAATAGTTTGCCCTTAAAATTACCGTGGCCGGTAAGAAATTGCGATACACAATGATCTATTTCTAGCCAAGTTTTATTTAGGCGATCGCGAACGCATGGAAAGTATTTATATAAATGACGCCCTTTCGAGGATACTTCCCATCTATATTGCCATTCGTTTAAAAGCTCATTGTGTACATCAGTGTGCGGTTTAAATAATCTGTTGGTTCTTAAGAGCTCACGTGGCGTAAGAAACCGTTTGTCCATATCCTCTCTGGTGGAGTAATACATAGCGGCACGACGCTGTACCTCCAAATCGACTGGGAGTACGCCCGCAAGGACAGGCAAAGCTTCCGTACTAACAGTTCTATACGCTTTACACAAGAATATCAACGCCAGACGTTGACTCTGGAGCAGTTTTCTGCGCACAGCACCGATAGTAGCCCTATCGGCCCATACAGGTGATCCGTATGTAATTTTTTTTTTTTTTTTTTTTTTTTTTTTATTAGGTCCACTAAACCAGCCGATAACACAATATACAAACATGCTTAAAAAGTAAACACCATAAACATAACTTTGTGCACGACTTTCTAGAAGTGAACACTGCATGCATTAAAAGTAAAGTACCTAAGTTACACTGTTTGAGTACCCAAAGCTTATTAATAGCAAAAAGTATTTAAATTACGTGTTAAGCACAGAATTCATTATACCAAGCTTCTTAATCTGCGGAATTTGAACGTTAAAGATATCTAATTCTTGGTGAATTTTATTGTAGGACGTACACATACGCCACAGCGGTGAATGGTGACCATAATTGGTTCGTCGTGCTGGCAAGTTGAAAGTCACTCTGTTATGGAGACGGCTGCTAGAACGAGGCACAGCAAATTTAAGTTTCATAAGCAGGTCGGGGCTATCAATTGAACCGTTCACCATTTTTTGTAGGAATATAATATCTGCTACTTCGCGTCTACATTCAAGAGACGGTACTTTAAAGTGAGTTAGTCTAGATTCGTAACATTGCAAACTGTGACACAGGTTGTTTGCATATGACAAATGATAAAGAAATCGTTTCTGGATTCTTTCCAATCTCTGGATATGTACGGCATAGGAAGGACTCCAAATAGTACAGCAGTACTCTAGGATTGAACGTACGAAACAATTAAAAAGAACGACAGAGATCTCGGGATCCCTAAAAAATTTCGTTTGTCGCAATACAAATCCAGTTAAACGTGCTGCCTTCTTCGTGACGGTATCGATATGCTCGCGAAAGTCCAACTTTGAGTCGACTATAACACCCAAATCCCGAATGCTACAAACTTCATTAATGGGGATATTATTTATAGTGTACGAAGAGCTAACGGGATTTCTTTTCCGTGTAAATTTTATGTAACAACATTTAGACGCGTTTATAACCATTTTATTTCTTGAACACCAACTACCAATTATATCGATATCTTTTTGTAAGCAAAGTATGTCATTTTGGTTATTGATTACTCTATATAATTTCAAATCATCAGCGTATAATTGGTATTTGGATGTTATAGCCGAACACAGGTCATTCACAAACACCAAGAAAAGCAAAGGCCCGAGGTGTGAGCCCTGAGGCACGCCAGAAGGAACCATCTTGGCACCAGATTTGTACCCTCTAACCTTGATGAGTTGTGATCGATTCAATAAATATGACTCGCACCATCTTAACAGTGAACCACAAATTCCTGCATGACCGAGCTTCTGTATTAATAGACCATGATCAACCACATCGAATGCTTTGGAGAAATCGGTGTACACAGCGTGAACTTCACTTTTTCTCTCCATGGCTTCAAATATGTCGCTAACATAACTTAAAAGGTTCGATGTGGTTGACCTGCCTGGTAGAAAACCATGCTGATGTTGGTCAAAAAACGGTTTTAAATGAAATTGAATCCTCTTTTGTACCAGCAATTCAAACACTTTACCCAGTGATGATAATATTGATATAGGCCTGTAGTTCGTCACGTCACATGGGTCTCCCTTTTTAAGAATGGGGGTGATGTGTGCTAACTTCCATTTTATGGGAAATACACCCTCCGACAGCGACTTGTTAAAAATGTGATGCAATGGTTTAGTGAGTTGAGTGGAGCAATTTTTTTAAAAAAATGGTGGAATCGAGTCAGGGCCAGGGCCTTTATTGGCGTCAATTGATTTGAGACATCTATATATTTCAGATTCTGAAAGTTGAAAACCACCAAGTGAGTTGTGGGTGCTAGGAAGTTCATCGCACAGTGAGTTCGTAGTTGATTGGTTACCGTTTGAATACACGGAATGAAAATAATCAGAAAAAATATTGGCAACATCTTGACCACCTTGAACATTTCGGCTTAAGTAAAACATTTCGTCGGGAATATCATTGCTATTGGATCTCATGGAATGTATAAACGACCAAAAAAATTTTGGGTTTTGCTTTATATGAATTTTAGCATCAGTTTTTACTTTATTTAAACAATCACGAATTATTACATCACACCTATCTCGTAATATTTGATATGTAAGAAGATCCCTGGGATTTCCATGCAATTTATATTTACTATGAAATTTAGCTTTCTCTCTAAGTGCTTTAATCAAGGGTTGATTAAACCAAAAAGGGTATTTATTTTTGCTATTAACTCGACTTTTTGGGGTATGCGCGGATATAATAGGGGTAATTAAATTATAAAAGATTTCCAAAGTTTGATCTACGGTGAGATTAGTTTTGAAATGAATATTCCAGTCAATTGAATCCAGATCAGCTTTAATATTTTCGTAATTAGCCTTCCGATAATTAAGGGTTTGTGTTTTATTAAATTTTGTAAGATTACGTGAACTGAATTTTAATAAAATATTTATTGCAGGATGGTGTATATCTTCATTGACTAGGGGTTTTGTACAATTAATAACTTTGAAATTACTGCTACTATTGGTTATTATTAAATCCAGGATATGATTGTTTTGGTTGTGGACATGGTTGATTTGTTGGAGGCAATTAAAAGAAAGTGTATCTACAAGCAAGGCCTCGGCTCGATTTGGTGAAAAAGTTGGTATCAAACTGGACGAACCGGGTGCACATACCCATTTCATGTTAGGGAGGTTAAAATCACCCGCCAACAATAGTAACGAGTTATTTGACATTTTGTGTTGAACAACGTTTGAAAGATTTGTTAAAAATGCATCCAAAACGGTACATGTAACAGGAGGAGGAAGGTACACAGCACATATACAGAGAGATATAGTTGAATTACCATTGTGCAATTTAATAGTGATCCATAGATCCTCAACGGCAGATTCCCAGTTTAATTTACGAATTGGTTCATATTTTTTAAGTATTGCTATGAGTACACCGCCACCATCGTTTTTATAAGATGAAGTAGAACCTCGGTCACGCCTGAATATCACGTATCTGTTGTCAAAGATTTCATGATCATATATTGAATCGTTCAGCCAAGTCTCCGTTATCAGAATGACGTCCGCATCTTGCGTACACGTATTAGTAAAAAATGTTTGAGCTTTGGTTCTCAGACCTCTGACATTCTGGTAAATAATATTAAAATTGAAATAACAATGATTTGAAATATTATTGTATAAAGATGGCATTAAATCCGTGCGATCAATAATTAATTACAGAGAATTCAGAAAATCCGCGTCTCTAATCCAGACACTTTTGGACTTTATATCTTTACGAACATAAATATGGCCGTTACGGACCCATACAAATTGATAGTTTTTATCTTTTGCCACTTTGCGAGTCACAGCGTGCAGGTGTTTGTTAGATGGCGATAGGTGTTCGCAGACGAAAATGGGTTTCTTGTCACCAGCTAGGCCAATATGTGATAAATTTAATTTTTCGTCAGGGTGTGTTCTGTTAAAGGTCTTCACAGCAGCCAAAATTCTGTCACGAACCAGCGGGCTTGATAGCTTCGCAACTATTGATCGAGGTCTATCCGATTCCCGATTTATTTTGGCGACTCGGTGATAATTGGTGAGCTCGTGGTCTGGTAACGGGCAGCCGACGGTGGATGTTACTTTATGTATAACTGAACGCAGATTTTCCGACTTGTGCTCCGGGACACACTGGATTTCCAGATTACAGTCTCTCGATTGCTGCTCAAATCGGTCAAGTCTGTTATTTAAAGCTGTGACTTGATTTTGCAGGGTTATGTTTAAGGATTCTAAATGTTCAATTTTTTTTGATTTAGTTTCTAAGTCTGCCGTTAGCTGATCGTATTTTGTAGACATAAAATTCACACAGTCAGTAAGTTCTTGGATAATACATGCTAAGCCGCACGTAAGCACGTAAAGCCGTTGGTCCTGCGCCTGATCTCTCTCCGGTCATGTCGGATTGCCGTCTCACCGGACTATGAGAGTGAAGGAATAGCGAGTGCACCTGTGTATTGCGCACACACTTGTGCACTATAATATCTCCTGCGTACCTGGCTGATCTCCGTTGAGATTGGCCGCCGTGGCCGAAACTGGCTAGGAGGATTTCATTTCATATATATCGATGTGTTTTATACAATGATTGATTTGTCTCCTACCACGTGATGGATAATATTATCGGCGAAGTGATCGTGCATTAGTTATACCTCTGCATACCCCTTCAGGTGTAAATGAAGTGTATAATGTAAGTTGTAAATCTATATCTGCCTGTAAAGGTCAATGATTGTTTTATTTCAGTCGAGGCAGTTTCCGGGTATGAATTTTAATATTTTTCGATTCAATGACGGCTGTAATAACAGAGCCGATCTGCGGCCGATTTTTGTTCATGAAAACTTTAATCATAAATATTTAAAGTTTGCTTTTATAGGAATAAATGAGCCAAATGGTAACCAGAAAATACAACATCAAAGAAAACTGACTTGAGTCCTACATCAATAAGATGTTTGTTTTTTATTTTTTGGGATATTTTTATGGCGTTTGACTACATAATATCTTTTAAAAGAACACTGTATTCTATAACATAGAAGTCAAGGATGGCGACAGAACCTACGACGACATTCTGCAAAAAAAAACTATAAGTACAATCATATGATTTGTTTAATAATCTATCGTCGCAAAATTCCACTGTGAGGCTTGTAAGCCGCGTCGCTTCAACGTTCATAAAAAGATAAAGACATTCCATGAAATTGTTTTTATACAATAATCACGCGAAACGGTACAATTAGTGTATAAAAAAATAAACCTCAGTAGGAATGAGGAATTACCTCTGAAACACGAGTCTGTCATTTACGTTCAAATAAGTTATTTGAGTCTAAATTATTCCTTTTCCGTCAACAGTGTGTCGCGTATTTATGCCGGCGACATGGCGAAGTTTCGCGAACAATCATGAAATGACTTGAATAAAATGTATTCGGTTTAAGATGTCCAACTTTTTTATGATCACAGTTACGAAGGAAATTATTTTTTTTTGTTATATTTGGTTGGCATACTTAATGAAAATGTATATTGCTTTGAAATGTTCACATGCTTTTTTTCTGTGTAAATTTTAATGCAATTAAAAACATTCAACAGCACTCAATTTATTATAATTGGATGACGTCATTGTGAAAGATGTCGGTTAAGCAAAAGATTAAGGCCTCATTTACGGAGATTGCGTCGTGCGTGGCGTTGCGCGTGGCGGCGAGCACTAAATTCAAACATATGGTGTCGTATTGGTGTTTATGGAGAAACGATTTTACTCGCGTTTACGCGATATTAGCGACGGAGCACGCGGCGGCGCTGGCAACAGCAATTCTCCATTCTAGTGACACCCGCGTCGCTGTCCGCGGCGTTACCCGTCCTGCCACTGAGCCCGAATCGGTGCCCGCCTCGTGCATCGCAGCGTTGCACGCGGCGGGCGTCAAAGCGGGTACCGCCACTCTCCACGTCCCGCATCTTTACAACATCATAAATTGCTGTATGTTTTACGCGTGTGATGATGCGGGCCGCTGCACGCGCCGCCTTTATAAACGGAAATATCGCCCGACGCGCCGCGAGTCTCCACGCCACACGCGCAGCGCGACGCCCCGCGTCTCCGAAAACCAGACTTTAGGGTCTGTTTCACGGGTTTCAAGTAAATTTCATTTGATAGTTATCGTGTTAACCAGCTAATGTAGATATAACTCATTTTATTAGCATAGATTAGAGTGTGACTTTTTAATTATACATATTTATATAACAAATAGCGCGTGTAAGAACAGTGAAATTGACCTTAAGAAATCTTAGTTTGCAACAGTCAAACTAACTTTGTTCGAATGTCCCATTACAAGCATTAGAATCTATATTACATCCAGTAACAGGTTCCACAGCCTTAGACAGTCAAAGTAACTTAACTCCGATCATCCGTTTAAGTAATAAAACCGGAGCGAATCGTGATCAAAGTAAGGTATGGTCCATTCCAACACAATGTAATTCAATAAAACTTGCCAAGCTTAATTCGTCTACGAGGAAATTTGAATCCATTACTTGTAACTGCTCTTTACAAGTTCCCTTGAACGTTCGATGTTACTCCATGCTTATGGGGTAAGTTTTTGAATTTTGCGATAAATAAAAACAAGATGCTCGTGTTTTTTATGGTTTAAAGTGCTCATAAAATAATATTTAATTCTTACACGTATCTTTATGCAATAGCTATAGAAACGCGTAAAATAATGTACTCAAATATTGTTGTTACGACATTCGTTTTTATAGCTCGCGATATACATACAATGCGATTTTTGTTTACAAGAATGAGCAAAGATATTTAAGTAATTGTTCTACTACTGATGTCTACTATAATAGCTTTCCATATATTAAAACTCTGTAGTTAGTTACGGATATTAACTGGGCTATGTAAGATTTCCAGGTGGTTTTGAAACAGCTAAAGTATACGATATGAAATAAGTATATTAAGAATAGTATAAGTATATTTTTGTAATATAATATTTTTTAAATATCACTTAGACGTCGAAACAGTATGAGGGATGGAAGTGAATACTTCACGAAGACTTTATCATCACATGTTGTAGATACTTACATAGTACAGGTGTGCCTTAAAGCCACAATATTTTCTCAACCCAATGGCCTAATCCACAAAATTGTGGGACCCCTTAGCGGCATTTCGATTCGAATTTTCCAACCAAAAAAATTACATTTTATTTTTAATCTAAAATAACATTTTCTCTTCGTATATATCACGGTAGGCGACAGATTGGCTGTGCCTCTGGCATTGCTTTAGTCCTTGGGCGGCGGATGCTGCTACCACCAGGCGGACCGATTGCTCGGTTGCCTGCTATGGTAACAAAAAAAAAACACCCTAGTACTGGTTTTTGATTCTTCCTGTTAAAATACATAGCGGGACCTGATTTAAAACTTAATTTCATATCGTGTTCATACTTAAAATATTTTTAAAACCGCAAAAAATATTATGTTCATATTTAAAAATAACACTATTAAATTGTACTTACCACAAACATTTATGACTTAATCAGATGAATACTATAAACATTTTAATCACTACGACTACCTAAATACTTCTTATTATTTTGACTACAATAATGTTGTTAAATCCTCTAACAAAATAATTAATAACAAACTGTGTAAATATCAACGAGATTGTACTGTGTTCAGTAAATAGTCTGTGCAGAAATTATTATTGATGAAAATTCTGGAATAAGGATAGAAGTAAAATAGCTAATTGTTTTAAAATGATAAAGTACATGTTAAAATCAATATTGTGTTTCATCATCAGCTACGTGAAGTCTACTACTGAACATAGGGCTCGCCTAAAGATTTCCAGACGGAAATATTATGTTTAACATAATATAAATATTATAATATGAATTTTCGATAGTATTGAAACGTGTTTAAAGGTTATAAAACAAGAACACGCTCAATAAAATAATATTATCTTCATAAAATAAATTATTTACGCACAATTAAGTTTAAAATTAGCTAAAATAAATACTACAATTCGCACCTTTAGGATGAAAACGACACAATTCAAAAAGACAGAAAATTAGGTTGCCGTCATAAAATTACTTAAAACGAAGTACTCAATACAACAATAGTTCAAACACAGCCATATTCAAGCAGGAAAAGGACAAAGCTGTTATATCGGTCCATTTTTTATTATATTTTTATAAATAAGGGACTAGTTTTTAGTCATTTAAAAAAGACAACTCAATGTTCTATTTTTTGAATTGTGTCGTTTTCGTTCTAAAGGTGCGAATTGTACTGCGCAGTTTGAAGAGAATAAAATTAATAAGAGTACCATAAGGCATTAAAGTATTAAAAGTGAAGTAGCAGGTAACGATGAACGAAAAATTAGTGAACTGTGAAGTAATGCTAAACGATAAACATTCTTATTTTCTATAAATTTATTTAACGTTCCAACAGAATGCTATTAGTACGAGTGCGCTTGAATTATTTCCACACAGATTAATTACTGTTTAGATCTTTACAATAATATAGGTTGTTAACAGATAGAACTACGTCATGCTCACTAGAGTTGTTTAGTTCTATTTTAGAAAAAATACGATAAGCTAAATGACACTTATTTGCTTGTCGATACAATCGATAACCTGTAGATTGAAGTAAAGAACAGGCTTGTATCGATTTGCAAGTAAATGTGAATGCTGATAGTTACGAAAACTTGGTAATATGTTCCTAGTGAAATAAAACTTTATGGATTGGCAGTAAACATTGCTCTCAATATTCCAGCAATATGAATAAAAGGCTTGGTAGAGTGGTTTCAAATGTAATTATGTTTTACGTTGAGCTTAGTTGGTACTTTTATTAAATTCTTCGGATCAAACCGAAATTGCTGTGAGCGTATAGGTTATTACTTATAAACATTTGCGAATAACATTTAAGATAGGTATTGATTTTTTTTATCATATTTGGTTGATGAATATAGAACAACATACGTAATTATCGTGCTGTTAGTCTTTTGTGAACATTAAGGTAAATATTTATTACCAATCCTTTGAGCTCACTATGTGCTTAGTAAGATTGTAGGAATCTTCATTTAACTAAGGTTAAAGTAAGTTGTGTGGGTCTTTAAAGTGATAAAAACTACTAGAGTAGGTGTGATAGTTGACCGCTAAATGGAGTCAGAATTCACCGTGACCAATTCAACTATGTGATAATCAACGATTGAAAATCTAAGAACATGCTTATTCCAAACTGGAGCTTACTTTCGGACTGCGCTGTGAGACCTGGGAAATATAGTAATTAGTTAGTAATGTGGGGATTATATATCGTTGAGTAAATGCAGTTGGGTTGAAATGTTCACTGAGCTTACTATACATAAGAATGAGTCAAACGTACCTACCGTGCTACGATACGGAGCGTCATATAAACTCCATAAAAATATGAATATAAATAGTGCATTTAAGTGTCGAAGCTTACCTTTCACGACGTAAAAAAATTGCCACATAAAATGTTTTATGATTATAGATAGCACTGTATACGATTTGAATATATTGCTCAAAATATTCAGTTTAGTGCAAACACGGTCTGCGTTTCAAATGGTAAGTTTTGTATTATTTTTATTGAAATATTTGAATATCTAATTTAATATTTGAGTTTAGTAATGTCATTTGACATTTTTTGTGGCGCGAGCAGATTCGTTAGCGTCATTGTTAACTTGTGATAAAATTCCATTAAGCAAATGTTTTTGATTGCCCTGTCGACCTGCCTCGATAAGTAATTGACTGACAAACAGAGCCTTATCGAGATATTATAAAAATAAAGCACATAATATAAATTATAATAATACTTTACAAATGTGTATACTGAATCTAATGTTTAATGAAAAATGTCCATGATAGCCTGATGTTCTGCGGGTCGCCACAATATTTAACGTAAATAAGAGAAACATGTTTGACCAGGGTAATTTTGCAAAAAAGTATGGACACATTGCACAAACGTACGAGGATACATTTTTCAGATTATGTGAATAATTAGAAATCAATTATGTGAAATTAATTTTTAATTGTATATCAGATTCGGCAATTGTTTTATAAGTATTTTGTCTCAGCTAGCAATAAATTAAAAACTTAGAAAAATAATTGCAGAATAGAACTTATACAAATACTGATCATAATAATATTAAGATCTCATTTCGAAAATTCAAAGTAAAAATATTACAACATAAAAATCCAGAACATTATGAATCTCTATAATAAGCTTAATTAATGAACATCGTCTATGTTAATGATCGTAAGTTATAATATATACTACAGTATTTGTCCTGCTTTGACAAGCGTTATTTAGCGTAAGAGAAACAAGACAAAACATTGAATATAACAGTTGCTTTCCATTACTAAATAAGTAATACATTATGCACAGGTTCTCAGCCACACTCGGCCAACAGTGAAATATTACGAATAATAACAATGAAATAAGAAATGATGACTCGTGCAATCAATCATGAGGTACCGTCAGTGTCGGGTTGCGAATCAATAGATCAGACGAGATGATCGATTCTGTAGGGCCGGTCTTGGAGGCATGGTCTTTATTCGATTTGATTATTCGAAATAGAAAAAACTTTAGCAACATGAACAGTCTATGCTGTAAAGTACACGTTACTGATGATTTCTGCTAAGTTACGATTATGTTAGTATTTTTATCGAGTAGAGAGTATTTAGTAGGTTATATTATTCTAAATAGGTACATTTAATAAATTGGTGTTTAGAGACGTTTACTTACTGAATTGTTTGCTACTCTACTAAAATACTAGCGAAGTCCAAACTAGTCTTAAATACGTAACGGTTATTTTGGGTATAGTACTCTCTATAGTAATACTTTGGTGGGCACAAAATAAAATTTGTTGCGCAAATTTCCCGCGTCAGTGAATCCGCGATCACTCATTTCTTAGACGAATGATGTTCCATTTTCTCATCTCCTTCAGTTAAAGCCAGAGAAAATTAGAGGCAATTATTGTATTTCTGTAACAAAAGATGGTTTCTTGAATCATAATATAAACGCACTGTCACTACATTTACCATCAAACGTAGTAGAAATAAGGCTCAATTTATTGTTCGAAATAAATTCAACGTAAGCAATTTATCGACGCGTGGTCATCTCTAAAATCACACACACTCCACTCGACATTAATCTCTCGTAGCCTCGTATGTACGCATAGCAGCATTATACTTTTGAAGCGCGTGTGGATGGCTCTTTACAATTTTTCCAGGGTAATTAAAAACATCTGCCAACTCACTGGACAATGGCAGTTAATTTGTATTTGGTTTATTCTATAAAAAATTGTTTGGGTTTTGATATCGCGGTTTTTATATATTTACTGTATACATGCTCCTATAAGAATATAGACAAATATGTAGGTTTAAGGGTCCGTACAGATATTCACAGTTGTTTTGATAAATTCAGCAACTGTCTGTTTCATACTAACGAAGTGTTTCTCAGCAAATAGTTGACAGCGTTTGTCTGTCGTCGTATTTTAATCCAGGGATCAATTAGCTTCATTTTATATTAAAGATATTAACCAATAAAATATTATTTCCTGTAAATCCTAGAGGCCCGTAATCAGATCAACAACAAAAAGTTGTGATCATAAAAATTGCAGCAAGAAAGTCAGTGAAAGTACAGAGAGGCGCAGTGCACGCTGTTAGCCCGAATTTCAGGCTCTTTATTTCGTAGAGCGCGAAGAGACTACGGCAGTCATTCGAAAGGTGCGCGGAGTATGGAAATAATTCTGAAGGTTAAAGTTGCTCGGATAACTTCGTGGAATTTAAACTTTATCTTAAATATCCTTGGCTATTTGTGTAATAAGAGTAGAGTCTGTTAATATCCGCGTAAAATGGCTGAATAAGCTACTATATATTTTATTATTACCTTATTTTTTTTTAATAGCAATATCATTGTCGACCATCGAGATTCGAGAGATAGTCTCTCCATGTTTTACTTTTTTGCAATGCACTTACTATGGGTGCGGTTGTAATTTTGAGGTACCAGAAATAAAAACCGGCCAAGTGCGAGTGGGAGTCGCGCACCGAGGGTTCCGTAAAATTTACGATGTCCGCTATTTTTCCTTTATCTGTTATATAAGACGTTGCTTTGACCAGATTTCAAGATTCTGAGTTCACGGTAAGTACCCTGTAGGCTTTCATTCCCTTGTGAGTTTCGAAAACTTGTGGAAATTTACGGCATAAACGGCTTTATCTTTTGATTGCGTTGGCTTGGAAGTTTGAACTCCAAGGGACATTAATAATAATAATACCAGCCCTGTATTATTATACTGCCCACTGCAGAGAAAGGGCCTCCTGTACTGAGGGGGTTTAGGCCTTAGTCCACAACGCTGGCCCAGTGCGGGTTGGTAGACTTCACATACCTTCGAAATTCTTATAAGGAACTTCTTAGGTATGCAGGTTTCTTCACGATGTTTTCCTTCACCGTTAAAGCGAACGATAATTGATAAACAATACACACGTAACTTCGAAAAGTCAGAGGTGTGTGCCTTGGGTTTCGAACCTCCGGACATTGTCTCGGCAGACCGTTCCATTCCCAACTAGGTTATCGTCTACTCCAAGGGACATTAGACCTGAGTATTTGATATAAATTTCAGCTTAATACATCCAGGCGATCCTGAGAAAAAGGGTCTTGACAGACGGACGGATAATAAAGTGATCCTATAAGTGTTCCGTTTTTCCTTTCGAGGTACGGAACCCTAAAAATTAACAGATCATCATAAAGAAGATCAAAAATTGTTATTTATACTTAGCAACGTGCGCATCGGCTAAAGTTGATACATACAAATCTACCCCAGAGATCATGGGTTTTGTATCAAATAACCCACACAAAGGTTTATCCGACCTGGATATCGAATCCAGGTCACGAGCTAAGTGAGGTAGGCTATTCCTAAACTATTTTGTAAATCAACATATTTGGACGAAGGTTTGCGTACGTTTGGGAAATACGGACAAGCTACAAACGTAAGCGACATGACTATAAAGTAGATTACAACTGTAATTTTTAGAACTACATAATTACAAACAAATTGAGAATAGTTTAAAATATTTTGAAATCGTATTGCAGTATTTGCGTTTCGGAATTTATTATTATTTTAAAGAAATTTCAAAAAAAATATCTTAATAACCGAGTTTTATGGTCGCACTTTAGTACAATATTGAAAGACAAATGTAACCCTAGATTCTTTAAGCTAACAACGGCTACATTTACGTATTTCTTAAAACAACTCCAAGTAAAAACCTCAGTTTCAAGCTAAGTAAACAAACACAATGCTCGTAAAATATTTATTAAGCTCTTATGAAAAATGATATCTCCATGTTTGCTTTCATATTGCAATGGAACATTGAAATATAAAAGTCTATAAATATGGAGCAAGTGCGCTGTAACTCAAAAGGGATTAAAGCGAAACGTCATAAAGTTCTTTCGTAATATCCTTTGTGGCTCCAGTGACTTATCACATTTTCCCTTCACTCTAAGCTCATCTTCCTTCCTTTAAAACTGATATGGGATTCTGTTTAATGAGATAATAATGTCGAATACAATGAACGCAGTTTATTTTTATGTTATAAAATCTCGAATCTATATACCTCGGTGGTCTTGTTGTATTAAGGTACTACTGTAATGCGGAGATCTCAGGGTCCCTGATCCCTGGGTCGGGCCAAGTGATTATAGGGTTTTCTATTTAGTATCGGCCCGGAGTTTGAAATTTGTGCCTGATGTGGCGATAGGCCTTATGACATAGGACGAAATACTTACGGCAAAAAGCGGCTGGACTAGTTGCGTCTCTGCCTACCCTTTCGGAGATAATAGGTGTGAATGTGTGTGTGTGTGTGTGTCTCTCTCTCTCTCTGGGTGTGTGTATGTGAGTGAGAGTGTGAGTGTGCGTGTGCAAAACTTCGAAAGGAATTTACATGTTATTAAGCTCAAATTTAAACGATTTGTGCGTTGTATTAAAAGTGATATAATTTATTATTCGTAAAATGCATCTTTATGCAAAACCAAAATTAAAAACTTCGAAAAACTTAGATAAAAATGAGGTTACTTAAAAATTGTTGAGAAGATCTTAACTTCAAGAGACGTTGAAAAGTTATATCGGAGGGTAAAATCAAAAGAAGTTAGGAGCGTCGAGATCTTAAACTAAAAGATTAATGAGTGTGCACGGCGAAGAGTTATGTCGCTGATTCTGCGAGATATCGTAGTCTCGGGGATTGTAATATCATCATCCTACTAATATTATAAACGCGAAAGTTTGTAAGTATGTATGGATATCTGGATGTATAAATGCGAAAGTTTGTAAGTATGTATGGATATCTGGATGTATAAATGCGAAAGTTTGTAAGTATGTATGGATATCTGGATGTATAAATGCGAAAGTTTGTAAGTATGTATGGATATCTGGATGTATAAATGCGAAAGTTTGTAAGTATGTATGGATATCTGGATGTATAAATGCGAAAGTTTGTAAGTATGTATGGATATCTGGATGTATGGATGTTTGTTACTCTTTCACGCAAAAACTTCAGAACGGATTTCGATGAAATTTGGCACACGGGTAGATCATGTCCTGGATTAACTCATAAGCTACATTTTATGCCGGGAAAATAAAAAGCGCGACCTTTATCCCGGAAAACCTTTTAACGTGGGCGGAGCCGCGGGCAAAATCTAGTACTTTATAATTCTTTATATGGTACTATTAATATATCTATACCAATATTATAAAGACGATTTTATTGTTTGTTTGTTTGTATTGAATGAACTCAAAAAACTAAATCTATTTTGAAAATTCTTTCACTAATAGGAACCTACATTACCCCCGAGTGCTAGAGGGTACTTTTTATCACGGGAAATTTTTTTATCCCGGAAAAACTTTTTCACGCAGGCGGAGCCGCGATCAGAAATCTAGTCTCTAATATAGTAAAATTTAATTGGATATGCGAATTATAACGTCATTAACTTTTAAGATTTTCAATCCAAAAACAGTTATTACACATCAATAATCAAAAGGTTTCAGTACTTATATTTATATCATCACTACATAGTATAAAACAAAGTCGCTTCCCGCTGAATGTCCCTATGTATGCTTAGATCTTTAAAACTACGCAACGGATTTTAGTGCAGTTTTTTTTAATAAAGAGAGTGATTCAAAAGGAAGGTTTTATTGTACTTTTATCCTGGAAAAACTTATTAACGCGGGCGAAGCCGCGGGCAAAAGCTAGTTCGTTTACATAAAGACTATTACGTTAGTCCATCTTAGAGCTTGTCCAGAAAGGGCGAATTCGCCGCGAAACGTTTCGCGCGAAATCATTCGCGCGTTGGTGAGATATTAGACACCATTAGATCGCGTCCACAAGCATCGCGCGAATTCAAAATACGCGCGTAAATCGCGTGCGCTACGCCAGACTCTCGACTCGCGCGTATTGCGCGCGAGTCGAGGTACTAGGGACGCCTTGTTGCGTCCAGTTAACGCGCGAACTCTAGAGCGAGTGCACCTATAGAGGGAAAGTGAGCGCCAAAATTTTGACACGGAATTGTTTATATGCTCGCGCGTTGGTACGCAACTTGTGGACGCAACGGTCGCGCGTAATACGCGCGAGAGAATCGCGGCGAATTCGTCCTTTCTAGACAAGGCCTTACTCATGAACTTCATTATCTATATTTTACACACACTTTATTCTAAACACACATTAAAATTTCAAATAAGTAATTAACTTAAAACAACCTATTTAGCAAAAATAAACCCGATCTCAAACACCACGACCACAAACAAAAAAAACTTTATATACTTTAAGAACGTTACATTTGGAGTAGGTGTCCATTTTACATTGCACATTGTTTTAGTATTGTATTCGTTCGTGTATTTGTTTAGATTAACTGTCAATTTAAATGATAATTAATTACTTAAGCCTTCCCTAAAAATATAAATCCAAGTCTGATCAGTATATACATACGGGTCGAATACAGAACCACTTTTTTTGAAGCCGGTTAAAAACAAAGCCGGACTCGTGAAAAATACCAAACAAACCAACGAAAATAATATATTAGGTCTTTACCCATGAAGTTGCCGTACAAAACGCCTTTGAAGAGTTTGTAGGCTCCCGTACACAAGACTTCATCAAGAAGGGCATTGAAAAATTACCATTGCACTGGCAGAGAAGCATCGATAGCATGGTTGCATATTTTGAATGTCAGAAATAAAAACTATTTATTAAAAAAATACTATCTTTCTGTATACTAAACGGTGATTTCATAGGTAAAAACCTAATATCTGGGAACAATTAAGTACGTATTCATGTATTGGAGTTAATACAATGGGTCGCTAAGACAAAGTTTCGGGTCAGTTGGGGTAATATCGGACTGCGGATGTGTTGTTACCTAATCCTTGTTTTTATGACAAACGAGATTTAAGGGTCGATGGAATAGGTAATTCTTTGATAAGCTGTTTGCATAAAAGCATCAAGTCTTCAAGTTTACAAATGAATGTCTCTTTTGATGGCATTGAATTACGAGACGAGCATGTCGTTTGCCTGATGGTAAGCGATACGACCGCCCATTAACAGTACCAACACCATACTGCACCTTGAGTTACAAAGTACTGTGTGGCATTCCACTGCGCTCGTCATCCTGAGACATAAGATGTTAAGTCTCATTATGTCCAGTAGCTACACTGGCTACAATGTCCTTCCAACCGAAACACAAAAATGCACGCACACTCCGGGTTGGCGGTAGAAATAGACATTGCGGTGGTACCCACCCAGACGGACTCTTACATATGAGAGTCTTACCACCAGTATACTTCCAGACTTGAGGATTTTAACTTAACTCAGACAAGTCACAATAATCGTTTAGTATTTTAGTCAGCCTCGGTATATTTATCGTTAATTGGAATAAACATAGATGATTTTTAATATTGATCAATTTCCTGACAATCTGAATTTCACGCCATAATCATAATAAAAAGGAGCACAATAAACATTAATGAGAAAGTTATAAATCTTTATCAACATTGTAACGTCCGTAATAGACAATATATTTTTTCAAAGAAAACTAGATCTAAAATAATATTTCCGTAAGATATAAGTTTGCTACAAACAATGTTAGCTGCAACATTGTAAATTTCGTCCTTCGCTTTAGTATCGGGCTTTATTGCATGGAAGTCACGGCAGTGCGATGAAATTAGAAAATCACCGCTAATATTAGAGTTTTATAAGGGACAACAAAGCTCGGCCAATGTACGGCTTGTTTGCGCCAGATAATGGAATTTTATTAGCGCTTGCTTAAGGCGCGATTCCATTACGCAAGTTGTAAATTGCATACAAGCTACAACTTGCATGGGGGTAGTTTGCACTTGTAAACTTTGATTCAAGTGACGCACAAATTGAACGGGCAGAGGTGAGTTGCATGTTTCGAAATGCGAGTGACATGGTGTCTTTGGCTGTACAAATTATCGAAACATAATGGCTGTTACGTGGGGGCACGAGAAAATAATTGTCTTTATTATTAATTACCTTTATCATCAGTGTGTAGAATTCACATCTAACGAAGCATAATTCGATGGCAGTCATAGTACACAAAGTCTTCAGACGTCCATAGTTGATCGATATTTTACTTTCACGTGCGTTGGGGTAAAGAAAAGAAGAAATTTGCTCTTTAGTCTGTAGTGGGAAACGTTGTTGGGTTTAGCGGTTATCTTGAAACAACGGGATTATAATTATACTGGTTCACCTTGCGGTACAATAAAAAAAACAATATTTAGAGGCGCATTTTTAAATAACTGCAAAAAGTATAACAGCTCCACAGAACCTCTGTTCTGCACATGAATAGAAAGGTGTATGCGTACAAAAAGCAGCTTATCTCGCAATTTCGCTCAAATGTTGTAAACGCATCATCACATAATATTTCACAGTGGAAGATAACACCCGTATTGAAGCAAATGGTCCACATAAACTATCTGTCTGAACTGTAGGGTTGCTATCATTAACGGGGAAATAATAACTTTATGCATATTATTGCCATTAATTTTTTATTAGTAAGCAGCATCCGCCGCCCATAGGCTTAAAGCAATGCCAGAGGCACAACCAAACCGTTGCCTACAGATTATTTCTTTATTTTTTTATTATTTATTTGTCTAACTACTATAAAAGAATGCAATAATTAATGAACTTTTTGATTATTTACACTATCATTTACTACAAGATTTCTAATTACCATTTAGTTATTGAATTGCTAAGTTCTAGTTCGCAACCTAATATATCAAGCGTCAGTCCTGTGTTAGATATATATTTATTTTTCCTTGTAATTTATTAAACAGTAGATACAGTTTCTGAGCTCGTAACCGCTCATTAACCTTTGTAAGGTCAGACTGTCGAGAACAAAAGTAGCGGTCACTTTGTGTTCGCTTAATAGATTCTACGGCGAATGTAATGGTAATTAATTAAACCGTACAAATATCGCTTATGATCAACGTCATCGTGGAATAAAAACATTTTGTCATTTCTTACTTTAACGTCAAAACTACCGAATTTGGAATGAAATTCTTTCGTCGTAGTTTACTAAGTACATTTAAGAAACCTTTTAGTTAACGAACGTAACGTTGAGTTAAAATTATTACATAAGAAAATAGCTCAGAAATACAGAATGAGAGTGACCCTAATCCTGGATCCCAATAAGAATAACGTTCTCAGTGCACTCAACACGATTGTAAGAAAAGTAAAAACAGGGGGAATGAAGGAACAAATGTTGAGCAGTGGTATTATCCGGTCTTTGCTCAATTAAGAGCTGGAAACAAATGGGAATCATCGGGTCGTTCTTGTTGTACGTAGAATTTTAACTTTTTTAGTCATATATACATAGCATGTAATAAAGAGCCTCTTGTCATTTGCCAGGCACATTTTCAGACTTTGGGCTGATATTAAGTAGAAAAACCCAATATCACTTTACCCGCCTAACCCAGGTTTCAAACCCGATAAATAAAGGATAAGATAAAGACTATTCCAATGAACATTAATAATTTTTAGCTAGTGATAAACCTAACGAAAGTTTTATCTGTGCATCTCAAATTATTTGATGTATAGGAGAAAAATAACTTAAAACACAAATAAAAATTAATGGTTTTGAGATGTTTTGTGTATGTCAATCTTGTTATATTTGACTTGAGGGTTTTTTACATCAATGTTATTATACATAAATATTACATTCATCTACCCCACATTTTTAAACTTGTGATATTGGCATTTCATTAATTTCAAATTCTATCACATTTTGTTAACTTAGTTGTTGACTAATTTATCGTTCATTATTTGCATACGCTAGTTTTAATTATACAAGGGGTAATTTAAATAACATATGGCTTGTTCACATTGTTATTTCTTTTACCACTTACGCATACGCATACTCACGCCTTTTATCCTCGAAGGGGTAGGCAGAGGCGCAACTAGTGCACCCACTTTTCACCGTGCGTATTCCGTCTCATGATGTGATCCGGGGCGAGAATATCGCCATATCGGGCACAAACTCCAGACTCCGAGCTGATACTGAATAGAAAAACTCAATATCACTTTGCTCGACCCAGGAATCGAACCCGAGACCTCAGCATTGCAGTCGTATCTTAATATAAGTACGCTACCGAGGCAGTCATAAAGTTCGAATAATCGAATCCTAGGAATCATTTGAATTTCGAATACCAGGACAATACTGTCTGATAAAACATCTTCCCATTTTTAAGCTGATTTACACATAAAACCTCCATCGCACTACATAAATCTTAACGCGTTGGACCAACGACAGCATATTTTTAGTGAAACGAAACGCTTTGTCTGCAAATATAGGAGGATAGAGAGGGGACCAATGCGCGCTGAAAATTTCCATTCAAGGGATAATGAAGGGTGCTCTGCTCAAAAACTGATGACGTGTAAAAAGCTGATAGAGCCATCGTGGGCTCATTTAAATGTTGCCAATGAAACGAGAATCACTCAAGTCCCCCATAATGTTATAACCGCAGTTTGTTCGTGTTTAAAAAAATGCTCTGCCGGATTGAAACAACGTTTTCAATTTATTTGAGTTGTGTACGCGATGTGTGATTGTTTTTCCACAACGCTTACTCGTACTGATTCTTTGTGTTTTTTATCTGGTTTGGTTGATGGGTTTTCTTGGTTTGTATCAATATTTTATGAAGATGAAATATTATTACCTACAATTTGTACGGAGGCAATATTTTTATATTCTGAATGTAATAAAAAGGAGTATTTTTCAAACGTAGACGTCCAGCTGATAGGCTCGAAGTTAAGCTGAGTCGTGTCCATCTAAAATTTTATGAAATAAATAATTTAGTTTTGTTTCCTATTAGCAAACCTTAATTGTTAATTATTGGTTGCAAAGCACTCTTGTTAATAAATCATTGTCGATAGATATAATCAGGGAAAAAACTTCAGAAAAAGGGGACATGAACTAAAATTGTGCAGTTTTAAACCAGCTAGACTTTACGAAATCGCATCCAAAAAACTATAGTATTTTGTTTGATTTCGTATGTCATCGTGTAATAATTAGATGTCTGCTGAACCAATTTCATCGATTTCAGCAGCTGTCAGTTTCATAGCCGTGTAGTGTTTCTCGGCAACAAGTTGACAGCGTATGCGCGGCGCCTTAGTTAAATAAAAGTAATTTGGTAGCTTACGCTGATAAAAAGTGCGCGGAGCTTTAACTAGCCAAGTTTTGGATTGGAATGGAAATTTTCATTTAGAATAGTTTGTGTAAAATTCAATTATGAATGGATTAGTGTTCTAGCTATATATATTATATAAGTCAATTTAGTTTTTTATAAAAATAAACTTTTGTTTATCATCTTACTAATATTATAAAGGCGAAAGTTTGTAAGAATGTATGGATGTTTGGATGTATGGATGTAAGGATGTTTGTTCCTCTTTCAGGCAAAAACTACTGAACGGATTTCGATGAAATTTGGCACACGGGTAGATCATGTCCTGGATTAACACATAGGCTACTTTTTATCCCGGGAAAATATAAACTGGGACTTTTATCCCGGAAAAACTTTTTAATGCGGGCGGAGCCGCGGGCAAAAGCTAGTTACTATATATTAAACAAATAAGTACCTACAACTACAACGAACATTAAATTGTAATTAGTTAGTATTTTAAAGGAATAATAACTTTAGTAGGAGTATACCCTATAATTATATCATTTCAACGTCACAAAATTATAATTCTGAAGCAACTTATAAAGTAGTATAAGAAAAGCTACCTACGTCTTAGAGCATTCTTGGATAAATAGTCTAAGACCTACGTATTACATTTGTAATAAAAAATCAATAGATTTCTAAGTCCTCATAAACTAATACTGGCCACTAAAACTTTAATACTTAACCGTTTTATTGAAGTGGATTTTAAAAAACCAACATTCGAACACGGTGTGAAAGCTATAAAGAAGTGGAGTCGTGCGAAGGAACCGCGCGATTATCGCCTCACCTGCCCCCACTTGCGATATGAGAAATTCCCTTCCAACTCTGACATTTTGTTATTTAAAACGGATGCTGAGAACGGTATTCCTTGAGAGATTATGAATTATTATTTAGAGGAGCATTTATGGAATCTCTAATACTCGGCAGCTGGTATTGTAGATGCGAAAGAAACGCCTTTTTATATTGTTCTTATGTCTTTATAATTTACATGAAGTGGTTACTTCTTAACTACAAACGCTTTTTTTTTGCAATCAGTTAAACATCGATATATTCTAGGGAAGACAAAACATTATTATACTTATGTTCAGTAAGCCACATATACCTAGCTGAACAAATTCTAAATTTCAAATGACCTACACCCGTAAAGTTTAATTGAAACATTATTTTTCTTTGTGAGAAATAAAGTATATTTTTTATGTTATTTTTGCGAAGAGAAAATTAACACACAAGTGTATAGGCAATTTGAAGTTTTGAATTAGTTCAGCTGAACTAATTCAAAACTTCATAAGTAGCTACAGAGGCTGAATGTAACTAAATCTTAAATCCTCTCGTAAAATGACACTGGCCAGTAAACATTATCTACACTACGGAATTTAAAAAAGTAAATCGGTCAAAACCAATTCCAAATTCAAAAGGACATAATAACCAAACCAAATCTCAAACATAACATTTCGCCATACATACGAAGGTATCTGATATCGCTACCATTCCATTCGTAAACTTTGACTTCTCGCCAATTGTACGGGGACAACAAATGTCACGGGAACATTCCCAAAACACTCGCAATACCGGTGTCACAGTTTCCACTTGTTTAGAGAAACAATAAAGTATTTGTGCGACGGGAATTGTTAATTGGATAAACTTGAAATTAAAGTTGCGAGTTGTGGGAACAATTGCGAATGCTAAAGAAGCTTTTAGTAAAGCGAGAATGTAGTCCTTTGGCCAAAAATAGGAACGTTTAACAAGTTCAACTACATAGAGTTGCGTAATGTGTATTTATATACCGTGAAATAAGTGAATATTTATCAATGCTTATTTTGCTACTGAAATTGATTCAAATTGGTTTCTAAATCAACACCTAATTTTACTGATTGCGCTTACAAATATTATTTGTAGTTAAAAGTGTATGATAATAAAAAGGAAAAGACAAAACATTCTACCAAATAAAAAAAGAACTATCATTAATTATTCATAGCCATTTTTGAAAAACGAATCACCATCAAATTTGGTAAAAGACGATACGAAACAAAAAATGTGACATCGTCAGCACTATAATAACGTGACGTAAGACGATAGTGATATTAAACAACACGGTAAGCCAGCGACTATATAACCCCTAGACTCCTAATAACAGACGATCGGCTTCGGGCAACACATCTGACAAGTAGATCCAATGTAGCTTACCGTTCAAAATCTTCAAGTCAGTTGCGACCACAACTGTGAGCTGTAAATAGTTCCGT
The DNA here is from genome assembly GCA_949316025.1 of Lapara coniferarum. Lineage (NCBI taxonomy): Eukaryota > Metazoa > Arthropoda > Insecta > Lepidoptera > Sphingidae > Lapara > Lapara coniferarum. The sequence goes on from OX438920.1 coordinate 5,373,239, forward strand.
GTTTGCGAATAAATAACTATTGTAATGAACCCGTGCACAACAAAATGGTGTGGTATAAATAGCCATAATTCAAATTTTCAGAAAAATGGCATTGCATTTCACAGGTAAGTCAATAACGACACATAATCACATTTTATTTAAAACTAGCTTTTGCCCACGGCTTCGCCCGCGTTAATAAGTTTTTCCGGGCTAAAAGTACATAAAAACCTTCCCGTTGAATCACTCTATGACTATGACGTTGATACAACTCTTAACAAATAATGCATTCATTTCGACCAAATTTGATTACCATAAAAACGGTTCTAGTGAGTTAATCTTAAAAGAAGACATATACTGTCTCGGACATTTTTTTAGATCATTTCAAGAGGAATAATTCTTTCATACATATATTTTTGGTATCTTGAACCGTTTTCGCAGCGCACGCAATGGAAGCCCTCAAGGATGAATAATTTTCCCCGCATTTTTCACATTTTCCATTATATCTTCGCTCCTAATAGTTGCATCGTGATGTTATATAGCCTATAGCCTTCCTCGATAAATGGTCTATTCAACACAAAAAGAATTTTTCAATTCGAAGCAGTAGTTCCTGAGATTAGCGCGTTCAAACAAACAAACAAACAAACAAACTCTTCAGCTTTATAATATTAGTATAGATTTTACGGAGTTCATCTTAGACTGGCCATGTTGTGTTTACGCGCCATCTTGTTATATTTGCATCTCTTTCCGACGAAAGTACTTTTTACATTTTCTATTTCGTTTTGTTTTTTAACATTAAAAGGAAGTGATACACCAAAAGGATTTGTCGATAGTTCTATCAATAAAATTAAAAATAAAAGAAACTATCGCCCGAATACTCAAACGCTACTCAACTAATCAATTTATCTGAGGCCTATTTAATTTTAACAGGCTTCTTATTTTAAATGGTTAGTTCATTAGTAATAGTTAATTAATTTTAAAAATGATTAGGATATATTTTTGACTAGCGGTATCAGAAATAAATGTTATTAGGATAATTTTTTTATTTTGTTTGTTGATTATAACGATTGTTTTGAGTTATTCTTTGTGTTATTCCTAGAAGAAAGAAAGAAAGAATTTATTGCCGCGGTACACGTGATACATAAAAAATAGAAATAAACAAACAAATTACAATATAAGATTGACCACGACAACTAGGTGGCCAACTCAGCATAACCTGTGTTAGGTAAACCAAAACACAGCACTGATTTTCAGTGGCCACCTAATGTTCTGGACGCACGGGCGGCAAATCAGCCATAAAGCGCAATAATATATTTACAGTAACATTTACACTTATATACTATATTATATTATTTGATGCGCGCCTACAGCGGACGGGGGGCACTACGCCTATTGCGTCAGACGGCCAGCGCGGCGCCCGAGTTTGCACGTAGACACGCACCGACGCAGTTTAATTTATAGTGAAATTTTAAATGAATAACATTCCAACAGTTTGGTACAATATTAACCTATCCTTAGTGGTACGAAAGCATTTCTTTTTTAATTTAATTTCATGGTTACACAATTACATTCAGTGCCGAAACTTTGTAGTAAGTAATTAAAAGTATAACTGTGTAACAATAACAAAATATGCGTCTCCGTCCGCTACCGGCTGCGAAATCGACAACCCGCCACAGCTCATGGTCTGAACACTAGGGTATGTATAAAACAGTTTAAAACTTACAATACTTATTAAAATAACAGGCGATTTAAACAAACAATTGAATTTGATTTTCCATTAATATTTTCTTATAGTTATTTTTTAAACTAAACCTATTTTTCAGGACCCGTAAAGGAGGTGGGAGCGAGTTCCAGCATTTGGTAGCCTGTAATCGGAAACTACCCCGAAATGCAGCCGTGCCGTGTCGTGGGGTTCGCAACAGATGAGCAGTAGAACGAGAAGCATATTTATTGTGATCTTGTGCCCACTTTAACTTGGAGTAGAGGTACAGCGGGACCTGTGACTTCACCACACCAAACAGTAAGGTTGCGAGATGCAAGTCCCTCCTGTGTTTCATGTTTAATAGCTTGTGCTGGTTCAGAAAGGGTGTAACATGACTACGTGGAGGCACGTCAAAGCAAAAACGCATACATGCATTCTGGACTCTCTGAATAAGACGGGAAGTCTTTGACAGTAAGCGGGGTCCGTACACCGAGTCAGCGTAATTAAATTTTGACAGTATTAGTGAGTCAACCAGTTTAATTCTAAGATCAGTACTTAAAAAATTTCTTATTTTATAAATTACTTTAAGACGATAGAAACAGTTTCTTACGATATTAGCTACGTATTTTTCATATTTTAGTTGTTCATCCATAATAAGTCCAAGATTACGGGCTTCATACACGCTTTCAATGTTTTCTCCACCAATAAATGGAGTAGGATTAAAATCAGTAATTTTAAAAATTTGATGTTTAGTGCCTAAAATCATAAATTTAGTTTTACTAGCATTTAAGATTAGTGAATTCGATTTTGCCCAGACAAAGACCCTGTCTAGATCTTGATTTAATTTGGCTACGGCAGAATGCGTGTCCTCCGGCTTAAATGATATATACAATTGAATGTCGTCAGCATAAATATGATACTCACAGTGCTGGAAACTTTGAACAACATCAGCACTGTATATACTAAATAGTAACGGACCAATAATAGAGCCTTGTGGCACTCCCCTGGTAATCACACGCTTATCGGATACTAGAACTTCTCCATTATCTCTCCTGACTTCAACAACCTGAGTACGACCGCTCAAATATGATTCGAACCACTGGACAGCCTTATGATCGAAACCATAAAGGCTAAGCTTAGATAGCAAGAGAGAAATGTTGATTGAGTCGAATGCACGTGAGAAGTCTAATAGTACAAGCATAGTGCCCATTCCTTGGTCTTGACTAGCAAGAATATTATCAGTGACATCCAATAGCGCTGTATTAGTGCCACGATTTTTACGGAATCCCGATTGCTTGTCAGGTAAAATGTTATTTTTTTCAAGGAAATCTATGATTTGTGCAGACACAGCTTTTTCCAATATCTTCGAAAGGCAGGGCAAAATACTTATAGGTCTAAGATCTTTTATACTCAGGGGGTTAGCCACTTTTGGAATAGGCTTTACTATAGCAGATTTCCACAAAGTAGGGAATTTGCCAATAGTTAGGGACTTATTTATAATGGCAGTAATAGCATCAAGTACAAGTCAGCTCAAATATTCTTGTTAATGTCGATGAGACTTACTAAGCGCCATCTGTCATTCGATAATATAAAGAGTTTCGTTAAAATATTAATATGTTTAATAAATAATAATGATATTACTATATAACTTTATTGCATAAAAGTAATATCGATAAAAAATCGTGTTTTCATTTAACTCGTCCCATCCCTATGCCTATGTTTCCAAGGTTATATAATGCGATAAGGTGTTGGAAGAACCAATCATAATGCAGTACCCCGCTTCCTCAAACCTCAGGTAGTTGACAGAATTAATTTGAAGATAAATATTGAACATTAGGAGTCTAGGGGTTATATAGTCGCTGCGGTAAGCTTACCAAAGCATATCGCGGAACATGCCTGTCGCGTTTAAAGCCGATGCTTTCTGTCGGCTTTGTCGTGACATAACCTTTATGTACGATGCATCTGAGGATATTACGACATTTTGTTTTATTGCAATGTTTAGTGTATTAAAGTCAGATTTTACAACAGATCATAGATATACTGAATATACTTCATATTCAGTATATTTTACAATTGACTACCCCACAAAAGGAATATTATATTTTAAACATATAAATAACGAGATTAGGGAAGGTATGCGTCATGTCGCCACTCTGAGACTTTACATTTTAAGTTTTTTTTTTATCGAAGGCTCGACAAAGTTATACTGGCTACAATGCAACCAGCCCTGTATTATATATTGCCCAGTGCTGAGCACGGGCCTCCTCTACTACTGAGAGGGTTCAGGCCTTAGTCCACCACGCTGGCCTATTGCGGGTTAGCAGACTTCACATACCCTCGAAATTCTTATAGAGAATCTCAGGTATGCAGGTTTCCTCACGATGTTTTCCTTCACCGTTAAAGCGAACGATAATTGATAAACAATACACACATAACTTCGAAAAGTGAGAGGTGTGTGCCTTGGGTTTGAACCTCCGGACATTGTCTCGGTAGACCGTTCCATTCCCAACTAGGCTATCGTCGCTTCACTAGCTACTGGCTACAATATTCTTCAAACCGGAACATAGCAGTGCATGTAGACTGCTTGGCGGCAGAAACATACATCGCGGTGGACGTACTAAACCATCCGTTTTCTAGCATACAAGAGACCGACCCAGTGCCAAAGTAGTATTTTTCTAACATTTCGGAAACATCTGTGATATGATACTTATAATTTATAAAAAAAAAAAAATTGTTTTGATGTATGTACCTACCATTCACGTATCACGCACATCACTCCAAAGTAGAGTAAAAGTAGAGAGAGTGAGTGACGTGAGCTCAATCTATTCCCTTGTTAAATTATTCAACAATCTCATACAGTCGATCGGCGTCTCCAAGTGGAGACTTGAAGATCGCTCGGTGACATAGTTTCGGTTGAGTGTGGTTATTGAATTTCGCATGAGACGCCCCTATAATGCTGTTTAAGAGAATTGGCCGAGCGACACGTTGCGCGAGCTTGGCTATATTTGATATAACGTCGAATTTTATTTCTTGTTCTGGAGGATGCTGGGAGCCACGTAGTTCTTATTCTGCGGTTAGAAATACTTAACTTTTGCATGGTGGGTATCAGGACAAGAGACATTTTGATATAATATCCAAGCCTGAAGCAAACTTTGTGCATCATATAAAATAAAATACTTTATTCACCACTTAGGCGAACATAGTTGCGCTTATGATAAGACACATTCAATTTATTATATTAATAATATTTTTTATACCAAAAGTCACTATTATGATTGGGAGTAAAATCAATGGTGCGAAATAAACAAAAAAGCCAGCTCGGGCTGCCAGGAAAAGGAATATAATAAAGAGGATAATTTTATTAAGAATTAATGGTAGGAACGCGTCGCGATCCTCACCGGTGAGGACACTACAGCCCCTAGCCTACCTAATCTACCAGCTTTTCACTAGCTACCTGAGCGATGACGACCTGAAGAAGAAAGGCAGAAAGAAACCCCGGTCATGCTACATATATTATGTAGAATTGTGTTACCGAGGGCATCGAATACGCAACATCTAAGTTCATATCAATCGCTCGCTGTATCATGGCTATTTCTAATTACTACTTATTGCCGAGTTAAGAATAATATTTTATTTTTATTTTGATATTAGATTAGACAGTGTCAAATTATATTTTATACTTATATATAAAGCTTAGGGAGTATACCTAAATAATGCAATAATTTTAGATTTGAAATTGAGCAAAATTTTCGCTCAGCAAAACATGTTACGACTAGATTCCCCTAGAGATAATGTCAACCAGGCGTTCGTGTAATCATACATTGAAACTTTTCAGTATAAAACGAGCACCGACCTCACCGGGGAGACTACAAATCGTGGAACAAAGTTTCGGAATTTCAATAGTGAACTGTTGACGCTGCACGTAATCCTAATGAATGAACTTGATGGACTTTCCGTGAGAGATAGGCACTGCAGTTAGGTTAGGTTAGGTAGGTACAGGTACAGCTCCGAATTAGTATGCAAGGCGGTCCAGAAATGGTCTACTGTCAATATCGTCACGTCTGCATCGCTGTGGAGCAAACATCTTGTGTATGCACTTTAGAATATACCAAGCTATAGCACTAAAACGTAATAACCATGCTTCAACTCGGAATTGTGCTTGCACGCCCAGTTTAATATGAAAATTCTTTTCTATTATTGACAGCGAATCCGTTTTGAATGGTGAACTGTTGTTTTTTCAAGTATGAGACTTTAAATATAAGATGACGGTAAAAAAAATATAAGGTAAACATAATAAGTTTCGGTTTTATAAAAATAGAGTCTAGAGTACTGATAAACCGCTAAAATTACACGACTATTCGTAACCGATTATCACCGTAATTTTGTAACAACACCGCAAGAAGTATACAACTAATGTAAAATAGAAGCAAAGTGTATAATACAATCTCACTTAATATAACGCTGGAAATAATAGCCCTCAGTTTATCTGTATCGTACATGACCGATGCCCCAAAGCGAAGACGTTCGGCGTGTACTAATTTCATTTTAGAAATAGCTTAGTACCGAGAACAAGATTAGATTGTGTAACGAGGATATTTGAATTGAAGCGTCAGCTGTACGTGGCCTGTAGAATCTATTGTAAGGGAATAGAAGCTAAATCAGCAAGAGATTTTCTAATTTTGAATGGTATCGGTTTTGGAATTTGAGTTATTATATAAAAACATACTGTGGATATTCGCAAATTTCGATTAACAATAAGCAATATTGCGAATAAAACGTAATTATTTCAGTTCAAATGTATCGAAAATATTGTTGATAAACTTATAAAATGAGACAGAAACTTTTATATCAACTAAAATAAGGCAAAGGTGTATGAGGCAGGAAATTTTAAATGAACAATATCCCCGTGTCAATTTGACCTAAAAACATAACCTGTAATAAGAAATTTAAAATTAAAGAAAAATATCTTGTACCTTTGAACTGATTTTGAAAAGAGCAACCTTAGAGTTTCTTGCCCGTTCTTTTCTGGTGGAAACTGCTTTCCGAACTGGTGGTAGAGTAAAAATTGACTGAATCTAAGTAATGTTTCATAAGTATCATTTCATAATAAATAAAATAAAAAATTAAATACTAGGATGATGATATCTCTGACTCAATAACATCTAATTTCTTGTTAAATGTGAATGTAAAGATGTTTCAATGTGTATTATAACACATTTATGCGACTAAATATTTTTAAGACACGTACCACGCCAACAGATTAAATCCTGAATATTCATATCCTACTTTTAACTTGGGAAAGTGCAGACCGGTCCTTTTATACAATAAAAATGCCCGGCAAAATGACATCCGGGGAGCCGTTAGTAAAACCTAGCTACATATTATATTGTACTCTGTTCGCGGTTCCGCCCATGTGAATAATTTCTTCCGGGATAAAAGTCCCGCTTTATATTTGTCCGGGATAAAAATTTGCCTATGTTCCTCGCTGTTAATGTAGCTTTAAGGTGAGAGAATTTTTAAGTTCAGTCCAGTAGTTTTTGAGTTTCTTTACAAGCATACAAATATAATCTTTCTTCTTTATAATATTAGTATAGAAGTATGGATTACCCAAAAAGCGTAATGCCAGATCTATGACCGTTAATATCATACGATATAAGTGTAGGGGCGAATGAATCCAATGAATTCCCGTGAGCTATCTATTCTATCAGTCGAAACAATAATGCCGTAAATAATCCCTAATTCGGAGTGATTTAGACAAAGCGGAGGGAAATTAATGGAGGCGTTTTCCTCTGTTTTTGAGATAGGTCGGAGGCGTGTTGATTTGTTACGTCTATACACGCTAAAGGTAGATCCTGCAGCGCGTAAGGTAAGAGAATAATTTCAGAGTAAACTCGCGTAAGCGCCGACGATTTTTCTAAGTCGACACAATAAAGACTACGATGATAGCATGGGCAAAATAACTGTGTATTATGAGTATTTTTTAATGCCTGAAATAAAAAGAGAGAGCTATATAGCTGAGTACATTTATGTGTCGTTTTGAAGGTAACAAATATAGAGATTTGAAAAGTTTAGTCAGCTGAAAGAAATTGCTATTTTAGGATCAAGCTGGCCAGTCGATCACTCGAAATTATTCAGTCGTTCTTACAGACCTTTTCTGTTTAAAAGGTATTGTATTACGTAATCTCAAGTCCCGCGTTACGACCTATTGTCCACCATTAACTAAAAGTCGTACCTTTAAACAGCGCTGTAGCGTTCAAAAAACCTTTGAATCACCGTATAACAGTATTATGTCGCATCAATGGCTCGTTAAATGTTTCTAAAGCGGTCAAGCCGAAAATAGCTTAAAATTCCTGACGTCAAGTTTCACTCATCCGTAATTGAAATGGACGGTCGAACGGTGCCGCAAAGCCAAAAATAAGGGCTAGGTGTCCGAAAATTGGCCTCCAGTGTCCTCTAACACAGTACGGTATTCACCGGCGTGGTTTTAATTGCTCTAGCAAAGAGTATGTGAGGTGTAAGGTGTCAGATTAAATCCGAAAGGAGGCTAGTTGAGGGCATTTCGCGAATTAATTTTGCAACGTTGCGAAATTCACGACGGTTTCGTAATAAATAAAAAAAATAGAGTTGCGATGCCAGCTCAGTCTGTGTATGCTCTGATTTTAGTACGTCCGCTAGCATAACGTTTTTTATGAATGAATTTCGCTCGGCTGACTTTCATAAACGCTTTATGTTATTATTTTAAAAAATTATGACGGTTTTGATGTGCTATTGTTACAAGATAAAGGTTAGTTTAATATAAAAAACCGGCCAAGTGTGAGTCGGGCTCGCGCACCGAGGGTTCCGTACCTTTAGGTGCTTGAGTTGACATAGAAGTTTGATTTTGTTACAGCTTAAAGGTATTATAGACTTGAGTATTTGATATGAATTTCAATTATATACCTCTACGCGTTCATGAGGAAAGGGGTAGTAACTTTAAAATTATTAAAAATATTGTTATTATATGATGTAGCTAAAAATTTACGGTTTCCGCAATTTTCCCTTTTAAATCTGCGCTACAAGAAGTTGCTTCGTAACAAATTTCAAGATTCTGAGTTCACGGTACCCTGTAGGTTTTGATTCCCTTACGAGTTTCGAAAATTTGCGGAGATTTTCGTCATAAACGGCTGTATCTTTTGATTGCGTTGGCTTAAAAGTTTGATTTTTTCACAACTCCAAAAGACAGTAGACCTGTAGATATAAATTTCAGCTTAATATCTCCACGATTTGAAAAAGGGTCTTGACAGATGAGCGGACGGACGGACGGACAACAAAGTGATCCTATAAAAGTTCCGTTTTTTTCCTTTCGAGGTACGGAACCATGAAAATAGAACGTGGGTGGGTGCGGTGGAGGTCAATTTGTTAAATGGTTTGTGGTATGAAACCACTGGCGTGGTGCTGACCCTGCTATAAAGATTGGCAATTACAAGGGCGACCTCAACTGATTTAAGCCGCAATTCCCTATGCCGCCCTATTTTATTTGAGTTTTATTATACTGATCTGCAATTTAACAGGCTCAATAAAGACGTCTGTTTATATAACAATGAACATGTTTCACAAAGTCTATACTAACTTTCGCAATTATTTCTTAGATATTTTTGTGGTTTGTTATAAGAATAGCTGTGCCCACGACTTCGTATGCGTGGACTTAGATCTATCTGAAAAGTTTAAAACCTAAATCGAAAATATCTTAAAATATTTTTTTTTTCCAAAATTCAATTATAATTATCATTATCATCATCATCAGCCACACGACGTCCACTGCTGAACATAGGCCTCCCCCAAAGATTTCCAGATGGACCTGTCACAAGCGGCCTGCATTCAGCGCGTTTCTGCGACCTTTATCAAGTCATCTGTATCCTACTAATATTATAAAGGCGAAAGTTTGTAAGAATGGATATATGGATGTTTGTTCCTCTTTCACGCAAAAACTACTGAACGGATTTCGATGAAATTTGGCATACGGGTAGATCATGTCCTGGATTAGCACATAGGCTTATTATCCCGGGAAAATATAAACCGGGACTTTTATCCCGGAAAAACTTTTTAACGCGGGCGGAGCCGCGGGCAAAAGCTAGTATTTAATAGTACCCAATTATAAGTTGTTCACTCCTGGAAATTACTTTAAAAATCCGATCAGTAGTTCCAGAGATGTGCGCTAACAAACAAACAGAAATCGCGTATTTGTGTTGAATATCATTTTTAGAAACTGTTTTCTTTTTTATTACTTTTTTTTCAATATACAAACCAGCTTCTGCTGTTTCTGATTTCTATATCAACTATGTAAATATTTGAAATATGATTATTCCTTAGTGAAGCACATTGTTTTAAAAACGTAACTGGATTTTAGACAGTAGTGTAAATAATTTAACGGCAGAAATTAAGTTCTCAAACATATACTACTTTGTAGTTTACAATTAACTCTTGATTACGTGAACCAATTGAAATTCATAGTGTTTATTTTGGAATGTAAATTGAACGAAAATGATTTATGAATATTAAATAGATATTTGAGTTGAGTGATAGAATTATTATTCGTTTTCTAAAATAGCCTTTGCTTGCGGATCCGCCCGCGTGAAAAAGTATTCACACCCGAGATAAAAGTGCAGCTTTTTATTTTCTCGGGATAAAAAGTAGTTTGTGTGTTAATCCAGGACACGATCTACCCGTGTGCCAAATTTCATCGAAATCCGTTCAGTAATTTTGGAGACGTGAGAGACGGAGAGACAGAAAATGATTACAAAAAATCGCTGATTTGTGTTTCATTACCTACTCTTCTTTTGTCATCCCCTTTTTATCACATTTCTTTCAATTTACAGACAGACCGGGATATACTGCTTTATTATAGTATAGATGTATGTTTCCCTCTGTAATGTTTTTTAGCATTTTTCATAGCACAGCCAAAATACACAGCTTCACGCCTTTTATCACCGAAGGGTTAGGCAGAAGCGTTACTAGTGCATCCACTATTTGCCGTGCATTTTCCGTCCCATGACATTATGATACGGGGCGAGCCAATCGTAACGTAGCTTATCATAGCAAAGCAATAATACAATAACAAAAATCTATTGCTTTACATTTGTTCTCTAATATATATCGGATATCGATATATCTACCTCTTGATAAGTTTGCTCTCAAGAGTGAAATGATCGCGGTCAGAAAACGTTTCCTAGAATGGATATAAAGGAGGCTATACTTCACTAAAGAGGTATCGTATTACCGAGAAATGGGGAAAAGTCCGGCGTATATACGATCGAAACGATTATGTAGAGTTTGAAGGAATGCCGAATATTGACGGTGACCTTAAAGTTTTGTGTTCTCGTGTTGTGTTGCAAACTATTTTCGGGTCAGAAGTTTTTCGTTCCAGCGAGTTTGTATATTAGAAAATATTCTCAGAGCAATGTAGCATGGTTAGTTATGGACACAACATCCAAGTGTGTCTGTGGTATTATTAACAGAATCAGTTTTATTAACTTACATCATGTATTGCCGATGGCATTTAGGTCAGAATTTATTCTGGTTCAAGGAAAATTATATTTCAATCTCACGACTTTTACGTCTCAATTATACCGTAACATCTTGTGTACGGACTGTTTACTCAAAAAGTTGACAAAGCACATGAATATTTATGTAATTTCAGCTGTAAGTGTGTTTATAATTGAATTGCTTGCAGTACCGCGGTGGGCGCCAGTATTTGTCGAGTAAACTCAGCCGGCTAAATCACAACCCGTCGTATTTGTAGTTCTGGGTTATTTGAACTCCCTTATACGACGAAGGCAAAATGTTTATTTCCACAGAAATATGAATTTGTAAGTTAATTGATTTTAAAACTTTGAGGGTACTTTTATGGTTGTATCTTATTTAGTGTAATTTTGTTCTTTTTATGATGTAGCATTTTCATCTTCATCATCAGCCACATGACATCCTCTGCTGAACATAGTCCAACAAGCTATCGCTGCCTTCAGAAGAATCGGAAGAGCATGACGGACCGGCGGAAATTTGATACTGAAAATTACACCACTTGTACGGAAATGCAATTACTGTGCAAAATACCTACTTTTATATAATTTTTTGTAGCACAATGGGATTTTTCTTACGCATTTCCTCAATTGTGTGGTCAACAAGGCCTCTCCTAAATATTTTTTTTTATCGCGGGGAAAAACGCGTTGTCGGTACCACCACTGGGGGGGGGGGGAGTGGAACGGTTATGTTGGTTTCACACAGTCTTACGGCCCAATGTCGACAGTTGGGAGTATAGCTTCATCCGAGCGAGCATTGGACCGAGTCCCTAACACTATGTACACCCTACACCGGCATACCAACTAAAACCCGCGGTGGCCTCCTTCGGCGCACATGGGACGGCCCCGGGGTATCTTGTTGCACTAAGATAGCTGCACGGAACCGCCCCTGCGCGATGCCGTATTGCGGCCCCTCTCTAAATGAAGAGACTGAGAAGCCTCCGAACTCAAAAAGCATGCTTTTGCGTCTACGACTGCAAGAGATCGATCACCCGCGTTGTCGTCCACCTCATAGTCGCTTACAATTGAATAGTTGAGCGAGCAGACCCCCGCTGCTCGCCCCGCGACTCTCGCTTACCCCATTTAATCGCCCCTTACGACAGGCAGGGGATGCCGTGGCGAAATTCTTTAGATGCCCCCATACCACAGGGCACTCACCAACCCGCCTGCCATGCGTGGCGAGTATTGGCGAAAATCCCCTTAATGTAGGTACCTAGCATATTACTACATGTATATTAGAACTGGGTTTTATAAAATTGTGAATAAGTTATTACTTATATACAAGTTGATTCATGTATACATTTAATATTGAATTAGTGAACGTACAACAAAACCTAACGATATCCTCCTACTACTTATCAATGCGTCTAAAATAATAGTTCGGAGCAATTTACAACATTTGTCTAATTGATAACAATATGCCATAAACTGCCGTAGTCAGTGCCACGATGATTAGTCCCATTACGGCTTCTTCCCCCGATTTCAGATATTCAAAGGTATCGAGTGAAGTCTCTTCATATAATCTCGACGTTTATTAATGAAGGCAACGCCTGTCTTATTCGGCTGATTCGCTAGAAACGCTATCAAATGAATCATTATCACGGAATAGATTTGCATGAATAAACCAAGTTCGTTAAAAGCTTTCAGTAAACAGCTGTGTATAATTCACACGTGTTTTACTTGTTTTCTTTCTTCATCAGACCGGTGATTATAAACTGCATTTTCTAAATTATTTCATCGATTTTTAAAATGTTTTAAACTTATGTAATTCGCAATACAATTTAATGTGAATCCCAAAATATAATATGGAGTTCAGAGCGTCAATATTCACAATAGTGTGAATGATTTTCTAAACATGTTTCGGTTAGAACACTCCAAATCATACGTAACTTTTGAAAATACTAATAATGACTGCCTCGGTGGCGTAGTTGTATTACGGAATGACTGTAATGCTGAGATCTTGAGTTCGATTTTCGGGTCGGGCAAAGTGATATTGCGTTTTCAATTCAGTATTAGCCCGGAGTCTAGAGTTTGTACCCGATATGGCGATAGGTTCGCCCCCCATCACATCATGGGACGGAATAATGGCGAAAAGTGGGTGCACTAGTTGCGCCTCTGCCTACCCCTTCGGGGATAACAGTCGTGAGTGAGCATGTGTGTATGTGTATATGTAATTTTAGAAAACAATACTTTGACCCACAACTTCCTATAACATTGTATATCACGTTTTGCTGTAACAGTTATTCTACGCCCTTAATGCATAATCTATAAGGAATCTGTCAGAATTGATAAATACGACAGGAGACAGACGGTCAAAGAGTCAAAGCACTTAGTCCTAAATATACTGAGACCTTCACATCTCGTTGAACCTTGGATATTTTGTCATAAGGTTTATTTTCATTATAAGGTTGAATGCTCAGTCCCAAATTATAAATACATTTTTTGTAATTGGTCTTAAAGTTAATAATGAAATCAGTGGGGTATTAAAATATTCCACTGTTGAGGTGATTTGTATATTTCGTTTCCAAGTTTATCTGGTACAGTCACCACCATAAATAGCTGAACAAATTCAAAATTTCAAATTGCCTACACACTTTTTTGTTCTTACTAATCTTTTTTTTCTCTTCACAAAAATAAAATAAAAGAGGTTTGCTTTACTTCATACGAAGATTTTTTTTTCGGTTTAACTTAACGTGTATATAGGCGAATTGAAATTTTGATTTGTGTTTGTTTGAGAAATCTAACTAAAAATGCCATTATTTCCCAAGGAAGCACTTACAGTACGTACACTTATTTCAAAACGGTACTTCGGAAATACCCAATCTGTAATCGAGACCGAAACCCCGATTCTGGTAATCCGTGTCCCTCACTAATCCGTTGTCTCAAAAAAGTTTATTTACCAAAGAACTATACCTACTTTAATACTGTTAATGTTCAGTTCGTTAAAATGCTGCATTAAAGCTCAACAAACCTTAAATATGTCTTGTTCAAATGATTGGTATTTTCCGCAAACAACACTCGCTGAGATGCTCGAGACTGACGCGGCCTTTGAAGTCGGCGCGACAAATACAATGGCTTTAGTAAGCCCCTGAATGACACCTTCATTATAGGCGGTGACGTTTTGCAAATGCTCGGAGAAATGTTCGCGCCTCGCTCAGCGCCGGAATCAGTTTATGGCGCTAGGGTGGCATTTTAGCGCCGCCTGGCCTATGGAATTTCAGTGGTGTTTGTAGGGACACTGCATGTATTTCATAGAATTTGTATTTTGCTGTTTTTACATTTTGTAGCTGCATTTTTTTTCAATGTGTAATTTATTTTATTTTAATTTTTTTACACTTTAAAAAGGAGGTTCAGTATTCGATCTGTATGTATGTATGTATATATTATGTATGTTTGTATGTATGATGACTGATGAATTAACCAATTCTGAACTTTTATTTGCAACCTTTGAGAGCCAAGTGTTGATTACAAAGAGCATTCAGAACACAATAATTACAACCCCTAGTTCCCTATATTATGTTTGTTGTTTTTGAAACAGAGTCTTAGTAATACTAGTTTTAGGTCGTTACTAACCTCAAGGTTTTTATGGGTAATATATTATCTAATTATTGTACTTGGAAAATAAAGAAATAAGAAACAATGCAAAATAATTGTCTATCGAATTTGGGAGTATTCTTCATGCTATTTATCTTTTACAGAATATAAATCAACTTATTTAACTCATTTAACTGATGAAATTGATTTGACCTCAGATGCACTTTCCGAATCCAAATTACGACACTGCCCTATTTTACAAAGAGTAAACCTATCTCTCTAATGGCGAACAAAGCTTGTTTAAAGCCGCAGAAACATCAAATGCGTGATATGGATACGTGTAAATATCACTTGAGTTATCTGAATTTAAATAAAACACTGCGAGGGAAAAATTAATGCTCTAAAAAACGTTGGGGTGGGTCCTGAAATTTCGCTATGCATTATTCAGATTTTATTATCTTTGCTTTGACGGATGTGAGCGAAATAACATGCCTCGGTAAAAGGGATCATTTTAATGTCAATATTGTCTAAATAATAACTTCAAATAAGAAATTTTTGGGCTTCACTTCATTTACCATCAGATGCAGTGAAGCCACTTTGTCGAGCCATCGATAAAAAAAATGAAATGCTTACTTGCTGACCTAGTGACTGTCTCGGTGGCGTAGTTGTATTAAGGTACGACTGCAGTGTCCTTGGGTTCGATCCCTGGTCGGGCGAAGTGATATTATTATTATTATATTATTTGGGTTTCTCTACTTAGCGGAATCTGGAATGTATGCCCAATATGCCGATAGGCTCGCCCCTATCACATCATGAGACGGAATACGCGAAAAAGTGGGTGCACTAATGGCGCCTCTGCCTACCCCTTCGGGGATAAAAAGGCGTGAGTATGTGTGTGCGAAAACTAAACAATTCGTATATACACAAGTGTGCTTGTATTTTGGTCCCTCACGCAACAGTGGAGCAACAGATCGGTATAATTTTTTGCTTAAAGATAGTTTATGTACCAGAGGGAAATATAAACTACCGAATATCGTTTTTTTATTCGGAAATAGCGCGGATAAGATCCAAGTCAATATTTACCGTTAGTATTGTTCATGTGTTGTAATATAAAATACGAAACCATCTCATTGTTTCGTGAAAATTTATCTTTTTGAATGTATTGAATTTTAAATCACAAACTCTGCGATAGCACACCAAAGTAATCCAGCGTGGTAACAATACCCAGCGTTCGAATTGTTTACAATAGTACTGAACACAGGTTTATATCAACCTACCTATCAATTAATTCTGCTATCCCAGAATTTAAATGTATACATGGCCAGGTTGTACTTGTAATAATCACAGGAAACTGAATAAAGTTTGTATAAAGTCAATAAATGGCATTTGTTCAATTACTTTAAAACTTGTTTATGTATGTAATAAACGTAAAGCCAAAAATTAAATATAAGATTCATTTAACATTAAAATATTGAAAAAATTTAATTCATAATTTAGTTGACGAAAAAAAGAAGTAATTTCGATGGCTTAAAAATATTAGACGAAAACCGACAGGTGACCGAAAAAACCTCGAAAACAATTTTATTCTGATATTCATTCTGCCAATAGAATGACACATCTCAAACTAAACTCGCGTGTAAAGCCCGTTTGTTGCGAAAGAACAAATTGCGTTGAGTGCTTGTACTCCACTGGGAATAGAACTGAAAGGCACTTACTGGTGATTTGTCTTAAAGCAGTCACAGCCGATTTGAGCGTGTTCAACGTTCGCCGTCGAAGGTTATTCTTCCGTGAGAATGTTTCCATGTCTATATTCACCGACATCGTGTTGGCAAGTTTGTTTTCCATCGCACTCACTCGATCATAATCACGGGAACACCTTTTGTTTCGGAAGCTGAGAATATACTGCGCGTAAATGCATATCAGTAGCAGTCAGTCCACGAAATTGTAAAGACTTTATATCGGACAGCGAAATGCGTGGAGTTGTAACACTAAAAGTTCCAATAATAAACATACATTGTCCACGGTACGGTTTTCATGCCAACTGTACTTATTGTTTACGTTGTTTTGAATGTTCCGAGTATGCGTTGATGGAAATCTCGCCCAACATGATAAATGATCGACAAAAATTTTGAGTATGGCTCTCTCTATAGCTCACGGTTCCGCGCAATGCCATTCTTTTCCTCGGTAAACCGAATCATTTTTCGCGCCTACACTTATCTTATTTATTTGTAACACATTTATACCGGTCATATTTTATTCGCTTTTATAAAGTTGTTCGATTTCCGTTTGAAGTATAATAAATGTGAAGAGATTTACGTGTGTTTCGTCCGCCATGTTTTAACATTTCAAATATCGCAATACGTGAAACATCATCAATAAAAGTCTTTGTCTTTGAAATACTCAAGTATCATTTTACATACAACATGTTTCATTTTACATTTTACATATGTAAAATGAAACATCCACGTTTCGTTATGAAGCAAATGCAAGTCAATACACGTTTAGAACATAATAAACTCCTTTGATGAGTTAATTGTAATGGTCATACGTCAGTACAATATCATCATCTGATGGTTCTAGACGTATCTCATCGACGCCAGAGATAGGAGAATGTTTATAAAATCAGAGGTGTGGTAAACACTTCTATTCTTGTATCGGGAGATCAGGTTCATTAACGAAAGATGCTCGGTGGTTCGTTCAGACACGACGACAAAATTATTAAAATTTAATATTTGTACTAGTAGTGCTCGCGGCTCCACCCGCGTTAAAAAGTTTTCCGGGATGAAAATATTTTCCCGGTATAAAAAGTAGCCTATAAGTAAAGTAGCTTCCTAGTAGTGAAAGAATTTTCAAAATCGGTTCAGTAGTTCCTGAGATTAGCGCGTTCAAACAAACAAACAAACTCTTCAGCTTTATAATATTAGTATAGATTGATGATACGATAGACACGTTTCTATGGTGAGCTATAGTTTTTTATTTTGTAAAACACCGTCTTCAATCTATTATATTAGTTTCTGCAAAATGTTTTGTTCATATTCATTACTCCTGTAGTAATATTCTGCAGATGGGCTTGTAAATCAAATTCTCTGGAGAATTGAACATGTTGTTTTAAATGTGCACTACATTTAAAACAACAAACAACTGCACTTTTGGTAATCTATACTAATATTATAAAGCTGAAGAGTTTGTTTGTTTGTTTGAACGCGCTAATCTCAGGAACTACTGGTTCGAATTGAAAAATTCTTTTTGTGTTGAATAGACCATTTATCGAGGAAGGCTTTAAGCTATATAACATCACGATGCAACTATTAGGAGCGAAGAAATAATGGAATGTGAAAAAAAACGGGGAAAATTATTCATCCTTGAGGGCTTCCATTGCGTGCGCTGCGAAAACGGTTCAAGATACTAAAAATATATGTATGAAAGAATTATTCCTCTTGAAATGATCTAAAAAAAATGTCCGCGACAGTATCTGTCTATCTTTTAAGATTAACTCACTAGAACCGTTTTTATGGTAATCCAATTTGGTCGAAATTAATAATATTATAAATGCGAAAGTAACTCTGTCTGTCGCGCTTTCACGCCAAAACTGCTGAACCGATTAAAATGAAATTTGGTACACAGATATTTTAGAGCCTGAAAAAGGACAAGGCTACTTTTTATCCTCGTGAAATATAAAACGGGACTTTTATCCCGGAAAAACTCTTTCACGCGGACGGAGCCGCTGGCAAAAGCTAGTTACTGCATATAATTTCAAACTGAAGTTATCCCCTGTTATTATATGATTCTACGTTGCTAGGAACTATTTAAATATGAGCAATAATTTTGTTAGCACAAAGTTATATTTATAGGAATACTAATTTTGCTAGATAAATATTAGTCTTTCTTCAATAATATAACGCCTGTTAAACGAATACATTACAAAATTATGTAGAATGAAATCATAACGCGAACAAGCAAATTATATGCAAGTTTTCAAGGCACGTATAATTTTTTCATTAGTTAGTGATATAGGATTTTTATGCCTATAATGAACTTTTTATCGATTGCATAGCGCCACTGCACGTGATGGTAAGTGAAATGAAGGCCAAAAATATGTCGACTGGCATAAGACAAACATCCCCGGACGGATGCCACAGTTATGTTATCACCGGCCTGCTTTGCCATATGCCGACCGGCCGGTATCATTGCTTCTTTCACTGCTGAGCATGAGCCTCCTCTACTACTGAGAGGGGTTAAGTCTTAGTCCACCACGCTGGCCTACTGTAGGTTGGCAGACTTCACATACCTTCGAGATTCTTATGGAGAATTCTCAGGTATGTAGGTTTCCTCACGATGTTTTTCTTCAGCGTTAAAGCGAATAATAATTGATAACAATACTCATTAACTTCGAAAAGTCAGAGGTGTGTGCCTGGGTTATGAACCTCTGGACATTGTCTCGGCAGACCGTTTCATTCCTAAGTAGGCTATCGTCGCTTATAGAGCGTCGTGCTTCTTCACGCTCCGCTTGAAAGACTCCAAGTTGTAGGAACGAGGGAACACGTATGTTACCAAGCAGTTCCACTATATCATGCATTTTGTTTATTGCTGTTTTAATCCGCACATCTTGTAAATTTGGGTTTTTAAAATAATAAATAAAACTACTGTATAAATAAAAACTGTTCTTCTTCAAAAAGTACTTCACAAACAAATCGTTTCTTGTCGGCAACGTTACGTATAATGTAACAGAACTGGGACCTCGGATTGTCTTCGAAACAACAATTCAAATGCAATTTGATTAGACGTGTCAAAATTTACTTAGCCAAGGTACTACGAACGTTTATGTACGTTTTATCGAGGTCGTTCCATAAAATGACACGTGAATAGACGTTTGTTTTTTAAAGTAACCATATCTTTAATGAAATTTACCTTTTGGACGTAAAAGCTGTTACATTAAGTTATTTCTGAAGATTTATGTACGCGATAGGTTTAGATTATTACTTTTCTTTAAGTATTCTGCGAGTAACATTATAAATAAGGAGCGATAGGATTTGTTTGTAGTTTAATATTTATTATTATTTAAACAGGTAGCGGGTCGAGACATATGTTACGAGATAGTAAAGAAAAATAGACTAAGTTAATAACAGAATGGTACTCAAGCGATGGGAAAAGAAATAGAGGCAGACAAAGCAAAAGATGGGAAGATGACCTCAAGAAAGTGGCTGGTCCGATATGGATCCGTTTAGCAAGAGACAGGAACACGTGGAAGTCTTTAGAGGAGGCCTTTGTCGACAGATAAGCTGTCCTACACAAACATCCTGTTGCCGATAGTTTATATAATAGAATAGATTAAAATAATTAAGGGTTTATTAAGAAGGCATGTATATACTAATTGTAAGGAAAAAAACAGCAGTAAAGGCTATTTTATTTTTATTTTATTTATAAATAGGTAGCTATATTTTTTGAGACTTCGGTGGAAAGTTTTGTTTTTACCTATACTAATATTATAAAGAGGAAAAGTTATAAGTATTTTTGTAGGTTTGTAAGGGCTTATTTTAAGGAACCGATTTTGGAAATTCTTTCACTAATAGGAAGCTACATAATACTCCTAAGTGCTGAAGGCTTTTTATCCCGCGAAAATATAAAACGGGACGTTTATCCCGGAAAAAACGCTTTCACCCTGGGAGAGCCACGGGCACAAGCTATTAAATATACAGAGTGTTACTGCCATAGCGTGTTTTCGTCTCACCAGGTATACCTAACAATGTTTTAAAGCGTTGTGCCAAAAATCAACACAATAGGTGCAATAGTTTAGTCACAGGATCGATTTTTCATTTTCATAAGTTTGATACATGATGTAAATACGCGCCGATCTGAAACAGCTGATATCAGAGGTCAAAGCCTTCCGTTGCTATTCCGACTCCATGAAACAGAACGCGCGACGTTGCCATTCTTATATTATCGAATGCATAAGATACAACTTTTCGCAGACTTCCTACTTACTCCCATACAAAAAAAAAAAACGCAGGAAAAGGAAAGCAATAGATGTATCATGTAGCCGCCGGCCGGCTCAAAGAGCGCGGTGCGCTTTGACACAGTATAAATATTAATATTTTGATTAGGACAAATTAGAGATGCCCAGTTATTAAGCAAAATTAATGATGATATCGATAAGTAATCATTGTTTTAGCATATCAGATATCTTTTTGTCTTATTAATGGCAAAGCTTTTGTAATATTGTTAACAGTAAATTTTATGTTAATGTTAATTGTTATGTTTTTAATTTCGGATCTAGAAAAGATCTGGAGGCTACACTACATATCGGTAATACAAATTGGGTACATTAATTAATGGTAGTCAAAAAAGATCGTCTAAGGTGGATTAATTTGTGATAAAAAAAATTGGTGGTTTGATTTGTGATAAAAACTATTTCGGAAGTTAAATAATTAATTAATGCATATCGTATAAGGCAATATCGATATTCATCATAGTATTGGCCATCCCTGTGGCATCCTCGGTGGTAAGTTATAGTTGTCGACTTTTGGGCCTCGGCAACAAGGTCAGTGTTTCGCAGACCCTATGACGTACACATGCGTTTGCACACTTACAATAAACGATCGGATATTGTGAGAGCGCGCGCGATTGTTTTAGTTTTTGATTAGGAAGTGTAATTAACTATTGTGATTTCTGTAATTCTCGCGAAATAGCCGCTAATTTGTTTTTTATGAGTTGCCAAACTGACGCTTTTCCATTTGAAATTGTTTGGCGAGCAATGGATTAGACGATATGGACCGATTCGGTGGCCAGCAAGAACACCAGATCTCACACCATTAGACCCTTTTTTTTGTGGGGTTTTATTAAAAATAAAGTCCATAATACTGAAGTGAATAGTGTGGACGATTTAAAAGCTAGAATAATTAGTGTCTTCAATAAACTAAAATACATGGCCGCGAACAGTGACATACTTGTAAAAGTGCGCCACAATAGATTTTATGATATTTACAAGTACCTTAGTAGATTTTGGGATTTCATTGTTGCGTAGGAAAACAAATTGTTTAATTTTGGATAAGTACATCAGTACTTTTTGAATAAGTGTTCAAAAATGATTTTAAAACGTGTAACTTTAATCCAATCAAAAAGTACTCGTGCTTGTGCTGAAATGACAAAGCAGTGCGTGTGCTGCGAGGCGTTGCCACTCTTATTGTTTACAACGACAAGGTCAGTAATCTAGCTTATAAATGGTGTATCAGTGTGTAAGCGAAATTTAGAGATTTACTTTGTTTGAAAAATAAATTTATTTAATTTAGGGGTCATGATTTTCCTAACTGTGTAGTAAAATTTAGAAACCTTAATGTTGCTCATTATTTAATTTAATCACGGTATACTATCAACTCCCTGTATACATTTGAGTCTTCCTAAAATATAAATACAACATAATGTTATAACACGGAATCTTTCAGAACTTACTTCATATGATGATGCAATATCAAAAAGTCATACACAAGCTAATCAACGATTTCCTTGAATTAGATAAAAGAAATGAACTCTATTCTATCCCTTTAGAGTTCAAAATCACGTCTACAGTACTACTATGCATTGTTCCGCGTTATGAACGTGCCGAAGAGTATGTTAATGGGCTTTAAATCTATTTGTGTTCAATTTTAATGTTCGTATGTGTACATGAAAAAGTAATTACATTTACTTACAATTAAAACATTTGATGCTGGGTTCACGTAACTGCCATTGATTTTCAAGCAGCCGAAAAAAACACATTCGGTTCTTTAGCCTTTGCTTTTGAAACAAAAACGATACGTGGATTGTTTTAAATTTTTATAGAAACAGTCGAAAGCAGGGTTTGAACCCGCGACCTCCAGCGTACCGTGCCGGTGCTCTGGGTTCAAACCCTGCTTTGGACTATTTCTTTTTCAATGTTAATAAAAAAAATTAAAACATTGTCCCCAGGCACGACATGGCCATTAACATGTATAAAATATCATAACATAGGATACGTGGATTGGTTTTATGCCTAGGAGTGACATGTTGTGGCTTTAAGAAAATCAAGTTACTGTATAAAATTGTTACTTATAATTATTAATTAGCTATTGCTGTTTGTCCTAATATTTTATAAATTTTACTGGAAATCTCTATATTTTATTGTTTTTTCATAGCCTATTTAATAATCTGTAATGTACTATGTACTATTTAACCGCTAGTCGCTTAGCATGTGGAAAAAAATACGCCTTGACTTCTTTTCGTTTTAATGGGGTTGGTTGAGTGACTAACACGTGACTGACGTATTGGTCTCTCAAAAATATTAAAATTAACCGACATCGTCTTAAGAGTTGCGTTTTTCGTCACATTTTAAGCTCACTGACTAAACAATGGGCCCGGGTCTCTCCCAGTACTAAAAGGGTTAAGGTTCTAGTACACTACGTTTGTCTCTCGATTAATCAAAAGTATTAAAATTAACCGACATCGTCTTAAGAGTTGCGTTTTTCGCCACATTCTAAGCTCACTGACTAAACAATGGGCCCGGGTCTCTCCCAGTACTAAGAGGGTTAAGGTTCTAGTACACTACGTTTGTCTCTCGATTAATCAAAAGTATTAAAATTAACCGACATCGTCTTAAAAGTTGCGTTTTTCGTCACATTTTAAGCTCACTGACTAAACAATGGGCCCGGGACTCTCCCAGTACTAAAAGGGTTAAGGTTCTAGTACACTACGTTTGTCTCTCGATTAATCAAAAGTATTAAAATTAACCGACATCGTCTTAAGAGTTGCGTTTTTCGCCACATTCTAAGCTCACTGACTAAACAATGGGCCCGGGTCTCTCCCAGTACTAAGGGGGTTAAGGTTCTAGTACACTACGTTTGTCTCTCGATTAATCAAAAGTATTAAAATTAACCGACATCGTCTTAAACACATTCTAAGCCCACTAGGAAATGGACATGGGTCTCTTCCAGTACTGAGAGAGCTAAGGTTCTAGTACACTACGTTTGTCCCTCTTAAGATGTGATTCCGCAGAACGCGACGGACGGCAGACGGCACGTGCCGTGACGGCAGACGGCACTACTATGCAGTATTAAATTGTATGACACCGATTCCGCACACAACGGCAACGACGGTGCCATCTGCCGTTGCCGTCTGCCGCGTTCTGCGGAATCACAGCTTGAGATCACAACAAACTTTGGTATAATGAAAATGAAATGAAATGAAAAAATCCTCCTAGCCAGTTTCGGCCACGGCGGCCAATCTCAACGGAGATCAGCCAGGTACACAGGAGATATTATAGTGCACAAGTGTGTGCGCAATACACAGGTGCACTCGCTGTTCCTTCACTCTCATAGTCCGGCAATCCGACATGACCGGAGAGAGATCAGGCGCAGGACCAACGGCTTTACGTGCTACTACTACTACGTGGTTACTTTGGTATAAACCACGATACCAAATGCAATCTGCTCCTCTCCAGTGCTTGTGCAAAATCTTAAATAACGCGCAAGCATCGTACAAGACGTCCAAACACGCATTGATTTATTATATTAGTAAGATTTACACGAGCCGCACTGCTATCTTCAATTATATAGAATTTTATAGTGAATTATATTAAGATACTCGTAATTATGTTATTCAAACATCGTTTATTTTATGTTATTTATAGCGACTTTGATACTGGACTATTTTCACCAGAAAATGCGAGGAACGTTTTTACAATTCCTATAATTTTTTAACAGAACAACTTCGTAGGTGTTTATAACTATTTCCTATAGTTATTAGAAAAGGCTGGTATGCAAGTTGGCTATTTGGGTCACTTGCAATTTTCAAGTGGTATAGCTACGTTGTGAACAAAATGTTTGGGTACAGTATGAAAGACTTAACCCGCACAGTACTACTGTTCTATAAAAAACTGTACTTCCACGTCGTCACAACCTTTCGTATTTACATGCTTAATACGCTTATATTAATTATAGCCCAAACATGCTTAAAAATAAAAATAAAATCATTTATTGGTCAAATAGGCTTATAAAAAAGCACTTATGACAGGTCATGACATGAAGGTAGACACAATAACAAAGGTACATAATAAACCAATGAAGTAATTTAAAGTTAAATATCGAACAACCAGCACGGGCTGATAGGTACAGAGGACACGGACATTAGGGACGGGAATAGGGCTAGGGAAAGGAGAAGTGGAGCTGATATAAAAGAAAGGGAAGGAGTATCTTTACATTACGAGGAAAGGAAACGCCACGGTCCTCGCCGGCGAGGATAAAAAGGTCCTAGCCTAGCTAACCTACCAACTTTCACTAGCTACCTAAGCGATGACGACCCGAAGAAGAAAGGCAGAAAGAAACTCCGGGCTTAATTTTTTCGTCATCAATTGTCATTATATAGGCTTAGATCGTCCAATAGACAAAGATAAGTAATAAACCTGGAGATTGGTACTGTGCGTGGTAACGATACCGCCTTTTTCTAATCTGGAAAAAATGTTCTTTCGTATGCGTGGGGCCGTCTGGGTAGGTATCACTTTAATGTCTATTTCTGCCGCCAAGCAGCAGTGTATACACTGTTGTGTTCCAGTGTAATTGCTGGGCATCATGAGACAAAACGTCCAATGGCTCAGGATGCCGAGCGCAGTGGATTGTCACGCAGTACTTTTTAATTCAAAATTCTGCATGGTGTTGCTAGTGTGAATGGGCGGTCAATGGTCATATTGCTTACCATCAGGCGAACGACATACTCATCATTTAAACGCATAAAAAAATTCTTGTAAAAACTTTCATCATTTCATTAACTTGCGTCACAGATTCTGTGTCGTACAATATTCCTGATTTAGGGTCCGATATCAGCGTAATATATAATTAAATTACGATCAACACTTGCCAATCAAATGACGGCTGTCCGTGACGCGTTCAGATATTTTAAGTAAATTAAGCGAGTACTTTATCAATTACGCTAAAGTGCTTTTACGTTTAACAAATAGCCGACTTTTACGTATACATTTTACAATATACTTAAGTCTGAATTCGAGTTCTTATATGGTGACAGGCTTGCCCCTTATTACATCATGGGACGGAAAAGACATGGGGAAAAGTTGGTGCCGTGGTTGCATCTCTGCATAACCTTTCAGGGAGAAACGTGTGATATGTGTTTGTTTTGTTTGTTTAACAGTTTTTGAGTCAAATGAATCATCTGTTTTATATGTTTTTTTTTTCCAATGAGGCACATTGTATGAAGATTTCTTAGAGGTAATATTAATCAAAATAAAAAATTGTCTGTAAATGGTAAAAATTCCCGGAATTCAAATCTGTTACACAAATTATCTTTTCGACTCATATTAATTTAGAGATGGTTTTATATATTTAAACCTTGATGTCTTTTAGATCACAACAGTCTAAGTGTTAAAATACTTATTTAACTTCATTACCGGTTGCTAATATAAAAAAACAACATAATAATTAGTACATTGGTATGAATACATTCCAAATTAGCGACGCTTCTAAATTGTTAATCAATTATAATTACTCAATATTCTAATTACTTAACAAAAGATACTTAGCAAACACTCAGCTGTAACAGGACGAAGAAAGGAAAACGATGGGTCGGTATTTCGATTTCCTCTTATATTAGACGACGGAAATAGAAAGGGTTCCATTTGCCTGCGTCAAACTTATAATGGCTGTTCACGAATTTCAATTTGTATAACAGATTTCATTTTGTTTAAATAGAGAATGTTATTTTTTATTCTTTATAGCACTCTGTGAAATGTTGATTTTTAAGGCGCCGATACTATTTGTTGTTGTTTTCAATAGGTCCGTCTGGGAATCTTTAGGGGAGGCCTGTGTTCAGCAGTGGACGTCATGTGACTGATGATGATTATGATGATGAATACTATTAGTAAAATTTAAATGTGCTTAGACAATTTAATAATTTAAAAGTGACTGCCTCGGTGGCGTAGTTGTATTGCGTACGCGTTACGAGTACGATTTGCGCCCTGAGGTCCTGGGTTCGAATCCTGGGTCGAGCCAAAAAACAAACTTTGTGACTGGGTTTTTAATCTTAAAAACATTACTCAGTCGCAGCTCGGAGTCAGGAAGTTGGCGGTGTGATACCCCCGTGCCTCGGAAAGCACGTAAAGCGGTTGGTCCTGCGCCTGATCTGTCTCCGGTCATGTCGGATTGCCGTCTCACCGGACTATGAGAGTGAAGGAATAGCGAGTGCACCTGTGTATTGCGCACACACTTGTGCACTATAATATCTCCTGCGTACCTGGCTGATCTCCGTTGAGATTGGCCGCCGTGGCCGAAACTGGCTAGAGGGATTTCACTTTCACTTCAATTTAAAAGTTTTTTTTTGGTATTGAATGACTAGACGAGCATGCCGTTCGCCTGATGGTAAGCGATACGACCACCCATAAACAGTAGAAACACTATCCAGCACCTTGATATACAAAGTACTGCGTAGCATTCCACTGCGCTCGTCATCCTGAGACATAAGATGTTAAGTCTCATTATGTCGTGTAGTTACACTGGCTACAATGACCTTCAAACCGAAACACAAGAGTGCATGCACACTGCTGCTTGGCGGTACAAATAGACATTGCGGTGGTACCCGCCCAGACGGACTCTTACATATGAGAGTCCTACTACCAGTAAATAATTAATTGCACATCTATAACTTATTCCTCCCTTGTTAACCACTTTTAAAAAGAGGAGGATTTTATCAATTTGACGTTTTTTTTGTGTCTAGTCATGTGGTAGACTTATCAGAGGGCTTAGAATGTGAAAAAAAAACACGATACGTCTCCGCTTCGTTTTATTGTGATTGGTTGAGAGACTGACGTATCGGTATTTTGATGTTTGTGATTGATCGAGAGACCGATACGTCAGTTTTTCAACCAATCACAATAAAACGAAGCGGAGACGCATCGTTTTTTTTTCCAAATTCTAAGCACACTGGATAGTTTTTAGGAGTTTTTAACTGCCTAGAACTGTTTAGTAAATTCAGAGAAAGCCCTCTACAAACAAACTCAAAATTCATCCCTATAATCTATATATATAAAAGAAAGTGGTGTTAGTTACACCACTTATAACTCAAGAATGGCTGAACGGATTTACCTGAAAATTGGTGGAGAGGTAGCTTAGAACCAGGAGACGGACATAGGATACTTTTTATCCCGGGAAAATATATACCCGGGACTTTTATCCCGGATAATTGTTTTCTGCCAGCGGAACCGCAAGGCGATGCAATTTGGCAGGGAGATAGTTTAAAACCTGGGAAGAATCTAGGCTACTTCATATCCCGGGAAAATATAAACCGGGACCATAATCCCGGAAAATAGTTTTTTGCCAGTGGAACCGTATGAAAATAAGTATGGAGATAGTTTGTGATCCAAAGGAAATCAATCTCAAGTTTAAGTTACATCTCAAGTAGACATAATGTATGAACAGTTCAATACATTATGTCTACTTGAGATGTAACTCAAACTTGAGATTGACCTATTAATACCGCCCATAGGCTACTATTATCCCGGAAAACAGACACCGGGAATTTTATTCGGGATTTTTTTCCGGAAAAAAATATGGTTAGGTATTATTTACGGGGGGGTGGGGTGTTTAGGGATTTTAAAATTTCGTTAAATAAGGACTCATTTGGTGGCAGGGAGGTTTTTTGCAAGAAAATTACGCGGAAAATTTGAAAATTTAAGAATACTTAACCGCCATATTAAACGTGTATGTCACTGAATTCCTCCTAAGCGGCTGGACCGATTTTAATGATTTTTTTGTGTCCTCAGGTGGGTTTGAGAATAGTTTCGATTAACAATTAAATCCGGTAGGTGGCGCTGTACTCGGGTTCTAGGATTTCATTTCCTTTTTAGGGCAGGACAATGTCTGTCGGGGCCGCTAGTTTTATATAGATTGTGGATTCCAACTCTAAGTATAAATAAACATGTGATATTCTTGGCTGTTAACAGTGAACTATTAATTTATATACAATGTTTCTAAGTTGGCATTAATTAGAAATGTGGCATACATCCATCATGTCTGATGCTGAAGGTTGGGTCACAACAGATCATGTCATCAAACTAAATGATGTATTATAATTTATGAATACTATGAAAATGTGTGTATATTACTCATTTATCACAATACATCGTAATTTATTGTGAATCTTTAATAATTTATATTACACTATATTTAAATTATGTATATTGGTGATTGCTATCAAATTTCAAACAAATTCTGGCGAAAACTTAAAGCAGTTTTGTACTATTTTTTATTTTACCATATTAAGTATCCTACTAATATTATAAAGGCGAAAGTTTGTAAGAATGTATGGATGTTTGGATGTATGGATGTTTGTTACTCTTTCACGCAAAAACTACTGAACGAATTTCGATGAAATTTGGCACACGGGTAGATCATGTCCTGGATTAGCACATAGGCTACTTTTTATCCCGGGGAAATATAAAGAGGGACTTTTATCCCGGAAAAATCTTTGAACGCGGGCGGAGCCGCCGGCAGAAGCTAGTAAAGAAATAATTTGAGATTGAGGGATACAATCTTCCCCATATTTCCTTTATAATAAACGCCAATTCCCGCGGCCGCTAACAAGGAATACTTAGAAACCACTACAGGTACCAACTGGGCCTAAATGCGACCATTTGCGGCCATGTGAAGAATGTAAATACAGACAGAGGTATACCCAGCGCTGTTCCGGATGTGTTGTGATTAGTGATTACCGATATAATCGAGTACCTACTCGACGTTGTAGAGCTTACATCAATACGTGTATTATTATGACGGAATTGTTTTGAATTTACTAAGATTTACAGGTATTTATATTATAATTGAAAAAAATTAAGATGTTTAAGTTTTTGACTTTTTGACCGACTGCCTCGGTGGCGTTGTTGTATTATGGTTCGACTGCAATGCTGAGATCTCGGGTTCGATCCCCGGGTCGGGCAGTGATATTGAGTTTTTCTATTCAGTATGAGCTCGGAGTCTGGAATTTGTGCCCGTTATGGCGATAGGCTCGCCCCCTATCACAGCATGGGACGTAATAGCGGCGAAAAGTGCGTGCATTAGTTGCGCCTCTGCCTACCCCTTCGGAGATAAAAGGCGTGAGTGAGTGTCTGTGTGTGTGTGTATTAAATTAAAACGAACACATTATGAGCACGCCTTTTGTGTTCGAATAATTCAATTATAACTTGATTGGACGGCGAATGTATTAATCAGGTAATTAAAGCCGAAAATTGTACATTTTATATATATGAACCGCAAGTTCAATTCCGCATAATTTGGTACTAATGGGAATAAATTATTTGTGAAATTCACTTGCATAGTTAGTATGTTGTATGATCAGAATCCGATAATTTGGCAAGTTCGGTATGGATTTATTTCTAATTGTATTTTAGTGCAGGCTGGTAGACTTCACATACCTTTGAAGTTCTTATAGAGAACTCAGGTATGAAGTTTTCCTCGTGATGTTTTTCCTTCCTTGTTTAAGTGAGCGATAATTCATAAAGAACTAGCTTTTGCCCGCGGCTCCGCCCGCATTAAAAAAAATTTCCGGGATAAAAGTCCCGGTTTATATTTCCCCGGGATAAAAAGTAGCCTATGTGTTAATCCAGGACATGATCTACCCGTGTGCCAAATTTCATAGAAATCCGTTCAGTAGTTTTTGCGTGAAAGAGGAACAAACATCCATACATCCAGACATACTTACAAACTTTCGCCTTTATAATATTATAGTAAGATTAGTAAGATATATACACATGACTTTTTTTTAGAAAAGTCAGAGGTGCGGCCCTTGGATTTTGACCCTGCGGACACTCGTCTTAGCAGTCCGCTCCACTTCAAACTAAGGTAGCGCGCGCCGGTTCACTAAGCGTGGCCGGCGTGGCGGACTAAGGCCGAAACCTTCTCAGTTGTAGAGGAGGCCCGTGCTCAGCTGTGGACAGTATATCATACAGGGCTATGGTATGGTATGGTATGGTATGGTATGGTGGTATACTATTTTTGAAAAACTATTAATGGAAATATGTATTTTATGCCATTTGTAATTGATAGTTTTATTAATCAAAAACATTTGAAATCCCGTAATTTTTTTTATTTTCCACCCTTTGCTAGAGAAATAAAGGAACCAACCCCGTTCATGTGAATGAAATTACTTGTGTGAATTAAAACAGCGTCGCATTTTTGCTCTATTAATTATAAGGAGATGCAGAATACAGTGGCATAAATAAGGAAAAGTAATTTACCTAGACACTATTAAAGTGATTTAAAGAAGACGTTAATGTCAACTAATTCTAAAGTATTGCGCTAATAATAACCGCCTTTTGTATAACCAAC
This sequence comes from Lapara coniferarum, assembly GCA_949316025.1. Classification (NCBI taxonomy): domain Eukaryota; kingdom Metazoa; phylum Arthropoda; class Insecta; order Lepidoptera; family Sphingidae; genus Lapara; species Lapara coniferarum. Next base: position 5,404,336 of record OX438920.1, read on the forward strand.
GTTAGATTGTAAAAGGGTTGAAAGTCATTTAGAAAAACCGGGAGAAAGTTAAAAAATGCCGTTAGAACGCAAAAAAATAGATTACGGGTTGTTTTGTGTCGTACTAAAATTAATTTTTGATAGTTTTTAGCATTGAATACCTATACCTGAGATTACATTAAAAAAGATTTATATATTGAAATCACCTTTGAACCTATATTTTACTATTTAATTCAATTTCAAGTACACAGAACCATGCTACAGGCGTTTTTCCGTATAATGAATGTGCCAGCTCACCCAGGGTATGGTAATGCTATCCACGATGATGCCCCTTACTAATTGTCAACATCGCTTCCAGTCAAAAAAAGCATATTTTCGCTTGTGTTTTATTTCTTTAAATACATATTAAGTACCTTTAAATGCACACATATACTATAATGAATAATCAACGTCCCGGTAATCCCCGAAATCCGTGCTCAAAAATTAGTAACGCGCGTCATCGTGGATGAAATTATCTATAGTATCATTATCCCACAAATAAAGAATTTGAAGTGACTGTTTATGTTTCGTGTGGTGAGTGAAATCTTCGATGGTCTATACGCCTTCCCTTTCTAATAACCCTTTTTAACACCGGTATCGCATTACTCTGTCACTGGGTGTTTATTAAAGGTTTAATTAAAGGCATCAATTCTTCTGTTTTTTTTTTGAATTGAATGACGAGACTAGCTTGCCGTTCGCCTGATGGAACGCTTTCCATACGATACGATACGATCACCCACAAAAAGTGGCGAGCACCTTGAGTTACAAAGTACTGTGTGGCATTCCACTGCGCTCGTCATCCTGAGACATAAGATGTTAAGTCTCATTATGTCCAGAAGCTACACTGACTACAATGTCCTTCAAACCGAAACACAATAGCGCACGCACACTGCTACTGGGCGGCAGAAATAGACATTGCGGTGGTACCCATCCAGACGGACTCTTACATATGAGAGACCTACCACCAGTTTGCCTATTTGGGTGTTAAACATCTTATGCGGGTTATTCATCTGTCCGTATGTCTACTTTACCTGCGCAAAAAATCTGACTTTCAAAATATATTTAAATTCACATTTAACATTACAATTTTCCCTTGAGAACCTATTACCTGAGATAGCAATGTGTATGGAAATATGTCACATCTGCTCCGAGCAAAACATGTTTTTGGCGACGATCGAAGGAAGTACATCTGTCACACAGCCAAAAAGCCAGATTAGACGATACAGTAACCAAAATCAACATTACAGTGGAAGTGTGATGTTTGATTCAAAACATGTTACGTTAGCCCGAATTCGATCTTTCCGATTTATAGGTCATTAAAACGGACTCAAATCCCGGTAGATTCGTATCGAGGTTTAAATGTATTCGCATTATCCGATCTACATTTATAACGTAATTGTAATTTATGCGTGAGTTCAAGGATTTGCATGAAGTTGTGTTATTTTGAACTGGTACGAATGTTTTGTTAATAAATCTAGATTTATTTTAGGATCTGCTGTTACGTACTAGATAGTGTAAACATTGATAAACATGGGTACTTAATTATTTTGCTTTGCGTAGTACGTTGACATCGTTCTAGATTCTTGAGAATATAGGTCACTGGTTTGATTTCCGGTAAGGGACAAAATGTCCGGTCCGTGAATAATTCGGGTCAACATGCTTTGTGACCAATGCTTGCATGATTGCTGTTGCTAATATTCACAACATAGCAAATGATTATGTAAGGACATGACACTTGCAACCAAACTTGAATTTGACTCCGGGAGTAATAAAAACAAATGAAACATGACTGATGTTACTTTCAGATATTTATAATAAATGAACTACATAAATAATTACGTAATTAGTCAGTAATTCATAAATAAAAGTAAATTTTAATCACTTATATGGTTACCATTTAACAATGTCACATAATACTTCCAAATGTTGAAGATAAAATTCTTAACAACACAAATAAGTCCCATTCAACTTAAGTTACGTAGATGCGGCTGGGTAAAGCAATAGACTCAGTGGGCCAGTTTGCTTGTAAAGGCTCGTTACATCAGAGGGTAGTCAACAATTCTGCCTCTAGGCAATTTCCTCTGCAGTAAACATAGGGGTTGAGGCTCTAGTACGTTTGCATGATCCACGTATGATAAATTGATGCCAAATTGGAATTACTTTCTTACAAAATGTGACGGCAATTGCATTTTGAGAATTTTTATGCAAATCATGATAAGGTTTTCCTTTGCGTTATGAATGGCTATTTTAAGTTTGTCGATGGTGTTAAATATCGTTTATATTCAAAATGGTAAAATATTGAGCAATAAATATTACAAAAAAATAAGTTGTTATTGAATTTTGCAGGAACTGAACAAATTAAGTTTTATTATTTTATTAAATTTAATCAAACGAACCAGTGATTTTAAAATCAGGGTAATTTATTTTGAACTACATTTTGTAAATGCAATGGATGCGGGTATGCAAGCAGTGCGCAATCACGTTCACTGATCGTTGGAATTATCCCTTGTATCTGAAATCCGTTTGATAGACTCCGAAGTACTTAGAAATGTGCACGTGACTGCCTCGGTGGCGTAGTTGTATTAGGGTATGACTGCAATGCTGGGGGTCTTGGGTTTGATTCCCTGGTCGGGCAAAGTGATATTGGGTTTTTCTAATCAGTATCAGCCTGAAGTCTGGATTTTGTGTCTGATGTTGGCGATGACTCGCTCCCTATCACATCATGGGACAGAATACGCACGGCGAAAAGTGAGTGTACTAGTTGTGCCTCTGCCTACCCCTTCGGGGATATAAGGCGTGTGTGTGTTTTGTACAGCAAAAAAAAGTCACCTGAAACAAAACCCTTACATATCCGCCTCCGATCCGACTCGGAATAGCAGTACTTTCACCGCTAAAAGATCATTCAAATATACGTAGCGATCATAGCGATCAGTGACCACGACCATGGTCGCAGAGGATCATAGGGTCAATGCCGACTTCTGAGATAGGCGTTCAGGGGAAGTTTAATGGTTAGATTCACAGCTATATCAGATTTGAATTTGGAACAAAAAATAATACACACACATCACGCCTTTATCTCCGACGAGGTAGGCAGAGATGTAATGACTTTTCGTCAAGTGTGTTCCCTCCCATGATGTGACAAGAGGCGATCCTGATGCGAGGTGTGCGTGCGTATGTGTGTGTATGTGTGTTAGAAACGTGTTAAATATGGACTATTTCCATTTGAATTCCTACTCGGGAATTTAAACCCTATTGAGCATAGTTAAAACTCATTCAATCGCAGCATTATTCAGGCGCGATGTTTTTATCCTTTTTCATGTAACCATCAATTTGTGAGTTAAGTCATCCGAATAAGCTAAGCGGTCCATAATCCTTATGTTTACAAAGTTCCCCGCCGCTTCTGTGTCTATCAGCTGTCTGAACGCGATTAACTTAAAAACTACTGAACGAATTTTGATGAAATTTCGTACAGAGATAGTTTGAGAGATAAGAAAGGGAAAACTAATGAAAAGGAAGACATAGACTACTTTTTATACCGGGAAAATATATAGCGGGACTTTTATCCTTGAAAAATCTTTCACGCGAGCGAAGCCACGAGCAAAAGCGAGTTTATTATATTTTACTATATAATTCTATTTTTTCACATATTTATTTATTACTTCAAGCGTTACACATCCATGGACAAACATAATGCCAGATTTTATTAATTTCCAAATGGCCTGAAGTTAACGCGATGATATTACGAAGAATTTAATGTTACTCGTCAAATTACTATTAACTTTCATACTCCAAGTTACTTATAAAGTAAAAGTACAACAAGATAATATTATTATTGCATTATATACGAAATTCGGTCATGTCTCTTTCATATCATATACTTAAAGTAAAGGATAAATTTCTGCTAGCATAACCATTGAGATGAAGTGAACGGGTGTTATTTACGTCGGTTGGGACCCTGGAGGATTGAAATAGTCCAATTAGACTGACGTGAGATATGGCAATAAGTATATAATTCGATCCGTAGAGAAAATTGCGATAGAGTATCATGAAAAATTGAGTAGGTTTACTCAGAGGTGTATTCTAACAGTCAAATTTCGTAAGTTATTCGTAAAGTACTGATATTGACGTTTTGTTTTCTATTAGATACCATAAAAATGAAGCTACCTTAACAACCACTAAAAATAATAATAATTTAACATTACCTGTATACTGCTGACAATTTTGGGAGTCTGATTAAAATTAAACATTGTTTTAATAGAATTCAAACAAGGAGGAGGTTTTTAGTTCGACGTGATTTTTTTTAGTGTATGTTACCGAGGTTTCCGCCATTTATTAACCGAATTGGAAATATCATTTCTTATTTGTAGAATATACTTCTAAATGAAAAATAAGACTTCAAATCGGTGTTAATAAATGACGGAGTTCTGAGATACCAAATATAAAAACGAAAAATATGTACGTCGAATTGAGAACCCTTTCGGTTTTGAAGTTAGAAATTACACCAGATATAGAGTTCGCCGCGCCGGTATTATCATAAAATAATATTCGAAGGGTGAAAACGGCACTTACGTTAATTAGCATTTCAACCGTCGATATATACTACGTTATTATTATCTTTTTACGCTTTATATGTAATCTCTAATATTTTTACTATCTACACTATTATAAAGAGGAAGGATTTGTATGTTTGCAAAGAATAGAATCAGAACTACTGCACCAATTTTTAAAAAATCTTTCATCAATATAAAAATACATTATCAGGGAGTAACATGGGCTGCTTTTTATCCCGGGAAAATATAAAGCGGGAGTTTTATCCCGGAAAATCTCATACACCCGAGCGGATCTGCGAGCAAGTCTAGTAGGATATAAGGAACACATAAGAGCTTGAATATCATGAGTAATTTAAGTACCTAATACGTTACCCACTAAACGGTTCCATAAGCAATGTAATTACGTCATACGTTTATTAGAGAAGGAAACGAGTCCACACAGAACGAGGGAAAATGGCTCAATAGATGTAATTAAGTCGACCTAAGCCGGTCTGCTTAAGTCAATAGCGAATAACTTTTTATAGTAATAGTTAATATAGGGATACTTCGGGGCTTTATTGGTTGAATGTTAGGATTAGGGTTGGGGACTTGTTGCTTTGTGCATAATGTAAAATACTTACGAACCAATCTATCAAATTACTATGTTTGGACATACATACCTTCACGCCTATTATCCCCGAAGGGGTAGGCAGAAGCGCAACTAATGCACCCACTTTTCGCCGTATTTCCTGCCATGATGTGGTAGGGGCGAAACCTATCGCCATATCGGGCACAAATTCCAGATATCGAATAGAAAAATCTATTATCACGTTGTCCGACCCGGGGATCAAACCCAAGACCTCAGCATTGCAGTTATACCGTAAAACAACTACGACACCGAGACAGTCACTATGTTTTATAAATACATAGATTCAGACGATAAAATCTAACAAAACACTCACCAATTGTTTATAAAACCAACAAATAAAGTAAAATAGTCAAGGAAGTGACCTAAATCATATGAAAAATGTTCTAGCATTTTCCCGAACAAAAACATAAATCCTAAAGCTACATAAAAACAAATCTGTACTTACGTAAAGCAGTCCTGACCGTAGAACTAGTACACTGCCAAAGGAAATGGAAAAAGCTTACGAAACGTTCGCGGAACGACGCTCTCTTTGGCGCCTCAGCGTCCAAAAACCTAACCCTTTTCTTACACTTGCTTCTCCTTTTACCGGGCCTTTTATTTTTCACTAAACTCGATTTGTATGTCCTCACTTCACTCCCACTGGGGTTCTGCGTCGCACTGTTCGCGACGTTCGCGTTTTTCGCTACATTGTTTTTCATTTGTTTACTAAAATTAAGTGGTCTTGCGTTCACGTTTCCTTTGAAATCTTTTAGCTCCGTACTTGAAGGTTTGCTCAACAGGGACACATTTTAGATGCTTTATGTCTTCTTTAGCTTGAATTTTTTACTGTTAACTATGAACTATTAGCTCGTGGTTTACGTGAAATTTGCATTTCCGTTGATCCGTTTTATTTACTCGACGCGCAATATGATACTGAGATCACAGTAACAGTTATGGCGCTTTTGATATGCGGCTCGAGACGTCGCGACGACTCCACGCGACATTTGGCTTTGTTTCAACTTTTCAATATGAAACAGTTTAAATACGCAATAAATACTTTGATATTGTTGTTATTCAACCGTAAAACGTATGTTTAAAACGTTATGTCGTTTTATAGCTGCGGTAAGGCACGAGACGGCTGACGCGGGGAGCGTTTGCGGTCATTACAATGTAGTATTTGAATTTTTGAATGGTGGTACGATTCTCTAGTGACGCTAGTTGAATCTAGTATTTAAAAGTTGCCATATACAGTAGTAAATGTATTAAAATCAATATATTGGCAGTAGAATAGGTAGGTGTTAATGACTTTTTACTAGTTTACTTCGTTATCGCCATATCGGACAGAAAAACACCGGGAAAAACGAATACCTACTATCTTGGAAACATTGTTAATATTTCCAGCACTCGAGAAATAAATCCATACAAAATTGCACGTTACAGTTTATAGCGAGAAAATAAAATATTCTCTAAGGAAGAATTACTAAGGTGCTAAGCTGCGGGTAACAATAGCGTGTAAGTCAGATAATTGTTTGTTGGTCGCACGCCAGGTTCTGTCAAAAGATAATATATTCTTGATCCATTTATAAACCAAACTGTCGTGCGTAATTATAAAATTCGATTTATGATGTTTAGATTATTATGTATAGGCAGTCTGTTTGATGAAATACATCATTTATCCCGTTTTTATTGCCTCTATTGTTACGTGGGCTTTTTATGTTACTTGAGACTTTGTATGCGATGAAGTTACAGTGTGCTTATTTTGAAAAGATGAATGGGTTGACTAGACCGTACCACTATTTCATAGGCATTACGGTTTCAAAGTTTGAATTTTCTAGTGGGGCTGACGTTGGGGTTGGTAACGTTGACATAAAGCTCTTTATTCGCCTCAAAATGACTTTAAATCGTGATTTTTTTTAATTGTATTTTTATTATAAGGTATGTAAGTAGCTGAACAAATTCTTAATTTGAAATTTCTTCCACGCGTTAAGTATTATTGAAGCATTTTTTTTCTTTGTGGAAAGTAAAGTTAATCGCCTTTATTTTATTTTTGTGAACAGATAATAAAAATTGGTAAGAACACGAAAGTGTAGACGCGATTTGAAGGTTTGAATTTCTTCAGCCACTTATGTGGCTGAGTGGACATACAACAGATTGAATTTTAAGCAAAATTACATTCATGAAGATATTTTATAAATCTTGCTCCTTTTTAATAGAGTACACAGCATTCTAGTTCTATAACTCTCGTAGTAGAACGGTGTGTCTGTACATTAAAAAATATGTGATAAAAAATAAAGGGGCGACTATAGACGAGTAATGGAAAACAAATCAGCGATTTCTTTATAATTATTTTCTGTCTGTTTTTGTTACTGTGCACATCTCCGAAACTACTGAACGGATTTCGATGAAATTTGGTATGGAGATAGTTTGGGATCAAAGAAAGGGCATAGGCTACTTTTATCCCGAAAAATCTTTTTCACGCGGGCGGAGTCGCGAGCAAAAGCTTGTTACTAATATATATATTTTCGCATGTCGTATTTTTTGGGCCGGCGGTGATCGCATCAAGAGATCTACTTTGCCATTCATGCTATAAAAGTCTAATATAAAATTCAATTCGGTCCAATGAAGGTCGACGAAATAAAAATGAAATAGTTTATTTACCCACTAATATGAAACACAAAGGCATATAACGATGCATTTAGGAAATCAATGAGGATTTAAATGTTTATGGTAACATTAAAATTAAAGATGTGTATCGCCTCTATAAATATTTAAGGTAATTTTCAATTCAGGAAAATACACAGAAAACAAATAATTTTGAAAATATAACAGAAAATAAATAATTGATTACACAAACTCGATCAGACATCATAAGCGTTAATTACGAAACGCATCACGCCATCTATTATGCAATAATGACGTTAATAAGCTTGTGTGTTGTACATAGCAATGTTACAAAATTAGCCCACTGTTGACAATGGAGCCAGCGGCCCAATGTAAATGAATGCCTGGAATAACCTTTACATATTATACATATACGTATACACTCACGCCTGTAATCCCCGAAGGGGTAGGCAGAGGCGCAACTAGTGCCCCCACTTCTCGCCGACATTCCGTCCCATGATGTGATAGGGGGCGAGCCTATCGCCATATCGGGCACAAATTTCAGACTCCGGACTGATACTGAATATAAAAACTCAATATCACTTTGCCCGACCAGGGGATCGAACCCGAGACCTCAGCTTTGCAGTCGTACTGTAATACAACTACGCCACTGAGGCAGTCTTAGTAACCTTTAATTTTATTTAATACTTGGTGTTACTAGCAACTTCGCCTGCATGGAAAACCTTCAAGCTACAAAAGTCATATAGATGCCAGCGCCATCTATTCAAAATTCAGATGAAAAATTTGTATTATTTTTCATGGGAGCAAATGACCGGGATAAAAGTAGCCTATGTGTTAATCCAGGACATGGTCTACCTGTGTGCCATCCACATCCGTAATGCGTCAATAGGCAACGCTAGTGTAAATTAACTTTACTATGGGTGTATTATATTATGATAATATTATATGTACATATATTTCTAAAGTGGTTTGGGCATTTGGAGAGGATAGATAATGTAATAGAAGATTGACAAACCGGATATGTAAGGCAAATGTGGATGGAAGAGCTGATAGGGGTGGACCGCACCAATCCTACGAATGTCAGATTTCTGATATTCTTCGTAAAGTCCAGGTCAAAAGTACCCTGAATCGGCAGGTATGCACTAAAGATTGATGAAGGTGGAGGAAACGAGAGAAGTATCTATTAAATTGTATGACTTAATTTTATTTGTGTTATTCATTGATGTAAAAGGTATTTTTACACCAATGGTGTTAGTACATATTTTAAAGTTAATCCCATTTAAAACATAAATGTAAAAGTCTTTGTAGTAATAGTTTTTGGTCTCATGGGATCTATGGCACACTTCAACTTTATTTACTCGATATGATATGTTCACGAAGCTTGAATATACTGATGAAAAAAAAATAGGGATAAATAAAAATATTCTACAAGCCATAATATTGTGTTCTTTATTACATTTCGAAACTCATGGCCACATTAACCCAACAGATTTATCATTTGCCACTTGGCGGTTTTAATGAATCATCAATCATACAATCAGATCAATAATGCTAAAATAATTCTATCAACCAAAGGTTAAGTGTCAAAGAAAAAAACTTATTTATTTAATATTCTAAAAGGGAATATAGGTGTGAACGTAACTTATTAATAGTTACAGAAATAAATAAATAACGTCTCAAAAATTAAGTATGTATTTTATATGTAGATTTTTGTACTCACAAACTTTAATAATAGCGAAATTAGTTCATACATCTTATTCTATGATTCAATATTCCGAAATGGAATTATTCCCTTTATTTTTTTCCAGGATGCAAATAATTTCCCGGGATAAAAAGTAGCCTATAGCACTCAGTAGTAATGTAGCTTCAAAATCGGTACTGTAGTTTTTGAATCCATCCATTACAAACAAACAAACTCTTAAGCTTTATAATATTAGTCTGGATAAGTTACAGATCGTGATATTGCATTCAATAAGGTCTGCGGAATATTTATCGAATAAGCAGATAAAAGTAGCAGTGGGTCGTTTATTACCAACTCAAAGGGAACTGTTTGCGAACGCTTTGCATTACACACAAATATTGTTGGAACGTCGAGCTTTGTTCATCATCGTTTATTGGAACTGATATTGGAAACCAACGTAACGTTTTGTACTTTGTTGCAAAATCAACGTACCATTTTTTTAAATGCTAATTTCAAATACTTAGAGAAAACGTTCATGATAAAAGAATTTCAAATCGAAAACGGCTTCAATTGAAGGGATCGGCTGGGAATTCGTGAATGAACAATTTAGAAATCATCGAATTCTTTAGAGGCCGCTTGAAGAGGAGTGAAAATTAACCGGGTCCTAACGGTCGCCAGAGGTTTCAAGACCCACTAACCTAAGGGTGGAATGTTCGGCCATTTTCCACCATTAACTCCAAATTATTGCTTTGAGAGGGTTCTTTTATTTTTGAGTGGTTTGATCCAAAAGTTGCCGAATATGTTGTTTAGGATGCTTATATTTTTCAAGTAATGACAGAATTTTAGTATGCTGAGTTTTATTCACTTCAAGTTTATGAATATTTATCAAATATTTTGATACACGACAGCATTACCAAGTTCAATGATCAAGGAAACAGCGAAACTGTTGCCTTTAAGAAAATTTCATGTGGAAAATGAGTAAAATTTTCATTATGCAAAATTACTTTTCTCTCGTGACCAGTCACGAACGAACCTTAAGTCTCAACAAAGGAAAAAACTACAGAATAAAAAGCAACCTCTTGATATAATAAAGTTAGTTAAATAAACTCAAGTTTCACATGAGCTTATAAAATTCTGCAGAGATGCTCAATTATAACGAAGTTTTGAATTAATGCCTGAATAGCTGTTTGGAACGAAACAATGTGTCGGCTGTAATAAAATTAAGCGGCCGTATAAAGTTGGAAACAGTGATGTATAACCGTTAATGTACGTAGGAATTTTATATGGGACTTTCAAAACGTTTAAAGGTGTTAGTTGCCTTAGTTTACTTTTATTAATTGTAAGAGTTTGACTTCGAAGTGTGCTTATTGAATAAGTAAGGGCGTACAGTCTAAGTTAATTCCGTAGATTTAGTTTGTCTTCTTACAATAAATTAAATCTTTTTTATTATTATTCTTCAAATATACAAAAGAACGGATGATTTTTTAAAGTATGCGAAAGAAAAAGAAACCTAGATATCAATTGAATAGAATATTTAGGAATCAAGCCATAAGCGATTCGCAATTAGTACCCAAGTACCACAAACATTCTTTGATATTGTGCGTAAAGGTCAAAATGTGAAGCGATGCAAATTTTGTGGATAAAATAAAGGGTATATTAGCATAGTAAAGAACAGCCATTTCCCCAAATTCAATATAGGAGAAAGGTTAAATGAAATATATTGAGGCCAGTACGGAGTTCATTTGGTGAATTTTAGCGGTGGTTGCTGCGATCTCTCTATTGTTGATGTACTACTTGTAATTCTGTTTTAAATGTTTTTTGTGCTTGCGCAAAATTGTTAGTTTGAATTTTTGAAAAACATCGATTTCGTTATTAGTATTGGAGGATCTATTTTCGGAAATAGGTGAGGCCACGAAGAATACGCTGAGTTCATAGTCCATACTCTTAAGAAATCGAAGTTAATATTAGTAATAATATAATGAAGTAGTGAGTATTTTTCTTTTTGATTTTGAATTTCACGATTTGTTAAGCAAGTTTAATACGTTTTTAAATAAGGAATTCTTTTAGTTTTCAATCACTTAAACTATTCAACCAATGGACACAATATGGCAATAAGGTGCAAAAATTTTTTTCTGTCAATCCTGACGGGGAGCGAGGTAGGCGCGGATAGCACACATTTAACAAAAAAAAAATCCACACGTGCAAGGCTTAATATAAGGTCGCTTTTTACATAATAACACAACAAAAATCACAATTTCCGTGGAGCACCGCTTAATGTCATTATCGTAGAATTAAATGACAGCGATCGCAAGTCACATAGGTTTGAATAAAAGTTTATGACCAGCTGCGCATGTATAACCAACGAAGGGTTCGTCTAGTCATCCCATCTCCTTTACATTGCTAGATACTCAAAGTTCAATCATGATAATACCAATTCCAAAATCTTCTTCACATTCATTTCATTAACTGCTACACCCTAGCCATGAAACATCTAAACCTTACCCATTAAATATAAGTGTATTAATATAAATGAATCACGGCATATTACCAGGTGCCATATTAATGAAAAGGTCAGTAATATTGAAAATTATAGCTCGTAAATAAAAGGGGCTCACCGTCATTGTCTGCAGGCAAGGCTGACGCTTTATATGTTTACGGTTAAAGTAATATGATTATGACGATGGTCGTCGGAAGATTATTTCGTGTCGCCTTTGTGGGTAAACGATTTATTTGACATTTATTTTCTAATTTGTAATTTCTTTATGTCTTTACGCGTTGCTTTTTTGATTCGGGTTTTTATTTTGAGTTCATTTTTATTACATTAACGTCTAAATGTGGAATATTGCCAGAATTGTTTTGAATTATTAGATGATTTGTTTTTCCATTTTGTTAGTAGGTTGGCATATTTCTTTATGAAAAAATATTATAATGTCTCTTATACAGATCACTCTTTGAAGTTTGATCATATCTTAGATTACAAGTACAATTATTTTAATTTAGCTCTACATAAATTGAACCTTGTTGCAGTAATCTACAATAATGTTGGAGCATCCTCTCACTCTTTACATTTGTAAAGACCATTTGGTCTAAACCGTAAACAGAATAAAGCTAGTCCTGAATATTCAACATGTCAATGTTTGCGAATATTACTTCCAAACGCTCAACATTTGCTTCGACACAGTCGTTTCAGTTACAACAGAAATTTAATTCGACAAATTCCAAGCTTAAATGCTTTGCTATGGTTCCGGGGAGCGATCGTAACTTGGACGGGACTCTCATGTCGCTGTGTACAGTAAAATATTTCGTGACGTAATCAAGTGAGGTCATTAGTACATTCATTAAGTGAAGGTTGAGACAGTTGCGAGTCTTAACGTATTTTATAATGGCTCAAATGGTACTCGGAAATGTCGCCAGGCTGTAGTTTCATTGTGATTGCGCTGACGTTAAACTTGAGGTTTTAAAATTTAGCACTATTTGAATAGAAGAATCGTGAGGCTGTACATGTTAAGATATTTCTAGGCGCTACAAAAGTCTGCTGGATAATTACCTATAGTAAAATAGCTTTTATGGTGAATTGTGGGGAAAATGATATTAGTTTGATGTCTAGTGGTAAGATGAGTAAACAAAATTACCTAGTGCGAACTTGACGCCGGTCCACGCGGTGCGTACATAGTGGAAGAGTCGGCGGTAGAGTGGGCGGTGGCGGCGGCGGCGTGCGGGCGCCTCCGCGTCGGGCGCGGGCGAGGGCGCGGGCTCCGCCGCCCCGCCCGCACCCGCTCGACCCTCCACCGACGACGCCGTGGCGTTCTGCACCCAGCTTTACTCGAAACGCGCCCGCGCCGCTAATGAAACCGCTCCATTACGCCACACGTTACGTACATACACATACACATGCACCACATCACATACACAAACATCCATTGACGGATTATTCACTTTTCATCGCTAGTGTTTATTCAGACGTGCTGACGGAGCGCCATCGAGCGTGACATGAGGCTATCGTAAATGACAAACCAACGCTTTGAGCGCGTCCGTGTCGGACTTTCCAAATGAATATTTAATAATTCAAAGGGCATTCGTAATGGATCGTGACGTAGTGGATCGTGTTTGTCGACAGCGGGGTTTGTTTCACAAACTTTGTGAATTTCCACTAATTAATTGTAAATTCCACTCGGCTCCACAAAAAAAAGCGGTGCATATCGCGCTGTTGTTTTATGTGTAATTTTCTTCTTGTTAAGTTTTTCAATAAGCGTTAGGAACGGGGGAAGCCGGAAATCTGCGAACAAAGAAACAACAATTGTTAGTCCTGTTAGTGGCGGGTGACAGGGCGAATTAGTTTTTGTTAGGAAAACGTTAACTAGCTTTGTCGTTCAATATTGAGCAGCAAACAGCATTATTGCCTTTTCTCGTTTAATTAAAACGTTTCGCGCTCAAAAATGCTGTTATATATTTATAATGAAAAATATTTATTTTAATTTTTTACTTTACTGTATATAGTACAGTACTTTTATAGCTACCTTAATTTTTATACGACCGACTTTTTTGAAAGCTTTATGTGGGCTAAGAAAACATAATGAGTATAAAATATACTGTATGTTGTTACTGGTTATCCATGAGATCCGTGTTGATGCTGCAAAAAGCCCGGTCTTAAATAAAGAAACCTAACGTATAGAGTTCTAAAAATACAAGCGTTTCAAAGAAAAAAGAACTCATATAAAAGTATAATATTTATTGCATGGTAAAGTGTCTCATATGACTTGTTTTTCGGTCTTTTAAATATCTTTCTACGTTAAGTAATAATTAATAATTCAATTACTAGTTTCAATATCGAAAATCGAAACATAGCCCGAAATAGTTCCCTACAACAGGCAGTTCCACTGTACAAATTGTGTCTTAGCTAGTTCTTGAATAACAATGGATGTTATTTATATTTGATTTGCATTAGAATCAAGGCGTCGCGTCGCTGGGCGGTGCTCATGCAAATGCAACGCCAAAACTCCGCCACGTACTCTCTGAACGTAATTGTTGTTTAATTGCATTTTCATCGTAGATGTACCGTGATGGAGGCAGTTTATATGAATAAATTCGCAACTATTTATACGCTGCGAGTATTTGACTATTTTTAGTTTTTCGATATTTGATTTTTTGAGTATGCAATTTTGCCTGTAAATAGCAAGTTAGCGTCTGTTAAATGAGACTTTACATAGCTAGTTTACTGGTGGTACGTCTCTCATATGTAAGAGCCCGTCTGGGTGGGACCACCGCATTGTCCTACCGCCACGCAGCAGTGTTCATGCACTATTATGTTTGAAGGACATTGAAGCCACTGCAACTATTGGACATAATGAGACTTAAGCTCTTATGTATCAGGTTGACGATCGCAGTGGAATGCCACACAATACTTTGTAACTCAAGGTGCTGGATGGTGTTGCTACTGTTTATGGGCGTCGTATCACTTACCACCAGGCAAACGGCATGCTCGTCTCATCATTCAATGCCATAAAAAAAAACAATCATTTAAAACTAGGACGCAGTCATAGAGTAGCAAGTTGTAATTATATTTACTATAAATAGCTAAAATGAAATTTAGAAAGAATTAGACCTTATAGGCCTATTCAACGGAACGGTATGCTCGTGTCGTCATTCGATGCAATGAATAAAATAGTATAATGTAATAGCGAATCCTCTACGTCAGTTTTTTGTGAAAAAAAGCAGTATCGTCCCGGTCACAACGCACATATAAAAGAATCCTCTTCATACATTACCTCAGTAACGTAGTTGTATTGCGTGCGTAGTACAACCACCGTGTTGAGGTTTCGAGTTCAAATCCTGGGGCGGCCAAAGTGATATTGGATTTCTCTACTCAGCATCAGCCTAGAGTCGTGAATTTGTGTACGACATGATGATAGGATTGATTCGTATCACATCATGGGACGAACCACTAGGCGAAAAGTGAGTGCCTTGTTTACACATCTGCCTACTCCTTTAGGGATAAAAGTGTGATGTGTTTGTTTTGATCATTTTTATATTAATTTTGTTAACCTAAATACAGACCATCGAACGAAGCTAGAATACGGTTGTTTCATAATAAATTGGAAGGATTCAGATACATTTTTTTTTATCAATAATTGCCAGTCAAATCATAAGTACCTATAATATAAAAAACATGTATTTTTAATCGATTACCTCGCAAAAGCGTAATATTAAAGTACCTACACAAAATTAATTAACTGCCGGAACGTTGTCTAGTTGTTTGCATTTTGACCTCAATTAGAATTCTAATTTAGGTAATAAGCTTTCGACCCAGTTTCTTCATTTAGGAATTAAGCGCTGTTTGTTTTACGTGAGAGGTAAACAATATTATTATTTTTGGGTGTCATATTTGATAGAAGAAACCACGAAGAAAATAAACTTCCTCCGTGGAAGAAACTGACAACGTTTATTTTTCTTCTTTTTTCTACTTATAATCCTTGTCGTAAGTTTCAAGTGACATGTATTAGTCCACGAGGCCGTAAACAAATAATTTTAGACTGGAATTAATTTGTTATTCTCATTAAGCGGAGAATTTCGCAATACGTCTGACGTAATAGGAAAGTGCGTTGAAAATGCAAAGTGGCTACACCATGCTACGTCTGCTAAGTGTAGCCTACGGCGTAGAGGGCTGTGTAGCGACTAGCGTCGTAGTAGACTGGTGAGTGGCGTAATTATTTTCACAATAATCATATTGTATTGTTACCTATTTGAGTAAAAAATGTGTAAAAGATACTTGCTTTTTGCTTCCAATCTGTAGTTTTAGTTTATCTTGATAAAAAGTTGATAGCATATTTTTTGCGCATTTGTATGGGAATAGTTAATTTTGAGAGCTTATGAAATTTTCATCATCATCGGCCACACGACGTCCAGTGCTGAACATAGACCTCCCGTAAAGATTTCCAGACGGACCTGTCAAAAGCGGCCCGCATTCAGCGCGTTCCTGCGACCTTTATCAAGTCGTCTGTCCATCTTGCAGGTGGACGGCCGACGCGTGTTTTTTCATTCATCATTATCGTGTGGCTGATGATGATGAATGAAAAAATTGTGAAATTTTCGGTGTGATTAAATTCCATAACGTTTGAGGAATGTGATATGAACTATGGACTTTATCTTTTGATTCTCTCTGTGGTAGACGCCATCTTGGTTTAGTGTGGTGGAATATGCTTAACCCAAGAACTAACAATTGCATTGCAAGAACTAATAAAGGTATAAATAAAATATATTTTTGAGTAAGATAAAATGGCTTCTAAACTTCTGGCGCTCTGACGCAGAATATATAAGTTGAAGTTATAAATCACTGCGTGAAGAACTCAGTCCACTACCGACCTGTCTCAGTTTTATATCCATGGGGACAATAGGCCCGTCCGAGAGCCATACAAACACTTTCATCCTTAACCATAGTACAAACCAACGTCAACCTTATTCCAAGGCAATAAGAGCTTACGGAAAACGTAGCAAAAGTTGTAGGTTTATAAATTAGACCATGCGTCACTGTCAGCCTGGAACGGGTACAGACGCGAGAGGACGCCTCGTAATAACCTGTGAAATGAACGTTTGATGACCACTCGGAATACAGACGTTTTCGAGCTTTAGCAATAATTGCTAAGTTTTATATAAATTGGCGGCATTAAACTTGCTGGATTTATGCACAGAGGAAGCTTAATTGGCCTTTCTTGGAGTTGGTGTCTCAGTTCTCGTTGTGATTTAATATTTGTAATGGAAGTATTCTGATATTTTGACGCTGCTTTATAACATTTATTCTTCTAATATAAGTAAATGTTATTGATGGTGATAACGATGAACCAATCTCAATACTTAAAATATATGTACTTTATAGACATACTTAGACTGGGGAGAGATAGTCATCTCTGGTCAGACGACACTCTATCTCTAACCCATCTTTCTTCTGTAACCTCTCCCTTCTACTTACCACCACGTGTAGTGGGGTCACTTTAACGTACCCGCATAAAAAATATTAGTTAAGATCAATATTAAGCCTATTCGTGACATTTTTACTTTTCATCTACGAAATTAATCAAACAAATGGAGGTTACATCAAAGACCAGACGTTGAAACACCGAGCTATTATAGAAAAAATGTCACTGATGGACGAATATAGACCTCATGAAGAAAAACACGGCTGGCTGTCATAGACATTTACCGCGATTAATAGCCTAGTCTATATTTTAGAGATAAGTAAGTGCAAAAAATTACATTATTGTGATGCAGCTATTTTTATCACCTGATTTTGATTTCATTTCTTGTTTTACAAATTTAGATTGTTTAGACCGAAACAGACCCCAGGTTTGTATCCACAGCCTTTCTACAATACCACTAAATTAGCATAGAAAAGTGAACATTGGAAATTGCATAAGTTTAAAAAAAATCTTTGACATGTTATATTTGTCCCTAGACCTTATCAACCATTGATTTACGTAGCCATTTGTTGTACAAATGAATATTGAATCCAAAATTCTTCAAGTACTGATTAACCAGTTACTCTTCAAGACTTTCGACGCTATTGTTCGGATACAATATGACTAGGGCCTTTCATGTGTCAGTGAACTGCAACTTTTGAGCAGGGTTGCCACAATCAACAGACAACTCAAGTCGAGTGTGATCAAGTAGCGTCACTAGACACTGTCGCGCACAGCCCTTGTCACTGACTAACAATGCGTGAAACTTCTTAGAATGGAGAACAAAGTGATGGAAACCTTGAGAAAATCTTTGTCGATTTAATTTAAGAATATATTTCGTACTGATTGGAAGTTTATGAAAAATTATGTGTTTTATTAATTCTTTAGTACTTTAAAAACTTAACTATTATTTTATAGGAAGCTTCTTGTAAAAAATTAAGTCCGCTGACTATGTGATAATTTTTTTGTGTTTTTGCTTATAATGTGGTGACCTAACATACACTGAGAACTTGCTCATCGTCATAGCAATCGATTATTAGACAAAAAGCAACCTAAAAAAACATATCAGCAGAAATGATGATAAAAGCATAAGGCTCAACATTGGGAAACTAAACTGTTTTATATGTTATTCACGGTGAATTTAACTTAAGTTCTTGAATAGTGAAATCACTTTTCAGGCAGTTACGGAAGTAGTTAGCAACGACAGGTTACTGAATGGTTCCCGAGCGTAACTCGGTAGTATTTATTCCCACCGGAAGCGAAACTAACACCCTTCACTATCATTAATTATTAGACTCATTACTAGCTTTTGTACCCGGCTTAGCCCCGGCAACAGAGTCTCCTTATATATTTTCCCGGGATAAAAGTAGTCACGTACTTCCTAGGGTCTCAAATTATATGCATACCAAATTCCGAATCCATTCGTTAGTTTTGAGTTTATTTCTTCTAGACAAATGAGGCGGGACTTTGTTTTTTTAATATTTAAGAACAGACTAAAATTTTGCTCGCGACTGTACTCGAGCTTGTCTGTTATTAGAAAAAAAAATAACGAAAATAGTTCTACAGATACCTATTATAGAATCCTACTTCCTACTAATGTTATAAAGGCGAAAGTTTGTAAGAATGTATGGATGTATGGATGTTTGTTCTTCTTTCACGCAAAAACTACTGAACGGATTTCAATGAAATTTAGTACACGGGTAGATCATGTCCTGGAAAACATAAAGCGGGACTTTTATACCGGAAAAACTTTTTAACGCGGGCGGAGCCGCAGGCAAAAGCTAGTCATCTATAACCAACCAGCAACATTAAGTATCTACAGTACTTTATCTAAATAACTAAATTTAATACTGGGTTCAACAGTACCATGTGTAAAACAACACTTCAGTCCCACATTACGAATCATAATAACCCCAGAAAAATTCCAAACAATTTGTCCAAAGATTTATAACAATTTTTTTTTACATTTAAATAATATTTTAATCTTAGCTACTAATTGACACAACTGTATAACAAAGGCTTTATAACAGGATGAAGGGTAAAACAGCCAAAAATTACAAAACAATATATTTCATAAAATTCCTAGGATTTCTAAAGCACGAACGATATTTGAACAAAAGTAGCCTACCCTTTGATAATAATCTAGCGACAAATAAAATGCCACTTTATTTCTCTTTTTTTAGAAAAGCTATTCAAAGTTAAGCCTATAGTTTTCCTTGGCGTTACTTTTTCTCGTCTATTATTTAGTTTGCAAACCTACTTTTTAAAACGTTGCGAATCTAATTTGTCTTTGTTAGGTAAATGTATTATTAGAATCTACCTATTCGTAATTTAATACTAAAATAAATTTAATATTATTTCGTGAGAAATGGCAACAAGTAAAACTTACACAAAATAATATCATATTCGAAAATAGGAACTAAATTCCATCGTATATCTTTGTTAACCACAATAGTACCTTTTATAGAGCAACAATAAATAGAAAGTATTTTAGAAAATAATATTAACACAACGTAAGTCCTCTTGTTACTAAAATTAAAAAATTATGTTGACACAACAACCTGAGCAACATTTCTTCACATAAAATGTAAAAGCGTCGTTCATAAGAAAAATTATGATGCATAGATACATAAGTAAACGATATTAACGCAAGAGTACACTGCAGGGAACATGTATTTTTCCTGAAAAAGATAAGAAACAAAAAAATAGAATGAAATAAATCTTCTCAGCAGATAGCGAGTTGAAGAATATTACGGAAAGTAGCTCTATATAATAAAGAAGGTTTTGCTGAGAACTCAGAGTGTTTCAAATTATATGTTTTCATTGCATTCAACCGTCTTATTAATAAATGTTGCCTAAAAGTGGGCACATACGATGCGATTTGGTACAGCCGAACCATTAAAATAGTATGCCATCGAACCATATCGCATCGTGTGGGGCACGGTTCGATGGACATTATTATTATTATTGTTGGTACGGCTGGTTCAATGGCTTGTCCATCAAGCTTGGTTGGATACAACTGGACATCGCATGGTACGGTTCGATCGTGTGGCGTGAAGACTGTACCGCGTGACGAATTGGTACGATGATACCAAATCACATCATCTGTTAGTAGTATTATATATGTCAGTAAGTGGTATCTCCGATATTACATATTACTCAACAAAATATGATAAATCACAAGACATGGAATAACTGTTACTTACCACTAGATGATAATTAATAGACATGAATCTATTGCAGTACCTACTTGTCTTCTTTATACATCATGAGTATTAAGTAAACCAATCGGGATGAGTATCCGGCTATTATCCGTACTATATAATATTATAAAGCTGAAGAGTTTTGTTTGATTGTTTGTTTGGTTGAACGCGCTAACTTAGGAACTACTGAATCGGTTTTGAAAATTCTTTCACTAATAGGAAGCTACATTACTCCTGAGTGCTATAGGCTACTTTTTATCCCGGGAAAATATTTTTGATCCTGGAAAAACTTTTTCACGCGGGCGGAGCCGCGAGCAACACTTAGTTGAAAATAAGAGGGAGAAAGGTTGGGTGAGTAAAAAAAAAAGTAATAGGGGGAAATTGTTACGGAGTTTTATAATGATACTTCGATAATATTATGTATTTAACATAATACTAAATATACTAAATACAACATAATACTTATTTTTATTATAAATACAAAAATAAGTATCATTTAAAATAATGTCTAGTGGCAACTGGTGGAGCTAAGCCAGTTAAAATTATCATTATGTACGAGTATTATAAAGCAACTATAGGTTCTATATATAAGTTAGCTATAAGATAATTGTACCGTTCTTTATATGACCGTTTGTTTCCCAATATATAAATAATATAATCCATCGAAAGTAAGGCATATTGACTCATGATAGTCTATTTTGAGATAGTCGTTGCCTATTACCGGGTAAAAACAAAATTAACAACATCCCAAATACTGAATCCCCTTGATTCCAATAAACATTAAATGGACTTACTAAAATTCATCAAAAATAACAGTGAATTCACTGTGCAGGCCAGTGACTTCCATTCACAAACGATAAAGCTACATTCTGAACTTTTTTACACCAAACATTATGTATACAAAGAACTGATTTATGACTTTCATTTCGTATTACTAATTAGTATGAGTTGTTATTTAAAAGCTGCCATGTTCAGTTGTTTTAGTGGAAAGATTGCTATCAGCTAATTTAACATTGCTCGTAAAAAAAGTACAGTCAGCTGCATAAGTAGCTGAACAAATTCAAAATTTCAAATTGCCTACAGACTTTTGTGTTCTTACTAATCTTCTTTTTCTCTTCACAAAAATAAAACCAAAAGAGAGTTATTTTACTTCAAACGAAGATTAAAACATTTTCAGTTTAACTTAACGCGTATATATACCGGGTGGAAGGGAAACGCTCTCTATACCGGAACGGAACAGAACCATAACATTAACGAAAAACTATATTCATTTGCAAAGCTAAGCGATAATACTTACGATTTTAGTGTTTCCGTAATTCATGCGCGCACAATGTAAAGCGTACAAAAAACTGGGTAGGGTACAAACTACAAAGCAAACGCCGACAAGGCGGAGGCAGCCGCGGTGCGCCGGCCACGCGGTCGTTAACCCGTCAGCTGATGTACGTGTTTCATTACGATTTTTTTGAAATATTGACCTTTTTTACTATGTTTTTCAGAATAATAGTTTGATTTATCTATCCATACGTGAAGCTGTACAGAAATTTGAGAAAATCCTACTAAAATTGTAACAATGCGATCGCGATTTTTTTAGTGCTATCACGTCAGGAATAACCAATACTATCACCTGTATTAGTTTCCGAGAGCGTTTCCCTTCCACCCGGTATAGGCAATTTGAAATTTTGTTCAGATTTTGTTCAGATACTTATGGTGCTGACTGTACATTAATACAGTCTAGACTCTGACGTAAAAAATGTTTAGTTTCAGCATAGAAAATATCAACGTAATGGACTTTTTGTATCTCATTCCATATTTTTAAATATGTTTTTTTTTCGTTTTCATATTCCGAGTCGGGCAAAGTGAAATTGGGTTTTTCTACTCAGTTTCAGCCGGGAGTATGGAATTTGTACCCGATATCGCGATAGGATCGCCTCTTGTCACATCATGGGACGGAACACACTTGGCGAAAAGCCGTTGCACCTCTGCCTACCTCGTCGGAGATGAAGGCGTAATGTGTGTGTATTATTTTTGTTCTAAATTCAAATATGATATAACTGTAAATCTAATGATTAAACTTCCCCTAAACGCCTATCTTAGAAGTCGGCATTGAACCTATGATCGTCTGCAACTATGGTCGTGGTCACTGATCGCTATGATCGCTACGTAAATTTCAGTGATCTTTTTTTGCGGTGAAAGTACTGCTATTCCGAGTCGGCTCCGAGGCAGGTATGTCGGGGTTTCGTTTCAGGTGATCTCTTTTGCTGTACAGAAAACACACACATACACGCGCCTATTATCCCGAAAGGGTAGGCAGAGGCGAAACTAGTGCACCCACTTTTCGCTGTGGGTATTCCGTCCCATTATGTGATAGGGGGCGAGCCTATCGCCATATCGGTCACAAATTTCGGTCTCCGGGCTGATACTGAATTGAAAAATCCAATATCACTTTGCTCGACCCGGGGATTGAACCCGAGACCTCAGCATTGCAGTCGTACCAGAGTTTTTGTATTCAATATCAGCTCGGAGCTTGGAATTTGTGCCCGATATGGCGATAGGCTCGCATTCTATCACATCATGGGACGGAATAACGGCGAAAAGTGGGCGATCTAGTTATGCCTCTGCCTACCCCTTCGGGGACAAAAGGCGCGAGTACGTGTGTGTGTGTGTATAATAAGCGGTAAATATATAATGTGTATTTATACCCTACAACTTAGGGTCATTCAAGCGGAACGTGAAGAAGCAAATGTGCAGACATTACTGTGCCGTCAGAGATGTTTATCTCTTGTCGGTTGACATTTTTTGAGCTTCACTTCACTTGCCATCAAATGCAGTGAAGGCATCGAAAAAAAAATTAAGAAAGTAATAAAAAAAATGCGTGTCTATTATTTGTTACTTACATTCGAGATAGCTGTAGCTCATTTGGATGATTTATGTGATCTGAAACAATAAAAGACCGTTGAATAAACGATGAAATTATAATCGGAGAGCGCAATGGGATTTAACCGGTTTCAGGAAAGAATTTTTGAAACCTTGCGTTTTTATATAAGAAACCCCAGGCCAAAATTTCATACTTCTAGACCCAGCCGTTTAGGCTGTGCGTCGCGTTGTTTATCCGTCAATAATTTAATTAAACCGTGTATGTATTTGTTGGTCCGCATTTTTCGTGCGAGATATAAAAATATTATGGAACCCGGTAATAGACGAAACTTATTTATCAAGTTTTTTAAAACTGAAATTCTCAAAAACTGTTGCCTCATAAACAGCATCATTGTTAAAGAGTTCACTGTAGGTATTAAATTCCTCTGTACACGTCACTCGTTATCCAAAATGTATAATAAACGCATGCGCAGCATCGGTGTCAAGTGACACGATCAGCCACAGCGTTCCAATTTAGCGGGGAAGAATTTCGTATAAAATTAAAAACTCAGGTGTCCTGTAGACAAACTGATTTACAGCGTGACTGCCACTTACTGTACCATTGTGTGGACAAATGTGTGCTAATAGTTCAGTGTAACACAAGTTGTTACGAACTAAAATATAAGTATTATGATTTATACTAACGGTTGTTATGAAGAAAAATTACCTATAGTTTCCAGAGTTTGCTCCCAACTGGGTTATCTAGCGTAAGTACTTGTATAATGCATGAATATTTATGATGATTTGGTAAATCAAGTTGCTTAATTGTTCACGCTATCACTGAATACAATACGTGTATCCTTACGTATTATAAAACTAAGTCCCATCTAAACTAGTGTCAATCTGTTTAAACGCGATAAACTCAAAACTACTAAACAATTTTTGATGAAATTTCGTATGTTGATAGATTAGATATGATAGATAGAGACCCTAGGCGGGATATAGTTTTTTTATCCCTAGAAAATATCTAGCGCGACATTTTATCCCGCAAAAACTCTAACACGCGGGCGAAGCAAAAGCAAGTGACATAATATAAAAAAAAAACAAAAATCCGACTGCGTCAATATCTGCCATCTTTATTAAATTTATTGAATAACTGAAACGATAGATGCGAGATTTATTTTTTTACTTTGGTTTTGAATAATCTTAGTGGACAGTGTTCACAACCGCTGTCGGAGGCATAACACGCTTTCTTCTCATCATTTGGTTGGTGATATAGGTAGAGGAACAAAATCTCAGAGTGAGCAGATGCCTCCGACTGCGTGAGGAAACATTGTGAGGAAACATACATACCTGACAATTTTCCATAAGAATTTCGAGGGTATGTGAAGCCTGCCAACCCGCACTAGGCCAGCGTGGTGGACTAAAGCCTAAACCCTCTCAGTGGTAGATGAGGCTCAGCAGTGGGCAGTATATAATACAGGGTTGATTGCGCTGCATTGCACCGCAAACAGTCATAAGGCTATAAGCTGTTGAGTTTGGTGGTTAGGTTTTTCAAGGTGAAGAGGCCAGCGCCTCATCTGCCTTACCACAATACAGCCCTCCTTAGTCTATTCACTAATTGTGAAGGTTTTAAGAGTTGGGTTTCCAGCGGATTGGGATGGGCATATAGATGATCTCCATATTTCCTTTTGTACCTCTCTATTTCAGATTGGGCTGTTGGCGTTGTACAAATAGCTCTATAGATCAGTGCAGTGATTTAGGGTATTTGAAGCAGAATAGCTTTGTATGTGGGTAAAGCCGGCAGCCAGCGAGCTACATGTAGTGAATTATAATTCAGATTTTTTAATAATTTTGATATTGTAACTCCTATAATATAAAATCATTAAACGTTATGGTGATTATAATATTTCTTTCATCACAATAAATTTCGGGCATCGTAAGCCCCTCTGCAACACAACACAATGAAACCACGAAGTATGAAATAAAATGAATACCGTGGATTTTGTTTTGCGGATTATCGTAAATGGCGAAACTATTGTTCCAAGAGGTTTACATCGCTTTGAAATATTTCATCGTACAAAGCCCAAAACAGCTCGAATATTGCGATGGCTCCTCCGGTTTGAAGATAGCACGATGATTTTTTGTTTTAGATGTTTGTAAATTTTAGTCCATGAGGTCGTGGAAAAGTGAGACCGCTGTACTTAATCGTAAGTATAATGGCGTTCAGATAGATTGATAAAGAAAAACTAAGCAAATCGCTCTGCAATATGCTTGATAAAGTGTATTTCGCAGACACAAATTTAGAGTAGTAAATAAAATAGATATGAATTATGGTTTGAAAGCCATCCGTCTGCGTTTCCGCAAACATATGAGACGCTCTGCATCGCTACGGCAGACGCAACACCCTAAACGTATTGTTGTATTGAATGCGCAGAGCTCTGTAAGGCCGTTTCGTATAACTCCCCCATAGGCTACTCAACTAGAAGTATTGGCAATAGGCTTTAAAAAGCTTCACCTTCACTGCGTTCGTACATCGAGCAAACCTACGGACGAGCATATTACTCCGTACTGCCAGAACCATATGCTCCCTTTCAATATCCTCGTCATCTTGAAGGTCACTGGTCACAATGCGACCGAGATACCTGAAACTTTCAACCTGTCTCATAGAAACCCCGTCAAGCCGAACCGGAACCCCATCTTATGCCACCAACATTTTGTTTCACCAAAAGTTTTTTCAACAAGAACGCGCCATTAATTGAACCTTGGCGCCAACTTACGAACAACCATTCCAACCATTCTATCCAAAGCCTGCACTACACTACTCGCAAAGTTACCTCGACGAAGTACTCGTCGAAGTTCACCGAAGTCCGAACTATGTGGCTACACACTCGTGCAACCTCGCGAGGAGCTCAGTCGCCCGGCGCCCGCGCGATAGGTATCATGGATGATGTTCAAATGGCAGCTGCCGTTGCAATGCGTACTCTCGCGTATTATAATTATATTAAAATTTACGTGCGTATTTATAATTCAACGAAAATTAAAAAGAAATGGATGCATGATGCTAACACACACACACACACACACACACGCGTACTCACGTCTGTTATCCCCGAAGGGATAGGCAGAGGCGCAAGTAGAGCATCCACTTTTCGCCGTTATTCCGTCCCATGATGTGATAGGTGGCGAGCCTATCACCATATCGGGCACAAATTCCAGACTCTGGGCTGATACTGAATAGAAAAACTCAATATCACTTTGCCCGACCCGGGGATCGAACTCGAGACCTCAGCTTTGCAGTCGTACACGATACAACTACGCCATCGAGGCAGTAAAATGATGCTTATATTTTTAATATTTTTAGAAGTAAATGCTAAAACTACTGAACGGATTTCGATGATATTTGGCACATGGATAAACCTACTCCTGGATCAACACATTATAGATCGGTTATTTGGCCACGGATCTTGCTTTTTTTTTTGTTGGAAATATTTTAATTTTAAATCAGGTTTTTTGATAGATGGTGCTGGCGTTGTAAAGATGGTGCCATAGTGAATAAGGGGCTTTTGTAACGTTATACCGCAAAGCTCTAAATAAATATCGTTGTTTTAATTGCAATATATTATTATAGATCAGCTTTTGCCCGCGGCTTCGCTCGCGTTAATAAGTTCTTTCGAGCTAAAAGTACATAAAACCTTCCGGTTGAATCACTCTAT
Organism: Lapara coniferarum; assembly: GCA_949316025.1. Taxonomy (NCBI): domain Eukaryota; kingdom Metazoa; phylum Arthropoda; class Insecta; order Lepidoptera; family Sphingidae; genus Lapara; species Lapara coniferarum. The sequence goes on from OX438920.1 coordinate 5,431,535, forward strand.
TAGCTATCTATTTATAAAAAACCGCATCAAAATTCGTTGCGTAGTTTTAAAGATTATAACAGTACTGTTAATCGTGTTCTGTGAACTACCTACGGAACGTTAAATACAACCTGTGCTCATGAAGTCTCGATGCGAACTGAAGTGAGCCGAGTAGTGTAGTAAGACGCCTCGTGTTCGAACCTCGGGACACTTCGAGTCCTTTGACTCGGGCGCAAAAACCGACAACGACTGGAAGTCGCTCGAGGCGAGGCGAGGTTACACGAGGCGAAGCGAAGTGCCCTTCCACACTATCTTATTCAACTTCGCGAGTGGTGTAGAGCAGGCTTTATTCGGCCAACTTCGATCAACTTCGCGAGTGGTGTAGTGCAGGCTTTACAGTGAAATACAAATAAAGCTGTAATTAAACTTTGAAGGATATCAATTTGTACGATATTCCTCTGGGCTATTAATATTAAAGTTCAAAAAACAATATTGTTTTAGTTCTGCGAAACTTGCTTCGTGGAACGCTCACTATTGCTGTGTTTTTTAGTAAGTGGTGCTTCTAGAAACTTGATTTACAAGCAACGGAGTCAATTATGTTCAGGAGATATGAATTTTTAAGTAGGAATAATACAATGAAATTGAATTCGCATAAAAGCGCAAACGTAGACCTTCAATTAAAAGTAGTTTAGTTGTTCTGACTGACAGGCATAGTAGGAGTTTTATATCGGTAAAGAAGAATTGCACGAGCGGAGCCGCGCACATAATTTAGTACATCACTAAATAGTTCCTGCAACAGTCTGACACGGCATAATACATTAGATGCAAACTCCTTCAAATCAAATCACTTACAAACTATAGTGTCGAGTAAATGTATATTATGTAAATGACGTAATAAGTTTACTGTGACTTCACAGTAGTTTAAATTGTGTCACGAGCAGACGTGAAGTTCGACTAGAGCAATGCAATGCGATTAGCGCAGTGCTTCACGAATTACAATAGATTTACAAAGGACTTGATTGTAGCCTTCATTTCAGAATATTAGAGATAATAATAATATCCCTCCTAGCCAGCTTCGGCCACGGCGGCCAATCTCAACGTAGATCAGCCAGGTACGCAGGAGATATTATAGTGCACAAGTGTGTGCGCAATACACAGGTGCACTCGCTATTCCGTCACTCTCATAGTCCGGTGAGACGGCAATCCGATATGACCGGAAAGAGATCAGGCGCATAAAAAAAGTCTGCCTTGAGGCCCCGCTAATTAACGTTGTTAGTACTAGAAAATAGTTGCATATTTTACCGCAACATGGCGGGGATTTTTATTTTCCTGGTCGGCCTGTAATATGTTTATTATATTATATAATTACCAAAACCATCCAAAATTGGACCTACTTATGCAAACAGGAACCAACCCACACCAAAATATTTTCTACTAGTTGATGTTTAAACTAAAATATTTTTGGTTTACAAATAGTTGATTGATATAAAATGTTTGGCATTTTACGAAGTAACAACTGAGGTATTTGGACAATTATTAACTATATGAAAATATTAAGCCTGCTACTTATTATATAATTTTTTTAATGACCAACTCAAATTTTATGGGCTTGTGGGTTGGTTCCCTTTTGCGAAAGTAGGTCCAATTTATTGTCAGCTATGCGCGCCCTAATGCTAGTCTTAAGTCGGAGTGAAGTGGCGGAGCGGCGCGACGCGACGTGGTGTCATGAAATCAATTTGTACCTGCGGATTGCTTTTGTTAAAACGAAACGAAATATTCTTCAGAATAAAGCTTTAAAGCATTTTAGCATAAATTTGATTTTGAGTCCAATCAGCGACTACAGCTCAATACGTTTACAAACAAAAAAAGAAGGAAAACTGAAAAATATCGATAATTGATTAATTACGTTCTGTTACTTATTACTTGTGTCTGCTATTTTTTCTGTACAGACGCAGAAAATAAGATATTTTTATACTTATAAATAGAGATTCAATGAAAACAGAGCTTCAAATTGCTCGTCAAATGCACGCTTACGTGACTGTTGTATAAAATCTGGCGACGGCACTCGATTTGTTACTGGTGGAGAGCCAGTGGCCGTTCAGAAAATGCACTGCTATTTGCTCTTTCTACACTTAGGTCAATACGAACTACTGTGAAGTTATTTTTACCAGCTTTAATGTACTTTCAGGTAATGTGCTAGTTAGAGGATTACTATGTGATTGTTTTAACGGTTTTTGCTTCTAGAATGCTGTTGGTAACTATTCAGTTGTGTGGAGATAAAGGTTTGCATAGTATTCTCTTTTGTATTTGTTTATTTTATGTAAACAATGAACTCGGTTTTTTCTCGGTCACAACTGTATCGCAATTTAGGCTAATGTACTCAATGAGGTTGTTAGAACAGTGAACAGTGAAGATCTAGATTCGTCATACGGAATTAGGAAAATACCGCTAGCTTTGAAATTTCACACAGGTATCTGTGGTATTTTTTTACTACATTAAATGTACGAGATATAAGATATTAATATCAAGGAAAAATAATATCAAAACCCGAATAATTTTGAATAGAAATGTAGACATTTATTACACGAGACTAACTAAAGGCCTATAACAGCTTATTGATTACTTATTCCGACCGTATGTTTCTTATTCCATTGCCGTATGGAACACATTCGGATACATAAACATGGTATACTCTCATAAATAATACTTTCCCGGCTGACAATCCTTTGCCCGAGCCGTATGCTAAGATATATTCAGCACAATATGTGCAGCAATTCACAAGAAAATGCATTTTGAAAATGAAATATATTTTGTATAGGAATAGTCTCGTTAATCATGTTTTAGGTTTCATTGTGAAACTTCGCCGAAAGTAGTTTTACTCGGAATCGTGATATACACACGGTTTTGAAACTCTTAGCGGCTTCCTAAACAACGGTTGGGAACAAATAAAGAATTTACTGGTGCTTTCCACGGAAGCCGGCGTGGATTGATTACTTGTCGAGTTCCAAAGAAACTAACAAACTAACTTTCGGTTTTTTGCTGTACAATTAGCTATATAAGTAGCTGAACGAATTTAAAACTTTAAATAGCAGCTACACTTTTGCGCTTTTGCGATTTTGGTTTTCTCTTCACAAAAATAAAATTAAAGGACTTACAGATTAGATTAGACTTATATTTCGATTTGATTTATTTAGTAGACTTAGATTTACATCACACAAAGAAAAAAAGTGTGTCAATTAAAAGTAAAACGTGGAGGTGATTTAAAATGTAGTTGCCTGTTTACGGGGGAACATTGCACTTTGTTTTTATAGTTTGATGTACATATACATATACACCCACGCCTTTTATCCCCGAAGGGGTAGGCAGAGGCGCAACTAGTGCACCCACTTTTCGCCATTATTCCGTCCCATGATGTGATAGGGGGCGAGCCTATCGCCATATCGGGCACAAATTCCAGACTCCGAGCTGATACTGAATAGAAAAACTCAATATCACTTTGCCCGACCCGGGGATCGAACCCGACACCTCAGCTTTGCAGTCGTACTGTAATACAACTACGCCACCGAGGCAGTCCGTCAGTTATAATTATAATATTGACAGTTGAAAATAACAAACACTAAACTCCAGAAAGAAATATAGTACTAGTTAAAAGTACTTACTTTAATAGAAGCCTTTATCTTCAAACATTATATATGGCCGAACGCAAGTCTCAAACCTATCCTAAATTATCTCTACCATACGAAGCACTGACTGTATAACAAAGCACTAATTTCAGCCAGCGAAGCCAATTAGACCTTAATAAATGGGTTCTCTTGCACACAGGGTGAATTAGCTGTAGCGATCCAACGTGCTAATTGTTATGCACGTATGGTCATGATATCTAGCTGGAATATTCTAGAAATTGTAGCTCAGTACTATGCAAAGTACATAGTACGTATATGGGCGTTATCAGAAGTATCACCCTTACATCCTTACGTAGTATAAACAAAGTCGCTGGCCGTTTCTGTTCGCGATAAACTCAAACACTGTCGAACGGATTTCTATGTTTGGTATGGAGATGGAGAGAGATTCTTGGAAGGTTTTAGGCTATTTCTTGTCAGGCAAAATATATAGCGGGACTTTTATCCCGGTAAACCTCTTTCACGCGGCCGAAGCTGCGGGCAAAAGCTAGCTTGGTATCATCCTACTAATATTATAAACGCGAAAGTTTGTAAGAATTATGGATGTATGGACGTTTGTTACTCTTTCACGCAAAAACTACTGAACGGATTTCGATGAAATTTGGCACACGGGTAGATCATGACCTGGATTAACACAGACATTTTTATCCCGAAAAAACTCATTTACCCGGGTGGAACCGCGGGCAATAGTTAGTATACAATAATCTTTATTTTTATTGCAACTATAAGTGAGTGGTTTTTCTGCTCAGTATCAGCCTGAAGTCTAGAAATTGTGTCGGATATGGTGATAGGCTCATACCCTATCACATTATGGGGCGGAAAACACAATGCGAACAGTGAGTGCCCTGTTTGCACCTCTTCCTTCGGGGATACCTAAAAGGGCGATGTGTGTGTAAAAACATCTCATATACTTCTATCACTCAGATACATGTATTTCTTATGTCTATGAAGGTAAATATTGTTTTAATATAAGAAAAATTTAAAAAATATTCACTCAATATAATAGTCTCATTATATCTGTATCTTTTCTATACTAAAAGCTTGAATGTATGGTTATTAATCTCTTATTTTTAATTGTAGTCATCAATTAAACAAAAAAAGAAGTCAAAAGAATCCAAATATAACCATAAATAATTTGAATCGAAATATTACGCGCCTAGCGAAATCTCAAGGTAATTATAAAAAAACAGTGAATATTCAAACGAAACAGTGGCAGTAAGTCGCGATGTCGAGAAGGCAGCTGTCTTAGAACTTGACGACTGTAAAACGTGGCGTAAGGTTGACAGCCTTGTTAGTCTGACGCCGCGCCGGTGAATTTTCAAACTCATTCCGGAGTTGGGATTTAATTAAATGCAGAAATAAATATGGACAGGCTGGTGAAATTTTCAGTGTGTTGTCAATATTTATTTTTGTTTATCCTATTCGGGAAGCTTACGCTTGAGGTTATGTTGTAAGTAGTTATGTATATTTGTATTTATTAAGTTACATTCTAGGTATTATATAACATAAGAAATAACATGTTAACAGATGTTAACATATCGCGTTAGAAACACCGATATGCGCTCCAAAGTCAAATTGCCGGTGTAGCTCAGAAAGCCGCTAAGCTTAAATGGAACTGGGCTGGCCACATTAGGCGTATGCCTGACGAGCTTTGGGCCAGGATTACTACTTTGTGGAGCCCTGACATTGCTCGTAGGCGTAGAGGTAAACCAAAAAAGAGATGGCGGGATAAACTGGATTAATTTGTCAGTAATTGGTTCACTTAGCGCAGCATCGCGATTCATGGAAGGATCCGTGGGAGGCTTTTGCCCGACGTTGGGACATTATAGGCTAATACAATACTAGTTACACAATTCTCATGCTCAGCTTGTAGATACGTGATACGCTTACATTAACTATACTGATCCACATTCTGATATACAGAAACTACAAGCTAGATATTCTAAACTATAGTATCAAAGGATTTCAACTATGAACCTACCTAAACATGTACACAACTTAGCTTTAGCAACAATATCGATTGTATGTTACTATGTTGTTACGTACACATACAATATCTGTGACGTGTAGTCACCCACATAAGTAGCTGAATTAAAAATTTCAAATCGCGTTCAATTTGGTGTTATTACCATTTTTTTCTACGAAAATAAAATAATGGTGATTTATTTTACTTTACACGAAGATAAAAAATAATCAAAAGTAGCGTGTATAGGCGATTTGATGTTACTAATTTGTTCAGCGACGTCTGTGGCTCACTTTACAAGAAACTAATACTCCTAGCTTGCTTGCGTGTCCACTGCATGATAATCATTCTTTGGTATAAAAATCCTACTATTTATATCTTCAGTGGTCGAAAAATCGAAGGGATTTGGTCATAACAAATTTATAATAATATTATGTGGTCATAGTAATGTAATTAATACGTAATAGTTTAGAATTCACACGGTTTTGAAAACAAGACAATCCGGTCATGTGAATGAATGAATGAAAAAATGAATGCAAACACTTTATTGTGCAGCACACACAGAAAAATGAGTACAATTATGATTTAAAATAATACATAATATGATTAAAAGTGGGACTCTTAATTCGTATAATTTGAGTACAATATAAGCGACATGTGAATATGATATTTAAAAAATATCTCAATATTTTGCATCGTACAATATAATCAACATCTTGCGACACGTACTGATCCAATCAAAACAAACTCAACTGATAGAATTATTAATAAAGTAATGATTAATTAATCACCCAGTTTGCTTGCAAATTGAACAAACTTCAGTGTCATGCCCTCCATCGTCGCAGGACAAAGGACGCACGTGCAATATAAGTTTTAGTTTACCGATCGATAGGCAATTTAACATAGTCGATGAATCATCGACTTCAAACATTGTAGAGATGGTTTCAATTAAAAATGGGTCGTTCGACTCAGAATCAAATTGCGCTTTCCGTAGCCTAACACTTTTTATTATTATTTATTGAGGTATTTCCATCATAATATTCTAGAATTTTATGAAAACTTCACCGATCCCTAAAACATTTAAATATTCAGTCATTTATCTGTAGAAGAGGCAGGCTATGAAACCGAAAAAGAAATATAAATCAATCAATCTTCATAGACCGTTTAGGCAATCTCAACCAATCAGAGGATTAAAAATGCGACCAAAAAATACCTAATCTGCTTAGAATATGCCAAAAAACACGACATGACTTCGTTTCGTTTTATTGGGATTGGTTGAGAGAATAAAACGTGACTGACATAGATTTATTGGATACCAGCTTTTGCACGCGGCTCCGCCCGCGTTAAAAACTTTTCCGGGATAAATGTCCCGCTTTATGTTTTCCTGGGATAAAAAGTAGCCTATGTGTTAATCCAGGACATAATCTACCCGTGTGCTAAATTTCATCGAAATCCAGTTAGTGATTTTTGCGTGAAAAAGGAACAAACATCCATACATCCAGACATTCTTACAAACTTTCGCCTTTATAATATTAGTAGGATATTAGTAGGAATATGCGATTTGAACTAAACTTGTACACATAATGAAATTACATTAACTGGAGCAAGAGTTTAAACCTCAACTTTGTTCCCTCATTGTGCTAACTTCAAATAGATGACAGAAACACCATGGACCTAGGACATGTGTCTCAGTTTGATACTCAAGATAACATTCAAAGATCTTCACTAACTGATATGTGAAGCAAACAGAAATGGGTCCTCATCAATCCTCCAAGGTGCTCCCTTTCAATTTAACTTTTCAAATTGACTCCAGTCCAAGTTTTCTTCGGACGCATCGCGGCAAGATTGTACGTTCAATATTTTTATTTGATTTGTGGACTTCACTATTTAACCGACGAAAAAAATGGAGGAGGCCCTCAAATCGATGTGTATATTTTTTATGTATGACCACGCATAACTTTTTACAGAGAAGTCCGATTTTAATGATTCTTTTTTTGTTGGATAGGGTATACTTCGAAATTGATCCCGTGTAAATACGAAAAAAAATCTACCCTACGCGTGGGAAAAAAGGGGTGATTTATTATTTACTCACAGATTTTAATGTTGACTTGTGTAAACATGTAGTTTATAGCCACAAAAAATATAAAATAAAAACTTTATAACAAAACATTAAACCGCCGAAAAACTGAAAAGCAAAAAATAATAAATATTTTTTATTTAACTCAAATAACTAAGTTCTTACACTAATGTAAGTATACTTAAGTAATTTTGAGTCAGCGCCATACAAGCAAATTAATTAACGTGATGCGCGGCGCGACACACCCCTTCGCCGGAAAATGCAGAGCAAGCGCGCCGACCCAAAATTACGCACGTATACTTACATTCGTTTAAAAACTTAGTTATTAGGTTAAATAAAAATGTTTATTATTTTCTGCTTTTCAGTTTTTTCGGCGGCTTAATTTTTTCTGTTGAAAGTTTTTAGTGATGACTTTTAGTTTATAGAATTCAATTATTTACTAAGATAACATAACATTCTGAGGGAGAGGAAAGTATTGCAATATTTTGAAGTGTGGCATACAAAAGCCAACAATAGTAAATAAAAAAGATACTTCTAAACGAGAAAATATTACATAAATAAATATTGTAAAGTCTTTATTAAGTTATTTTGTTCGGTTAATATTAACCTCTTTAATGAAACGAAATCAATAAATATTTAAAATCGTTAAAAGGCCTAAGTTTGTAAAATGTAACATACATAATTATCTTGCACTCCATATTTGTAAGGAATCGATTTGTTAATCAACTGAAAAGCTTAGTAAAAAATCTTCTTACTTTTTCTCTCGGAATCGATCCTAAAACATCCACAATTAATTAACGCACAATAAAATACTACATTTCTTCTCATTAATTCATTCCTCCCCGAGGCGTGAGGCGTTCGTACGATTTAATTCATTATTCTTTAGCTTTATTAATTACGAAATGCCTGCCGTACACGACAAAGGCTTTTCGGGATACAATCGTTTTAAGGAAACCTGCATTGGACATATTTGAGCGCTTTTTCTTTATTGTACTGGTAGGGAAATCCTTGAGTATTTTGGTAATGCCGTATTGTGACCCTCTTTTAATATTACGTTTAGGTGAATAAAAACCCGCTCAGAGTGGTATAATAAAATTTCCCCTTTATTACCGTTGAGTGCATTAGTGTATTAAGGTGACGTAGGCAATATCTCACATGCCATGCGTAAAATGTATGTATGTACTCTGAAATATATATGCATTTTTGCATCCTTCCCTTATGGGGGCCATATATTTGACGACATGAATTGAGTATGCGGTTTTAGATATACGAGCACTTAAGTCATTTTGGTTGCTATTTGTATGTGCTGGTACTAGCATGATGTGACTGAAAGCACCTTTCCACATAGATTTTATTATTGGATAACAAGATTATGAGCATCGAAGTGGGCTATAATTTAAAGAACATTAAATAAAGTTACTTAAACATCTTCTTAACTATTGTAACTGATAAACGGCTGGACCGATTTTAATATTTTTTGTATATTCAGGTGGATTCGAGAATGGTTTAGATTTACATTTTGGTCCCGGATAATGTAAAGCGGGATTTTTATCCAGGAAAAAACCCTTCGTGCGGGCGAAGTGGCGGGCAAAAGCGAGTAATAATATATTACACTGATACGTACAAAAAATAAGCTATAATTATATAAGGGCATGATGTAAACAAGATACAATACTAGTCGTATTGCATTTTTTTATTAGATTAGGTTTTTTCTTATAGCTCTATATAACTATATTTTTTTATTAACCCCCGACAAAAAAGAGGGGTGTTATAAGTTTAGGGTGTCTGTCTGTGTATCTGTATGTCTGTCTGTGGCATCGTAGCTCTCAAACGAATGGATCGATTTGGATGCGGTTTTTTTTCGTTTGAAAGCTGATGTGACTGCCTCGGTGGCGTAGTGGTATTACAGTACGACTGCAAAGCTGAGGTCTCGGGTTCGATCCCCGGGTCGGGCAAAGTGATATTGAGTTTTTCTATTCAGTATCAGCTCGGAGTCTGGAATTTGTACCCGATATGGCGATAGGCTCGCCCCCTATCACATCATGGGACGGAATAATGGCGAAAAGTGGGAGCATTAGTTGCGCCTCTGCCTACCCCTTCGGGGATAACAGGCGTGAGTGTATGTGTGTGAAAGTTGATGTGATCACGATGGATGTTAGCTATAATTTATGAATTTGAAATTAGGTGTACTGTGACATCGGCAATATTTTTCAACATGAGCTGTTGCTGCAGCATGAAGTGTATTGTGCGGGATACCTAACTCCTTAGCAACTTATAGCAGATATAGCGTGTTTGGGCTCATAAGTATGGTCTCAACGAGTAGGTGTTAGTTAGTTGATTATCAAGGCCCCTGATGTAAAATAAGTTAATTTAAAAAGTTTGGACAGACAAAAAAAATCTAAAAAGTATAATAATAAAAGTGTCTTTGTCGTTTAAGTAACTACCTAGTAATATTTCGACTTTTTGTGTCGGGGGTTATTTATAAGAGTACAGATTCGTTTTAACTTCAAACAAACTTTATAATATCATCTACGTCTGTTGAATAGAGTAACTTATTATTTTAAATGTCTTAAGCAACTTTGTTGATTTTAGCGAGGTAACTTTACCGAGTTTCCATTACAGGAAATATTCAAAATAAATAAGTTTTCCTCCAGGATGTGTTTGTTAAGAAATTGCTTTAATATTTTAATATTAAAATTCCTTCACAATATCTCGTGTCTTAAAACAAATTGAAAGGTATATTTGTATAAATAAGGACGTAATGAATAAACTGTTCGCCTGATGGTAAATAAAATGACTACCCATTTACAGAAGTAACACCAGCTTTGAATTACAGAGTAAGTTAAGTCTCATATAGCCCAGTAAAATACACGGGTCACAATGTCTCAAACAGGAATACACCAGTGCTTACTTATTGCTTGGCGGCAGAAATAGACATTGCGGTGTTACCTACGTAGAGGTACTTATAGGTGGCTTTCGCATATGAATGAAAATCCTCCTAGCCAGTTTCGGCCACGGCAGCCAATCTCAACGGAGATCAGCCAGGTACGCAGGAGATATTATAGTGCACAAGTGTGTGCGCAATATACAGGTGCACTCACTATTCTTTCACTCTCTTAGTCCGGTGAGACGGCAATCCGACATGACCGGAGAGAGATCAGGCGCAGGACCAACGGCTTTACGTGCTTTCCGAGGCACGGTATCACAATGTTTCGCATATAAGAGATCAACGAGTAAATTTTTTTTATTGCTTCGAATGACGAGACGAGCATTCCGTTCACCTGGTGGTAAGTGATACGACCACCCATAAACAGTAGAAACACCATCCAGCACTTTGAGTTACAAAGTACTGTGTGGCATTCCAGTGCGCTCGTCATCCTGAGTCATAAGATGTTAAGTCTCATTGTGTCCTGTAGTTACACTGGCTGCAATGCCCTTCATACCGAAACACAACAGTGCAAGCACACTGCTGCTTGGTGGTAGAAATAGACGTAGCGGTGGTACCCATCCAGACGGACTCTTACATATGAGGGACCTACCACCGGTAAAATTATTGTAAGATCAATTATTGGCATTCGGTCATAAGTAACTGTCATATGCCACACCCGCATTTACCAGAATATCCACAATAATATAATTTAATTAATTAAATGTAATAGCTACCGATAAGCCATATCAGCACGCGAAAGCTATAATTGACTCGCACTTCATAAAGAACTGAAATTGAACACCAATAATTAACTTGGGATGTATTTAATTTCGATAAATTGGTGAATATTGCGGAACTGTGTCGAAGCGTTTCGGATTGTAAACTTTGCGGTCTTAATAAAATTAATGATTCCCGGAAATACAGAGCGGAGCAATATTTACATTAAAAGTAATAGAATTAAGCTTCCAACTACGATTCGTTATCGTCGTTCTTGTTAAGGTTGCCGGCTTTGTGTCTTGAATTTCCTTTATAAAAGACATTTTAAAATTTCATATTGTATATATTCTTGCAATAAAAAATAAAAGCTTTGTTTCTATTTGACAGCCACCCCTTCAACCAAATTTCAAAGCTTTATAACTTCCTTAATATTGCGCCAATTTTGGAATTTATTTTTCCATTATATTTTGGATAGCATAATTTTTAATAATTGTATTTAAAAAGAAGTAGTCAACTAATCTATTAATTAAACAAGTAAAATGTGAATTATTATTATTAAGTCGTAAGTGTCAACCCCGCAAAGTATTTATTCTATTGTCATTGAAATCCAGACGTTTCGAATACACAACTTAGTCACAAAGTGAATGCAACTATGTCCTCCACATTCTATTGTGTACTTTAGGACGAGTAGCTTAAGGGTCAATCTGCCACGGGGAACCCTACAATAGATATTTTAAGAGTATTTGACGAGCTTTTAGAGATAACTGCCTTGAAACGTTTCCTTTGTACTATTTCATTGTTTCGTTGCATGAACTGAAAAAGAACTTACACTTTGTGTGTTTTAGTTTCAGTTCAAAATATTATAGCATCATTCTTTTGTTCCAGGTGTTTTAAGGAGAAATTATTCTCCTCTTTTAAGTGTTTCCAACCAACTCGGAACTCTACCATTATAACGATGGCCGGTTAAATGTTTTATATTCTTTACTGTAATAAATCGTTTTGCTATTAGTAATATTTAGGTTATGGCATAGGAAATGTGTAGCTTTTCAGTCGTACTTATTATTAACTAGCCTTTGCCCGCGGCTCCGCCCACTTTAAAAAGTTTTTCCGGGATAAAAGTCCCGCTTTATATTTTCCCGGGATAAAAAGTAGCCTATGTGTTAATCCAGGACATGATCTACCCGTGTGCCAAATTTCATCGAAATCCGTTCAGTAGTTTATGCGTGAAAGAGTAACAAACATCCATACATCCAAACATCCATACATTCTTACAAACTTTCGCCTTTATAATATTAGTAGGATTGCTATCGTTACTATCGTGTTAGTGAGGTTTGCCTTCGTCATTATAGGCACATTTTTGGATGGCAGTTGGCATCCCTATCTCACAGAAAAATAAAAGTAGTGTTGATTCTTTTTAAGCGAAAAAAAATTTTTTTAGAAATAACATGAATGTGGTGCTATTTTTTACACAAAAGAATAGGGATGAGACTAGGTCGGTAAATCAGTTAGGCCTTCGAATATCTGTAATATAGTGCAGATACGGCCATTTATGGTGACAAGCCCCACTATTTCTCTAATCGCTTACAGTCGCATTTTCTCGCGACTCCACCCGCGTAAAAAGATTTTCCGGTATAAAAGTCCCGCGTTATATTTTCCGGGCTAAAAAGTACCCTATGTTCTTTCTTAGGTCTCAAACTATCTCCATACCAAATTTCATCGATATCCGTTAAGTAATTTCAAATATGTGTAGTAAAGAAAGAAGAAAAGAAAAAAAAAACAAACAGAAAAACAGTTAGACAAACAGAAAAGAATTATGCAGATCGCTGATTTGTTTCCATTAGTCTTCTTTAGTCACCTCCTTTTTATATCACATTTCTTTAAATATACAGATACACCGGTTCTACTGCTTTATTGTATGTAGATAGATGAGTGCACTCACATACAATGAATAATCAAAGTACACTTCACGTCGGTTTTCTCTAAGATAGCGGTACAAATCAGGTAGAGCCAGTTATGTCGTAAATCACATTAGGTTTATCGTGTGCCTCTACTATACTTCTGTTTTAAATATGGGATTTTTTTTTAATACCACCCGAATATTATATACTGTCTATTGCTGAGCCACGGGCATCTACTACGGAGATGGTTTAGGCCTTAGTCCGCCACGCTGCCAGGTGTGGGTTGGAAGACTTCACATATCAATTTCATATAGAGAATTTTTAAGTCTGTAGGTTTTCTCACTTACTTCATCGCTGCGAATAATTTTACTACATTCGTTAATTATCTTACTATTACTACTAATGCAAACCGTGACTACATGACAATTATTAATTACATTGAAGCCGTGTCTAGTCCAGTCTTAGACGATGTAAGCGTTCCGCAGTCCGTTTGCAGGCTTTGTACTAAGCTTGTGTTTGTAACATGGCTCGGAAATAGCTTTAGATATAGATATTAGGTAATGGAATGTATCGGCTGTTAACTGAGTAGAGCTGTTAATGTTACAGTTTGAAATAGCACAACTATTGTGCATATTTGTGTACAGTTTGTATCGGCCAGTTTGATTGATAGCACTGCATTTTTTATCGCTGGAGATGAGTGGAACGGTAATCTAGTTTCACCAGTCTTATAACCAACTAGGTGATGCTCGCGGCTCCGCCCGCGTGAAAAAGTTCTTCCAGGATAAAAATATTTTCCCGAGATAAAAAGTAGCCTATAGCACTCAGGAGTAATGTAGCTTCCCATTAGTGAAAGAATTTTCAAGATTGGTTCAGTAGTTCCTGAGATTAGCGCGTTCAAACAAACAAACAAACTCTTCAGCTTTATAATATTAAGTATAGATGTAGACTCCCTAGCACTATGTTCACCGTACACCAACATACCAACCAAAACCCGCGGTGGCTTTTTATGGCGCATACGAGCCGGCCCTCGGTCTCCTGTTACATTAAGATACACGGGATCCAATGCCTTACATGTATTCGTATATGTATAATAGTATAAAAAAAGTAATTACAATTATTTATTTGTTTTATTTTTTTTCTATTGTCCAAATTTCACTCGTGCCCTAATGCCGAAACTCTAAGCAGGCAATTCTAATATTTATAACCTATTTGAACCTCTAAAATCCCGCCACGGGGACATTCTCATCAACTGCGCGCGTTTGACATTTCGATACGTTTCACTGACTCGAACAATTTTTAAATACACGGTAATTTCGACCTTTTATCGTTTAACATTCAGCTCATATCCTCTTACATATTGTATTCTTACAAGACTGCGATATTAAATTTACTTATGGAATTTTACACTCTAGATGGTTGTGATAGAGTTGAAAATAAAATATCACCGCTGTGCCGGTCGGAGTGAGGGGTGATAACTTATTTTCGTTACGGAATTTCTGGATTCGGTCTCCACGCTCAAGGCCCGCGATAGAAGCTATCCAATAGCTTAAAAGTTAACAAGAAATATTTTCGTCATAATTGATCCTCGTATAACCATAACAGACGTGTCACTCCAAAATAAAGGAATGTATAAACTCCGAACAATGAGACCTCGCTGCACCTCCATAAAGCATATATTCTACGTACAAAATAGCTTGCAATTATATTGGACATGTAACATATGAGTACCATATGGTCTCTTTGTCACGAAGCTTTGACAATCAGCAGTGCGGAATGCCGCCTGAGCCATTTGTCGAGACTCGACGTGATACTCGTGAAATTTAACTATTTTTTAACCAATTCGAGTCACGTGAAACAGTGCCTTTGTGCCTGCATTCGTTATCGTTTATTTTACGGGGTGGATTTTATTGTTTGGGTTTTTATTTTGATTTGACTGCTATGTTTTGAATGCTATTTATTTAGGAGCATAGTTGATTTGACTTGTATTTGGTCTTCTTTCACAGAAATTGATGAGTATTATTCTTAGGCTTCGGTAAGTAAGCGTTCTATAGTAGTTAACTTTAATAATATAAAATGTCATTATTTTTCAGTGTAATTCCACAATCCTATTCTAAAGAAACAAAATTAAGTAATAACAAAACGTTTGTAAGATTACACAGAAAATAAGGTTTTTCGTTGTTTATTTGAGCATTAATTACAACGCATTATGAGATAGTCTGTGTGAGAATTTGTATAAATAAATGTAAATTAAAATTCATGAGTTGTTTCAAACGTATTACACGCTTCGTTGGCTCCCAACAGACGCCTTGATTAACAGCCGCTGTAATTTTTTGGATTACAGCACTTTATTAAGAACGTAATAAAACCTCTTACGTGGTGTGAATTTGCGAAATATTGAGTTAGAATTTCTATTTTAAGCAAGTATTTTTTTTTATTGGATATATTGACGAGTCGTACTTGCCGTTCGCCTGATGGTAAGCGATACGACCACCCATAAACAGTAGAAACACCATACAGCACCGTGAGTTACAAAGTACTGTGTGGCATTCCACTGTGCTTGTCATCCTGGGACATAAGATGTTAACTCTCATTATGTCCTGTAGTTACACTGGCTACAATGCCCTCCAAACCGAAACACAACAGTGCATGCACACTGCTGCATTGCTGTTGAAATAGGCATTGCGGTGGTACCCACCCAGGCGGACTCTTACATATGAAAGACCTACCACCAGTACACATAAGTATTTTTACACAGGACGTGGACGATAGCTTAGTTGGGAATGGAACGGTCTGTCGAGACAATGTCCGGAGGTCCAAAACCCAAGGCACACACCTCTTATTTTTCGAAGTTACGTGTGTATTATCAATTATCGTTCGCTTAAACGATGAAGGAAAACATTGTGAGGAAACCTAAATACCTGAGAATTCTCCACAAGAATTTCGAGGGTGTGTGAAGTCTGCCAACCCGCACTAGGCCAGCGTGGTGGACTAAGGCCTAACCCCTCTCAGTAGTAGAGGAGGCCCGTGCTCAGCAGTGGGACAGTATTTAATACAAGGCTGATTTAATTTAATATTTAATATTTATTTAATATATTATAACACGTGCGACAATTACAAACTTAATTTTAAAATGTAACAACTTAACAACAATTTTAGTATTTATAATATATAGTTTTTGATATTATAATATTAAAAATATCAAAAAATTCTATTTTAATTTAACTTTAATAAACATCATACTGTACCTAATAATAACTTAAAATTTTAAATTTTGTATACAGTGGCTTAACAAATTGCTGATGCTGATGCTATTAATTTAATCACCTATATAGGAACATAATAACAAAGGTTTTAATACAAATCATTGTTAGTAACAAGCATATTACTGAATATTGCATTTCTAAACAGTGTCTTAATATACCAGAAGCCACTTACGGAATATGGGTGATAGTAAAAGTAATTTAGCAGTAAGTCTAAGAAAAAAAAATTACAGATAAATATGTTTAATAACACCATTGATATAAAATAAAGCACGTTAATTCAATTGCGGCGAACAGCAGAACCCTATTTTCAGGAAGTGAATAGGAACAAATTACAAACAATATTCATTCGTTCGAAAAGACAACAAACTACAATTGAATGATTATGTTACATTCAGACAAATATTATACATTGTTATATCGTACATTTGATGTACCTACACCAAATGTACGATATAACAATGTTCAGTACAAATTATTTGTATCATAGAGCGAGGGCCTCTTAATTTAAAGTATCTTCACTGCAGCCGTCTTGTCGAAATTGATTCCAAAATACAGATAAAAAGTACGTTAGTAAACTATAGAAATAAAAAACTTACTAAATCCTACTAATATTATAAACGCGAAAGTTTGTAAAAATATATTGATGTATGTTTGTTACTCTTTCATGCAACAACTACTGAACGAATTTCGATTAAATTTGGCACACGGATAGATCATGTTTTCATATTAACACATAGGCAACTTTTTATCCCGGGAAAATATAAAGTGGGACTTGCGGGCGGAACTTCGGGCAAAAGCTAGTATTTAATACTATCTACAACCGCAATTGCTACCTCAGTCCTATCACAAAGAAAATAGATTAATCAAATAAAATTGCACGAAAAGGAATCAATTTATCGAACTATTCACGTGGGCACGCTCCTAACCATAGCATTCGAATAAGGGTTCCAATAAATGGACCGCGAAGAACTTCTCAATATGTCGGATTCAATAAAAAGCGGCGTGCGACATTCATTATCGCGATCACGTATTTTTGTTCCACCTTATCGAACAGAAATAACGATCGGATTTCTCTTCGGTTCGCGTGTCTCCTAATTAGATATTGATTGTACTTTATACGAGTTTGAAACAAATAGTAGGAGCTTTAAAACGTATTATTTTGTGGGAAATTCTACAGAACTAGTTTATGTACATCCTACTAATATTATAAAGGCGAAAGTTTGTAACAATGTATGGATGTATGGATGTCTGGATGTTTGTTCCTCTTTCACGCAAAAACTACTGTACGGATTTCGATGAAATTTGGTACACAGATACACCATGTCCTGGATTAACACATAAGTTACTTTTTATCTCGGGGAAATATGAACCGAGACTATTATCCCTGAAAAACTTTCTAACGCGGGCGGAGCCGCGGGTAAAAGCTAGTACATGATAAAATACAGACTTTATTACAGAAGACATTTCAATATCTGTTAAGAAAGTATTTTAACACGGTATTCGGAGAATAATTGAGTTTAACCAAAACAATAAAATTATGTTAAACAAAAGACAGACTTCATTTAATTTGAGAACCAGAGAAATACTTTTTGGAGATTGTTCGCTGAAAAATATCTTCTTCTTCTGATTGATAATAATAAGTTCAACAGAGAAGACGATACAATTACATTTGAATATAGGTTAGGCGTTGCCGGGCCCGAGTCAGTCCGCGTAAGGTTTATTTATTACTTATCTGTGGCGATTTTTCAATTTCCTCTATTGCAAGCTATCCTATTTGCGACGCACAGTTGTGCATAGTTAGACAAGCTAATCACGATTGATTGTTTGGTTAAGGAACACAAAGACAAATAAATGAAAATGAAATATACTTACATATTTTATATCTCAATGAAGTTTGTTTTAATTATGTAAATAATACGTCCTATTATAATCCCATCATCAGAATGAGTAGATTCTAATATAATGAACTTTACGTCAAACATGAACCATAATACCAAATACCATTGGCATTATGAACAGCAGGCCGGGGCCGTTTTTACGTAGTATTAGAAAACTAAGTAGTATATAGGCACTAGGTAGTATAATTAGTTTCCATATAAATTTTGTTCATATAACTCACTTAAGTATAAGCACATTTGAACTTTGTGTATTGTTTCTCGTAGAGTTCGTTTCCGCAGATTAATTTCAATTAGGGCATAGGTCTAAGGAAGGCAATCTAGTCTTAATGTAGTTTAGTGCTTAAGTGTTATTGATTGAAATGATTGTTTTCTGTATTATGCCTTTTGTTTAAGAGCCTATGTAAGGAACTTTAAGGACTTTCAAATTCAAATTTCTCGTAAACTACTAAGATCAGAAGTTAGATTTTTGGATATGTGTAAATTGAACGTATAACTCAATAATATGTCAAAGCCAAAACACAATTGCTATAAATTTTCTCGATCGAAAAAAAATTCAAAGTTACCTCTGATATTTTCTTTAAACACGCTTTATCTCTAAATGGTGGAATATGTACATTCGTAACTTTATTTAAATACAATACAACAATTTTTCAAAGTTTTATCAATACACAATTAATAAAAGGAACTCACAATTTTACCACTGCACCACTCGCCATCGCAGTGGAGTTCATCCCTACTACGTTGAATCCATCTGTAGTAGCACAGTGCGTTTTCAACGATATTTTTGCACGTGAAATCTTTGGAATAAACTTTATGCATCGGTATTCCCCGAGCATTATGCCTTGTCCTTCGTTAAACGAGGCAAAAAAAAGTGCTCTTCCCGGTAGGCAACGGCTTGGCAATGCATTGCTAGTCCATAGACACCGGATGCCATTTACTATCTGGCGGACTGCTTGCTCGTTTGTGAGAAAGAAAGAATCATTTATTGCCACAGACAGCGGAGAGAACATATAACTAATAGGTTCTGTAATAAAAGAACAAAGAAAAATCAATAAAAGCTACTGTTATAATAAGTATACTTACCCATGACTACATGCGCACCCATGCCGTGGCAACTGGGTGGCCATCTCAGCACTCACTGCGATATGATGAGAACCATCAAACACAGCACTGGTTTTCAGTGGCCACCCAGTGGTTTCCTTACTAAAGCAATAAAAATAATCAAAAACGCTGATTAAATAAAGAACACTGAACTTAAATGATACAAATCCCCGAAAAGACAACTTTTCGCTAGCTATTAATTTTTTTACGCGTAAACATGAAAATAAATCGTAAAATATTGTCGGCAACAAATTCGAAAGTCTAAAGATTTTTTTGACGATTAATTTTATATTCCGCGCTTCATCAAAGCAAACAAGACGATCAAAGTGATTTCAGTTTGTTTAGATTTACGTTTTTAAAGGAAATTGTGGTAACGTCCTTAAAAAATCCATTAACAAAATACTAATGGCAATCTCCTTAGTTCGTTTAAGCCGCTTACTCACGAAGATTTCCTTCAGCAAATTAAGTGTGCATATCACTGTCGCGCGGGCCAAGTTCTGAGATTTATTCACAACCGGTTGATAAATAGGTATTTAAAGTGGCTCGACTGGAGAACTTCCTCATTAAAAACTAATTCTTTGTAAAAGGGTAGGCGGGGGTGAGTTAGATACGTCCTGCTAAGTTATTGGAATTTGATGTAACTTGACAGAGTCTATGGATGAAATGTAAAGTTACCTAAATGGCTATCCTTAATTCATTATTTATATGCATTCTTAGTAATAAATTGTATCTTGTAATAAGATTCTTTGCTACATAACCATTAATATATTTTATACTGAAGCAGTTATTACTATAATGTAGTTAGTATAAAAGTTATAAGGAATACTTTTGGTGTGTTTAGATGTACTTTTTATGATAACACAAAATTACTTAAAAGGAAGTGTAAAATCTGCTTTCTTATTCAAATGCGGGGTTTGCGCAACACATTATCCAAGTATTTTGGTAAATGGATTTGGCTTACGACCGAGTACCTAACAACCGAGAAAATGTAGTATTATAAGCGCATTACGCAATAAACTCAGTGAGAGATCGTGATTGTTTATTATGCTTTCTTCCTAACTCTCACAAAGTGCCTAGTCGCGACCTACATCTGGCAAGACAAATGTGCGATGACGTTCAGTAATTAATATTAATGTTGTGTTCTTCGATGTTACACTGCGTAGTGCTTTTGCAACACGAAACGTAATTTCGTTGCTACATTAACGAATAACTTTCTGCCTACCCAGTTTCACAGGTGTCAAGTTAATTTCAATTTGTAGGTATCGTATTAAACAGCTAATGTAGTCCTCCTCCTAGCCAGTTTCGGCCACGGCGGCCAATCTCAATGGAGATCAGCCAGGTACGCAGGAGATATTGTGGTGCACAATTGTATCAATACACATGTGCACTCGTTATTTCTTCACTTTCATAGTCCGGTGAGACGGCAATCCGACATGACCGGAGAGAGATCAGGCGCAGAACTAACGGCTTTACGTGCTTTCCGAGGCACAGGGTATCACACCGCCAACTTCCTGACTCCGAGCTGCAGCACTTAAGGTGGAAAAACCCAGTCACAATATTTTTGGCTCGACCCGGGATTCGAACCCAGGACCTCAGCGCGTAAATCGTACTCGTAACGGGTAAGCAATACAACTACGCCACCGAGGCAGTCAAGATTGATTTTAAATATTTAGTAGCATAGATTACAGTAAGATGTTTGTATTTGGTCAGCGTATGTATATTAGTGTGACGAGTAGCATTTATCAGCAAGCGGTGAAATCGGCCCGTGGTTTCAGAGGTCTCTAATAGAAATATATGGCAAAAAAGTCGCTAGTAGTGTGTCAGATTTATTTGTTAGATGGCGTTATATGTCAAATAGATATCTAAAACTTTATTAGGCGTCGGCGAAACTGGCTCGAAATTTACTTGCTTTAAAATTGTAATTTAATGGCACTCTGAAAATAAAACCGAGTAGAAAAATTATGATCTGTAGCAATAGTTTCGTGTGCAACTAGTGGGTCTTGAGTAATCATTACCAATACCCGTCAATTCGACGTTTTGCACCGCGTGCACGCTCATTCAGACGGGTATTAAAGTGCTACGATCGATTTGACACAAAGTTGCGTGTCATCAAAATAAGGAAAATTACGGTAAAACAAACTTAATCTAGTTTGTTCGTGTAGGTACTGTTTTTAGTGATAATTTTTACACTTAGATCATAAGAATATCGTTAGGGGCCACGCAGACGCTGCCAACTTATTGCCAGACAGGACACTATTATAAAAATAATAGCTGCTGTAACTACAGGAACTTCAGTAACAGTCCATTTCATAGTACTAAAGTGTTTCTCGGGAATAAGTTGACAATCGTCTGTGCAAGCCTTTTCGACGAAATCTGAAAACATTATGTATGTTGACATACGGACTAAATTACACCTATGCAGAACCAAAACCGCACACTAGCCACAACCGTCTAGGTCTTAATCATAAATTTGACTTCTCGTCTACAAATTAGCTTGAATGTGAGCTAGTAAATTAGTGTTGTTCATGTCACACGAGGTCACAGGTAAATATCATAATTTACTCGCGAAAATTTTGTTTGCGCAGCGTTCATCTTCCCCGATTACCTCTCTGAGTATACGTCTGTTTGAGTTACAAATGAACTCTCATGTTGATACTTGATAGTAGTTCATATTTGGGTCACAAATTAGACATGTGTATTGTTTGCAAAGACTTTCTGGAATTATGAGTGACTTAATAAGCCGTAGATTTATTTAAAAATTTTAATCATTTCTGCTTTATCTATAGAACTATTTGAAGAAAGCATGTTTGTATTTTGATTGATGGTATAAGGTAACTAACACTGTTATGTATTTTGGATCTCCGTCGCAGTACCATACCAGGTCTATATTATATACTGCTCACTGCTAAGCACGGGCCTCCTCTATAACTGGGAGGATTAAGGCCTTGTCCACCACGCTGGCCTAGTGCGGGTTAGCAGACTTCACATACCTTCGAAATTCAGAGAACTTTTCAGATATGCAGGTTTCGCCACGATGTTTTCCTTCACCGTTAAAGCGAGCAAAGAATACACACATATTTTTTTAGAAAAGTCAGAGGTGTGTTCCCTTGAGTTTTGAACGTGGGGTCATTCGTCTTGGCAGTCCGTTCCACTCCCAATTAGGCTATCGCCGCTTTTTTTTCCCGCTGTCGCAGTACTAGACCTATAATAAAATTCTGGAATAAACCAATATCTGTGAGTTTAGAATGTGGCAGAAAAACACGACACGACCCCGTTTCGCTTCATTGGGATTGGTTGAGAGACGAACACGTGACTGACGTATTGGCCTGTCGATCAATCACAAACATCAAAATTAACTGATATCCTCTTAAGAGTTGGTTTTTTGCTTTTTGCCCCATACTAAGCTCACTGAACCGTAAATTGCCAAGGCTATTTTCTTCAAAGCTAAATAGCAATACTTTTTTAATTTTAGAAGTTGCACGTTTCTACATTTATTAGTTAAACGTTGAACACTTAATCCTGCTTCCTCTCGCAAATTGGTGTATTTGACAGACTTATTGTCGACCCTTGTGATTTTATTGGATGTTTACAATCACCCGGTGAATTAACTTAATTCCAAATTCCGATTATGTAACTGTGGTAGAAACTGTATCATATGTTTTATTCGAAAATGGATTATTCATTTAATATTACTTTAGGTAAAGGAGCTATTTTAGGAAGAGGAGCTTACTTTTAACTGAGTACAAACTCAGACGTTACTTTAAGGTACGGTGAAATTAATTTCAGTAAAACAGGCTCAAACGCATTTTCTTATTGAAAATATTTTTTTTAAATTGAATCAGCATTCAATCTGATAATATCCACCAAGGAAAAGATTGTGCAACATCAAAACTAATTGGCAAAATAAAAGAACAACTAGATTCTCTTTTATTAAAAGCATTACGAAACAAAACATTAAAACTCCTTGATAAGTGCCAAGGGCTCGACCTCGTGCAAAATCCCTTTCATATTTTGGAAAACTTTCAAAGGAATGAAGTGCCTAAGTCCCTCCTTATGGTACCAAAAATTCCAGGTGCTCATGAATAAAATATGCGTCGTTCACACCCGGGCCACGTCTCTGGGGTCTGACGGTCACTCCTACCTTTAATGCAAGACAAAGGTTGCTAAGAAGCTTTGCAACACAAACATTCATTGAGAATTATGTCGTTACTTTAAAAATACAGTTAAGTTTAGGTTTAGTATTAGATATAGATAAATAAAATATTCATACAATCGTATTGGCGTTTATAAATTATTAATATGTCACTTCCCGAACACGTTAAAATTATAAAATCGGCTTCTATCGCAGCGCGACGAATAGGTTGTTTTTTTAAATTGTCGTTTGTATAAAGAGTAAACAGTTGCAAAATGCCATTCATTTTGAATCTTGCTGAACTTCACTGTACTGTACTGTACGGCATACAAACCATTCTTTGAACGCGTCACAGCAATTGAGGCAGCATAAAGACGCTAAATAAAAATACGTGAGTAATAAATCGCACCTTTAGGGTGAAAACGACACAATTCAAAAAGATAGAAAATTGAGTTATCGTCATAAAATTACTTAAAATGAAGTTCTCAATACAATAATAGTTCAAATGCGGCCATATTCAAGCAGGAAAAGGACAAGGCTATTATATCGGTCCGTTTTTTATAACATTTTTATAAATAAGGAACTAGTTTTAGTCATTTAAAAATGACAATTCAATTTTCTATTTTTTGAATTGTGTCGTTTTCGTTCTAAAGGTGCGAAATGTTCAACACTGCAGTACTAACCTGTTCGCCACTGCATTTATCTGTTAAACTGCACGGTAACCGTATGAACGCTAAACACAATGGGAGCGGCGATTTCCTAGAACGATTTATGGTTGCGCACTGAAATGTGTGTCACATCGTTATTTTGTACGTTCGTTAATGGTATTGTAACCTTTCCTGGCCAATTCAGCTGGTGTAAAGACTTGACTGTCTTTAATTCCCGGTATTTACCGCCTTGGTGGCGTAGTTGTATTACGGTATGACTGCAATGCTGAGGTCTCGGGTTTGATTCCCGGGTCGGGCTGGGATATTGGGTTTTTCTACTCAGTATCAGCCTGGAGGAAATTGTGTCCGATATGGTGATAAGCTCGTCCCCTATCACATCATGGGACGGAATACCCACGGCGAAAAGATAAATAAATATATTCAATCACGTTAATGTTACAATCAATATTTTTTATAACATAATTGATTTTTTACAATAATTCGTGACGAGGTAGAAAACGCGCACATCTTACAACTGGAGGTACAATTGGAAATAGTTTTAGCGCGTGTTTATCTTTTAAATTAAAGGGCAGTGCGTCTTTGTTAAGAAAGCAAAGAAAACAATTTCGACATACTCCAACATAGTAAAAACTATGTAACACAACACCCGTTACTATTTCTAAAACTTGCAGCCCATTAAAATTGGAAACCGTCGCAGTTTCCTTTGTGAAAGTCTTTTAAAATTCCTGTACATATTTATTTTGTGCAACTTTGGCAACGCACGCCAAAAGAATGCCAGGTGCTATATTTATTCAATTGTCGAAGCAATTTAAGTGTCTTAAGACTACTACTCTTAAATGTATATAAAAGGAACCAACCCGATAATTATCTTTTAAAATGCTGACGCGCTAATAGTTGATAAAAATGCCGGACATTACTATTTACTATACATAAGTGTATAAGAGTGTTTTCCCGCAATAGTAAAGTATAATATATGGCTCGGATTATTATAACTGTTGGTGGATGATAAGAGACTGACAAAGATAAATAAGGCCAGTGCGGAAGGGCCGGTAGAGGTCGGCCGCATCGAACCTTTGAATGTCGGATATCTGACATTCTGGAAAAAGGCAGGTCAACAGTACCCTAAACCGGCGAGAGTGCATGAAAAATCGACGAAGATGGAGAAGGCGAAAAAGTGTTCCAGAATTGCGTAAAGTTGCCACTTTACGCGATTCTTCACTTTACGGATTGCCATCCGTAGTCTCTACCTGCCCCTACGGGATAGAGGCGTGACACTTTGTATGCATGTATTATAACAAAAAGAACATTATTATACACACACACATTAACGCCTGTTATCCCCGAAGGCGCAACTAGTGCACCCATTTTTCGCCGTTATTCCGTCCCATGATGTGATAAGGGGCGAGCCTATCGCCATATCGGGCACAAATTCCAGACTCCGGACTGATACTGAATAGAAAAACTCAATATCACTTTACCCGACCCGGGAATCGAACCGGAGATCCCAGCTTTGCAGTCGTACTGTAATACAACTACGCCACCGAGGCAGTCAACATCAGTCAACATTATTATAACAACGCTTATAATCAACGAAGCATAATTTTGCTATCTTAAAACAAAGTCTGAATACATGAGCGGTCAGCGTTCACTGACAATGGGTTGGCGAGCTTGAACCGGGCATAATAGCTGCAGATATCACCGTCGACAGATAACAATGCGACGCCTTGCAGCTGATAGCTGAAGATTAAAGTACGTTAGTCACTCAGGTGAAAAACGATGACCTTTGTGCTAGCGTCAGGTCCTTCTGACGTTTGCGGTTAAGTTTTATGTGTGGTCTCTTTGTGTGGATGAACGGGTTATTAATGGTCCCATTTATGTAGCTAGGGTTGTGTTTTCTTCTTGATATCGTTTCTTAATGATTTACAATTTAGTTTTCAGACTGACAACGCTAACGGTTCTGTCCGTCCCGTGTCCATGAAGGCTGCAAAGACTTTGAAACGTGGCATCGCGTCGAGAGAAAAAGCCGCGATAAAATCCGAAGTCTAGTTTTATTTCAAAGATATAATTGCTTTTACATTGATAGGTAATTGGTATCGGAAACCACATAGTTTCGTATTTATGTTATCTAGCTCATCTTATTATCGTAGACAGTAGAAACGAGTTTTGTGGAAGAAGTAGGTACTGATTACGTGATTCGTAAATTGAGGTACACTTTTACATCAAAACAAAGTCGCTATGACTACGCTTTACCAAATGTGATTTGAATGTAAAATGATCTAATGTAAATTTACAAATATTCGATCACTCAAAATTTGCGAGCAATTTCTTAGCGATCGCAATATATGGTTGACAAAACATGCATTATAAATTATGTTCGGTTCACATGCAGGCGTTTCACCTAAATTGACAATCCCTGAAAAAAGTTTGTCACATAAATATTAAATTTGAAATTTTTGTACGTTCACCACAAATGTGTAGCAGGTAATAATAAATATAAGGTTCTAGAAAGAGTCTTTAAATTTCATCACTATTGGGCTATATTTAGCCATGAAATTGCAGTGTGAACATAGGTTTTATTTACTTAGTTACTTATTTCTCACCTTAGTTGCAGCTAACAAGATTTTCTACAAAGGCTTCTTGTTGTTCAATTTTGTTCATAGATCTTTATAGCTTGTAAAAAAGCAACCTAAACATTAGGTTAATAACTCCCCTCTATAACCACGATAGGTACTTCTCGGAACTTTAAGTAATAAGTACCTACCTACTCGATAAAAATTAAAATAAATTAAAATCATTTATTAATCAAGTAGGCTTCTAAAACACTCATGACAAGTCAGGACAAGATAGAACATCAAGGTTTGATAAAAGTATAAAGTATCAAAGATATAAGGTATTTTTTTTTTTTTTTTTATAGAATCCTGAAAAAGAAACAGTCGAAAGCGGAATTTGAACCCACGACCTCCGGCGTACCGTGCCGGTGCTCTTCCAATTGAGCTATTCCGACCCTGCCTTCGATTGCCAATTTCAGGATCCGTACTTAATTCTCTTAAAGGAGATGACCAGCGACGTCTGTTAGCCGTTATTACAACTACTAACTCAGCATTACCCCTTTACAGGAGTAAGTAAACCGAAACGAGTCGCTAAACTTTTTTCAAATTTTATATTATGATTTTTTATACATGTCATGGCCATGTAGTGCCTGGTTAATGATTTTTTATATTTTTTTTTATAGAATCCTGAAAAAGAAACAGTCGAAAGCGGGATTAACCAGGCACTACATGGCCATGACATGTATAAAAAATCATAATATAAGATATAAAGGTACATATTTGATATTTATACTAATTAAATAATTTAAAGTACTAACAACGCACGAACAACCAGCATGCGCTGTTAGGTACAGAGGACACGGACATTGGGAGCAGGATTAGGGCTAGGGAAGGAGAAGTGGAGCTAATATAAGAGAAAGGGAAGAATATTTTAATATTACGAGGAAAGAAAACGCCACGGTCCTTGTCGGCGAGGATAATAAAGGTCCTAGCCTAGCTAATCTACCAGCCTTTCACTATCTGCCTAAGTGATGACAACCCGAAAAAGGCAGAAAGCAAGTCTACTGGTGGTAGGTGGTATGTAAGAGTCCGTCTGGGTGGGTACCACCGCAATGTCTATTTCTACCGCCAAGCAGCAGTGTGCATGCACTGTTGTTTTTCGGTTTGAAGAACATTGTAGCCAGTGTAACTACTGGACATAATGAGACTTAACATCTTATGTCTCAGGATGACGAGCGCAGTGGAATGCCACACAGTACTTTGTAATTCAAGGTGCTGGATGGTATTTCTACTGTTTATGGGTGGTCGTATCGCTTATCATCAGGCAAACGGCATGCTAGTCTCGTCATTCGATGCCAAAAAAAAAACATTACGATAAGTAAGTAAGTCTAGCATACGACCTATGTAGCAATCATAGTTTAATTGTATTTAATATTACCCTGGCTTTGTTGAGTTTAATGAAAGGTTAAGTTATCTTGCCGGACAATTACATGCACTGTCTTGGATCCAGTCAGTCAGACACAAAGAGACAGATGAAAGCAACCGCATTTACACTCGCCGTTGTCTAAAGGTGTACATTGGAAATTAAAAGGGTTCCTTTAATTAAATATCCATGTGTATTCGGTCTAATGAGCTGGATATGATTTAAGGTGAACGACCAAGTGTTATTGATAAAATTTGAGTTGACTCATAAGTAGGTAATATGCGATTTTAGGAATCGGTGATAAATGTGATTATTACTATGATTGCTGAAATTGTGGTTTGACTTTTTAGTCGAATCGCCTCTAGTGGTACATCACAGTATCACAGTTTTAACTGAGTTTTTTTTTATCACAGAATTTTCTTAGTTTAATTATTTGCAAACACTTCCCGTAAATAGGTAATTATGTAATTGTGATTAAAAAAAACTGCCACTAAGGTTAAACTGTTACTGAATACGTAATTCGGGATTTAGGAAACATACGTTCTAAAATATTCTTTAGTTTTAATCAGGCTAGTTAGTAAATATAGTCTAGAACTGCATAATCGTTACTGCGATGCAGCCTTAATTAAAACCTTGATTAAAACGATAGTGGTTCGTGGTATCTCTGGTTCCTTTATCGTTTCATGCGGCCGCGCTTCACGGAGAGAATAATTATCTACATTGCTAAACTAATTAGAATGCTATGAAGTAAACTTTCTTTCTTACTAATTAGTTGTTGTATTTTTTATTTATTTGGGCTTATTACATCTTTGGGATTTAAGACTTCTACTAATTTCATCTGCGTCTTTGCACACTATATTTGAAATATGATATTTAAACCACCTACCAACCTCTATAAGAAAGTTTGGTGAGTTATATTGCGAAATTTTTACTAATCTATTTTTTTGGTATTGAATGATGAGATAATCATGCCGTTCGCTTGATGGTAAGCAATACGACCACCCATAAACAGTAGTAACACCATTCAGCACCTTGAGTTACAAATTACTGTGTAGCATTCCACTGCACTCGTCATCCTGAGACATAAGATGTTAAGTCTCATTATGTCCAGTAGTTACACTGGATACAATGTCTTTCAAACCGAAACACAACAGTGCATGCACACTGCTGCTTGGCGGTAGAAATAGACATTGCGGTGGTATCCACCCAGACGGACTCTTCCATATGAGAGACTAACCACCAGTAAAATTATTTCCTAGTAAAGCCCAGGCGAATTGATTAGGCACGCGAGTATAACAGAATCAAGTGCTGTCTGTGGGCCTGGCCAACTAAGGCGACACTTGAATAAAGTTAGGAGCAACTAAATTGAGCTATCTCAAGGGTATTACTTTAGGTATATATGGATTTCGGACACGAATTTGCTAGATTGTGCTAGCCATTCAGAATTTTCTGTGATCTATTCCACTTATAAACTCTAATTAAGTCTAAATAGAGTCCGTTTTTTATAAACCTACTTTGGTACCCCAGACTAGATCTCCGTTTATATGTACAGTCAGCCACAAAAGTAGCTGAAAAAACTCAAAACTTTCAACCGCCTTTACACATTAAGCTAGATTAAAACGTTTTTTTCTTGGTGTGTAATAAAGTATATGATTTAAATTTTATATTTGTGAAGAAAAAAACAGCTTTGGTAATACAACAAAAGTGTATAGGCGATTTGAAGTTTTGGATTCGTACAACTACTTATGTGGGTGCCTGTACAATAGATATATCAATTTATAGCTTTATCACTATAACAGAGGTCAGCGAGAAATACATATCTTTCAATGAGAGGTCGTTAATCCTTTAGGTAATATGTAATAATGATAAAAGTCCCGCTTTATGTTTTCCCGGGATAAAAAGTAGCCTATGTGTTAATCCAGGAGATGATCTATCAAGTTTAACAGCTCAAGTAGGACCTCTTTAATTTTATCCGTGGTGCTTTACATCTGCCTTTTCCAGTTGTGAAACTTTAAATAATTAAGGTTAAATTACCTTTTTTAGTTCATTATTTTGTCTCCCGCTTTGCTTTGGAGGGAAGTGGAAAATATATTTCTAACTCCTCCCTATTCTTCTGTTTGATTAACTTCGTTGCGGGTTAAGACTAATTAGTGTTCCCTGAGACTCGCCGAGCTTCACCGCTCGGTGTCATAAAATGCGTGCCACTGCTGATCCTGGCTTACAGGAGTTGCAGTGGTGGGTGTGAGGGCGGGATAGTCTCGAAAAAAAAAAAGATGATCTACCCGTGTGCCAAATTTCATCAAAATCCGTTCAGTAGTTTTTGTATGAAAGGGGAACAAACATCCATACATCCATACATCCAGACATTCTTACAAACTTTCGCCTTTATAATATTATAAGTAGGATGCTGTCAAAGTAACAACATCTCTAATATCTACTGCCTGACTGCCTCGGTGGGGTAGTTGTATTGCGTACTCGGTACGAGTACTATTTGCGCGCTGTGGTCTTGGGTTCGAATCTCGGGTCGGGCCAAAGACATTGTGATTGGGTTTTCTATCTTAAAATTACTCAGTCGCAGCTGGGAGTAAGGAAGTTAGCGACGTGATACCCCCATGCCTCGGAAAGCACGTAAAACCGTTGCTCTTACGCCTAATCTCTCTCCGGTCATGTCGGATTGCCGTCTCACCGGACTACGAGAGTGAATGAATAGCGAGTGCACTTGTGTATTGCGCACACACTTGTGCACTTTAATATCTCCTGCGTACCTGGCTGATCTCCGTTGAGATTGGCCGCCGCGGCCGAAATAGGCTAGGAGGATTTATTTATTATCTATTTTTTTATTTTAATAATGTTAAAAATGTTCTAAGACCAACGGAATATACTTATTCAATGAAAACCAGGAAAGATTTTAATTGAAAGTATTAAAATCCTATTTAATAATACTTCCAAAATACTGGCGTAACCTCAAGGTCCTCCCATTCGCTATTCTATTGCTATAATACACCGATATTATGATTCATGCCGACCGTCCCAAGCCTGAACTGGCATTCGCGCAAATAGTTGCCGGCAGTTATTTATCCGAAACTATTAGCAATATTAATCACTCCTTTATCTGGTCAATGTGCCCTTGCGTCTATAACTCAGATCTATAGAGATATCCGAAAACACTGGCCTAGTTAAACTCGAAGAATCAGAATTCCGTACCGCATCTTTTTCATTTTCTTGAAATATTCACAAAAACGTGGAAATTTTAACCACTTTCTTTTAGCTCCCTATCCAATATGGGTCTAGAGATAAATTTTTAAGGTAGACTGCGTACGCTTAAGAGCAGCGTTTCGTTAATACAGTACCCTAGAATCCTGTAATTCTTGATCCAGTCCAGTT
This sequence comes from Lapara coniferarum, assembly GCA_949316025.1. Lineage (NCBI taxonomy): Eukaryota > Metazoa > Arthropoda > Insecta > Lepidoptera > Sphingidae > Lapara > Lapara coniferarum. Next base: position 5,463,196 of record OX438920.1, read on the forward strand.
GTCTGTGTGGGTCAAATCTTCACCACTTTATAAGGGACGTGATAAAGGTCTTATTATTCCTTATCATTTATTAACCCTCAACCAGCGAGCCACACAATTAATCACTTAATCGCCAAGGTCGTTAGGGGCACACCTTCCCAAACGTCAGGTTACGAATTCATGTGGGGTTGAATTTATCTGGGCTATTTTTGGCGGAAAGGTTTATTAATAGGTGTATGGCATGATAATACCAATATACTGCAGGGGTTATGGCTGCAGACATTTTTGGGTGATTAGAACTTAGTAGTAGTACTTATTAGTGTACGGTTTTTTTTTTCTTTTTTATGGTATTGAATGACGGGACGAGCAAGCCGTTCTCCTGATGATATGCGATACGACCATCCATAAACAGTAGCAACACCATTTAGCACCTTGAGTCTGTGGGACTTTCCACTGTGTTCGTCATCGTGAGACATAAGATGTTAAGTCTCATTATGTTCAGTAGTTATACTGGCTACAATGTCCTGCATACCGAAACACAACAGTGCATGCATACTGTTGCTTGGCGGTAAAAATATACATTGCGGTGGTACCCACCCAGACGGACTCTTACATATGAAAAAACTACCACCAGTGTCTTGGTTCAGCAAAGTCATTATATTGCGTACGATGACAACTTTAATTACCCTAAATATAAAGCTGACTAACAACATTTGTGGGACCATTTGGTGGTTGTTGGCTGACCATAGAATGTGTATTTTTATAGCATAAGTCAACACAGACAAGTAAGTTCTACAAGCATAAGACTTGCAATACAGAAGATTACTGGTGTTAGGACTCTCATATGTAAGAGTCCGTCTGGGTGGGTTATTTTATTTCTACCGCCAAGCAGCAGTGTGCACGCACTGTTGTGTTTCGGTTTGAAGGGCATTGTAGCCAGTGTAACTACAGGACATAATGAGACTTAACATCTTATGTCTCAGCATGACGAGCGCAGTGGAATGCCACACAGTACTTTGTAAATCAAGGTTCTAGGTGGTATTTCTACTGTTTATGGGTGATCGTATCGCTTACCATCAGGCGAACGGCATGCTCGTCTCGTCATTCAATGCTATAAAAGAAAAAAAAAAAGATCGTAGATGCGTTGTCGACTTTAAATGTAAAGAAAAGAATATAAATTAAAAAAGCGAGGTAAGTATTTGATCTTCTAGATTTCTGACCCATAAATCGAAATGCAAGCTTCACGTTTTTTTTATTGCAATTGGATGACGAGACGAGCTTGCCACTTGCCTGATGGTAAGCGATACGACCGCCCATAAACAAGAACATATATAACTTTGAATTACAAAGTACTATTTTAGCGGCATTGGGATCGTCGCCGCTGTTAGAGGAACAGATGGTTGCATTCCTCTATGGAAGGGAAATTTCCAGTCAGGCAGATGTTGCGCCTGACCGGCCGCGGCCCCTCCGACGGTTCTTACTCGGAGGTGGTATATATAATTTGCATCTCTCAAATATTGCAAGTGCAATCTACGAACGTGTGTCGCCATCTAGCGATATGTTGGCGTCGTCTGCTAGTCGTCGATACCACTTCAATGTTCGATGGATGAGTGTCGGGTCACCTTGCTAACTACTGAATGAAGTAGTTCCCAGCCTTATTTGATAGGTGGCGGTGTATGATAATTGTGCCGCCACACTATGTTGTACTCGAATACGCTTGTCACCCTAAAACATAAGGCGTTAAGTCTCATAATGTCCAGTAATTATGCTGGCTACAATGTCCTTCAAACCGGAAAACAATTGCGAATGCTGCATACATACGCTGCTGCTTGGCTTTAAAAATAGACACTGCGGTAGTGCCTACACAGACGGCTATTCGCATAGGAAAGATTTATTGTCAGTGAGATATAGTGGTACAACCCCGGTTGAAACAGCCTATCTACGTTGTAGACAAATATATCTTAAGCAAGCTTCTACGACTTTAAATTCGACTTGCAGTCGTTTGAGCGATTAATTTGACTTCTCTGCTTAGGGCCAAACTCATTAGACAGCCTTACAAGCGTTCAAATATACCTAAAAGGCTTGAAATAGTCGTTTTGTCTGACATAGAGTCTATATTAAATTCGAGATTTCAATCTACGAATCTCCATCCATTTGGTTTGTAATTAAACTGGAATTTGTAAAGCACCTTATTCGTTTGACACAGAAATATGAAGTTTATTGTTGAGTAGTTTAGTTCATTTTAGTTCATTATAAATTCTATTAATGGGCTACACTAAGGTGAAAATAGATACAGCGATAAATCAATATTAACTACAAAAATCGAATGCTGTTACGAAATTGTCGCAGTCATTTGTGCACACAATACTGAATAGTACTACGTAATTGTGGCGGCACGAAAGGTTCCTTTCGTTCAGCGACAACACAGCCACTGTTGTCGCTACTCTTTCTATATGCTAGTACGTTTACACGTTCATTCTACATTAGTATTTCCCAATATAAAAAGAAACCAAGTGTATAATGCAAAAATTATATAACAAAAGATAAATAAAGTTCCATTAATTTACTTTGTTCTATTTAATATGCTATTCATACATTCCAAATTCCAATACCACTGTAACACAATTCCATTGTAATAATATTACTACGCATGTTCTATACAAGCAGAATGACATGTCACTGTGAGGCAATTACGGTACAGTTTTAGTAATTTGCATGTTAAATAAATTAGATACGTCATTCACACTTTTGTGCTTCACCCTTTCATTATTCGAAATACATTAAGAGCTTTTTGTTTTGTTAGAAAAAACAATAAATTACATGAGAAACCTTACATGTCATTTTTTAGTTTTATTAATATTCATTTAAATATAATAACACCACGAAGGGCCTAGAGCAGCCATGCTCACCCATTTTTTGACGCGCGCCACAAAGGAGACTAGGGCGGTATTAATAAATCAATCTCAAGTTTGAGTTATGTCTCAAGTAGACATATTGTATGAACAGTTCAATACATTATGTCCACTTAAGATGTAACTCGAACTTGAGATTGATTTATTAGTACCACCCTTCGTTGTCGACTGTGGTGCCGCATCACAATCTAAATAATGACCTATTTCAGTGTCTAAAAAGTTGTTAAAATGCAAATTTTTATTTATTTTAATAATAAATATTTGCAATTACCTAAACAATTTTATTATTATAGGCTTAGTATACAGCTGAAGTTTACTATTACCGAGATTTTTGAATTCAGACGAGCCACTTACAAAGGCGCCACGGGCAGCATGTAAACGCTTGGCGGGCCGCAGTTTGAATATAGCTGGCCTAGAGAATGTAAATGCATTACGTACTTTATATTTGTTTTGGTATTATCCCACCTGACAATATGTGAAGAAAATTTCTAGAGTGGAGACCACGTACTGGCAAGTGCAGCGTTGGACGTCCTCCTACAAGGTGGATAGACCTCGTAAAGGTTGCTGGAACCCGCTGGTTGCAGGCCACTTATCAAGTTGGTCAGGAAATCTTTGGGAGAGGCCTATGTTCAGCAGTGGACTTCCAAAGGCTGAAGAAGAAGAAATTTATAATGACTTCTTCTATTTACGCGAATGTTAGACATTAGAATGAAACTATTTTGCGGATTTTATCGCGGTTTTTTAATTTATATTTTCTCCCGACGTTTCGAAGGCTTTTCAGCACTTCGTGGTCACGGGGCGGACTGAGGTGTTGGTGGTCCGAAAAGTTTTTTTGTTTGTTTTTAATTTAAAAAAAATTGTATAATTAAAAAATGAAGGTAGATATTGTAACATTAACTTTTCGGACCACCTACACCTCAGTCCGCCTCGTGACCACGAAGTGCTGAAAAGCCTTCGAAACGTCGGGAGAAAATATAAATTTAAAAACCGCGATAAAATCCGCAAAATAGTTTCATTTTAAAGAAGAAATTTGCCCCTATTTGTTACCGGGCGTATCATATACCACCAGCGTTGAATCCAACTACAGGTATAGGCTCTTAAGCAAATAGTTTAGTACATTGGATTATTTTAGTGATATGTAGATAAGACTGAATTCTTCGACAACTGATAGGTAATAATATTATTAAAACTTACGCGAGACATATCAAATTACTTGATAACAAAACTGTTGAAGGTGACCTACTTAATAGGTCGAAACTAGTCGGCGATTCTGACTAAGAATACGTGAGTGAAACCGTTATGTTATCTAGTAAAGTGATAGGTAAGATTAATTTGCACAAAAAGCATTTCAGACTGTCCATTAGTGATACGGGCGTGAGTTTACTATATACCTACTACATTATTAGGTATACACTGCACAGGTTTATTCGTAGATTGCTTTCTAATATCCTCGGTTTTATCAAAATAGCATTAACTAATAAAGTAACTGTTTCACCGTGAAGACTTCAATTTAATTAAGGATCAAAATACATTGAACTACAATACTGTATTGATAAACTGTATCAGATGGAGAAAAATGGAATGTCAAAGCAGAAAAATATTTCCCTCCATTTTAATTTACAACGAGAAAAGTCTGCAAAACTCAGGAACATAATATTCGTTACCAAAAGTTTGTTAGGCGCTTAAATTTAAATAGGTTTTACGAAAACGGTCTGCATATTTTCAGTCTCTTCGGTGTTATTCAGAATTTTGGTACGAGTGATATTATACATACACACCCACGCCCATTATCCCCGAAGGGATAGAGGCGCAGCTAGCGCAAACTCTTTTCTATGTGCATACTCCGTCCCATGATGTGATGGCGGGCTAGCTTATCGTCATATCGGGCACAAATTCAAGATAGAATAAAAATCCTAATAGACAGGTCGGCCTAATAGGGTAGTTGACAACTTTTTTAAAATACTATTATGAAAAATGTATGCTATTCAAAATCTAACGGAAAGAGATTTTTTCAAAATAGGCGCAATAGCAAGTTATAAAGCTTTGAAATATAGTGGAAGGGGTAGCTGTCAAATAACAGTAATACTAGGCTGTGACGTCACCAAGCACCGTCGGGCACAACGCTGCGTACGTGGGAAAGAGATAGCGCGATATCCCCGCCACGCCCCTACTTTTGCACATAAGAATATTTCAAAATTGGATAACTGCTTTATTTTTCAAATGGATTTTGATGCTGATTTCACAGAAGAATTTGTTATCGCATTATTTTCTGACACAGCTAAAATAATGAAAAACATCAAACATAGGAAACTACACTATTATGTCCACTAACGAGGGATAATCGCTCGTCAGTGGACACTCTATTTGGACCCCTCTTCGCTAACCATAACGTACACTGGGGTCACTTGGCCGTGCCCATAAAAAAAAGTTAAATTCACCAAAGATTAATGATCCCGCGATATTTATACACAAAGAACCCACAAACCACTACATCTCGCCATTTACTAACGATGTGTAAACAATAACGAATAATTATTAATACAGTAATTAACAGTGTGGGGGGACTGTCATCCGCTGCCATACACATAATGCGATGCGGACAGCTGACCAGCCTCCGACCGCAGCCACCTACAATATCCATCCAATAAATTGTCACGCATTTTGCGGTTAGCTTTTAGCAGACGATTATTATATTGGCATTAATGGGGCCATTGATTCGCACTGTCGTTAAAATGTTCCCGTTGTGGTTATTTGAATCGGTGTCTGTGTATAAGAACGACATAATGTTTTTTTGTACATAAATTGTGTCAATTATAATATTACTGCCGCGGTAGTTGAATTACAGAACGACTGCAGCGCTGAGGTCTCGGGTTCGATCCCCGGGTCGGACAAAGTAATATTGGGTTTTTCTACTCAGCATCAGCCCGGAGTCTTAAAAGTGGAAATGTGCCCGGCAAATGGCACCAAGTTCGCCCTTTATTACATGGGACCTAACATAGGTGGTGAAATGTAGGTGCGTTATAATACACCCACATTTCACCATTGCATAACCCCACAAAGGGAAATAATGTAAAGCTATGTATGACTATGTATAATATTATTATGTAATATGTCTCGTGGAAACTACGTCATGTCGTTTATATTTATTACTGTTACTTAATAAGTTTACTTAGTTGAGGTTCATCATCATCATTATCATCAGCCACATGACGTCCACTGCTGAATATAGGCCTCCCTCAAAGATTTCCAGATGGACCTGTCCAAAGCGGCCTGCATCTAGCGCATTCCTGCAGCCTTTACCAAGTCATCGGTCTACCTTGCAGGTGGACGGCCGACGCTGCTCTTGCCAGTACGTGTTCTCCACTCGAGAACTTTTTTGCCCCATCTGCCGTCAGTTCGTCGAACTATGTGCCCTGCCCATTGCCACTTGACACATCAGTGACCTCAACCGAGTTTCTCAACTGGTGAGCCTCAGGATGAACATGGACAAGACCAAGATCATGTCGAATGTTCATGTTGTGCCTACCCCGATTACCGTTGGGAGCTCAATTCTCGAAGTTGTAGACGAGTACGTCTATTTAGGTCAAGTAGTCCAACTAGGCAAGTCCAACTTTGAGAAAGAGGTCAATCGGCGAATGCAGCTCGGATGGGCAGCATTCGGGAAACTAAGCAAGGTCTTCTCGTCCAAAATACCTCAGTGCCTGAAGACCAAGATCTTCAATCAATGTGTGTTATCAGTGATGACATAAGGCGCTGAGACGTGGCCTCTGACCGTGAGCCGTCTTAGATCGAATCAGAAATGAGGAGATCCGTAGAAGAACGAAAGTCACTGACATAGCCCAACGGACAAGTTGAGGTTAGTGCTACTTTTTTGTTCTGTGGTCAGTATTTGATACAGATTACAAAGCCCAATTATAGAAATGAATTAAATCCAGAAGTTTTAACAAACACGTAAATCTTTATTACCAATAAATAAATATTTAGATAAAGGACCCAATTGTCATCGTTGCAAAGTCGAATATAACTTCTAAGCAAAGTTTTAATAAACATATTAAAGGTCTGAAATAGTTGTGCAAACAATTTGAAGTTGATACGTGTGTAATCGCGACATCGAGCGTGAGGGATTGATGTTACTGCAAGGCCATTTCTCTAAATTAACTGTCGCGGTGTCGCGCTACAAACTCGAAAGCCCTCTGAATGAAATGTGTCACCCGGTGTGCTTCATATAAATGTTTTTAAGTTTGAATTTTATGTAAAAGGAAAGTTTTAACTTTGAATTGAATTTTGCATCAATATGACAGATATATCATTGAAATTCTATTATGTCATTTAGATCTGACATTATTATCAAATAATCTAAAATACACAAATAAAGGAAAATGTGAATTTATCGTGGATTTTATAAGCATATTACAAAGACATGGTAATGTAATATGAAAATATGACGCTAACGAAGCTCAATGACACTATAAATTTTATAGCACCTAACAAGCGTCATAAATGTTTCAACATTTTTATACTTGATACAATGATGCAAGGTATAAAAAATAGTTAGTGTGGTATGAACAAAGTTAACCTTTGCCATCAGCGACTTTATTAGGCTGGCGATACTTTGAGATCAATATCTAAAGCCCATTATGGCAATAAATGAGACGTACCAAATATTGCCCGCTGCCTAATGCTACAATGAATGCAGTAATTGTAATGTTTTTGCAACAAGTCGTGGCTACATCTTCGCTTCGTCTCTATTAATGCCAATAGAATTCAATGTGCCTCCAACTTTAGACTCTATACTGAATAAACCAATAGTTTTTAAGTACCAAAAAAGTGTTGGGGTATGCTTTTTTTTATGGCATTAAATGACGAGCCGAGCATACCGTTTGCCTGATGGTAACCGATACGACCACCCATAAACAGTAGCAGCGCGAACCAGCACCTTGACTTACAAAGTACTGTGTGGCATTCCACTGCGCTCGTCATCCTGAGACATGTTAAGTCTCATTATGTTCAGTAGTTACACTGGCTACAATATCCTTCAAATTGAAACAAAACAGTGCGCATTGCTGCTTGGTGGTAGAAATAGAAATTGTGGTGGTACCCACCCAGACGGACTCTGACATATGAGAGACCTACCACCAGTAATGTAGAAGAAGTAATGCATTATAAATGTGTGTAGTCAGAATTTTTGTTTGTATGTAAACAAAGCTATGACGAGTTTAAATTTTCATAAATCCTGCATTAAATTACATTCCGCTCTGAGCAGCCGATCTGAGCGGACCTTTTGTTTGTCGCAGTACCTGCTGCGACATTCCACTGATCCGTCCGGGTACCTGCTCGGTGCGGTCCGCAGCGACCTCGCTGCCGTCAAGGTTACACAGGTAGCAAAGGGGCAACCCTTTGCTATTTTGTTAGCCTATTTCGGGCCAAGCCGCGTCCTTTTCAGGACAGGGTTTAGCCCAATTTGTTTCTTATCGACGTTTGGCCCCTTCAGGGTATTGGCTCGGCGGAAACCTAACGGTGCTAACAAGCCGAGTCGCGTCACCGGCAACGCGCTGCGCCCCCTCAGGGCAAGGCAAAGCCGACGGGTACGGATCCGGAGGCTGTGGAGGCACACCGCAGTCTCCCCCGTATATCACCTTCCCAACCCTACCCTTCCTTAAAATCCATCCCGTGTATCGGTTGAGCGTGCGGCCTCCGGCCAATACCGTTTACGATACACGGACTGTTAGGAACCCTTTTTGCACAATAAGACTGGCAAAAGGGATACAAGCTTAGGGCACACCTAATTTTAAGTACACCCCCCCTCGCCTATACCCGGCGGGGAGGGACACGCACTCACTCACCCCCGGGCGTTCCTACCCGGGGACTTAGTTCATCGCGTCCCACACCGCGTCGCGATCCGCGCTCGTTTCGTTTTGTGTGAACCCGCCTGGTTTCTTCTGTGTGTTCTTTACAGGCGGTGCACACCCGGGGTTAGTGAACACACACGCGGCCCCTAATTAATATTACCGTAGGCTCGGACTCAGCCGCCAATATGGCTGACTCTGGGCCTATGGATTTGGCTCCCGAGCGGCCTGTCGTCGCCGCTCAACCAAACATAGATAGCACCCCTTTCGCCGCTCCCATTATTTCCAAGGAGGAAATAATGAGAGTAGTGAGGGAGATGTTCCGGTCGGACAACGCGGTCCGACAAGAAATTATATCTATGGCTAGGGAAGCCAGGGAACCGTCTGCGTCCTCAGACACCTCGGAGTCGTCCAAGGCTACGACCTCAACGGAGACCACCGAAACCTCGGGCAGCTCCGCGGAGTCTGAAGAGGACATGGACACGTCCCCCAGCACTCCCGCAGCCTCCAATAACCCTAAGAAACGGCCAATATCTGCTTCTTCCTCCGCCTGCGAATCCGGGGAGGAGTCGTCTTCGTCGGAACGCGACGAAGAAGGCTTCACCACGGTTAAGAACAGCCGGAGGAAGAAGCAGAGAAGCGTCGCTGCTCCCGCACCAGCCTCCCCATCCGCGCCTTCTGCGCCTTCCGCGCCTTCAGCGCCAACCGCGTCCGCGTCTGCGTCGACGCCGCCACCGCCGCCGACTCAACCAAAGGGGCCTAAAAAACCCCCGAGGTTGAATTTACAACTCCCCTCAAATATGTCCATTCGGGACATATTTGAAGAACTGCGCAAACAGCGCATTAATATCGCGTCTAACTCGTGGAATAAGATCCACAAGCTTCTTGCCCTGCAGCCCGCCTCAATCGCGGACCACAGGGCGCTGACTAAGTTTTTAGATGCCAAACATTGGCACTATTTCACCTATTCTCTCCCAGACGAGCGGCGCTTCCGCTACGTCATTCGCGGTATCCCCACGCAAATGTCGACTCTCGAGGTCAAAGAAGGCCTCGAAGAGAAAGGCATAGTCGCCCTAGAAGTGCACAGGATGCACAGACAGTCCCGCGCCTCCCGGCCGGGAATTCAATATGAAATGGTCCTTGCCATTCTTCAGTCCCCTTCCGACGTCAAACGTCTGTTTGAGATTAAAGATATCTCGGGGCTAGGCGGCTTCACCGTCGAAGCCCCACACAAATCGACCCAGATAGGGCAGTGTCACAACTGCCAGAAATACGGCCACAATTCTCGTGGCTGTCGCCTCCCCGCCAGGTGCGTCAAGTGCCTCGGCGAACACGGCACATCCGAGTGCCCCCGTCCCAGGGACCGCTCTCAGTGCACGGAGCCGCCTTCGTGCACCAACTGCCGGCAAACCGGCCATCCAGCGAATTATCGCGGATGCCCTCGCGCCCCCAAAAGAGTTGCCAAAGCTCCTAAAGCTGCGGCTCCCTCGGCCCCTCAGGCCACCACATTCAAACTGGCACCTGCGCCAGTGCGCAACCCGTGGTTTCCTCCCACGGCGCGCGCTGAACCCATTCCTCAGGCCCCCAGCGGAGTCACTCCCGCTGGCCCGGCCTCTACTCGACCCTCTCCTCCCCCAGCTGTGGCTCCTTCTTCAAAGGCAGCCCAGCCCAAACCCAAACCCACCACCCCTCCCACCCCTTCTCAGTCGGCAACGGTGGCGGCGAAGGCAAGCGACGCCTCTTCCTCAGTCGCCTCACTATTAGGCTCCCCGGAGATAATGATTCTCCACGGGAAACTTTTCGAGCGTTCCCGTCTACTCACCCGTACGGGAGTAGAAGACCCCCTTTTAATCGCTGAGATCGCTCTGATCCAGCAACAAATCTTCGAGGCTACAGTTAACGCTGTGCGTCTCCCCTCTTTAATTTCATAAATGGCTACCAACGCCAGACAACTCCCCCAGCGGACAAAACCTCGCTCCCTGAGAGTGGGGTTTTTCAATTGTAACGGCATTCGGGACCAAAAAGCTGAAATTTCTTCTTTTGTCCGCGACAACCAAATTGACGTTTTCCTCATCCAGGAAACGTTCCTTAAGCCCTCTCACCGCGATCCCAACATCCCAAACTTCAAACTGGTGCGAAATGATCGTACCAGTGGCCGTTTAGGAGGCACTCTCATTTATTACAAAAGGTCCCTTCATTGTATCCCATTAGAATCACCGATAAGCTTGAGCAACATTGAGGCTTCGGTCTGCAGGCTAGCCATGACCGGACACCCGCCGATCACCATCATATCGGCCTATCTCTCGCCCACTAAGGAGCTTCACTCCAACGAACTTGAAACCCTATTTGATCTGGGGGATTCCGTCATTTTGGCGGGAGACCTCAATGCCAAGAACACTCTCTGGAACTGCAACTCGACCAACGAGCGAGGTGCAGTCCTAGAGAGTTGTCTTGACACAATCAATCTAAGCCTATTGGTTCCTTCAGAACCTACCCACTATAGTTACAATGACGACCACCGACCGGACATACTCGACGTGGCACTTGTACGGAACGTAAGCCTTAGCGTACGTTCCATGCCAGTGTTACAAGAGTTAGACTCTGACCACAGACCTGTGATCCTCGATCTAGTCCCCGAAAACAGTCCAACAGACACAGGTCCTAATATTCCGATGAAGGTGAAAACGAATTGGCGTCTTTTAGGCACCAAGCTCGCGGACACCTCATCCACTGATCTTTCCGCGATCCCGACCAACATCGTGACTCCTGAGGAAACGACCAGCGCGATACGCGTCTTCACCGACCACCTTCAGAACGTTTTGAGCGAAAGCTCCGAGAGGGTGCCAGAGACTGTTCACAGTCACTGGCAACTTCCCGAAGACGTTCGGTGGTGGGTGAGGTTGCGTAACGCTACGCTCAAAGCCTGCGCGACGAGACCCGTCCCGGAACGACGACATCTTGCGCGCTACCTCCAACGTGAGGTTAAGCGTCGCATAAAAGAGGTCGTCGATTCGAGGTGGGACACTCGCCTTGCCGACATCGATCCGACACATACGGCCTTTTGGCAACTGGTTCGTTCCTTCAAGAGAAACGATGTGGCCTCCATGCCTCCGCTCAATCGTCCGAATCAACGCCCGGCGTTTGATGACGACGAGAAAGCGGAACTACTGGCCAGCAGCCTGGAGTCTCAATGCTCGCTCACCTCTGTACCCGTAGATGACGACATTCTTGTTGCGGTTGACACCTTCGTCGAAGATAGGAACGCGGTCCGGCCACCGCCAGTCTCTATACCGCGACCGTTATACGATAACGTCGACCCGGACGTCGACCCGCCGCCCGATCCCCTTGCGCCGGTGACGATCGAAGAAGTCACCACTCTGATCAAGGCACTCAAACGTAGGAAAGCCCCCGGGGGCGATCTAATCCCTACTCGTATGATTAAGATGCTCCCGGAGCATCTAGTTCAAATCCTAACATCCATTTATGACGCCGCGTTTCGTAACTGCATCTTCCCAGAGGTCTGGAAAGAGGCAGTTGTGATAGGAATCCACAAGCCGGGGAAACCCGCTTTCGAACCCTCCTCTTATAGGCCCATCAGTCTGCTCAGTACTCTGGGCAAAATCTACGAGCGGATCGTCCTCGACCGCCATAAAATAGTAGCTTTTAATCAAAATTTGATCCCTCCAGAACAGTTTGGCTTTCGCGCTAGACACAGTTGTGTCAATCAGGTGCTCCGCATCACGGAGTACGTCCACGAACAATTTCGTAAAGGAATGCCTACCGGTGCTATTTTCTTCGATATCGAAAAAGCATTCGACAGGGTGTGGCACAACGGCTTGCTTTTCAAGCTGTACACTCTCAACGTGTCCACACAACTCGTGCACATCATACGAGATTTCCTGTCGAATCGCGGTTTCAGATATCGCGTGGAGGGAACTCTCTCTTCCCGACACACCATCACGGCCGGAGTCCCGCAAGGCTCCGCCCTGTCCCCTTTTCTATTCTCGCTGTACACAAGCGACATCCCTAGACCACAAAACGCACATCTGGCACTATTCGCGGATGATACCGCAATCTACGCTTCACGTATAGACCCCGACAAAGTGGTGCGCACTTTGCAAACCGCCGCCGACGAACTCGGTGAGTGGTTCCGCAAATGGCGAATCACCGTCAATCCCACCAAAAGTCAGGCCATCCTTTTCACTCGGAAAAGGAAAGTCCATGTCCCTCACTTTTCAGTCCGCATGTCCGACCAGGTTATTCCCTGGAAGGGCCAAGCCAAATATTTAGGAGTAACCCTTGATCAGAGGTTGACCTTCATCCCACACGTAAATGCGGTACGCGCGCGAGCCGCATTCGCGATGAGCCAGCTTCACTGGCTCCTAAACAAAAATAGTAAGATGTCAATCCGCAACAAGATTAGGATCTTTAAAACATGCATCCGTCCGATAATGACATACGCGTCGCCGGTATTCGCTCATTTACCGCCCGGTCGCCTTCAGCGAATGCAGGTGCTTCAAAATCGATTCTTACGACATGCACTTGGTGCCCCGTGGTACGTTCGCAATCGCAACCTCCACGTGGACACCAATATGCCGACCATCAGGCACTCTATGCAGTGCGCCAGCAGACGCTATTTCGACAGGGCGGTAAACCACCCGAACACGCTTATCCGTAAAGCGTCTATATATACTCCATTTGACCGCGCCAAATGGAGACGACCGCGATCAGTCCTGACCGATCCAGAGGACGAAATCACTCTAGCTTTACGCGAAAAGAACGAGCATTTAAAGCTCATACACTCCACAAGACCGCTGTACCGTCCTCGCCGTCGAGGACCTCGTCGCGTTCCCCATAACCCTGCCCTCTCGTAGCAGTTCCGGCCCGCGTGCCGAAGACTACAATCAACACGTTAAATAGGATTAGGTTAAAAACCATATTCCCCAAACGTTGATGTCTTATCCTCTCAGTGGCCGTCCTGAGCCGAGGTTCGTGACCCGTTAGTGGGTCGCCCTCAGCGTGGTCGCTTAATTTAATGGGTTGCGAGCGCCTTCTGCGCTCACCCACAAGACCGGTGTTCTTGTATAAGCCGACCCTCGTCAGGCTAACAAGAGTTTAGTCAGGGACAAAAAAAAAAAAAAAAAAAAAAAGCATTAAATTATGGCACAACAAGCGTCTATCCGAGTTAGTACAGTCGCGTATACTAAAATTTTTCGGTCATATCTCCCGGCGAAATAATGACTCCATAGAGCGTCTAGTCGTTCAGGGCAGAGTGGAAGGAAATAGACCTCGTGGTAGGGCACCAATGAGGTGGACCGACCAAATTAAAACAGCAGTAGGAGGCCCTGTAAACGAATGTACCCGATTGTCTTCTAACAGAGACAGATGGAGGGATATCGTGCGGCGAGCTACATCATCGTCTGCGCACAAATCATCGTGACCACGACCGCTCTGTCAAGAGCGAAGCGAAGAAGAAGAAGAAGAATGGCACAACACGTAGTAGATAACAAATACTATGTTAATCGCACGTCAGTATTGACTCATCAATGAAGACGATTATGATACTTTAACTTTACCAAAAATTGCCTTTTTACCCGACTACTTTAGGGGTCATTTTGGTGACATCGTATTTTTGATTTTATTTTTCATTTCAAATATGTGTTCAAGAACGGCAGCAGATAACGCTATACATTCTTTTTCGTTATTAAAATCTAGTGGTATATAAAAATAAAAGTTAAGTTAATGTGTCATACAAAAATGTTCAAGTCATAACATTGTGAAACTGTGAAAGATAGAGAGCGGGCTCAAATTTTTTTTTTTTTTACCTTATTATCGTTACTATAGTCAAATGTCACGTGTGCAAAAGTAACAAAATGTTGTCCACAGTAAAAGAATTTCAAAGATAAATAGTTTGTAAATTACGTGACATATTGTAATATATAAGGTTCGAACTGTTTGACAATTTATTTTACGTGTCTAATGTAATTGCTTAAAACATGGTTAATGGGTATTCGACAGTTGTTTTTGTACAAATTTAACTTTTAACGTTCAAGGTACTGAGAATCATTCTGACCGAAATAATCAACTCTTTACAAACGAAATGAAACGTTAAAATTACAAATTAATACTTGGCAATAGTATAACGTACCTACCGAAAAAAAGAAAACTTTGAGAAAATTTTAATACCTACCTTTGCCGTAAGAATTTCGAAGGAATATGGAGTCTGCCAATTCTCATTTCTCACTAGACCAGCGTGGTAGAATAAGGCATACTAAACAGTTATAAAAGCGGGCCGTGCCCAGTACTGGGTTCTTAATACAGGGCTGATACTCTTATTAGATTCACGCAGTAACTTATTACAAAGAAAATTAAAAAATAGTTTACAAACTAAATCTTGAAAATAGCACAATCAATACAAACAACACAATAAAGACATAACATCATTAATAAATAATAGACAATGATAAAATTAGGTCACATCGTACATACCAAAGGCGGTGCACTGAACTCTATCAATAATTCAGATTAACAACTAAACAAAATATTCCGTCGACGTGTCTCAGCCAATCCGCCTCGCACGATCGATACGAGTCGCACTGATGAATGCCAGCCCACCAAGAATCAGCGTGAGCCGTACTAAATTATCATGCGTGGACGAGGGGTCCGTATAAAATGGATAGAATGCTACGTATTTGTGTGATTCTAGATGTATCAGTATCGTGTATTTAAATGTTGATATAGTGGTATTATTGTTTGGTTTTAGGTATTATTGTTTTGTTCTCTTAAGAATTGATTTATGTAGATCATATTGTGGACGACGATAGCCTAGTTGGGAATAGAACGGTCTGCCGAGACAATGTCCGGAGGTTCAAAGCCCAAGGCACACACCTCTGACTTTTTAAAGTTACGTGTGTATTGTTTATCAATTATCGTTCGGTTTAACGGTGAAGGCCAAGATCGAAAGGAAACCAGCGTACCTAAGAAGTTCTTTATAAGAATTTCGAAGATATGTAAAGTTTACCAACCCGCGCTAGGCCAGAATGGTGGACTAAGGCCTTAACCCTCTCAGTAGTACAGGAGGCCCGTGTCCAGCAGTGGGACAGTATATAATACAGGGCTGGTATTATTATTAATTTTATATTGCGGACTTCTAAATAATATTGTTAATGAGGCTTCAAATCAGAGCAGCCATGTAGCCAGGTTCGTCTTTAGATTTATAAATATACCAGTCATGTATTTATTAGTTTTATTAGGCTGTTGGGGAGGAAATCAAAGAATACTCTTTCTCTTCTCCACCTAACATAAATTCCATAATATGTATTTGCAAATCTTTAATAGAATCGTATACTTTGGTATAACATTCTATTGATTCTTCTTTGAGTTTGTATTACGGTGGTGATAATCTAGGGTCGCTGGTTGCAACGGTTTTTATGTCTCACAGATCTCCAAAAATCTGGATGTTACGATTCAGACACGTTTGTTTATTGCATTTGGACGCGAGGCAAGTTGTAAACAAGCCGGTGTGTTTGGATGTTCATCCACTTGTGTGTTTGCTCCATTGACATTTATTATTCTGGCGTCTAAAAACTCAACACGGTTGTCATAAAACTGTATACCCTATTGTTTTTTTTAATTAAATGCAGTTTTTTTACTTGAGTTACAGAAGTTTCTTTTGGTGTTTGTACTCTAGTTACGTTATAAGTGAATTCTAGTTTTTAATTAGTACATTTATTCTTACTGCAGGGGTGGGCAGAGGCGCAACTAGTACACCCACTTTGCTCCGTGCATATACCGCCCCATAATTTGATAAGGGGCGAGCCTATCACCATATTGAATACAAATTCCATACTCCGAGCTGATACAGACAAGAAAAATCCAATATCACTTTTCCTGACCCGGGGATCGAACCCAAGACCTCAGCTTTGCAGTCATACCGTAATACAACTAAGCCACCGATTACACAACTACATAAATACCATAAAAATAAAGAACTAAAGACATTTCATAATGTTAAGTGTAAGAGTAACTTATAATGCCATCTTTTCTATTCTGAACGAGAACGTGGAATACTCTAATCCGGATTTATCGGCGTACGCGGCGTGGGATTGGAACCAATCGGAAGAATTAAAGGATTTACCAAGTTCCAAAGATTAATGTTCGCAACTACCTATTGTCTAAGCTTTAACGACATTTGGAACTTCTTTCACTCATGAAGTAATGAATTATTTATGTGTAAGACGCGGTAACGAGAGTTGACGAGGAAGTTCCTATAAAGATAAGTACTTATTGGAAATTTCGATAGTTATATGAAGTCAGTAACACTAAATGGGTAACGGCTTATTTGAGAATGAACAGATATCAAGAAAGATTATAATTCCGTTCGAAATTTGTCACAATTAGAACGTAAAACATGAATATAATATATTGATGTAGGTTTTTTTTAATACGTCAATGACATAACGCGAACAAATTTGTAGCACTTGAGTAACTACCCATCTAGTTATCATTGTTACTTGCTCAATGGTTAGGCATATTTCTAATTATCAATACATCTACCTATTTATCAAAGTAATATGTTTTTCTCAAAAAGTTTAAATACTCATCTCCATTATCCAATCGTAACTATTTAAAATTATTCATAGCAGATGTCTTACGACAATATCGAGTGCTAGTTAAAAATTCAAAGAGTGTCGCAGATAATAATGGAAAAGGAATGATTAATTCACAAAGATTGCAGTGTTGGAAGCTTCTTATTAGACGTGGCAAATGAAAATGTAAAGACAAGTATAACTCTTAGTTGTAAGAATATTTGATAAGCCTTGTATACGGATTGAAGTTATTATATTTTTTTTGTGTTTTATACAAACGTTATATAAGTAGTTTTAGTTCAGAGAACTGCCTCGGTGGCGTAGTTGTATTACAGTACGACTGCAAAGCTGAGGTCTCGGGTTCAATCCCCGGGCCGGGCAAAGTGAAATTGAGTTTTTCTATTCAGTATCAGCTCGGAGTCTGGAATTTGTGCTCAAAATGGCGATAGGCTCGCCCCCTATCACATCAAGGGACGGAGTAACGGCGAAAAGTGGGTGTACTAGTTGCGCCTCTGCCTACCCCTTCGGGGATAACAGGCGTGAGTGTGTGTGTGTGTGTGTGTGTGTAGTTCAGAGAATAATAATGTTAATGTTGTTTCGTTGAACAAATTTACTTTATTCTGACTTTTACACACACACACTCACGCTTGCTATCCCCGAAGGGATAGGTAGAGGTGCAATTAGTGTATCCATTTTTCGCCGTGAGTATTCCGCCCCATGATGTGATAGGGGGCGAGCCTATCGCCATTTCGGACATAAATTCCAGACTCCGGGCTGATACCTACTGAGTAGAAAAACCTAATATCATTTTGCCCGAAGCGGGAATCGAGCCCGTGACCTCAGCATTGCAGTCGTACATCAATCAACAAATGAATGAAACTATTTACATAAAGCGTTATAAAGTAATCCACTAAAACATGACGCAATTGACGCATTTCACTCCTCATTAATCTGTGAATTACAAAATGAAAAGGCTTTCACATTTACTAGAACATTCACACCAACTTTATCTATCACTGCGGGAAAAATGCGAACACTTTTTTCGTTCAACTGTATCATACAAACACCCTGAAATGTTTACGACGGTGGAAATGTTAATAATGGTTTACCTCTATTTATTTTGGCCGTTTTTGTAACTGGGTATATTATGATTTCGTATATTACTTTTGGGAGCTGCAGGTTCATGTAGAGAAAGAATACCTGGGAGATACAGAATATAAAGTACTTTTCAGTCTTTGCGAGAAAATATGTCTCTATAGTCCGTCCAACCATTTATTTAACTTTTGACAGTTCGGTTTCTAATCAATTGCGCATGTACTAATGCGTTACCGATTCGATTTCTTGTAGCAATCGATTTAATTTATGCAGAAGTTTTGATCGATTAAACACATTGAAATGTTATTTTTGCTCAACATTTTGTATTGTTTTATAAACAAGCCTAAGCGTTTAAATGTGTATATTTTGTGCTTGTAAATTTATTCTGTAAGTATATATTCTATATCCAATAACATTTAGTCAAAATTTTACTTGAATAGTTTATTTTATCGATTGTATATTATATAATTACGCAAATATAAAAATATTTTTTTTTAAATTTACACTGCGATATTTTATTTCTCAATGTAAAAGTTTTTTGAATTATTTTTGTTACACAATCGGTGGGCTTAACGAATATCGATTGATAATTAATATCGGAGCTGAACAGCAAGTCCTTTCACTATGGAAAACAAAAACTGGCGTCCATAAAGTATTCAATTATTTTATTTCGATTCCTTGGCAAGAATTATAAAATTTCATAGGCATGCATATGTCAAAAGTTAAATAAATGGTTGGACGGACTATAGTGGAATATAGTATTTAGATGCATTATCGTTACCTTCAGCTGAGGAAACATTTCTAATTTTTAAATTGCACTCACAAAAAAACAATAAGCACTCAATGATTAAGGGTATTAAATGATGCAAATTTTATAATGATTACCCTTAGAATACGGTTAAAAGGATACAATTCTTGATAAAAGAAATAGAGCATGAGATTAAAATTAACGTGTATCACATGTAGACTCTGTAATTTTAATCTTTATATCTACTAAAACGTTATCATTAATTCAAGAACGAAACATAAAAATATCCTCTGAGTAATTTTATAACCAGATTTCGTTTTGCCACCGACAGTAACGGGAAAGATAAGCTTAATTAAGGCGAAATCCGGTGGACAAGATAAACACTGAACAGAACTAGTTCGTACAGCAGCCTTTCAGCTCTAGTACAATATCAAAATACGAGATTACAGTTCCTAAGTTCACCAAGGTTCGACAAACAAAACAGTTTGGTTCGCAATGTTTACGACTGTCAACCTCCTTGCAGATTCTCCGTGGATTTTCAGCAATTTTAAATTATTTTTAACGTTTGCAGATTTTAAATAGTTTTTTTTAATCATTTTAGTATTATAATATATTCATTTATCAGTTGCGTAGTCGTATTGCGTTCACGGTATAATTAGGTATGGCTCGGGTGTCTTGAGTTCGAATCCTGGGTCAGATTAAGTGCTTTCCTGCTCAGTGTTAGACCAGTATCTGGTATTTGTTGTTTGATATGGCGATAGGGTCGCCCCTTAAACCTAATTGTTTTAAAAATCTCCTCAGAAATTATTGCTTGACTTTGAAATCGAACCTAAATCTAAACTCTCCACAGTCTATGTACAGACTATAAGTTGCTTATTATGCACCTTATTTACGAGTGAAAAAATGGTATTTGATTTAACGATTCAACTATCGTTTTTATGAATTATGATTTTGCGTACAAAAGCAATTTAAGAATAAACAAAATGATAGAGACGTAAAACTTAGGAATTCCCCAAATAGCAGCTTAATGACTCAACAATATCTTCAGTGAATTAAGATTCTTGAATGTTAAATTAACTAAAAGAGATCTTATTATTTAAACTGTTTAAGCGAGACTGGTGGAATCACTTTGTTTTCGTGAGTCATTTAAGTCTAGACTCAGCGAGAGATTCTGTAAATAATGATTTATACGGATCGTAAGTAATTAAAGCGATGAAGTGTAATCAATTCCAGTTTTATTAATCGCTGCCACTCTTTATTTTTTTTTAACTATACTCGAAGTAAGACTTTTTATAATCAAGCCTATTACGCAGCTCTCCGCCTTCTTTTGATTAAAATTAACGTAAATTGGAAATAAATCTTCTCTTACTTATTTAACTCATTAATATTTATAAATGCGAAAGATTGTGAACATTTGTGTATTGTTGGTAAGAAGAAAACTCAGAAACAGTTGAACGGATTTGGATAGGATGCACACATAGATCAAGACTTTTCACGCGGACGAAGTCGCGAGTGACAGCTTGCATTACACTATAAACTCTACAAGGCGTATGCAATGCAATCAGCCCTGTATTATATACTATCCACTGCTGAACACAGGCCTCCTCTACTACTGAGAGGGTTTAGGCCTTAGTCCACCACGCTGGCCTAGTGCGGGTTGGCAGACTTCACATACCTTCGAAATTCTTATAAAGAGCTTCTTAGGTATGCAGGTTTTCTCACGATGTTTTCCTTCACCGTTAAAGCGAACGATAATTGACAAACAATACACACGTAATTTTGAAAAGTCAGAGGTGTGTTTCTTGGGTTTCGAACCTCTGGACATTGTCTCGGCAGACCGTTTCATTCCCAAGTAGGCTATCGTCCACTTATACGGCGTATAACAATAGATAATGTTTTATAGTTGATGTTCAATATACTATGCATATTAGATTCTAAGAAATATAATTAAACTGAAATTCTTGCATGAAATTTAAATTTCAAGCAGGAATTATACAATATTTTTTAAATTTATAATATTAGTATATTCCGCTTGCATATATACATTTTTCTAGTATATTTTCAGTGTACTTTTATATTTCTGTGGATATTCTTTTCGAACAACATATTCAAAAAAGGGACTTTGATAATATCTTAAAGGTGTACAGTCTATGGAGTTTTGTTAAAGTCTCAACGACTGAAACTTAAATAAAGACACGATAAGAACATAGTGCACCGCTCTTATCTAAGTAGAATGATTTGAAATACTTAGTTTAACTAAGTAGTACAAGTTTGCAATAGATAAAGTCGATACTTCGTAGGACCATACTGTTTTAAACTTGATATTTTTTACAGAAGATTTATGCCCGTCTCCTCTTTTAAAGGGACCCCTAAGATCAACATCATTAAATTAAAATGACATCATTCTATTTTATTTAGTATTATGATGTGCTAGCAAAGACCAATACTATAAGAGTCCTCTTCAGGCCCTGCCTCTGCAAAACGGCGCACTAACCGTATATTTAGAAGTTATCTATTGGAAATGTATACTAATATTATAAAGCTGAAAAGTTTGTTTGTTTGTTTCAACGCGGCAATCTCAGGAACTACTGAAACGATTTTGAAAATTCTTTCACTAATAGGTAGCTACTTTACTCCTGACTGCTATAGGCTACTTTTTACCCCGGGAAAATATTTTTGTCCCGGAAAAACTTTTTCACGCGGGCGGAGCCGCGATCACTACTAGTCTATAATACATGAAATAATATTTTTACTTAATATTTCTATAATTTGTTATCTTTACTTTGGTTGTAACACTTTTTATCTTTTCGTGTAATATTATTGATGAAAACGCCACTAAAATTGTTGACCCCGTGCATCTCCTCCTAAAGTATATATCATTTTAATTTGAAATCAACACTATGAAATAGAAATGTTAATAAAAAATATCAGAAGATTATCAGAAATTTCAGAAGATAAGTAATTTTTTTTGTTTTAATCTTTAGTAGATTATAATTAAAAAAATTACCTAATACTGATTTTCTTATAAATAATTCGCAATTGTTGGCATAATCGAAATTATTCGTATGGAAGAAAATGCTCAAGGCCCGTTCGCTCTAGGGAGGGCTTTAGCATGCATATAAGCGGTGGTATCTCTCCATAGGACGAATTACTTGCTCATCAAAAATAAATACTAACTCAATAAAAACAGTGCAAAATATTCTAAAACTAAAACACGAAAGCAAATAGACAATGTATAACAAATTAAACTTTTTTTTTATCCCTGTGTAAATGAAAACATTCCGGTAATCCAGTTAATTACTAACAGAGTTTAATGCAGACTCGTTTTAAAACAAGCTGAAGGATTAATTATGTCCTCTGAAAAAGCCTCTGAAGGATGTTTTGTGAATATCGCCCGGGGATTGTAATGGGATAATTAGATAACTTGTTTACATGCCCCTAATAATGAGAGGCATTCCTAAATGATACTATCAGAGTCCACGTGACCTGAATATGACATAAATATGCTTAAAAGATTATTATCATGGCTGACATATCTGGGGATTTGGTCAGTTGCTTTGTTATGAATAGTTTAGTCATATACACTAATCTATACTAATATTATAAAGACGAGTTATGGGTTTGTTTGTAGGAAGTAATCTGTGGAATTACTGAACCGATTTCGATGAAATTTGATATGGAGGTAGTTTGAGATCCTGGGAAGGGCATAGGCTACTATTACTAAAACTAGTTTTTCCGTTTAGTGTAGTGTTTCCGTTTGATCCGTATGTATGTGTGTATGTATATTTGTATGACCGCGAGTTTCTCAAAAACTACTGATCTGATTTGGATGTGGTTTTCGATGTTCAAATGTATAATTTTCAGGGAAGATTTTAGTATATAATTTATGAAGATCTGATGGAGATATGCGGAGATACGCAGTGGAACTCTTCAATAATTAACAGTAGATGACTCGCGAATGCTGCAATCGTATATTTGTGATGTATTGTTTACACTATTCTATAATTAACTAACAAAAAAGCAATAAATAAAAACTTTATAACAAAAAATAAACCGACTTCAAAACCACTACAAACCAAAAAATAATTCAACTTTATATTCGCTTAGTATATACGTATATTTGGAGTCGGTGCCTAATTTAAATTGAACAATGTTTTAGCTGGCAATTTAAATTAGGCATCGACTCCAAATATACGTATATACTAAGCGAATATAAAGTTGAATTATTTTTTGGTTTGTAGTGCTTTTGAAGTCGGTTTATTTTTTGCTATTTAATACATTTATCAAAAATGTATGCCATCCAAAATCTAACGGAAAAATAAGTTTCAGAATTGAGGTAATAATTAGTAAGTTACAAAGCTTGGAAATTTGGCGGAAGGGATGGTTGTCAAATAACAGTAATATTACACTGTGGCGCTATAACGTTGCGTGCGTGCGAAAGAGACAGCGCGATATCCACGTCCCCACTTTTACTCAGAACAATATTTCAAATATGAATAACTGTTTCATTATTCAACCAATTTTGATGCAGATTTCACAGAAGAATTTCTTATTCGTATTATTTTCTGTTAACATATAAAATAATTTACCAAATAAAACATAGGAAACTACCTTATTATGCCGGCCTGTTTGAACTGGATGTACACTGGGTGATCCCGGAACGCGACACACTTAAGCTGTGATTCCGCACACGACGTAAAATGACGGGCGGCAAGTGACGTCCTGCCGGGCGTCATTTGCCGTAATGTGCGGAATCGGTCTTATACAATTTAATACTGCATAGTAGTGTTGTCTGCCATCGCGGCGCATGCCGTCTGCCGTTGCCGTCTGCCGTCTGCTGCGTCCTGCGGAATCACAGCTTTATATGGACCGCTATGGCGGGTTACAACACCTTATGTACGAAGGCCGTTATTCAGGCAGATACAATATACCTACTACCAGCGAATGTAGACGTAAGTAACACGTACACAGACGTAACTCGATAATACCCAAGAATATAACTCTAAGTACGCAGCTCTCCTAATAAATACAATTACGAATCTCCTTATGGTTACGAGCACTCAACCATTACCATTTCCAGTATTAAAAGTTAATGAACATCACCTTTCCTGGCAGTAAGACCTGAGCAATTACAGTGCACCTGTTTTAATGTTCCTATAATCTGTAGGAGACTTGAAAGCGAACTTGTCATTTGTGAGGCTACGTCAGTGTTTCGCTTAATTCTAATTCTTTTTTGTATATTTCCGTAGTGCAGTTTAATGTTTTTTTTATTTATTAAAAACATGTGTATAATTTAATGTCCGTAATATTATGTGATTCTTTTTTTGTCATTAAAGTGTCGAAATAAAAAACAATTGAAGCCGACAAAACATGAAACATAGAAAACACGTATAAACATATAGATATGAAGACACTCAAACGTATTTATACAGACTATGAATTATAAACGAAGCCTTCAAAAGAAGGTTCGAAATATCAATAACGTTTACAAAAGTTCCACGTTCGTAGTCAAAAATAAATTGTGATCAATTTCACCGTACTCTTTTTTATAGCGTGTAAGCAATCTCGAAATCGTCGAGTGGAAAAACACATCTGCATGGATTTGGGTCGAACGAAATACGACGCGTTTACTATTATTGTTTGAATCTTTAAATTTAAAAAAAATCGACTTGCTTCTATTTCTATGATTTTGTCGAATTCGCAGAAATGAAATGTGACGTGCAAGAGCGCTATTATTGATTAATTTTTAAAGGTTTGTGGAGTACGTCGTGTATCGTAGATGATGTAAATAATAAGTGAGTTAAACTAGCAGCGTAATTTTCTTTAAAAATTATTCACTTTTCAGTGTGGATCTGTACTGCAAAAATATAGCTCCATCAAAGCTTTATCCGCCGTGTTTCATTATAAAGGTCGGAAAGATTCGATTAATCAGTTAATGTATGACATGTCTCCAGTCTGGGTCATGGGTGTGTCCGCAGACTATAGCTACAAGCTTTATTTCATTCAAGGCCTTTTCTAGGTCTTTGTAAGTATGCAATGGGTATACCGAAGTGTCGTATCCATTGATAGATTTACTACAATTAGTGTAGCTTCACCTTAACAGACTTTTGTCATGTCGATAGAGTTTAGAATAGTTCAAATATTATATTTAACAATATAAATTTAAGAAGGGAATAGAACTTACAGAAAATGAAAATGTTTTAATTTCTGGTCAAGGTGAGAGTTTTTAGATTGTAAATTTTCCTTGAAGTCGCATATAAGACTTCTGATTGGCTTATTTCCGGGAAAGTCTTTAATGGCTACATTAAAACATTAAGAGCGGATGTAACTGGTTGTTGATAAAATATATTTGTCACATAAACGTACACACTGAGCACACTCTAGTCTAGAGACTCCTAGATGTGACAAATAAACTTTATTTGTCACATAAACGTGCACACTGAGCGCAATCTAATATATAATAGCATGATGTGTGTGTCTGTGTGTGTATGTGTGTGTGTGTGTTTGTTTATTTTAATGCAACTATAGCCTTTTATCCCCGAAGGGGTAGGTAGAGACGCAACTAGTTGCATCCACTGTTCGCCGTGCGCATTCCGTCCCATGTGATAGGGGGCAAGCCTATCACCATATCGGACACAAATTCCAGACTCCGGGCTGATGCTGAATAGAAAAATACAAAATCACTTTTCCCGACCCGGGGATCGAGGTCTGGCCTCAGCATTGCAGTCGTACTGTAATACAACTACGCCACTTAGGCAGTTATATGATATTATATTATCAGTTTTTGTAATGAAAATGCAAAGCGCAAAGAATGTTTACCAATTTAAATGTAATACCTATCACAATTTTATGGAGTCCTATCTCAATACTTTTATGTACACATCATCAAAAATATATCTTTCCAATATTTTGAACCGCGATTAAATTAACGGAACAACATAAATGTACTAACTCTTGATCCAACAATACACCGAAAGTGTCCAAACATAAAATGTTACTTAACGTTTGCCTGGCCACAAAGAAAACTCGTAAAATTTAAGACAGTAATAAAAAGCGACTTTATAAGTATTTACCATTGCCCTTACTCCACTTTCTATAAAAACAAATTAAGGGGAAACTAATAAAAAGTAATTTCAGCTGTTTTCGCTCTAACATTCAGTGGGTTTAGCTCAGCAGACCGCTTATAACGCGAAGAAGTCAGGGGTAATAATCGAAACGATGGCGGCTAAACATGTTTTCTTCTAAAAGTTGGAAATGCGTGAAAAAGTAAAATAAGAAACAAGAACATTATTTCCTAGCATATTTTCTTTTGCTTTCTAGAACTTTTATTATATTATGCATTAAATATACTCTACTTAAGAAAATCTTACAGAACTTGTAGTTTACTACATCCGATTGTATTTTAATCGTTTTCAATGTAGTTTGTGACGCATTTTTGAAATTGTTACTTTCAATTTTATGAAAGCTCCGAAGACAAAACATTGAACAATACGTTAAAATATTACATTCTTTGTTTATATAAGATGCATTTGATCAGAAAAATATTGCCTTACTAAATGGAACCGTCAACGTATTTAAAACTCAGCTTATCAAATTTGTGTACCACTACAGGTTTACTAGTAGAGGGTACCTGTAGCATTGTGTCCTCCTTTTAACAATTACAATATACTAAATATATTAAATACAGAAACTGATAAAAAGAAACAAAACAATCGCTGCCAATGTTATCTATGCTTTAATTCCGGAACCCAAAGAAGTTTCTTTTAGTTTGTTTCAGTAACCTTGCTTGGTGGTTCCAAGTGAAACTTAACTCAAAAAGTCCCAATTCTCATTCACGTCATGGACTTTTCTTTACCAAGATTCAGTTTGATACCTACTGAGAGCTTTCATTTGAACTAAGTCCAATCGTCAATTGGAAATGTGTATTTTCCTTAAAATGGAAATATCGTTTTCCGGGTTAATATGTTTCTTCAATTTCTGTGCAGAGAAATTGAAGAATTTTATTTGTATTTTAAATCAAGTTTATATTGAAATTCAAGATTTCTGATCAATGTGATTTATTATACTTTTATATTATAATTTATCTTTGTTGTGATTATTAAGACTGCCTCGGTGGCGTAGTTGTATTACAGTACGACTGCAGTGCTGAGGTCTCGGGTTCGATCCCCGGGTCTGGCAAAGTGATATTGAGTTTTTCTATTCAGTATCAGCCCGTAGTCTGGAATTTGTGCCCGATATGGCGATAAGCTCGCCCCCTATCACATCGTGGGACGGAATAACGACGAAAAGTGCGTGCACTAGTTGCGCCTCTGCCTACCCCTTCGGGGATAACAGGCGTGAGTGTGTGTGTGTGTGTGTGTGATTATTAAGTATTATAAGCCAATATAACAAATGGTGTTCCATATTTCATTATGACATTATGCACCTGAACCTACAGGGAGCTGTTTACCTTTTTAAATTAGGTAGCTAGGTAGGCAGAGGCGCAACTAGTGCACCCATTTTTTGTCATTATAAAATATTTATTAAGTATCAGCATGACGTGGATTGAAACTAGTGAATCTTTTGAATAAGTTATTAATACTAGAGGACATTTGCGTATAGGTAAAAGATTTTTAATCAGCGAATACGCATATGTAAAAGCACGAAATTAATACGCCTTCAATTATACCGTGAAATTGACAGTCAGCCCTCTTTGAAATATTAAAAGCAAATAATTACTTTGCAAAGAGCAAACTGTGACGTAAAAGCATATTCTGATTAAAGCCCGTGAACCGATCGAATGGAATGTGATGAAATGAAATAAATTCTTGATATTTTTTATGTTCACGTCTTTGTAATTGTTTGATAACTTATTTCACTGTTTTTAGAGAACTTCATCATCATCAGCCACATGCCACAGCCACTGCTGTTCAAAGGCCTTCCATAAAGATTTCCAGACGGACATGTTGAAAGCGGTCTACATCAAGCGTGTCTCTATAACCTTTAGTGAACTAGTTTACAACACGGTTTACTCATGTATTCCTTGGTCAGAATTGACGACCAGTTACGACCTATTAAGTAGGTCATCTTCATAGGCGAGTGCTGAGAGGATGTCGCGTTGCGGAGGCCTCTCGATCTCGTAAGTTTTAATAATATTAGTGAAACTATATAGTGATTGTGGACGATAGCTTAGTTGGGAATGGAACGGTCTGCCGAGACAATGTCCGGAGGTTCAAATCCAAGGCACACACCTCTGACTTTTCGAAGTTATGTGTGTATTGTTTATAAATTATCGTTCGCTTTAACGGTGAAGGAAAAAATCGTGAGGAAACCTACATGTTTGAGAATTCTCCATAAGAATTTCGAGGGTATGTGAAGTCTGCCAATCCACACTAGGCCAGCGTGGTAGACTAAGGCCTTAAACCCTCTCAGTAGTAGAGGAGGCCCGTGCTCAGCAGTTGGCAGTATATAATACAGGGCTGGTATTATTATTATTATTTATATTGTGATTGTAATAATTTGACTAAAACGTCCAGCATTTTTGTTCTATCATTTACTCATAAACTAGAAGTCATGCCTACTAATAATTTTCAAATAGAACAAATATTATTGGCATGTCTTCAATAACGTCCCAAAGGAAAGTTCTAAGTACTATGAGCATTCATGTATTAAAAATAATACTTCAATGACTATGAGGCATAATATTCGATGACGTCGTTAATATAATACCTAAGACTGTAAAGATGGGCATATTAGGAACATTAAGGATAAATAAGGAGCTTTAATGAAATATTTGACGCCAACACCCAGCGTTCAATATTTCATCCTGAATTTAAGCACCTTTGTAGACTAACACCCGTGTAGACAGGGTGATGCGTGGAATATATGATTTATGTTATTTTCGAACACGAGTCAAATTGTTATATTATTATATCTATTTCTTATTACATAATGTACTAATATCTTGTATTATCAGTTTTATTTATCTTAATGCTTTTCAATAAACATGAACATGACTGCCAGTTTTGCATCGTGGTAGTCCAAATGAAATGTAGCCTTCGCAATATCAGAAGGTACGACTGACTACAGTTTTTTCAGATCGGAAAGATTATTGTAATTTATATATTTTAGCCATCTCTCCCGTTTTGTACTCTGTGGAGAAGGCGCGCGACATTTTTTCCTTCATGTCTGACACTAACGGCCTTTAATTCTTTTTTCACGACGTAATTTAAAAAAACGCTACATTTATCATTTAACCCTTTGGGTAATTAACCTAATTTACAGCTAAAATATTCACAAAAAGGGTTAAGTAATAAAGAAATTCTGATGTTATCTAAATACAATTTTGTATGTGAAATTAAATTATCATCAATATCAGGTTCAAAGTGAGGAATTTCATATAATTGAGAACACAAGATTGAAGCAGGTGGTTTTATGGAACTAAATAATGTTGTTTATGAAAATTAACGGCCAAGTTGTTCGATGGAAAGGAGTTTTCAATCTTTAGTAGAATAACGAATGGTTTTATGGTAAAATACAAACAGTTAATAGTTTCTCCAAAAAAGTCATTCAAATTCAAAAGTCTATAAAAAAGTAGAAACAATTTTACTCAATGTCATCTTATATTATGCCCGCTGTTTTTTCCCTTCATGCATTCAGATTTTTATATGGAGAATATTTGGAAGATCTAAACTTGAAAACATTTTCGATAATCTAGCTACCTATGTTACTCATTATGGCATTAAATGGCTTGCTGTACTCTTACGGCTACTTTATCGTGTGCATGTTTTGCGATTTATTTTGATCCAATGTTACAACAAGACAATATTTAAGGTCTATAGAATCTTTTTTTATTCCTTTTTTATGTTTAATTGTTATTCCCTAAGTTATATTATGAAACATCTAAGAATTACAATGAAAATATTCATAAAAGTGCAAATAGCGATTTGGAATGGTTTGAAGGAAAATAATTGAAAATCTTGATTAATTGATTTTAATTTTAGCTACAGCATCTATACAGATAACAAAGCAGTAGAACCGGTGTGTCTGTACATTTAAAGAAATGTGATAAAAAAGAAAGGGGGTGACTAAAAAAGAGTAAAACAAATCAGCGATTTTAAAATGATTTTGTTTGTCTGTTTTTCTGTTTGTTTGTTACTGCACATCTCCGAAACTACTGAACGGATATCGATGAAATTTGGTACGGAGATAGTTTGAGACCCCAGAAACGACATAAGCTACTTTTTATCCCGGGAAAATAAAAGGCGGATATTTTCCGCGGAACCGTGAGCAAAAGCTTGTAATAAATAATTTAATTACTTTAAAAAATAATTTAGCCGATGACACTAGTGCTCATAATTTAATAAATAAAAAAACTAAATTTATAAATAAACATAATCGACAAGTTCAAAAGAAGCCTAAATAAGACATTGAAGACGAAAAAGCTTCTAAATTTTGTGAAAGGGACGAAGAAACCTTGTTAAAAGTAGTAACAGCGGTCACTCTAATTCACCTTTTATGTCCCTTTGTAACTCAATAGTTGACAGAAAACTGATGGAAGCATTTAAGGGCGTATTAAATAACGGCTCTCCCTAATTTTACGCTTAATAAAGGTGTGGCCGAACAAAAAGCATGGGTGGAATAAATTATATTAATGATAATGGAGATAACGTTTGTGACAATTCTGGTATGACTAAGGCAAACTTAGAATAGAAGGCATTATTTATGGTATCTAAATATAAATATACATATATAGCATCACGCTAGTTTCCCTTTGCAGGGGTAGCCCTCTGGCTACCCTTATAGCGTGTATCACATCCAAATTTTGCCATCTATGTTAGGTCCCATGTATGATGTAATAGATTTCGGGCCTATAACTGCCGCGCACAATTCTAGACTCCAGACTGACATTGAGTAAAAAAACTCAAGATCACTTTCCCCGACCCGGGGAGCCAGCCCAAGACCTCGGCACTGCAGTCGTGGCATAAGACAACTACGCTACTGAGGCAGTCTAAATATAAATATTATATTGTATTTGTCCTGTAATTAGCTAAATAATTTCACTTGAGTAATTATCGTTGTATAAGTGAAGTATCGCTAGATACACGAGGTGATATTGTTTCAGTTTCCATGTCAAAGTAATAAATTAGGTGACTTAGTTAAATTTACAACTGCTTAGGTAGCGTAGTTGTATTACGGTACGACTGCAATGCTGAGGTCTCGGGTTCGATTTACAGGTCGGGCAAGGTTATATTGGGTTTTTCTAATCAGTATCTGCCCGTACTTTGGAATGTATACCCGATATGGCGATATGCTCGCCCCCTATCATATGAGTCGGAATACTCATGGCGAGAAGTGGTTGCACTGGTTGCGCTTCTGCCTACACCTTCGGGGATAAAAGACGTGAGTGTGTGTTAATTAAATCTATTCGAATTAATGAAAAGTAGCAATGTTTTAAATATTTACAATTTACAAATGAAATAGGTCGTAGTATATCTGCTCCCTAAATTAAGCCATCAACCGAGATGTTTCTAAAAACTTTATTATACTCCGTGCTACTGTCAGTGTAATGGCATTGGGATATTTGTATTGTTGCAAATAAAAATGGGGTGGGTCTGAGACTAAAATACTTGTGTGAATACGAAATTTACCTGTGAGTTTTTTTGCTATGTAGAGCAAAACGGTTTTGTGATGTGGAAAAAATTCTAATTGTCGAAATAACAGTTTCAAAATCGTGAAGAATAAAACTGCGTCATGATCAATTTAATAAACCTGCTCGGCCCGGGTAATAGAATAATCTCACAAACAATGGATCTAAAGAAGCAACTTTTCCATTGCTCGTATGGTTCTAAGCCAACGCGATTGCCAATGGTGTAACGTTATGAATCTATTAAATATATACATTATAAGTATTTTTGTATTGGGACTGCTAACAACAAATGGAATAAAACTATAACATATGAGGATATTCTCCTTAAACACACTATGGGACGCGATGAATCTTGGTGAACACTAAACTTGCCTCCCTGCCTATCCTTTAACGGAATAAGGCCTGTATGGAGATACAGGTGCAATAGAGGCAATAAAACAGAAAGCAGAGAGTGACAGTTGAAAACCGCGTCCCAAAGGCACGGTAGCAATGCAGCATATACCGCCTCTGTAGCTCCAGCTAATAAGTCAAACTTTCCTATTCCATTTTATAAAGGCATTTTGTGCTTTGATGCATAACATGTGGCTTACAAAGTACAGCTAATTTGTTTAGAAAGGTTATGTTCGGGAATGTTGGTTACTTAAAAATTCGGGGTTGCAGTTTGTTCTCTCGTGTCTTTATTACATTATATATGGTCAGTGGACAGTTAGTTCCAAGTGTTATTAATAACATAGAGTTTCAAAAACATTTGTTATGTTAGATTTTTGTATTCAGTAATTTTTTATTTTATCCTTAATCGTATTTCGGAGTCAACTTAGTTAATATTTTACTCTGAAGTGCAACAGTAGTTGGATAATCCAAATAAATTGTTAAATCCGTAAAAATATTTCTATGGCCATTTTAGTTGTCTTTTTAAATTATGAAGAAGCTTTAAAACTGGAAGCGCTACATTTTAAAGCATCAAAGAATTATTAATATGTAGCATTAAAAAAACGTTACTATTATTTATATAGTTACGTATTTATGTATACAGACAGTATATTACAACAAACTTATGCTATTATGGTCGCTGTTCAAACTTTTAATGATCAACTATCTTTAACAATTTGTTACTAAACTTTATTTAGAATAAATGTTTTGTGTTTAAGAGCTGTGGTTGCGTCAGTATAGGTAATTCCCACGCAAATACAAACGCGATTTATGTTAAAAGTTTAATTTGAAATATTAAAATTACGTTATTTTCTTAAGACAAATTTGTTATTTGAGTTAGTTCACAACATCACTGTTATTAATTGATTGATGACTAAGATTACCATGTATTTTATTTTTTTAAACTAACGATGTATGTAATCTACAATTAAATACACTGTTTTAAATTTTAATTCTATAATTACTTATTATCATGATCCATCAATAGATGTATCATGATAATAAGTAGTCCCATGATGTGATAGGGGGCGAGCCTATCGCCCCCTATCACATCATGGGACGGAATTATGGCGAAAAGTGGGTGCACTAGTTGCGCCTCTGCCTACCCCTTTGGGGATAACAGGCGTGAGTGTATATATGTATATGTATGTATCAATAGATGTAAAGGTTTGGATTATCTTATTATTTACGAATCGCAAGATACAGTCTACAACCTCAATTATTCCGTTAATGCGACTTTCGTCTTTCAGTACTCTTATTATCCATACTTAGGAATATTTAATTCTTCACCCTCCCACTGCAATGTTGTAATAATGCTTTCAATTTGTTTTTATAAAAAATGTACATAATTTACGCTAAACTTGCAAAGTTTCTTCATTCTTCGTGCATATTATTGCAGCGGTCGCTTTAATTTATACATGAAATATAAGATGATGGTCTGCATATTATGATTTAATAATAAAATATATAAAATACTAGTTTTGATCGCGACTTCGTGCGTGCTCTTTCCCGACATAATCGATCCCTTTTTGGGATAACTTATACATTAACTCGAACTCATTCTGTTAGCTAAATTTAATCTAAATATGTTTAGCAATTTCTGCGTTTACTTCTAACAAACACCGAAACAACTTGAAACCATAATTACAATAGAAAAAATAAAATAAAAACAAAGTACAATATTTGGTTACAGTGAATGGAGTTGGTTTTTTTTTATAAATCAATTGTTGGAGCAGACTGGATCGCTATTTTACTCCAATTCACCGCTCCTTAAAAATATGATGGGCACAGATTCGTGGTAACATGAACAGCAAAAAAATGTCCTGTTGTCTTCTAGTCTTGTAGGACAATTTTAATTTCCCTGTACTATGCTGATACTATAATTAAGCTAAAATCATTTTGACAGTTTAATGAGTCCTAAATACCGGGTGGAAGGGAAACGCTCTCGGAAACGAATACAGGTGATAGTGTTGGTGATTCCTGACGTGATGGCACTAAAAAAATCGCGATCGCATTGTTACAATTTTAGTAGGATTTTCTCAAATTTCTGTACAGCTTCACGTATGGATAGATAAATCAAACTTTTATTATGAAAAACATAGTAAAAAAGGTCAATATTTCAAAAAGAATTGTAATGAAACACGTACATCAGCTGACGGGTTAACGACCGCGGGCCGGTCCCGGCGCAGCGCGGCGGCCGCCCAGTTCTTTGTACGCTTTACATTGCGCGCGCATTAATTACGGAAATACTAAAATCGTAAGTATTATCGCTTAGCTTTGCAAATGAATATAGTTTTTCGTTAATGTTATGGTTCTTCTCTCTTACCGTTCCGGTATAGAGAGCGTTTCCCTTCCACCCGGTATAGCTTTTATTAAAATCAAAACATTCAAAGGCTATGGTATTTTAGACAAATACACGTCGAATTGAGGACCTCCTTTTCCGACTCCAAATATACGTATATAAAGTTTAATTATATTTTATTTTGTAGTGGTTTTGAAGTCGGTTTTATTTTTTGTTATTGGTGTTGGTCTTCAATTGCTCATTCACTCTGTTAACTAAAGCGCTAATCAAGATAGAACTTGAAATTTACAAATTGTTAGTGTGAAACCATTAAATCCTACTAAGCCTACTAATCCTATCCTACTAATATTATAAAGGCGAAAGTTTGTAAGAATGTATGGATGTATGAATGTTTGTTACTCTTTCACGCAAAAACCACAGAACGGATTTCGATGAAATTTGATACACGGGTAGATCATGTCCTGGAATAATACATAAGCTACATTTTATCCCGGGAAAATGAAAAGCGCGACTTTTTTCTTGTTTTTTTTTTTAACGCGAGCGGAAAAGCGGGCAAAATCCTACTAATATTATAAACGCGAAAGTTTGTAAGTATGTATGGATGTTTGCTACTCTTTCACGCAAAAACTACTGATCGGATTTCGATGAAATTTGGCACACGTGTAGATCATGTCCTGGATTAACACATAGGCTACATTTTATCCCGGGGAAATAAAAAGCGAGACTTTTATCCTGAAAAACTTTTTAACGCGGATGGAGCCGCGGGCAAAATCTATATTCAATAAAACTAACCGCAATTAATTCCAGACAAAACCACGTAGTTTTTTTAAATTTATTACAACTTAAATTAATTGTACTCTGTTATTTTTAATTGAAAGCATAAAAAGCGGCCTACGTTTTAAATTAATTTAATTATATCCCTATTTTTAAATGTAATCGTTAACAGCGATCAAGTTAATTAAACAGTCTTTTCATGTTTAATGGAAGCCGTTTTAAAAGTTTCTTATTTTAGGAAGCGTTATTAATTACCTGTTTATTTAACAAGCCGTTGATTTACTTTGATGTTGGGGCTCGGGTTCGTTACAAAAGATCTGCGGTATTAAAATATTTAATTGGGAGAGAAATTGAGGAATGATCATGTTATGACGAGTTCATATCTAAAATTAGAAAATTGTTTGATGTTTATTTGCGCTTCAAAAGCGAAAATCACCAAATAATTCCGTACACTGGGTATAAGTGCTATTATACTCACATACTTCATGCAATCCTATTTATTTATTTAGGTTAGTCACAATTAAGTAAACTAAAACACGTACTAATTGAAGGTTGGCTTTAATAATTTCTCACACCTTTATACTTTGATAAAACGTACGTGTTATGTAAACTGTGTTGTATGTAAAATAGCTTTTATACAGATAATATCGCCTCTATGTTCTTGAACAAAGGCGTTAATTCCGGCCTCATTGTGGACGCCTTAATAGACGCGCCTAGTTCTTTATTATTAGCTAAACAAAAGGTTTCATTTGGTTATTCATATAGGAACATAATATAAGCTATACATACAGGGTTTGTTTCTTCGTATAAGATAATAAATACTTGTAGATATTCAATGATCCTGTGGTGGACGGCAGCGGAGTAGGTAGGCCTCACGTTGCCGTTGACACCGAGGGTCAACGGCAACGTGTCCTTCGGTGCGCAGGGGCTTCTGAGACCCCCCTCCACAACAGGAGATGGTCCGCACTAGCGGACGACAACTTGGACACTTCCGTCAGAGGAAGCCGGAATGTGCCGAAGATGGCCACCGCGGAGTTTTAGTTGGTATGCCGTGCGTTGTACAACATAGGTAAGGAACCCGGCCCAGCGCGGTGGTCGCCCAATGGTTCCATCTCTCCAGGCGGCTAAACGCTGGGTCGTAAGGCACGGTGAACCCAACATAACCGCTCAGTCGCTCCCCTTTAAGCCTGGGCGGTAGTAATGTCACTTTCTCGGCGATTTTTTTTAAGTAGTTCAGTGATACAAAATAAGTATTTATCAAATTGGTATTGCTATATGCTGTCATTGTTGTGTCTATATGTTAGGTAGGTACTGTCAGCCACATAAGTAGCTGCACAAATTCAAAATTTCTCTTCACGAAAATAAAATAAAGCCAATTAACTTTACTGCCCACAAAGAAAAAAAAAATCAATTAACTAAACGCGTCGAATTGATTTGAAATTTTGAATTTGTTCACCTATTTACGTGGCTGACTGTACTATGGGTAGGTTTCTATATATCAATGATATTACCCAAATAAAATATAAATATCTTGTACTCATTTGCATTTATTCTGATATTCTATAATTTTTTACAAACATGAAAAGTCCTTTGTGTCTGTCAGCTACTAGTATCCAGCATAATAAATTTACTATTATCAGTTTTGTTTGACTGCCTCGGTGGCGTAGTTGTATTACAGTACGACTGCAAAGCTGAGACCTCGGGTTCGTTCCCCGGGTCGGTTAAAATAATATTCGGTGTTTCTATTCAGTATCAGCCCGGAGTCTGGAATATGCGTCCGATATAGCGATAGGCTCGCCCCCTATAACATCATAGGAGTGAATATTTTTTGTTTTTTATGGCATTGAATGACGAGACGAGCATGCCCGTCGCCTGATGGTAAGCGATACGATCGCTCATAAACAGTAATAGCACCACACAGCACCTTGAGTTACAAAGCACTGTGTGGCATTCGACTGCGCTCGACATCCTGACACATAGGATGCTAAGTCTCATTATGTCCAGTAGTTACACTGGATACCATGTCCTTCAAACCGAAACACAATGGCGATAGGCTCGCCCCCTATTACATCATAGGACGGAATATGCACGGCGAAGAGTGGGTGGACTAGTTGCGCCTCTGCCTACCCCTTCGGGGATAAAGGGCGTGAGAGTGTGTGTAAGTTTTGCTTCGTAATAAAGTAACATTAGTGACCTTCCTCACGTGTGTAATTGAGCGTTTTATTGAGACGTTGCCTGTGATTGCCGGGTGTTACAATGTCGCTCGCAACAATTTCGGAAATGTTAATTTTGTTAAATTTATGGTTACAGTAAGATGAAGTTTTTTTTTTGTTTGAACACGTCCCGGGAACTATTATTCTGATTCAGAAAATTTTATAATAATACGCCTTATATGATTCCCAAATTCATAGACTAATTTAATTTCTATTTCTTAATTATTATTTTAATGTCTATTTTTACCGCTAAGCAGCAGTGTGCATGCTATGTTGTGTTTCAGTTTGAAGGACATTGTAGCCAGTGTAATTACAGGACATAATGAGACTTACCATCTTATGTCTCAGGAGTACGAGCATAGTGGAATGCCACACAGTACTTTGTAACTCAAGGTGCTGGATGGTGTCACGGGGTGAGCAGTGGGGGGCTGCTCGCTCCAATTTTAGTGACTTTAAGGTGGACGACAATGCGGGTGGTTGGTCCCCCGCTGTCGTAGACGCCATAGGCGTCCTTTAGAGTTCGGGGGCATCTGAGCCCCCCCTGATTAGAGAGCGGCCGCAATGCGGCATTACGCAGGGGCGGTCCCGTGCAGCTATCTTAGTGCAACAAGATACCCCGGGGCCGTCCCATACGCGCCGAAGAAGGCCACCGCGGGTTTTGGTTGGTATGCCAGTGTAGGGTGTACATAGCGTTAGGGACTCGGTCCAATGCTCGCTCGGATGAAGCTATACTCCCGAGTGTCGATATTGGACCGTAAGACTGTGTGAAACCAACATAACCGTCCCACTCACCCCCCGGTGGTGGTAGCGATAACGCGTTATTCCCCGCGAAAAAAAAAGGTGTTGGATGGTGTTTCTATTGTTTATGTGTGGTCGTATCGCTTACCGTCAGGCGAACGGCATGCTCGTCTCGTCATTCGATACCGTAAAAAAAATATAATGCTTAAAAGGGTTACATTTTATGCGATGTTGTAGGTTCAATACGAAGAGTATGGAGTGATGTGATTTACTTTGAGTTCGTAGTCATCAAAATTATTTATCTCTCTGACTTTTCTAAAAAGTTATCTGTGTATTCTTTGGGGATTATCACTCGCTTGCTAAAGGAAACCTGCATATCTGAGGAGTTCTCTATAAGAATATGAGACGGGTATCCCGCAGACTACTTGATGCAGCATCAACTCATGTTTAAAAATATTTCCGAAGTCACAGTACACCAAATTTAAAATCCATCGGACTTATTAAGTTGGAAAGAGCTGATAATCTTCGAACGCCTGAACAGATCTTCATAAATTATAGCTAAGAACCATCGCGATCACATCAGCTTTCAAACAAAAAAACCGCGTCAAAATTGGATCATTCGTTTGAGAACTACGATGCCACAGACATACAGATACACAGATACATAGGTACACACCCTATACTTATAACACTCCTCTTTTCTGTCGGGGGTTAAAAATAACATCGAGCATCACCTTTACATTTACCATAAATTTTAATTTACCACAGACTTTTATGAAAAACAAATAAAATCGTAGACATTTCATCGGACTTTATCTTTGTCTAACCTTTTCTTTATCACTTATAATGGAATTGTGGACAAAAACCATCTGGTAAGATTTACACTTGACATACATTTCCAGATGGCAACAGAAATGAAGGATACAGAATAAAATCCCAAAGGACAATAAATCCAATTTACCCGTCTAGTGACGTTGTATCGTAATCATTCTAGTTTTGATAAAATGTCACCAGAAATGGTATGGCGGTAACTCTTTGGGGAGATACCTAGGCTGTTATTTAGTTTGTTACCGGAAGATAAGGCGAAAATATTTTGTTTATAATTGCATATAATAGGAATTATATTATATTGACTGCCTCGGTGGCGTAGTGGTATTGCGTACGCATTACGAGTACGATTTGCGCGCTGAGGTCCTGGGTTCAAATCCCGGGTCGAGCCAAAAAAAAAAATTGTGACTGGGTTTTTCCATCTTAAAATTTACTCAGTCGCAGCTCGGAGTCAGGAAGTTGGCGGTGTGATACCCCCGTGCCTCGGAAAGCACGTAAAGCCGTTGGTCCTGCGCCTGATCTCTCTCCGGTCATGTCGGATTGCCGTCTCACCGGACTATGAGAGTGAAGGAATAGCGAGTGCACCTGTGTATTGCGCACACACTTGTGCACTATAATATCTCCTGCGTACCTGGCTGATCTCCGTTGAGATTGGCCGCCGTGGCCGAAACTGGCTAGGAGAATTTCATTTTCAATTATATTATAGAGCTAAACTCTACAAATATTTATATGATTCTATGGAACATGAAATTAGATGAAAAAAATATTGTATCAACGATTATTATTAAATCGTTATTTTAATAATAATGTCATTATAATATTTTTTAATTCGAAGGCTATAAATCTATACTAAAATTTTACTGTTGAAGAGCTTGTTTGGTTGAATGCATTAATCTTAGGAAAAACTGAACTGATTTTGTAAACTCTTTCACTAACAGGAAGCTAGATTACTCTTGAGTGCTATGGGCTACTTTTTGTCCCGGTAAAATATTTTTATACCGGAAAAACTTGTTCACGCGGGCGGAGCCGCGGGCACTACTAGTCTTGAATAAACTTAAGTTTTGCTTCAGCTGCTATAAAATCTTTAAAAACAGAATATCTATAAATATGAAAATTGTTTAGAGACCATTCATGCCTTATCATTTTCCACAAAATTCAATGTTTAAAGGGTCGTGTGCGCATTATATATGAAGGGTCCAATATCATCGACTGTCAAGGGACCAATGGAGATTTATTTGGGAGTTCGGACAAAATTCAACCGTTATCAATGTACCCACGTCGTCACCATAGGCCGACTTTGTTGATTTTGGTGTTAAGTGGGCAATATCTCCAAGAACACATGTTGCGAATTCTACTATTTGCTGATCATTGTAATCTTCTACCAGAATAATTAATTAAAAAGCTATATTTAGGGTTGCATTAGTGGACGATAGCCTAGTTGGGAATAGTGGACGATAGCCTAGTTGAGAATAGAACGGTCTGCCGAGACAATGTCTGAAGATTCGAAACCCAAGGCACACACCTCTGACTTTTCGAAGTTATGTGTGTATTGTTTATAAATTATCATTCGCTTTAACGGTGAAGGAAAACATCGTGAGGAAACCTATATACCTGAGAAATCTCCATAAGAATTTCTAGGCTATGTGAAGTCTGTCAATCCGCACTAGGCCAGCGTGGTAGACTAAGGCCTAAAACCCTCTCAGTAGTAGAGGACGCCCTTGCTCAGCAGTGTGCAGTATATAATTTGTGTAAAGTTTGTGTGGTCGCAACACTTATGCCGCTTTTGCTTTGTCTGGCAAACTATTGACCGCACAGACGACTAGACCCCGCTTGGCATCTAAAAAATAAAATTATGTTCTCTGACAAATACACGCTGAGCCCAAAAAAATATAATATTTTAATGGACTAGAACCAATTTGAAAACCAAAATGGCTATTAGTTAACCATTAGTCACGTATTTATTCAGTCTTCCATACGATCAGACAAGGTACTTATAGGTAATTTGGTTGTATACATGCTGTGATATAATTGTCAAAAACTAAAATCGTCGTTGGAATATCTAATTCCTTCTTTAGTGTAAGTTTTGAAATGTAACTTATGTGAACCAGAGAGCACTGCAAACGTAGATAAGCTTATTACGAGCTATTCTGGCGTACGAATTAATATCCACACTTTTTATCTCCTTTCTGCAGGAGAAAATGCATACTGTTTTTGCTTTTCCCAACTTTTTTCCTGTTACATGAGGAGTTCTATTAATTAATCATGTATGTATTTAGTTTGACAACTTCGACCAGTATATTATTTTCTTTTTAGTAATAATGTAAGTAATGTCTTATTCAATTTATAAATATGTTACTAAAATACCAATGTTTTTATCTGGAGCCGTAGTTCCAGAAAACGAAAAAAGTACAATACAATAGCTCGAGTAAATTATTTTACAAATCCAAGACATTGATAAATTAATATGATCTATTTTTATAAATCAATGTCTTTAATAGCGTTTTTAAGTGCTATAAGTGAAATATGAAAGAAGTCGATGTTGGAAAATCGTTCATAGTGCATGTTCTACGTATAAACATATTAGAACCTTAATTAACTAGCGTGGTAAGGTGCTGAAAAGAATTTCAATGAGATTTGGCCCAAAAAATATGGAGAATTTACCTGGTAATTCAGAATTTTATAACAATAATTATTGATCTCTAAATGTCCTACAGTCAGACAACAACATTAAACTATTATTAGGTAATGGTAAAGAAGAAAGAGATGAACGATGAATCAAATGTTTATTAAATTTATTTAGTACCTATCTTCTCCAATTGTTCTGAGTTCCAAATGTGGAGGGATATTCCAAAATAGAGCAGACAAAAGAATTAAATAGTAACGTAAGCGTGGTGACTTTTTTTAATCACGACCAACTTTATGAACAAATTCAAGCATACGGTAAGCCTTGTTAACTATTTCTTTAATATGAATATCGAACATTGGCACCTATGTTCACAGACAGGTAATTCCTAAACTACTTTTCGGTTTTGCATGCATTCATATTCTGCGTGTATTTAATCGAACAAGTCTGAACCGTACTAATTCTAATAATGATCTCAAAGAAGGAACATTTGTTAAAGTTTCTCATTATAGTTATTTTGTTGTAGGCTTCGGTTCCGCCCCATTACTCACTAATGCGACAACTGTAAAACGAATTCTTGAACAGAACGACTTGGCAAGCGCAATGTGGGAAGCGTCCCAGCTGTTTGATGCGACGATAAGAGCGAAACGGTTGACACTTGGTCGAGGAGTCGGAGATCACGCTCAAGAGCTTGGCAACTAGCCGGGATCCGACTGCATTGTGTAGTTGTAGCTTGTTCGTGCTTACCTTTACGTTCAATTGAATTTTGATATTTGGTATAATCGTCTATGTTGAGGTTTGTACAAAAGAGTAAGTACGTTATCAAATGCAAAATAATTACTTCCACAAATGAATGAATTTTAAGGTGAAATAGAATTTGAGAAGGACGATGAGACTTGATGGGAATTAAATAACAGCAAAACTGACACCGCACCTCAGTTTCCTTAACGTCTCGATGAAATGGAAGAATCAATTCATGATGTAGATGGAACAAACTACAGCGTAGCTTTACCACTTAAGCATATCATGATTACATTTAATTATGAAGAGTAGGTACTTATTAATCTATTCAAATAAAGAATGAGAATAATAATACTTCCAGGAAAGCAAACATACATCTTATGATATAGACACAAAACTTAATTTCTCAACAAAGTTTAATGTGTTTACAGAGCTCCATCCATTTCTGAACGAAAAACAATAGTAACTAAGTGAACGCTTCCCCGGAAGTCGAAGACAATGGTTATAAATTGTAATGCGACAGTTTTATTGCACCCCAATAAATTACATTAGCAAATTCCGAACGGACGCAACATGCGGTCAGCTATTTGTTGCATGTACACCGTTGATCAAGTTGAGATGGTGTAGGTAGGACACATTTCCAGGAGTTATTATTTGAAAACTGAGGTGTGTTCTAAACTTCAGGAAATTTTAAAAGCATATTTCATGATTTCAATTACATCCTACTAATATTATAAACGCGAAAGTTTGTAAGAATGTCTCGATGTATGAATGTTTGTTCCTCTTTCACGCAAAAACTGCTGATCAGATTTCGGTGAAATTTGGATCACAGGTAGATCATATCCTGGATTAACACATAGGCTACTTTTTATCCCGGGAAAATATAAATCGGGACTTTTATCCTGAAAAAACTTATTAACGCGGGTGGAGCTGCGGGTAAAAGCTAGTGTAAAATAAAAACCTCTTACTAAAAATATTTAAGATGAAATTAAGTTTAGTATTTTAATCTTTAACTAGCGGCCGGCCCTGGCTTCGCACAGGTAGCAAAGCATAATATTATATACCTACGTTTATTTTTCTGTCATCCTACTAATATTATAAAGGCGAAAGTTTGTAAGAATGTATGGATGTATGGATGTTTGTTACTCTTTCACGCAAAAACTCCTGAACGGATTTCGATGAAATTTGGCACACGGGTAGATCATATACTGGATTAACACATAGGCTACTTTTTATCCTGGGAAAATATAAAACGGGACTTTTATCCCGGAAAAACTCATTCACGCGGGCGGAGCCGCGGGCAAAAGCTAGTACAAAATATTTATGAATTATACGCATAAACCTTCATCTTGAATCACACCGCCCATTAGTGAAAAACGTATGAAAATCCGTTCGGTAGTGTTAGAGTTTATCGCATTCAAGAGACAAACAGATGCGATAGAGGACTTTGTTTTATAATAAGTAGTGACGTAGGGACATATCCTTAAAACTAAAAAGATAAAAAACCGCGAGAAAAAAATCCGGGATACAGTTCGGGGTGTATATTTTTCCGGGATAAACAGTAGCCTATGACCTTCCCTGGGTCTCAAACTATCTACATACTTATTTGTAACTTTAATGTTAACACGCTATAACACCGAAATATTATGTCAACAGCGTAAATAGTCCTTTACCAAAAATATCAACAAGTTTAGCGCGACAGAAGTTGCCAATTTTATAAATTATCCGCACAAGAGCTGGGAATATTTACGCATCATATTTTATAAGGGTTTGGCACAAGTTAATAACAAAGATTTTGTTAGAAACGTGGGCGTTCTGAATGAGAATCTAGATAAAATAGCGCCGGGTGGTTTAGCAAAACCCAAAAAATAGGAGGGCATGTTTAGTGAAACATTTTTATAGAAACAGTTGAAATACGAGCTTGGGTACGTGTATGTAATGGTTTGATTCCGTTTTCTATGTTTTCTCTTGAGTTGTAATCGGTAAATGACGATTGGTAGGTGGTTTTCTGTATCCAATGTCCAAAATCCTATCATATCAGTAATAAAAAATATAATAAAAAAGAAATAATAAACAGGAGATTTTTACAAGAGACGGTTTAATGTAAATAATTAAAAATAATTCCGTTTCAAAGATGCGTTACATAACAAAGTAATTTAAAAACAGAAAAACAAGACAAAACAAACAACAAAATGTAAGGCGGTCATAAATAACTTTGCAATAGAATGGGATTTTCTACCGCCAAGCAGCAGTGTGCATGCACTGTTGTATTTCGGTGTGAAGCACATTTACCATGAGGCGAACGGCATGCTCGTCTCGTCAGTCAATGCAATAAAAAAAACTACGAATTTAGATGCAGGAATTGTTAAGCTCCCGTTAATTCAGTAATACATTTCAATAAATGAGAGCTATTGTGATTTTACTTTCGACGGTATTGTATGTAACGAATTCATATTTCGCTCTGAAAGAAAATACTTATTACAAAAAGTCTTCTAGAGAACTGTGAAAATGATTTTCCCGGATTA
This sequence comes from Lapara coniferarum, assembly GCA_949316025.1. Classification (NCBI taxonomy): domain Eukaryota; kingdom Metazoa; phylum Arthropoda; class Insecta; order Lepidoptera; family Sphingidae; genus Lapara; species Lapara coniferarum. Next base: position 5,508,165 of record OX438920.1, read on the forward strand.
AAAATATTTTCCCGGGATAAAAAGTAGCCTATAGCATTCAGGAGGAATGTAGCTTTCTATTTCGTTTTCCACATCGGTTCAGTAGAAAGAAGTGGAGAATTTTTTTTATGGCATTGAATGACGAGACGAGCATTTTTTTTTACGCGGAGAAAGTGAATTATTACTACCGCCCAGCGTTCAAGGGGAACGACTGAGCGATTATGTTGGGTTCACCGTGCCTTACGACCCGACGTTGAGCCGCCCGGAGAGATGGAAAACGTCGGGCGACCGCCGGGCCGAGTCCCTAACCTATATACAACGCACGGCATACCAACCAAAACTCCGCGGTGGCCATCTTCGATGCATTAGGGACGGTTGACGGTTCATCTTGGAAGCCCATCAAAATCAGTCAATATAACGGTTACACTAAAAAAAGGGGACAGCTCACCTGTTGCACTCGACGGAACCGTACTGACACAACATACGACAGTTAAATACTTATGTACCTAGATAGAAGACTCACCTGGCGAAGCCATATAAAGACCAAAAAGGAACAAGCAAATAAAAAGCTTGGGTAGATATACTGGCTACTAGGTAGGCAATCAACACTAAGTCTGGAAAATAAACTACTTATGTACAAATGTATCATAAAACCAATTCAGACATATGGCATACAACGCTGGGGTTCAGCGAGTCACTTAAATGTAGAAATCCTCCAGCGCTACCAAAATAAAATACTGAAGATCTTGAGCAATTCGCCGTGGTACGTACGTAACATAGAAGTGCATGAGCATATGAAAATCCCGACAGTCAAGGAAGAGATAGAAAGGTCTCCTGAGGCCTATAAACAGAGACTAGGAAGACACATAAATGACCTGGCTACAAATCTCACGAATACAAATGACAGCATATTTCGGCTAAAATGAATGCGACTTGTCTCAATCTGAACACGGCGGTGAAGAAAATAAGAGATGTCTCAAAATACATGAATGCTCAACATCCGATCTGAGCTGTAAGGCTGATTGCAGAATTATAAAAAAAATACGGTTCACTAGTTTCTGAGATTATCGCGTTCAACCAAACAAACAAACAAACCCTTCAGATTTATAATATTAGTATAGATCAGTATTAGTATAGATTAAATCTTTTAGAGATACAACATGTTGTGTATTACATAACGACTCAAATGTCTATAAATGAATAATGCTCAATTGTCTTAAATAATAATTACAATTTTAATTGAGTAAACATTTTTAACCCTTAAACTTACCTAGACATGACGGGCGCCACTAAACCGATGTCCAAAACTCTATAATCTGTAAAAAAAATTAAACAATATGAGCGTCGATTTAACATATAATATTATTATACTAGCTTTTGCCCGCGGCTTCGCCCGCGTTTTTTAGTTTTTACGGGATAAAAGTCCTGTTTTTTTTACTCGGGATAAAATGTAGCCTATGTGTTAATTCAGGACATGATCTACCCGTGTACCAAATTTCATCGAAATCCGTTCAGTAGTTTTTGCGTGATAGAGTAACAAACATCCAGACATCCATACATCCATACATATTTACAAATTTTCGCATTTATACTATCAGTAGGACAGATTTCGCCCGCGGCTCCACCCGCGTCAAAAAGTCTTTCCGGGATAAAAGTCCCATTTTTTAATTTTCCCGGGATATAATGTAGCCTATGTGTTAATCCAGGACATGGTCTACCCGTGTGCCAAATTTTATCGAAATCCGGTTAGTAATTTTTGCGTGAAAGAGTAACAAACATCCATACATCCAGACATCCATACATACTTACAAACTTTCGCGTTTATAATATTAGTAGGATATCTATCAATCAAATCAAACTCTCAATCAAAAGTCACTGGAAATCAATTTCAAATGAAGTCGTTGAGACACAACCATCAGCAATAGCCCACTCGCGCGTTCTAAGCCCGCGGGATAGGCAGCCTTTGTGATATTAATTCGTTGGTGGGAGAAGTGGCGGGAGGCGCCCGACGTGATGTCCCAGTGGTGGCATGCACGTAAGCTGCGCGTGGTACTGGACAGTACTTGGACATTGCAACATTATTTTTCTAAATAAAATATTTTTTTGTAAAATAAACATAGCCTTAGTTACTCCTTATTACATCAGATACCTGCCAATAAAAGTCCCGTCAAAATCAGTCCAGCTATTTCAGAGATTAGCCGAAACAAACAGACTGACAGACAGACAAAAATTCAAAAAAATATTATTTTGGTGTATGTATCGAATATCTATACATCTTTCTATACATATCTATACATCTATCTATACATTTTTCTATACATCTGTCTATACAGCTCGCGTGGAAAAGTTTTTCCGGGATAAAAGTCCCGCTTTATATTTTCCCTGGATAAAACGTAGCCTATGTTATTCTTTATTTCGTCAGCTACCTGCCAATAAAAGTCCCGTCAAAATCAGTCCAGCCATTTCAGAGATTAGCCGAAACAAACAGACTGACAGACAGACAAAAATTCTAAAAAATATTATTTTGGTGTATGTATCGAATATCTATACATCTTTCTATACATATCTATACATCTATCTATACATTTTTCTATACATCTGTCTATACAGCTCGCGTGGAAAAGTTTTTCCGGGATAAAAGTCCCGCTTTATATTTTCCCTGGATAAAACGTAGCCTATGTTATTCTTTATTTCGTCAGCTACCTGCCAATAAAAGTCCCGTCAAAATCGGTCCAGCCGTTTCAGAGATTAGCCGGAACAAACAGACAGACAGAAAGACAGACAGACAGACAAAAATTGTAAAAAATGTTATATTGGTGCATGTACCGTATATATACTCATATACATGTAGTAAAAAACGGTTATTTAAATATTACAAACAGACACTCCAATTTTATTTATATGTATAGATTCTTAGTACTATTTAAAAATATGATATACATGACGAAAATGATCTCCATTACTCAGCAGAGCTGTCCAATATTAACAACATAAAATAAATCTCAGCGCAATCTTTCAAAAGAATAAAAGGCGCACAAAACCAAAGATAAAAGCAGATCAAGTGCGAAACAAATTCACACAGTGTTGAGCCGGTGGCACGCGGCCAGCAGATCGTGTTGATGGGTTGTCGGCTAACCACGAATGCGGGTAACCTAATATCCGATTTTGTACCACCTACATAATTAGAGAAAGTATTGTATCGACCATTGTTGATCTAGTCGTATTGGATGTCAAGTGACGTGAGAATGGTGTTTAAAATCGGCCTTTGGTTATAGTTGTATTGGTATTAAATCATATATTAGTGCCTTTACTCCCCAAGTATAAGTTAGAACAAATGCATTCTTTTTTTTAAATATCTGTTTATAGACTATATCGTGCATAAATTCAATTCCTATCAATTAAGATTGGCATGTCAGGATTAAGAAGATGAGATACTACGATTCTAGATCTGACTTAGTTACAAAATACGAGTTATGTCTATGCTCTAGAAGTTCTCTCTTCTCACACTAAATATCTTCAAAACTGACTTATTCCGTCGATGAATAAAGCTGAATGTCACGCTTTATAACTTTGCAAAGGTAACGTAAAAGTCTATATTTTATCCTGCACGTTTAGATTGAATTTGTTTTGCGGCAAAATTTTCCACGAAATTTATTTTTGGATACAGAAGGTGTTCTATACCGCCGTAATATCATCGCGAGGTTTTGCTTACGACGCTGCGCAATATTGGATGTCAGGCCATATGACGCCACAAATGTAGCGTGAAAAGTGGCTAGGCTTCGTTCTTATGCGTTGATCCACTTAAGGTCTTCTTGTTGATAGTAGTGACTAGGCTTGTAGATGTTTTGTAAATAAATGTAATAGATACAGACAATTACATTAAATAAATTCTGATGATGTGTCAGTGTATATTGTGATCCAGTGTTAGAATTTTATTAAATGTTATGAAAATTCCAGTCCGTGATTAACTTTTCTAAGTTCACTAAGCATAAGTAATCCAAAAACCTTTATTTAAAGCATTTTTACATACGAAGGTACCACGTATCATCCAATAATAAAAACGCAACGTCCTGCAAAAGTGTTCGTATATTCATTTCCTTATTTTCTCTAATATTATGCAGACTTTTACCAGATTAAATGAACCGTCAAATACATAGGCGTCGTTTTAAACAATTCCATTATTCAGGATTTAGGTGGAACGCGAGCGTGGCAATTGCTTTAATTATACTATCAAATTCAGGGATTTCAGAGATATTGTGCGAAATTCGTGAGTTTCGTAACAGTAACCGCTTTTACAAATATTGTTTTAATGTAGTCTCTAGAATAAGATACGCTCAAAACTAAAAAAGAAACTTTAGAAAGCAAATTTTGTACATGCAGAGAAAGTGTTAGTAGGTAACGATTTGATTAGTGTAAAAATTAATTGATCTTCCTGATAAATAACAAAAGTCACAGTAATCAGTAAAGTTAAAAGTTATTCCAAGAAAATAAGTTTTTACATAAAAGAATGTGGTGTATTAAATAATAGTCAGCATTTTATGCGCGTATATTTCACAACCGCTTCTGCAAATGTGCGCCATAAAAAGTAACAGCCGACGTAATACTTCATCCAAAAAGTGAGCAAAATTCAAAACTACAAGTTTACGCTCTTTCCGACTCATACCAAGATTTAAAGTTGATCTTTTGTTTTTGGAGAAAATTTTACTTTTCGGCGAAATTTTGGGTGATATACTTTTTTTTACGAATGTTGGAAGGTTATTTTCAGCCTGACTTTTAGTTATATACCAATATTAAGATGTCTCATACTAATTTGGCTACAGATTTTTCATAATTTTTATTACGAAGTGTAGATACTTCCAACTGAATTTCATCAAAGATACAGTCAATTGTTTTATACTGGTTCATCGTTGCCTAGGTAATCTATATCAGTTACTTTTGCTGCATTAAATGAACAAGTCACTAATAATGTAAACCTAACCTAACCTTTTAAATAAAATTTTCTTGGATGCTGAAAGTATAAACTTACTATATAAGTAATTCTATATATACAGTAAACGCTTAATTAAAAGACCTTGAAAGCAATGTCCCTAAATGACTCCTCTAAAAGGTAATAATATAGCACGGAGGATCAGCATTACAAAACGTACCATATGCCTTGAAATTTTAATTACATGTATAATTGTTGGAAGCGCTGACGTGTTTGTAAGTGATAATTATTCTCAACGGGCAAATGTGGGAACTAGAAATTTGCGTGCGTAACGGTATTATATTTTTTAATGGCTTTTACTGACTCGGTTTCATTTGCAATAGGTAGTCCTCGGCAAAAGGGCGTTTTGGACGTTTTGGACAAGAAAACATAATGATATTTGGCAGTTCAACTTCTACTCTCAAGGTGCTGTTACTACTGTTTATGGGCGGTCGAACGAAGAGAGTTTTTGGAAGATTACCAGACAGAAATGGAACCCCAAAGACGTTAATCACAAAGATTAAACGAAAGTTGCAGATGCTTGGAGTCATCTTGCCGAGTTAACGCGAAAGCCAGTAAAGGAATTAAAAGCCGAAAAAAGAAATATTGATGACAACTTTTCGAAAACATTAAAAAAAAACAAGATTCTAATCGTTCGCCGATACAAGTTCGGTGTCCGCCATGCTTGGATGTACGTAGCACACTAACGCATTCACAAGCGTGTAAACGACTTCCAAATGCTAAGCGAGGTTTGTGGACGCTTGGGGCTTGTGGATGCTTGTCGAGCCTTGGCAAGCATGGAAACGCACCACAACAGTTGTGATAAAATTTGTCATTCTATTAATTTTATTATTATTCTTGAAAGGTTGCTCTTTAAATAATAGCAGCGGAGTTATAAGGGTAATCCCAAGTTTTTAAAATATTTGAAATCTGTACTCTTTCCTTATGCCATACCGAGTCGAATTGTCCCCTGCATTCTACGGAATAATCTGTTAACAGCGTGGCACTACTTACGACTTAAGTACAAAGTTAAAGCATTCAATATAATATAAAACCAAGCCATCTAAAACTCGGACTTAATTTGTAAACCCCTTCAAACTCCCTGGGGTAAGCAAGGAATTCTGCCTTCCTTAGTAAATTCGCAGCGCTTTTTCTAATACTGCCTGGGTTTACAGCAAAGTGAGCGCTTAATTAGAGCTGCAATATAACCGTAGCATGCTGTATTCCCTCGGGGCAGGCACCGCTAATTTTCATACACTTGTGCCGTATCTACTCGTGAACGTCGTTGCGTCACTGGTATAGTGAGGCTGGCATTAATTCAGTTGGGAGTGTCTGTATAAAACTGTAAATAGGTCATTTTTAAGACACGTTCATAGTGGGTTATAGAAACATTAATAAGAGTGAAAAGTTCGTTCTTTAACGTTCGCGGTGTCGCCCGCGTGAAAGGTTTTTGTGAGATAAAAGCTTATATTCTTCTTAGGATTTTAAACTATCTCCATACTAAATTTCATCGAAATCCGTTCAATAGTTTCGGATATGTGCAGTAATAAACAATAAAAAACAGACAGAAAAGAATTATAGAAATTGCTGATTTGTGTTCCATTACTCTTCTTTATTCACCTACTTTTTTATTACATTTCTTTTAATATACAGAAACACCGGTTTCTACCGGGTTTATTGTAATATATTCTGTTTGGTCAATACCGATAAAAAGAAATACCCCTTATAAATAAAGTAGAACGTTTAAAGTAACAAGCTTCCTTCGATGTAATATCACCACAGGAGCTGCACGGACTCCGGGGGAAAAGTTTCTTCATAATAACGAAACTAGCTCGAAGGATAGACTTGAAAAACATAAATATAACTGCGTAGGAGATATGTGGATTTAATACTACTGGGTTGTTGGGTTAGTTACATACGTTTTTTTTATAAGAAAGAAAGAAAAAGAGTTTTATTATTGGCACAAAATACAGTTGTAAAAACAAAGTAATTTTTTTACAAAAAATAATGTGCCATCAATGGGCTACTCATTAAAACAAAAATAAAAAACAGAAAATGTTTACAACTTTTTTCTTTTTAATTGTATTAAAATTCCAATTGTTAGTTTTCCGGAGCATACGAATCAACACATTAATATTTTATATAAGTACAAAATTGTGCTAAGCAACGAGTCAAGGCTGCGCGATCTATTTTTGAGCTCGTACGATTCCGCGCATTTGTACTGCATGATTGATATCAATCACTTGCAATAAAGCACTCAAAATAACCAATATAAACATTAATTATCGTGGAAACAATATAACATTAAACTGCGAAACGAACACCAACATCCCATAAACCACGACTTACTTTTCAGACTTGCTCTTGACCTCTACATGGAATGAAAAGTAGCTTGTATGTTAATTCAGGACTTGACTTATAGTGACAAAACTTGCGTTCAATTCTAACAAACATCCAAGTATATTAATAGATTTTCAATTAACTTTTCAATTCTAAAAAACATCCAAGTATATTAATATCTTAAGATTTTCAATTAACTTTTGCATTTATGAAACGAGTAGAAAGTAGATTATTATTACTAGGTTTTACTTGTGGCTCTACCTACATAAACGGCACATTTTGGGGTAGAAGGTTTACTGGTGGTAGGACTCTCGTATGTAAGAGTCCGTCTGGGTGGGTACCACCGCAATGTTTATTTCTACCGCCAAGCAGCAGTGTGCATGCACTGTTGTGTTTCGGTTTGAAGGGCATTGTAGCCAGTGTAACTACAGGACATAGTGAGACTTAAAAGGTTCTGGATGGTATTTCTACTGTTTATGGGTGGTCGTATCACTTACCATCAGGCGAACGGCATGCTCGTCTCGTCATTCAACGTTATAAAAAAAAAAAAACAAAGGTGGTGGGTATTTATGATCAGGATAATTAAACTTCCTATAATCATTAAACAGCTAGTTAATATAATCAATGTGTCTATCACTTTACATTGTCTGCGTAATGAATGGCTTCCATGTAACTAACGCGACAAAAACCAGAACTCTCGCAAAAATTTTCATTAAAATTAGCTAGGATACTGTTAGTTAATTATTTAGTTGGAATGCCATTGTATAGCTACTGGCGCCCGCACAAAAACACAGTTTCCCACTTAACTCCGAGTGGCTACCATGCAAAACAATAATATCGATAACTCAACCGCAACACGTCTAAATGGTATGGGGAAAGGAAGAAAATGATTACATAGAAATAAATCGCAAAAGCGCCACTTCCAGGAACAGTAGCAAAATCATCTGAAATTTGAATTAAAGAATTGTGAGGCACTGCACATAGTTCGACGAACTGACGGCAGTGTCACACTTTCCGCTAGATCGCGGTCGTAATGAAACTAGAATTTAAATTCACAAGAAGTTTACTACTAAGAACGGAAGGAAATACAGTGTCAGGGTCGGGGATTAAATATGGCCAAACTCGGTTCCAACACGGTTCACCGCACTCTCCTCATGGACTGCGCACGATCCACGCAGGTTGGTTCCGATGACTTGTGCACGAGGAACGCAGGGGACTTCAACAACCACTAGTAGCGCAGTGGTGTCCACCTCCAGAACTTCGGCCCAGCTCCCGAAAGATATTGCTTGTGGAATTTGGAAACTTCTAATTCCAGACTGAGTTCCTATAACATAAGCACAAGTCTAGGTTTTAGCTAAGCACGGACTAAGCAACTAAAAAGTGCGAGTCAAGAAAGAGGTTGGTGATTACAAAAGGCAGAATTCTTATCCCAGGCGGCTGTGGCATTAAGCGACAATAAAACTAAATACAAAACCATATAACTAAATAATACAATTAAAACTAAAAGAAACACAAGGAGCAATGAGTATGCGAATCATACAAACAGCAATGACCGTTACGTTTTAAACGGTTACAATAAGCCGCTGATTTACCATCTTATCAATCTAATGAACTACATTAACACACTTAATGCACTAAATTATTATAAAGAAATGTGCACAACTTACCCAAGGTGGGAATAACTGAATAACAAATGTTTAACAGCCAGGAGAAATGTAACGGGTTCTTAGTACGTAGTAAGTGATAGTACAGTAGCGTCGTCGGGTGCGTTCAACAGCTGACTGCGTGAGCAATCCGGAGACCGGTCTGCCGCGCTAACCGAATCCATCCGAAGATAACCGAAGTACGATCTTGTAGCAATACTTTGTATTATCGCGTCCGCGAGTACGTTTTATATGTTCATTTTAATATTATTATAAAAATAAATGTTGAATTATTAGTTTTAGTAACCTACGTTACATTACCCCTCCTTCTCGAAAAGGATTTAACCTAAGGTAAATCCGATTGATAATGGTAAAATATAAACTAAAGTCGTGTCGCAAACAAAATAAACCTAGTATTTTTTAATTGCAATTAACAAGTTTTATATCTTTAATGTGCCAAGCTCCAATATCATTTCCAGACATGTCTTGTAAAACATAAACTAATGGAGATCTCTTTGATTTTACAATACATTTTACGAATTTTGGTGCAAGTTTTTTACTGAAATAAGAGTCTTTGTCGCTTTGAAAATAACAACGCTTCCAAACCATATCACCCACATTGAATTCGACTTCTTTGCGTCTTAAGTTATAGCGCTGGGTATTTTTCAAATGACTACGCCAAAGAGCTGCTTGAACATTATCAAATATTGTAGAAAGGTGTCCCAAATTCTGTGCATATGTGTCTCTCGGGCGGAATATTATTTCGGCTATATCATTATCAATATAATGTGACCCGCATGTCACCAACTCTCTCCCATAAACTAAAAATGAAGGTGTGTAGCAGGTAGTTTCATTCACGGAATTGTTAATTGCGAATTGAATCTTGGGTAAATTAGTATCCCACGATCTATGATCATTATCGATAAAGGTTGAAATGGCCGTAATAATAGTCTTGTTATACCTTTCTACGGTGTTAATTTGGGGAGTATATTTAGGAGTATAGTGAATATTGGGGATCTTGTACTTTTTAAACAAATTCTTTAATTCATTACTAATGAATTGAGCACCATTATCTAGTATTACCGTTTGAGGAACACCATGCACCAAAATTACATTGTCTTCAAGAACCTTAGTGACTGCAGCGGCAGTAGCTTGACGAAGTGGGAATATAAGGCAATATTTCGAGAAACAGCAAGTGATTACAAAGATATAAGAGTTTTGCTTTCGAGATTTGGGCAGCGGCCCAACCAAATCAATAGAGATTGTTTGAAACGGGCGCGCACATTCTTTAGGTCGACCCATCTTCCCCAAAGTACCGTGGGTAGGAAGTTTATGGGCTAAGCAGGAGTCACACCCAGATACAAATTTCACTACGTCCGAGTACATTCTTGGCCAGTAAAATCGGAGTGACAGTCTCTTGTGCGTTTTAAAAATGCCGAAATGACCTGCCATCGGATCAGAATGGTTTTCCTGCAGTACTGTCTTACGACGCTCTTTGGGAACTACTTCCTTCCAATCAAATTCTGATGTCAATAGATCTCCACTTGCCATGTATCTATATAAATTTCCGTTTTCTAGGCGATAATTAGGAAAATTAGAAGGTGTATTCTGACATCCATTATAAATGTTTAGGTACCATTCATCTTGAGTCAATGGCTTATAAACTTTATCTATAGCAGCTACTGGATTAATCCTAGATAAACTATCAGGGACAACATTGTCTTTACCTTTGCGATGCTTGATCTCAAAATTAAAAGCAGATAGTCGAACCCCCCACCTAGCAAGACGTCCGGTAGGATTCGTTAACGAAAGGAACCATTTCAATGCCGAATGGTCTGTATATATAGTGAATGTACGGCCATTTTCGAGGTAACAACGCCAATGTTCTAAAGCCACAAGTACAGCCAATGCTTCGCGTTCAGTAACACTATAATTTATCTCTGCACCCGATAAAGTTCTGCTCATGTAAGCAATGGGGTGCTCAATTCCATCGAAGGTTTGAGACAGCATTGCACCAATACCAAAACTACTCGCGTCACAGTGCACTTCAAATGGTTTATCAAAATGAGGGCATACTAGAATCGGAGCATGTACTAAACGTGATTTTAATTCCAAAAAAGCTTTATTAGCTTCTGAAGTCCATTGAAACGGTGGTGCGGTTTTTTTAGTGGACGTTAATTTATTAAGCGGACCCGCAATAGTGCTAAAATTGGAGATGAAGCGTCTGTACCACGAGGCAGTACCGAGAAACCGCTTCACATCTTTTTTATTATTCGGTGTCGGATAATTAATTATTGCTTGCACCTTTTCCGGGTCTGTACGAAGACCTTCAGCGTCTACAACGTAACCTAGGTATCGTAATTGACTTCTAAAAAAGTTAGATTTCGAGAGGTTAATTGTAAGATTAGCCCTTTTTAAAGCTTCTAAGACACGAGTTAGCAAAGAGACGTGTTCTTCGAAAGTTTGACTCACAATTACAATATCGTCTAAATAAGCAAATACCTTCATTTCATATTCGAGACCAAACAATGTATCTACTAAACGCTGTTGAGTTGCAGGAGCATTAGACAACCCGAATGGGGTGACCTTGAACATCATAGTTCCACGACCGGGTACATAGAAAGCCGTCTTTTCTCTGTGTTCTTCCTTAATTGGTATTTGCCAGAAAGCTTTAGACAAGTCTATGCTGGATAAATACCTAGCGTCCCTTAAATTGTCTAAGATTTCGGATACATACGGCAGACAGTATGCATCCTTCTTAGTTACAGAATTCAGTTTTCTGCTGTCTAAGCAAAAACGTGGCTTACCATCCTTCTTTGCTACAACAATCACTGGAGAAGACCACGGACTCTCACAGCGCTCAATTACATCCATGGCTAACATCTCATCTACTTGTTGTGTAATTATTCGTTGCTTCTCAGGGGACATCCTGTAGTAACGTTGTTTAATTGGTTCCGCATCCCCAGTGTTAATATGATGATGGATTAAATCGGTCCGACCCAAACCCATACTTTCGAAAGATATCTGCTTAAATTCCTCTACTATGCTATCTGCATGTCGTTTTTGTGCATAATTCAAGTTATCATATGAGTGGAGGAAAATTGGAACCGGATCATTATTCTCAACAATCAAATTAGGGCTTACATCAAGACACGAAACAGTAGCTAGTGAATTAGGTAAAATTTTAAATTTTTTCCAAAAATCTATACCCAAAATAAGCGCAGTATCAACTTCCGGTATAACGTACGTTTTAATAATATGAGATTTGTCATTAAAGGTAAGAGGTAAAAGCATATAGCCAAGGGAAATTAGTTTTTGGCCACCAGCAGCAGTTACAGTAATAGTTTCGTCTGTATGTAAAGTTAATCCGGATTTAAGTATATCATAATGTATATTTCTACCAAGAATACTTACTGCTGACCCAGAATCCAACAAACCGTATAATCTATAATTATTAATGTTGCCAATATTAACTTCTACATACGGTCGAGGATCGTTACTCGGCTTAGAGTTGAAAATTGTAGCCACATTATAGGACTTAAAGAAATTTTTAATAGTAAGCAACCAATTCTGCCAATCCGAGCTATCAAAAAAAATCGGTGCTTTCTTGCTACAATTTTCAGAAGTCAGTTTTTTGGATTAGTTCTACTATTTTTATCTGGATTACAAGCCGGACAATCAGGGGTACGGACGTCATTCATACCACATTTAAAACAGAATACAATGCGTTCAGCCGTGCACTCTTTCATTGTGTGTGTATCAGAACGACACCTCATACAATATGGTTTTGATCCTGATATTGCATGCACATTATTGACAGTTGCCGAAGTTGATGGCTTATTACTAAACTTATTAATATGTTGATACACGGTATTAGAAAAATTTTTACTAAACGGTTTGTTTTCTTTTGTTCCCTGGTACCCAAATTCAGGAGCTAAAGTCTTTGAAGTTATGCTAGGCGGTTCTTTAAAATGCTCAGATCTGGCTTTAAATTGTTCATAACTGCTACATAGTGTACGCAGTTGCTCAATTGAAGTTATAGAGGGGCTGTTAGTTAAAATGTTTGAATAACACGGACGTATGTTGTGCAGAAGAATATCAATTTGTTCAGTTTCGTTAAGTTTTTTATCTAACCTACTAAACATGCCTTTCATTATAGAAAGGTATATAATAATATTTTCAGACTCGCCTTGAGTGCGGCTACGTATCTCACTGACCATGCGATAATCGTAGTCAACAACATCGAAATCAGTTTTAAGTCGATTAAGTAAATCTTGCCAATTCCCCACTTCGTCCCTAATACTACGAAACCAATGAAGAGCACCGTTCGTGAATAAATCATAGGCTATTGATAACATTTTGTCATCGGATAAATTTTTTACTAATTTAAATTCATTAATTTTTTGAATGAACGAGCGAACGCACGATTTACCGTCATATTTTAATTTACCCAAATCAGACGACAAGCCTCTATCACAAGTGACATTAACATTTAAAGGTTCTAAAGCGCTACTAGATTTAAAAGTATCTTCGCAAGCAGTACCAGAGAATTCACCTATAGTAGATGTTTTATTACAACACTTTGTAAACTGATCGTAATATTCACTATACTTCTTTTTTAATGTTTTTAATTGTTCCATGTCCCCAGGGCTAGCTGGTTGTACCACCCTTCGTAATCTATGATGCAGGTGATGTAATAATGAGCGTGTCCGACTAATTAAGTTTTCCTCCAAAGTAGTTTTTAATGAAATTATATTATTACATATTTTATTAAGACATTCCTCAATTTCTTTAACATCCTCTTCAAAATTTAAAGTAGATTCTAAAATATCTTCAGATGGATAGATTTGTGTCAATTTACAGACTTGACGTCTTAATTCTAAAACTGTATTCGCGGGCACTCCTCCCCTAATGTTGACTTCATATTGGAGTTCGGACTTTTGTAGAAGCAAATATTTTATTGGAAATGACATTCTAAACGAGATAAAAAAAAAAACAGGTAAATTGTGCACACCGTAGCTATATCCTAATGATATGATCTTACAAAAAAACAAATCAATATGCAAAATAAAGTGTCGAAACTATTTATTACACTTGTCATATAATAGTGTAATATTGATTTATATAATAATTACCAATAATACAAAACTAATTACGTCACTAAATACGATTTACACAATTATAATATTTTATTTAGCAAATCCAACTGTCTTATAGAGTGGACTGTGGAATAAAAAAAAAAAAAAAAAAAAAAAAAAAAAATACGCAAAAAATAGTTTTCACGCACACAAACCAACACCGGAATAAAAAACTGCTAGAACCTGAATTTGACCATAAACCGTTACTTGGGCGCCATATTGTCACACTTTCCGCTAGATCGCGGTCGTAATGAAACTAGAATTTAAATTCACAAGAAGTTTACTACTAAGAACGGAAGGAAATACAGTGTCAGGGTCGGGGATTAAATATGGCCAAACTCGGTTCCAACACGGTTCACCGCACTCTCCTCATGGACTGCGCACGATCCACGCAGGTTGGTTCCGATGACTTGTGCACGAGGAACGCAGGGGACTTCAACAACCACTAGTAGCGCAGTGGTGTCCACCTCCAGAACTTCGGCCCAGCTCCCGAAAGATATTGCTTGTGGAATTTGGAAACTTCTAATTCCAGACTGAGTTCCTATAACATAAGCACAAGTCTAGGTTTTAGCTAAGCACGGACTAAGCAACTAAAAAGTGCGAGTCAAGAAAGAGGTTGGTGATTACAAAAGGCAGAATTCTTATCCCAGGCGGCTGTGGCATTAAGCGACAATAAAACTAAATACAAAACCATATAACTAAATAATACAATTAAAACTAAAAGAAACACAAGGAGCAATGAGTATGCGAATCATACAAACAGCAATGACCGTTACGTTTTAAACGGTTACAATAAGCCGCTGATTTACCATCTTATCAATCTAATGAACTACATTAACACACTTAATGCACTAAATTATTATAAAGAAATGTGCACAACTTACCCAAGGTGGGAATAACTGAATAACAAATGTTTAACAGCCAGGAGAAATGTAACGGGTTCTTAGTACGTAGTAAGTGATAGTACAGTAGCGTCGTCGGGTGCGTTCAACAGCTGACTGCGTGAGCAATCCGGAGACCGGTCTGCCGCGCTAACCGAATCCATCCGAAGATAACCGAAGTACGATCTTGTAGCAATACTTTGTATTATCGCGTCCGCGAGTACGTTTTATATGTTCATTTTAATATTATTATAAAAATAAATGTTGAATTATTAGTTTTAGTAACCTACGTTACAGCAGATGGGGCAAAAAAGTTCTTGAATGGAGACCACGTACTGGCAAGCGCAGCGTCGGCCGTCCGACGTCGGTGGACCGATGACTTGGTAAAGGCCGTAGGAACGAGCTGGATGTAGGGCGCTTTTGACAGGTCCATCTGGAAATCTTTGCGGGAGGCCTATGTTCAGCAGTGGACGTCATGTGACTGATGATGATGATGATGATGAGGCACTGCACTGCTCTTACCACCATAAGAAATTAAATGTATCTCATAACGCCCCGTAATTACACTGGTATTATAGTCCGCGTCAGATAACTTGGCAATAAAGCACATTGACCTTTATTCGTTTAGTCAGGTATTACAAACTTTTAGCACAGGGTAAAAATAATTATTGTGTTTATTTATAGACACATTTTAAAAGGAACGTTACAATTGACAATTGGTTGGTGCAACTGTCGAAGTCAACTATCGCAAAAATTTATCACATATACACAGACTTGAGGCCCTGTCACCAAAATTAAGTACAGACATAAAAATATCGGAAACAATAACAAAAATATTACAAATGTAATAATTAAAATTTATCGTAAAAAAAGGTAGGCAGAGGCGCAACTAGTGCGCCCACTTTTCGCCGTGCGTCAGAAATGTCAGAATACAATTACAATGCTGCTTAGTGGCAGAAAATGGCATTGCTGGGCAGTGGCGACCTTCGAGAGGGGAGGGAGGGGGAGGTTAGGGATTTACGCAAACTAGAAATCATGTGTTACATGTTCCAAGAAGCTTATATAAGCTTCTTGACGTCATTGATATAAAAAAAAAAACCTTTATATATCAATGCTTGACATGTACGTATACTTTTCTAAAATAACAAAAAATAAATTAAAATTTAAATAATAAATGATTTTTTGTCGGGTGTTATTTAAATTTTAATTTAATTTTTATTTCAAACTTTTTAAATGACTTTATTCTCCATCATGGGGCCTTAAAAATCAACTATCTATCACCTACTCGTTGAGACCATTCTCATGAGCCCAAACATGCTATATCTGCTATAAGTTGCTAAGGAGTAGGCGATCCCGCAGACTACTTGACGCTGCAGCATCAGTTCATGTTTAAAAATATTGCCAAGGTCACAGTAAACCAAATTTAAAATCAATCAGACTTTTAAATTGGAAATGAACTGATAATCTTGAAACACCTGATCTTCATAAATTATAGCTAAGAACCATCTCCATCACATCAACTTTGAAACAAAAAAAACCGCGTCCAAATCGTTCCATTCGTTTGAGAGCTACGATGCCACAGCCAGACATACAGATACACAGATACACACCCCAAACTTATAACTCCCCTGTCTTTTGTCGGGGTTAAAAATAGGAATAAAATGTATAATGGCGGCATACACTCCTTGTATTTATTTGTCAAGACGCTCGGCTAACTACTAACTAGCGTGTCCTAAAGCCTAATGTAGAAGAACAACCCACTAGTCTCATTATAACTATAATTAACAAACTTGAACCTCGTTATCTTTTACGAGTTTCTAACAATATAATAAAATTAAAACTCATGCTCCGATATTAATTAACGTAGTGCAAGAGGTCGAGCTGCACAATGAGGCCTCGTCGGGTCCCGCTGGACAAGATACGCTCACGTAATGACTTCAATTAAATACACACGTACTATAACCTGGATTTATGTGCCAAAGTTGGATTCTTTTTTCTGAGTAACTGTAATTGTAAAATTGTATTAGATAATGTAGTTAGATTTCTCGTATGAATCCCGCTGAATAGATGGGACATGTCTGTTTCTGTCGCTAAACAGTTCAGATGAGAAAGAAATTGTAGGCAACGCAGAGTAACAAACATCCATACATTCAGACATCCAGACATCCATATATCCATACATCCATACATACTTACAAACTTTCGCGTTTATAATATTAGTAGGATGCAATGAATGATAAGGTTAGCCATCCAATGCTTTTTTTTTTATATATAAAAAATGCATTTCAGTGTCATGTAGTGCTTTGAGATTTAAAATTTATCATTAATTGACTGGGTAGCTTTTTTTAACACTGTTTGCCCCTCAGACAAAACTAGATACAGTGCATCTTTATAAAAAGGCTATGTAAATAGTTGTTACAAATGTTTATCATATTTCTTTGTATAGGCTCAACATTTTGTTTGGCAAACACTGCTCAAATTGAATTGGAATTGTAATACGATTGTGTCTATTTGGTGTCAACTCGTAATATTATGAATTTGGCCGATAGCATGCAAATTATCGTTTGTTTAAAACACCATTAGTTTGGCCGTTCAATGATAGATAATGCCGTAATATGCGCTTGACAATTATTGTTTGCACAGTGACAACAAAACGCGAACTCTAATTGGAGATTCGAATGGACTATATCTACATATTTTCAAAATGTTTAATTTTGTTGTGTTTATTTGTTGTCGTAGTTGATGTATGTAGTTGTAGTTGTTGTTGTTGTATGTTGTAATCTCAAGATAAGTGTATGACTTAGGTCCAGTTTCACCAATTTCTTATTTAACGGGCGTTAGTTAATCGGGCATTAAAATTAACACGAATGTTAAAGCATCGCGCTTCCCATGACAGAACGTCTAGTTAAGGAAGATAATCACCTACCAGGGCATGGTGGGACACTTAAAACCTTACCTAACAGTCCGTTAAGACAGTTTACAGTCTGTTAAAGTAACTAACAGAGAATTGAAATTAGAACTAACCGCAATGAACGAACAAGAATCTAGGTTTGTTTCTGCAAGGTTGAGTCTTTAATATTATCTATAAGACATTGCACTGATACAGCCAACTCCGTGACAGCGTTAAGCAGCTTTATTGTGTAATTTAAAACACTTTATTGTGCTGACTGCCTCGACGGCGTAGTTGTATTATGGTACGACTGTAATGCTGGGGTCTCGGGTTCGATCCCCGGGTCGGGCAAAGTGAAATTGAGTTTTTCTATTCAATTTCAGCTCGGAGTCTGAAATTTGTGCCCAACATGGCGATAGGCTCGCTCCCTATCACATCATGGGACGGAATAACGGCGAAAAGTGGGTGCACTAGTTGCGCCTCTGCCTACCCCTTCGGGGATAATAGGCGTGAGTGAGTGTGTGTGTTAAAACGCTGAATTGTTTTATATTTGTCGGCTTATATATTTATGTGAGCAGCATTTATCAGTTATCGGTGAAACTCCTTATTGTATTAGAACTAATGGTATTATCTTCATCTTGGAAGTATGAATACTTAAAATGATTCCTTCGCTTATCTCGAAAATATAGAAAAAGGTAAAATATTTTTGGGCAGCCGCCATGAATGGTGATCGTGCTCATGCCTCGTGAACTGAATAATATTATTCAATTTTGGGTCAGCGATTCGTATCGATCATCAGCAAACCAATCTTGATTAGGACTACAAAATGTATTATCAGTTTGTAAATATTTTATACTAGATTTTGCCCGCGGCTCCGCCCGCGTTAAAAAGTTTTTCCGGTATTAAAGTCCCGCTTTTTATTTTCTTGGGATAAAATGTAGCCTAAGTGTTAATCCAAGACAAGATCTACCGTGTACCAAATTTCATCGAAATCCGATCAGTAGTTTTTGCGTGAAAGAGTAACAAACGACCATACATCAATACATTCTTACTAACTTTCGCGTTTATAATACTAGCAGGATATATGTCGCCTTTACTCAAATTCAGTACACTTCAAAGAGATTATGTTTCACTTCATAGAATAGCACACCAACCGAGTATTCGACCTATTGCTTTAAAATTTTAGCGCCAGGTGTATTTTATTGGGCAGTGGTACAACCATAAACAAAAGATTAATGTACTGTACCACACAAAACCTTTCAACGTATAACGCTAAAACAAACACACGGCATACATTCGACGATAAATCAGAATATATTCGAATGAATGCACCCCACAACGAATGGAATTAAACAATTATTCAAATGACTGTTGGTGAAATGAGGATGATATGCAAATGGAGGCTGCGCAGGCTGTGCGCGCTAATGCGGATTAATTGTTTCAGCTTTCGGTGATAGACAACTTGTTTATCGCCTTCCGTATTGGATTTTAAGTGAAACGCCAAGTACCACTACACTACTGGTGGTAGGACTCTCATATGTAAGAGTCCGTCTGGGTGGGTACTACCGCAATGCCTATTTCTACCGCCAAGCAGCAGTGTGCATGCATTGTTGTGTTTCGGTTTGAAGGACAATATAGCCAGTGTAACTACAGGATATAATGAGACTTAATATCTTATGTCTCATAATGACGAGCGCCGTGGAATGCGACACAGTACTTCGTAACTCAAGGTGCTGGATGGTGTTTCTACTGTTTATGGGTAGTCGTATCGCTTACATGAGGAGAACGGCATGCTCGTCTCGTCATTCAATCCCATAACAAAAAAACTTTAGAGGTGTCAAGGGACACCCGGATGGAGCGAAGTTCTTTTCGATTAATTAGTGAAGATATTGTAATAAAATTTTATTTCTTTTTAGTTATAATAATAATTGTATATTTCATTAAAACGTTACCACATCAATGAAAACATTTACTTCTACCTACAAAAATCGAATCACGATCATCACCTAAGCAAGCATTGACATTAAAATTAACATACAACTAACTAAAAAAACAAAACTACTTTAAAAAGCATTTAAATTGTCTTTTTTATTTAAATTTCGAATGTCACTTTTACGGCCAGTTCTTTATTGTTACTGGCTGGTTTCACAGGGCAAGTATAAAAGTGTCGTTACAACTTTTCGTGAGATTTTTTTCCGTCTAGCCCCCTTTCACAAAGCGCGATAAGGAACTTCGTTCCAACAACTTAATGTATCCTTAAAATATGTTTAACCCATTGGGAAGTTATTCATGTCTCATAAATTCAGACAGAAACGCGTTTATAGAGTTACTGACGAATGGATTTTAATATAGGAAAAATGCCACAATTCCAAAGGATTAAAGATGGTAATAAATTAAGTATGAGATTATATTCTGAATCAAATCATTTTTTGCCGTTTTTGCATCGATAACATTAGTTTGGTATAATTATTTAAAATATCGATCTTTATAAATAAATGAGAGTCATTGAAATAAGGAAACTGATTAATATAATATTGCAGAACCTGACTTGTTTACAAGCTTTTATTTTTACGGCGATAAGTCTTGATAATAATAGCGTAATATTCAGTAATATTATAGGTTCTAAACCAGAACAAAGGTACCGTTAACGATGTAGAAATGATTTATATAACGATAACATTTCGTGGTTTGTTCTTAGCCATTAAACGCCGGGGTAAAATGCTTTCAATGAAAATCAAAATTATTCCTATCGTACATTTTCTTCAATAAATCTTTAAAACGTAATAGCGTTTCTTACAGAACTAAAAAATATTGCAAAATCATTATTATTCTTGAAAGTATTAAAACTTTGCAAAATGTTTAGTATCCCCTACTTATTTTATAATGACGAATTTTGTAAAATGGATTGGATGTTTAGAAACTGTAATATGCGCAGTGGTATGCCACCCAGTACTTTGTAACTCAAGGTGCTGTATGGTGTTCCGTGTTAGTGTTACTACTGTTTATGGGCGGTCGTATCGCTTACCATCAGGCGAACGGCATGCTCGTCTCGTCATTCAATGCCATAAAAAAACTACTGAGGAGGATTGTGCGGTTGCTAGAAAGATTAACATGATATCGTTCATAGTGAGACGATTATTTTGGGAAAAGAATTTCACGTTAGCGAGATCTTCATCAAAAACTAATTCGTTAGTTACAGTTACAGCTTATAAACTGGAAATGAAACACGGCTGTTGCATTTTTATTTAGTCCAATATAAAAAATAGACATTATCGTTATTGACAAACCAATATCTGCTGAGTGCAAAAAGTTGAACTTCGAGATACGCAGTAAAAACATTCTTAGATAAAATTTTGAGACATAATTTGCACATGGCATATTTTCTTTAGCACTTAGGTATAGTTCGCTGAGTAATGATTAGAATCACATAGCGGCTTTTATATAGCAAAGTTTGGGGGGCAAAGTAGTCATATTAGTCAAAATGTTGAAAGCTCATAAAAGTGCACATTACAGATATTGGTTTGACAACGACGTTATATTAAAAATAAAACTAAAGCTGAAAGTTGTTGCACCTTATATGCGTATATTTGGTCTGTTTGAATAGTCCAGCTCAACTGGGTAATACCAGTATCTGGCAGAAAACTAAGGTAGATACCAGATTTTATGATTTTTGAGAAATAAAATCGTGAGATAACTATCTAATTTTTCAGTTATAACTTAATTACAATTCGAAACTTGACAAACTGCCAAATCATCTTGCGGAAAAATATGAGATATTAAATTTAGATTTTAATCTCAATTGTAGTGAATGTGTTTCAGAGGAAATAGGGAGACTCACAAAATATATTCGATAATTACTTGCAAGTAATCGTATTTTGATCTCGGGAGGATTTCCTTGCAAGCAAGCAAATCGATACCTCCCACGTAAGTTGTTGTATCCCCAAAATCACAATTTTACAGTAGAGCATTTTAAAGATTCAAATAGGACTAAAAACTTCATTTATCATTTTATCTTTCTGAAATTTGATGTACGTATGTGAGTTATAGTATTCTTGACTATGTTGAAAGATAATTTAAAAAAATATGTATATTTTCTGAGATATCGTTCTTACAACATTTTACTGCGGAGTACAGACTACGCCAGATGTTGTATCTCATAATTACAACATTGTACCGCGGACTTTAGGTGTCTACAATTGTTGTATGTAATAGTTACAACAGTATACACTGAAAAATATAAGTCTCTTTCCACCGTATGTAGCAATAATAATATGCATCGGTTAAAAATTATGGGTGTATAATTATATGTGAACAAATTGTAGGTTAAAAAATAAGAAAGAAATATTATAAAGGATAATTTTTTGATATTTTGATAGAAATAACACATACTAGATATTAAACTTCTTTGAAAATATTAAATAATGTACCTTTAAGTATACATTACATACATTTAGGTAACAGGTAATGTCTTCCATTGCTAGGTAATAACAAAAAATGAAAATAAAACAGTCATAGTAAAGATTACTTAGAAATATAATAGAAAAGAAAACATAACTCAATCTCCATGATATTTTAAAAACATCACAAATTCTTATTAAAATAGAATAAAAAAATCAACACTATGGAATTATCAAAAAATATAAGTTACTTATTTCTAAGAGATCGACTTAAAATCAGGATAACAACAAATTAGGTAACCGTTTGTAATTATTATTGTCATTGTAACTGTACATGATTTTATTCGAAGTTAAAAAAAATCACACTCACACATACTGACGCCTTTTATCCCCGAAGGGGTAGGCAGATGCGCAACTAATGCACCCATCTTTCGCCGTGCGTATTTCGTTCCATGATGTGCGATGTCCGTATGATTCCCCTTATGGGCGAGCCTATCACCATATCGGGCCCAAATACCGACCAGACTCCGGGCTGATCCTAATTAGAAAAACCCAATATCACTGCCCGACCCGGGGATTGAACCCTCAGCGGCCGTACCGTAATAAAACTACGCCACGAAGGAAGTCTAGTACAGCAGAGCAGTCGAGAATTGTCAAAATCATAATTAAAAACAGTTGAGTTACTTTTAATCAGATAAACCTAATTTTTATTTTTAATTTGAGCTAAATTAATCAACTAATTAGCCTGTCGCTGTCCACTGCTGAACATTGGCCTCCCCAAATGAACGCCAACCATGCCGGTCTTGAGCAAACAACTTAAATCAATAAAAAACTAATTTTATTTCTATGAGAATCTGTAATGAAAACGAAGATAAATAAAAACCAGAAATTGAAATATGTAAAAAAAGAAAAGACTAATTTATGTACTCTCATAAAAATCATCATCATGAGAGCCAGCAAGAAAAGATAGACACTTGAAAAAGTCTGGATTTATAGCTGGAATGATTCCACTGTGACAGAGACTCAATAAGTCATCATATTTTGCCTTTGTTAATTGGAGTTGGTTGGAATAGAGAGGTCATAGCTCAGCCATACATTGTATTAGTGCGTACACTAATGCAATCGTCATAGTATTAGTGTATGCCAAATCGTACCGATATTAAATTGTAAAAGGGTCTTCTCTACATACTTGCACTTCTTTTGTTTTGTTACATTTAAAGATGTCTCCACTTATATTTTTTGACCAATTACGCCCACTCAAAAGCTTTTTATAGTTTAAAGAAAATGATATGCTTCATTTTTATAGCGTTTTATGGTTTTATATCCTGTTTATCCCATCTAACCAAGCTAAACCATTCCAAAGGCGTATAATAAGTTTATTTTTAGATGAAGGTTCTATTAAAGCATGGGCACTGTCACCCTCTGTTTGGGTATGGCCTTCTTCGAGAAAGGTATGTAATGTTGTAATGTAGTAATGTTAAGTTTATGAACAATATACACATAAAACTAAAACACTATGTGATTGTGGTTCTGACCAGCACAATTATCAACAAGATTTGCAGTATCAGAATCTATTGCTAGTCAGAAGTTATTGTCAAAGACGTATCCATCTATTATATTATTTGCTAACTCATTCATTTCCAGTTAATTACTTAATACTGGTGGTAGGTCTCTCATATGTAAGAGTTCATCTGGGTGGGTACCACTGCGATGTCTATTTCTATCGCCAAGCAGCAGAGTGCATGGTACTGTTGTATTTCCGTTTGAAGGACATTGTAGCCAGTGTAACTACTGAACATAATAAGACTTAACATCTTATGTCTCAGGATGACGGGCGCAGTGGAATGTCATATTGCTTTGTAACTCAAGGTACTGTATGGTGTTACTAATATTCATAGGCGGTCGTATCGTTTGCCTTCAGGAAAATGGCATGCTCGTCTCGTCATTCAATGCCATAAAAAAAATTAAACTTATTGGTAATGGAGATTCTGAAACAGTACTTTTGATCGAATGCTTAAGGGGTATAAGGACAAAACCACCAAACTTCACGTCTCCCGGACCAGCCGTTTAGGCTCTGCGTTCATAGATTGCTCACTACGTCAGTCAGTCAGAAGAAAACATTTTATGTATTACTTTTAAGACCCAATTTTAGATTCGATTTTTAACATACAACATTGAATTTGAGTAAAAAAAGAGTAATAGCAACGTATAATATAGCATTTTACTATACAACAAAGTTTAGAATAACCACTCTCGAAGTAAAGTGTTGTATTTATCACATACTACAATATTTTAATTTCAATGTAAACGTAAAATATTGTATGCATTACTTACAACATTTTTAATGAATGCTCAACGACGTATAATATTGTAACTAATCTGTACAACATTTTAGATTGGCATCATTACCAAAAAGTAACATTAACCTGTTAAATTTCAATAAAATATTACAAAATGAAACATATCTGTGATATTTCGGAGGCTGGAATCACGAAAACTGTTTAGTTCTATTTCATCCATTGAAACATTATTATTTTGAATGGGTGTCTCGAAATTTCTATTTTGTGTACTTGCATTATTGGCCAAATCAAATAGTCTACGCCCTCTTGTCATAGTTTACGTTTCATTGTTATAATATATTTTGAGTAATTCAAATACGTGAGTAAATTTTGAGAGAACTTAACCGCTTCCTTCCTTCCGCGTGCGGCCGGTTGTAAGTCCGGCGTGGTCTGTTGTATGTGACCAATACGATACGCGAGCGCGTGATTCTTCCCGTCCCACACCCCACGTAAACCATTGCAAAGGTCGATACACCATTGTAGTCCATTTTCGTTCAAAAGATACAACAAAATACGTCTGGAAAATCTTTGAAAAAATCGTGTTTTTGTTATTTTTTCACTTTGAATGCATGAAATAATGCATATTAGGATAGTTTTCGGTAAAAACGCTAAACGGCATTTTTGTGGCATACAACAACTTACGTGGGAGGTATCGAAATGGTGGCTATCGAGGGTTTTTTTTATGGCATCGAATGATGAGACGAGCATGTCATTCGCCTGATGGTAAGCGATACGACCACCCATAAACAGTAGAAACACTAGTCAGCACCTAGAGCTATCAAGTACTGTGTGGTATTCCACTGCGCTCGTCATCCTGAGACATAAGATGTTAAGTCCCATTATGTCCTGTAGTTACACTGGCTACAATGCCCTTTAAACCGAAACACAACAGTGCATGCACATTGCTGCTTGGCGGTAGAAATAGACATTGCGGTGGTACCCGCCCAGAAGGACTCTTACATATGAGAGACCTACCACCAGTGGTAGCTCTTCCTTCCATTAAGTATAATACATTAGGACAAAAAACTGTAAACTAATTGTTAGCATCTAATGAATAAAACATTATACTTTGAGACGTCGACGTATCAAGTGTTTGCCGAAAACACTATACTACTATGAAACGAAAAATCGCATCAGCAACTTCATTAACCTGTGTAATGTTTCTCGACAATAATTTTGGAACGTGGCTTAAAAACCTGCAAACCAAAACGTCACACCAAAGTACTTGCTCGAGTATACTTTAAAACTTGTTACCGTGAACTAGAAAAATGGAACGCCAATATAAAATTTCTATAAAGTGGAAAGTTTTACCCGGCAGTGACCCGCTGTATTCTGTCGCATTTGTGGATAATCTGTCGATGCTTTTGTGTAAATAAATGAGACCGCGAATACCGAACTAAAATCTGTGAACATAGTAAGTCCGTTATTATTCCGTTTTATGTACTGTGTCCAGAGAACAAAGCTGTAACCGGATTTTCAAATATGACTGGTACTTCTGTCAGCTACGTTTCCTTTATTTGGCTTCGATTCCCGGAGCGAGCAATACAAATATTGTGGATGTAGTTTTTTATTAAAAAATGTATACTAGACTTGCACGAGATTGGAAAAATGTCATGAAGACAAAAGATATATAAAATTTCATACGTATTTTACTGCAACATACGACGTAAAAACTAGTAGTAATGTTTAAGAAACTTAATTTATACAGTCGTAGCTCTTTGCATATTTTTATGAGAGCTTCAAGCAGCCGGACTGCTGTAAAACGTGAGGTGGAATATCTTTTTATATGCTTTATATTTTCGTTGGTAATTACATTTCAAAATGAAATCCACTTGTGTCGTAGATAAGCCATTTATGCATCAAGAACTAATTTAAAAAATATTTTTCAAATGCATTTGGTAAGATATCATCTAACAAATGCTATTTTACTTAAATAATCTTAAGTGAATATTTTAATGGGATTTTGGACTTTTTAATAGAGAAATATGTTTATAGAATATTGTCTCCTTAGTTAAATATTTAATTTTCTTTGTGTCGAACTAAATTTGCTGTAGGTTTTTCAAACACAATTTCCTCAGGTCAGGTTTCGAGACTGCCTCGGTGGCGTAGTTGCTTTACGGTACAACTGCAATGCTGAGGTCTCGGCATCGAACACCCGGGTCGCACAAATTGATATTGGGCTTTTCTATTCAGTATCAGCCCGGAGTCTGGAATTTGTGCTCGATATGGCGATAAGCTCGCTGCCTATCACATCATGGGACGGTATACGCACGGCGAAAAGTGGGTGCTCTAGTTGCGCCTCTCTACACCCCTTCGGGGAAAATGTGTGTGTGGTTTCGTATTTTGCTTTGCTATCACAAATTCAAACTGGTAATGTTGCTAGATTACCTACTGTCATTGAGTTACAAAATATTATGATTATTATTTACATTAAATTACCTCGTTATTTTACAGTAACTACATATAAATAAATGTACAAACTTTTTTCATATTGTCTCCGAAACGGCTAAACTTAGAAATCTTTAAGGGCATGAATATCAGAAATGTGCGAGACGTCAAGGGCGAAATTCAGACGGTACGTTTAAAATGAGATACTGTAATGATACAGCTTTAGCTGGTGAGATGAGATAGGGCGCGTGCGAATGGGCTCGAAGCAGTTATCACGTACAGAGGTGCGATCGAATGGGGTTGCCAGCACCCAAATCATTTTTGTACGATTACGCACTGGATAGGTGATCACTGAAAAGTTTGTGAATACTTTAGGAAATTGCATAGATCAATGTGGTGAAGTATAAATGGCTGCTGCGTTAGGTCTAATTTTAAATATGTGAACAAAAATTATTTTGGTGCTCAATTTTTAGTCATAGTAATTTGCGAATAGAAAGGGATTTAAACCAGCCAATCTTATTTCAAAATAAATGTTGAATATAAAAGTACTTTTTGGATACGTGATATGAAAAACAATATGCAATGCAATGCAACCAGCCCTGTATTATACACTGCCCACTGCTGAGCACAGGCGTCCTGTACTACTGAGAGGGGTTAAGCCTTTGTCCACCACGCTGGCCTAGTGTGCGTTTTCGGACTTCGCATACCCTCGAAATTCTTATGGTGAATTTTCAGGTATGTGGGATTCCTCACGATGTTTTCCTTCACCGTTAAAGCGAACGATAAATAATAGATAACAATACACACTAACTTCGAAAAGTCAGAGGTGTGTGCCTTGGGTTTTAAACCTCCGGACATTGTCTTGGCAGGCCGTTCTATTCACATAACCATAACATTTTAAATATCATCCCAAAGTTTTCATTTAAATGAAGTATTTGATCTCTAAGCTTTTTATTTGCATGAAAGTTGTATAAATGCCAAATAGCCTTATTATTTCAAACGAACACATTTACAAATACGCAAACAAACCTCGTAACTGTGAAATATTTATGGAACAAAAAAAAAATCTATATAAAAGTATCGGGGAAATTATATGAAATTGCGGCAACCCTGAATCGAAAATACCATCGGGTGGGTCATGCATAACGTGGCTATAATCTTAATACCCCATTTTATTAGGGATAGATTTATTGAACAGATTTTATTTGATCACCATTCAGGCGTAACAAAGGTGCCGCCTACATACTAAACTTTGACCAATTACTTGCCCTTTGTTTCGATATTATTTACGGAAATATTTAATAACTTTGCATTCCACGCTGTAAAGGAAATTTGAATACAAATTATGATAAACAAGCTACATTAATACACAGAAATAAATTGAAGTATTTGTTTAAAATTGATCAATTATTTATTAAAATATTTCATTTCTCTTCAAAGAGAGGCTTTTAGTTGTCTTTGAAGTCAATTACAATAGTCTACGTACGTTTCACCAATTATGTATTTTCTTAGAGAAAAAACAACACTAAATGTTGAGGCACATATTGCCCAGTATCGTAGGCACTTAATACAGTAATAAGATCAAGTATCGTCTAGTATAAACATTTGAGTATATTGAAAAAAAAAATGAAATGTTGTCAATTACACTGTCTAAACAGTGGTTAATTTTCTATCAACAAAATATTTTGATTTGTACAATAAAAAAACCATCACGTACACTGCAAAGCCTTATAATAACGTGTTCAAATCCAAAATATTCCTGATTGTTCATAATTATATACAAACTCAGCTTAATTAAACAATTTAAATCGGTTATACATACAACAGTATTCGCCCAAAGTGAAAGTTCCCTGGAGTTTGCGAAGGGATCTTCGATTAAATTTGTACCTACGCCGATTTAGTAGCTCAGATCTATTCAAAGTTAGGTTGGTATATTTCACGTTGGCACGGAATGGTTCGTTTGGAATTATTAGTTTTTATACTTTGACAATAATGAATAAAACATATTTTTTTTGCTTTAAGTGCAGGTCTAAACGTTAATAACTACTCTTTGGTCTTGATCGATTTGCCTTAGCTTACCTGCTTTAGAGATTCCATTCAGTATTATCCACAAGTAGGTTCTCCTTATCTTCTCTTCTATACATATCAAAACGAATCTCAAGTAGAAAAAATCATCTAAAGGAAATCAAAGAACACACACTTGAATTATAATTAATTAAGACGTTGTTTACTCTGAAGATGGATTTCCAAAACAAAACACAAAAACGTAAAAATGAAAATCCAGTCATAAAGTAACAAAGTTAAAGTAATGATCGCGAAGCAAGTCTTCGAGTAGGCTCCAGGTGAAGGACTCTTGAAAGCGAGCGGTGACAATGGACCAACCTACACAGGTCGCAATCAGTCGATCCTGACTTGTCGGATCTGCGTTCATATTCTATGTACAGTCACCACCATAAATAGCTGAACGAATTCAAAATTTCAAATTTCCTACATACTTTTGTGTTCTTACTAATATTTTTTACTCTCCACAAAAATAAAATAAAAGAGATTTGCTTTACTTCATACGAAGAAAAATAATTCAGTTTAACTTAATTGAAGCAGGAAGTATGATGATAATAATGTGATTAAAGTTTCTTTTTCCTTGTAGTGAAGGAAATCAAACGAAATACTATACACTTTTCTTTGATACACGTAATAAATGTTGGTATTTTAATAAAATGAAAAATATTTTTGTTTTTATAACATTTTTAAACCACATTTTCTGAACTACGAACACTAATCCGAGATCCAATTGACTTAAGTATGCGGTGTGACCGCGGGCAGGCAAAGCGCTTGGGAGCTAGATCTACGTCTACGTTTGGATGAGAAGTGTGGACCTAATCCGAACTATACATACTAGACACACCGATCTTGCATATTTTAAGATAGTACGTTTTTTAATTAGGCACTGACTCCAAAATTGGCTACTAGTTTATAAGTAATGCTATCGTACATTTATTCATGTATTTTATATAGCAATTGAAATTAATCTCGGAATATAGGTAATGTAATTTTTTTTGTTTTTTTTTTTTTGTCGTTTTCGAAGGCAGTGAATTTTTTGTAAAAAATGTTTTTTGTTTATGCTGTGATGACTTCTTTACCCCATGGCGAAGATTATATTGTTTGTGTTTAAATGATTTCTTATTAACCCGTATATAAAGGTTTGGTATTTTTTTTTTAGTTTGTAGTGTTTTTTTACAGAGGTCCTTTTATAACAATTTTTTTTCATAAACTTAAGTGGATACTTAAGAGCATCACAGGTACTGTCGGGCCAAGGATGTTTCGGCTCGTTTCTGTGTAGGATTGGGAAAGAAGAGTCCGCCTTATGCCACCACTGTGGCAACGGCTGTGAGGATACGGTCCAACACACACTCGAGGAGTGCCCAGCCTGGCCACAACGCAGCGCTCTTAGAGCAGTCATCGGAGGAGATCTCTCGCTGCCGGCCGTGGTGTCTGCCATGGTCATGCGAGTGCGTCGTCTCGCGGAAGGAGAGCGCCGGGCGGGATCGTAAGCAGAACGATCCCGCCCGCAGCTAGAGGAGACGTAGGAGGCGCCGGGTGGACGACTGACCGGCGCCTCGTGCCCTGTGGTCCGGGGGCATATAGAGAGTTCCGCCACGGCATCCCCTGCCTGCCGTAAGAGGCAACTAAATGGGGCTTCGAGAGAGTCACGGGGCGAGCAGCGGGGGTCTGCTCAGTCCAATTTAAGTGACTCCGAGGTAGATGACAATTGCGGGTGGTCGGTCTCCCGTTGTCGTAGACGCCAAAGGCGTCCTTTAGAGTATGAGGGCATCTTAGCCAGGTGGCTACAAGGTTGTACAGAGAGGGGCCGCAACGGCATCGCGCAGGGCACGGTCCCGTGCAGCTATCTTAGTGCAACAAGATACCCCGGGGCCATCTCGTGTGCAGCGAAGAAGGCCACCGCGGGTTTTGGTTGGTATGCCGGTGTAGGACGTACATAGTGTTAGGGACTCGGTCCAACTCGCTCGGATGGTGCTATACCCCCGAGTGTCGACATTGGGCTGTAAGATTGTGCGAAACCAACATAACCGTTTCACTCACCCCCCAGTGGTGGTAGCGATAATGCGTTTTTCCCCGCGAATAAAAAAAAAACAGAGTACTAAAGAGCATAAAAATATACAATATTATATGAGTTATTATACCCCACACAATAACTCTGATATTTAAAGTATCGTCGAAATGAACTTTAAAAGTTGATCCCAAACCTTTGAGAGTACAAAACATAATTTTGAAAGTTTCATTTTGTTCGACATACGTTTGAAAATAACTAAATCAATCTTAATTTCAAACTTTGGCACATTAAGAGCTTTTAACCTTTTGTACTAAACTTTACTGTGATAAGTTTTAAAATATATTGAATGGAATTGGGTGGGGACATATAATAAATTATAATCAGCAATTTTATTTTCTAAAATTTCAATATATTTCAAAAACACATCACAATAAACTAAGTATGAAGTTTAAATACTTTTAATGTAAGCAGCCAAGCTAGAAACTTATTTTATTAAGCGTTGAATAAATCCATAAAATGACTAGACATTCAACAACGATACTCCCACACCACGTTGAATGCCATAACATGACCTTTATGAAGTTATTCTTGGCATTAAGTTTGGCCACGTAGTCAGTAATTTCATTGTTGCGGCTCTATTCGGATTTTAACAGGATTTGCGGTGAAAGTTGGTACCGCAATCATTACCGATCGTGTATCGAGTTCGCGTTTATTAAATTAAAATTAGAGCCAAAATATCATCAATGTTGTAAATTTATTTAATCATTATATGGAAATGAACTGCCTCCGTAGCGTAGTTGTAGTAGGTACGACTGTAATGCTGAGGTTTCGGGTTCGAATCCCCGGTCGGGCTAAGTGATATTGGGTTTTTCTATTCAGTATCAGTCCGGAGTCTGGAATTAGTGCCCGATATGGCGATAGGCTCGCCACGATCACGTCATGGGATGGAATGCTGGAGGGGAAAATAAAATGTGTGTGGGGACATAATGTATGAAATTTCTTGCACACTTCATGTATTTGTAGAGTAAAAATATAAGTTCGTTTATTTAATAATCACGTTGGGGTCACCAATGTGGTGTTTGTATGTGTGTGTTAGAGAGAGAAATGAAACCAGCGAGTCTCGACTGACAACTGTTGTTTATTAAATAAACGAAGTTACATTTATACTTTACAAATACATGAAGTGTGCATTTGATACATTATTTCGACACATATGTAAGACTCCGTCTGGGTGGGTGCCTACTACTGCAATGTCTATTTCTACCGCCAAGCAGCAGTGTGCATACACTGTTGTATTTCGGTTTGAAGAACATTGTAGCCAGTGCAACTACAGGACTCAATGAGACTTAACATCTTATGTCTCTTAACATGTTATGACAAGCGCAGTAGAATGACACACAGTACTTTGTAACTCGACGTGCTGGATTTGAATTTGAATTAGAAAAAGTGTTTCTAATGTTTATGACTAGTCGTATCGCTTACTATCAGGCGAACGCCATGCTCCTCTCGTCATTCGATGCCATAAAATAAGAGAGATTGACGAGCACACGGCGGTGTCGTGCAATTACAATTTAAAGTTCTGCATGTTATCGGTGCACACTTGGAAGGGAGCCACGATGCCTCTAAGGTCTATCTGGGCCACAACCGAAACTGCCTATGGTGAATGTGGGCTCTGGGCATGATACCGGCGAAGCGGACCGATCCAAAGCGAAGGTGGGCGCGCGCCCCAATCTGGGACTAAGGGTGACATAGTTCTAATAAGGCGAACTGATCACCCGTTTGTGCGACTGCATACATCCCCACTAAACATAGATTTTATCGATAACTAGCTTTTGCCCACGGCTTCGCCCGCGTTAATAAGTTTTTCCGGGCTAAAAGTACATAAAATCACTCTATCCAACACATGTATTTGGATAAAGATTAATATTATGACGTTGATACAACTCTTAACAAATAATGCATTAATTTCGAGCAAATTTGATTACCATAAAAACGGTTCTAGTGAGTTAATCTTAAAAGATAGACACATACTGTCGCAGACATTTTTTTAGATCATTTCAAGAGGAATAATTCTTTCATACATATATTTTTAGTATCTTGAACCGTTTTCGCAGCGCACGCAATGGAAGCCCTCAAGGATGAATAATTTTCCCCGCATTTTTTCACATTTTCCATTATTTCTTCGCTCCTAATAGTTGCATCGTGATGTTATATAGCCTAAAGCCTTCCTCGATAAATGGTCTATTCAACACAAAAATAATTTTTCAATTCGAACCAGTAGTTCCTGAGATTAGCGCGTTCAAACAAACAAACAAACTCTTCAGCTTTATAATATTAGTATAGATAGACAGCCGTATAGCTTACCATCAGGAGAACGGCTTACTTGCAATCAAATGTAGATAAACACTAAACAATATTATGTCGTTGTAAACTTTGCTCGCTGCTCCGCCCGCAGGATTGAGTTTTTCCAGGATAAAAGTCCCGTTTCATATTTTCCCGAGTTAAAAAGTATGTTACTAGCTGATAATGTAGCTTTATATTGACGATTTTTTTTTTAAATCGTCTACATACAAAAATAAAAATCTTTCCTCTTTATAATATAATAATAATATAACTATAGATTATACTGTAATATTACGAACGGAACTCATTCTGTAATTAAGTTAATGCGTAGTCATTCGAAGCGGGCTGGGCGCGCGCCCTCTCTTCGAACGTTTTTATAACAAACATATTTAGTTGAGTAGCTTCAATCTCAATTTACTAATCGTTATTAAACTATAAACGCTATCAGTGAGAATAACAGTTAAAAAATAATGTATTGAAATTTATTGCATTTTAAATGTATTATTTTTGTTGGATATTTTTACCCAGCAACTATATATAGTCCCTGGGTAAAAATATCCAACAAAAATAAAACATTTAAAATGGTAAATAAAGGGCTATAGCCCTTATTAAAAAAAAAATAAAGTGTCAAAGGGATTTGTTTTAATTTTATTCTATTAAGTAAATAAAAATCTATGTGTGTTGGAAACACAAAATCGAACACAGTTTTAATTATCAAATAAAAACATATGATTCTTTTATTTGGACTTATCACGTTATTGAAGCAAAGAGGCGATAAGAGATGTTAAACGAACGTGCGGCTAGTAATTATTTAATTCTTGAATTCTTATCCGTCCTTTCTTCTGTCTTGACATGGTCTTCGATAGTAGGTCTACTTTTATCTAATCTAAATAAATAATCTTTACCTCATTTTAAATATAAGCTCAGTACAGTATACTTTTCAAGTAGTTTGTTTGTTGTATCTCAGACATCAATCATAATGAAACTTCATTTCATTTATTTCTACTCCAGCTAGAGAATCCAGTCCCAGACAAAGCGTGTTTAAACAAACTACACAAAGTTTTGCGCCATCTGAAAACCCAACTCAGGTGCTATGGCCCTCACTTAATAAGCTACCACTGGATTAAGGCGGCGACAAACCTTCCTCCAGCAAATATTATATTAATAAACTACATAACCAAACCCAAAATAGATTCAATAAGTACTTATCTGTAAATTTGTACCTTATCACTTCACAAGTTTCATCTAGGTACAATCCAAATCGATTCCATTTGATTCTCGATTACAAAGAGAGAGCGTACCTTTCCATTACATTGGAAATAAGTTGGTTGTTCAATACTTCTAAGCTGAAGGAATGCTATCGGTGAATTGAGGAAGTACACTAGACTAACTTCTGAATTGAAGTGGGTGAACATAATCCTATCCTACTATCCTATCCTACTAATATTATAAAGGTGAAAGTTTGTAAGAATGTTTAGATGTTTGGATGTATGGATGTGTGTTGCTCTTTCACGCAAAAACTACTAAACGGATTTCGATGAAATTTGGCACACGGGTAGATCATGTTTTGGATTAACACATAGGCTACTTTTAATTTTTAATCCCGGGAAAATATAAAACGGGACTTTTATCCCGGAAAAACTAATTCACGCGGGCGGAGCCACGGGCAAAAGCTAGTCTTCTATCATTAAACACAACTTCACGGAAAATCTACTCTAGATTAAAGAAATTCATATTTCGCACTCTTAATAAAACAATGACCTAATGCAAAATTTTGGCAAGATGAGTTTTGGCAAAATCTGGACCCTAAAGGGCAAACTGCATCGACGAAGAAAAAAATGCGTCTTTTCAACATTGGGAATAAGGTCAAAATCGTTTGAATTTTTGTTCGTTCCGCGCCCAACTTAGAAAATATTTCGTATACAGTTAGTTTTTGTGACAATTCCAAAAAGTCAACGATTTTGGATTAGGTCATGTTTTATTAAGAGTGCGATTTTTTCTCGTGTTATTATTGCATCTATTACCTTTTTTTATAACATAACAAGTATTAATACAACTCAAAATAACGACACATGAATAATGAAACATAACAATTTAGTATCAATCATTGGAATTCCAGTAATTAACTTGGTAATCCCACAGATCGTTTTAGCACCTACTTGTAGACATAAAGTCCTACTAATATTATAAAGGCGAAAGTTTGTAAGAATGTATGGATGTTTGGATGTATGGATGTTTGTTCCTCTTTCACGCAAAAACTACTGAACGGATTTCGATGAAATTTGGCACACGGGTAGATCATGTCCTGGATTAACACATAGGCTACTTTTTATCCCGAGGAAATATAAACCGGGACTTTTATCCCGGAAAAACTTTTTAATGCGGGCGGAGCCGCGGGCAAAAGCTAGTATTCAATAATTGCACTTTGTGTGCGTGACGGCACACGTCGTTTTTATGTTTTACATCACGAAAGGACAATACCTTACATCAGTAATTAGAAACGTGATACGAGTACGCTTCAGCACGCTTTAGATTACTGCCCGATATGGCTTCAAGATACGCAGATCAACGACTAGACCTACATTGTCCTGTGCAGTACGGCTGCTTAGTCATAGCCGGCTAGAAGTTAGGCACGATACAATGCCCTCTACATCTGTCGTTATCCGATAGTCCTCATAAACAATGGCATTATCGCCTCTTGTGACTAACTTCAAACTGGGTGGCACTAATGAAATATGGATTTAAATCTTGCAAGCCAGCATCCCTTTTCGGGAATAAGCGTCAACTGTTTTGGTGATAGGCTCGCCGCCTTATCACATCATGGGACGAAATACGCACAGTGAAAAATGAGTGCACTAGTTACGCCTCTGCCTACCTCTTCGCGGAACAAAGCGTGTTGTGTGTGTTTACTTATATTGGTATTTATAAATTCCAGTTCAGATTTATACGCACAATAGTTACATAATTACACACACACACACACACACACACATACACACACACACACACACACACACACTCACGCCTGTTATGCCCGAAGGGGTAGGCAGAGGCGCAACTAGTGCACCCACTTTTCGCCGTTATTCCATCCCATGATGTGATAGGGACCGAGCCTATCGCCATATTGGGCACAAATTCCAGACTCCGGGCTGATACTGAATAGAAAAACTCAATATCACTTTGCCCAACCCGGGGATCGAACCCGAGACCTCAGCATTGCAGTCGTACTGTAATACAACTACGCCACCAAGGCAGTTACTCAATTACTCGTTCATAATCTCTGATTAAAAATTACCTTCGCTTCACATCAATATTCCTACGACTTAGGGTCCTTCAAGCGGAGCCTGAAGAAGCAATTAAGCAGGCCGGCATAACTGTGCCGACCGACGAGGGACGTTTATCTCTTGCCAGTCGACATTATTTTTGGGATTCACTGCATTTACCATCAGATGCAGTGAAGCCACTTTGTCGAGCCATCGATAAAAGTAATGTTTTTCACCAAAATGGAATTAAACATGCGTCTTATCGATTATCGCCAAGGGTACAATAGAAAGAAACTTTGCGGGTCCGAGTACACTTTGTTACCTTAACGTATATCTTGTTTATCCGATGGTAAACGCTTAGGATCCAAAGCATGCAAATGGAGGACGCCGAAAAGGAGAGATATCAAAGGAAAAGCTTAAGTTAGGACGTGGTTACGATTATCGGACGCACGGATCCATAAATAATCGGTCTTATGTATTAACTGAGGGTATAGAGTATATTATGTTATTCAATCCTAGAATGCGGACATCATACACAAAATAGTTACGAAGTTATAAGAACAAAAAATATTTATGTTATCAAATAATTCGATTGTTACCAGAATGACAAGCGATTTTTAAGCTTTGATAAATTAATCAATTTGATAGACGACTTATTGAAGACCTAATTAGGTTTCCTGTGCGTATTAAAATCCAATTTAGCCATGGGATCTAATTAAAATTGCTGATGCGTATTTTCATAACTATATAGTGACGAAGAATTCTATATGTGGCGTGTTAATCGACAAGATGATCCACTTCTCTGATAGTGAGCAGTCCATAGATAGTAGCAGCTGTAGCTTCGATGTACAAAGCAACGTGTTACACTAGGCTCGTCACCAACTGTGAATCTCACAACGCTCAGTACAATTTTCTTCAAACTAGAACGCTATTTCCTGCAAGTCACTGCTTGGTGGCAGAAATCAGCATTGAGGCACCCACCTAGCCCATAGCCGGAGGCTTGCATACGAGACCTATTACGTCAACCTAATTGAAGCAATAAAATTTAATAGTTGTCGCCAACAAAATCATTTTGCGTTTATGATCAGTACAACAATGTATTGTCACAACCAATGCCATAAATGGCTTCTTATCAACTTATCCATTTTGTGTTATCAAGAGCAAGACAAAGAATAATTATTCTAGACAAGGTGTTCCTCACGGCTTCGCTCGCGTAAAAAGCCTTTTCCCCTACAAAAGCCCCTAAAACATAGTACGACGTAAGCGCCATCTACTTATAGAATCAGATTTAAACTATCTATTATTTCCGATGGGATCAAATGTAGCCCATGTACTTTCTAGGGTCTCAAACTATCTTTTCATAAAAAAATATAAGGCGGGACTTTTATCCTGGAAAAAAAATTCACGCGGGCCGAGCCGCGAGCGAAAGCTAGTATTATAATATTAGTGAGATAAGATAGGATTACGTCACCCTTGTTGGTGTGGTGCCTTTCATATCTAGATGTCCTCATCGTTTGTATAGAGCGGGTAAAGCTTTTTTTACAAAAACCGTTTCTCATTATTCTGAGTCCATCATTTGATAAAACAACAGTTGAAAATAATTATTTATAATAATTTACTAGTCAGATGATGTCAATTTTACTCAAAATCCAGTTTGGCATTTTTTTATGGTATCGAATGACGAGACGAGCATGCAGTTCACCTGATGGAAAGCGATACGACCACCCATAAACAGTAGAAACACCATCCAGCACCTCGAGTTACAAAGTACTATGTGGCATTCCACTGCACTAGTCATCCAGAGACATAAGTTAAGTAGTAAGTCTCAATATGTCCTGTAGTTACACTGGCTGCAATGCCCTTCAAACCGAAATATAACAGTGCATGCATACCTACTGGCTGCTTGGCGGTAGAATTAGACATTGCGGTGGTACCCACCCAGACAGAGTCTTACATATATGTGAGTCCTACCACCAGTTTGACTTGCTGAGTCGCACAAAAATCTACTTAAATGTTTAAAATACGTTCATTTTAAATTTGCAATAATAAAACTTATGCAAAAATATTGATGTTAAAAAAACATAATATATTGTCTTCCTTAAGCCTTGAACTTTATCAAAACCATAAGCCAAAACTGACCTAGCAAAAAATATCGAAATATGCGGTTGAAGTGCTATAGAATTAAATTACTTAGTTTAATTAAAAAGACAATTAAAACACACCCAAACGACGACATAAAATGACCGTTAAAATTCGCAAGCTGTAAAAACGATTGTCCAACTTTTAACATTCCCACCTTGTTTCCTTTCAATTATATTTCGAAATTATTAATTTTAGCTAATGACAACGCTGAATTTAGTTTGACTACCGTTATTTATTTGTACTTTATGTATTAACATTATCTGGTAATTAATATTTGTATATGAATTACCTTCACAATGTGAAGTTCTGGAAAGTCTCAGGGAAAATTGCTAGTGATTTTCCCTGAGACTTTCCAGATGAATCTTCGAATTCGCCACTCCAATAATCTTATAAGCATGATATAATATTACTTTTAATTTCTCAAGAATACACCAATTACCTTTATTTGATTAACCAATTTACAAAACCTAATAAAACACCTAAATATTTGAATATTAAACGAAATAAGTCACAAATACCTATCTCACAATAAAAGTAATTCAGAATCACGAATTTCCACGGCCATATTTTATACAATACAATTCTCAACAAAATATTTCAATTGACATCCTTAAATAGAAGTGGAATTTGTACCTCCAATATTCCGTTGAAATTCACCAACTACAAAATCACTTTAACGTCAATTCCGCGATACGTCACCAAGAATCATTCAACCATGGCATAACGTTATCAAGTACACAGTCAGTAGAATGAAGATGATGAACATTTTGTTCCACAACACTAAACCATATGGAAGAAGTTCGTCACGCGGGGTGGTTTCGCAACGCGCAGGGCGAGCGCGGGCGACACGACTGACGGACGATGCCACACTGAAAGGGATGCTGTCGGTTGCTACGATACGCGCCCATCGCCACCCCATGTCGGGCCGCCGCCCTAGACGAGAGAAGCGCAACCTACTTTTACGTATACGGCACTATCTACGTAATGGCCCTTCAGTTATTTCCTGATAATATGCTGTTGATACGTTCGCGCTTTGTTCTTGAAATGTTACTAATTTCCGTTATATTTTGTATTAGATATATAGGAGTGTAGACGTATAAACTTATTATAATTTATAGAGAATATTGTAAATTATCGATATGCAATGCAAATGCAATCAGCACTGTATTATATACTGCCCACTGCTGAGCACGGGCCTCCTCTACTACTGAGAGGGGTTAAGCCTTAGTCCACCACGTTGGTCTAGTGCGGGTTAGAGGATTTCACATACCCTCGAAATTCTTATGAAAAATTCTCAGGTATTTAGGTTTCCTCACGATGTTTTCCTTCACCGTTAAAGCGAACGATAATTGATAAACAATAGACACACATTTAACTTTGAAAAGTCAGAGGTGTGTGCCTTGAGTTTTGAACCTCCGGACATTGTCTCGACAGACCGTTCCATTCCCATTTAGGCTATCGTCCACGTGTATTAGCGGTATAATTGGAGTAAATTAACATTTCGTGTAATTATTACATAATATATTTTCTTGCAAAACCCTATGATTATTCTAAAATATAAAATACATACCAAAGATTAGCAAGAATTGAGCATTATAATAGAACCTTTTTATTTTATAATCCTAAAGTCCTCCTTACCTTTATGTTGTGAAAAATCAAACATGGATTTTAGGATGTAGTTTTCTATAGAAACCTACAACGTATCTGATAAATTACAAAGTAGAGCTCAGTAACACGTTAGTTTACACACAAAATATTACGACGAGTTGCCTTCATAAATCATCTTATTTTATCTCTAAGTTCTAACTTGATATTCGCCGGGCATCAATCAAATCAGTCCGTACTAGAACTCGAAACCCTAGCTCCAATTTCAAAGTTTTATCCTATTTACTTGTTGAAAATGTATTTGAAATGCATTTTTTTAATATCATTCATCTTGTACCCAGACTTTTGCTTAAATATTGCTTTTACACATTTATTCGATCTTATTTAAATTTGTCGAATTAATTACGCTAATCGTAATCATTTAACTTGTACATACAGAAGGGAGTCTAACTTAATATGGTAATATTTTTAACTTCTCTAATGAACACTGCAAACCAAATATAGCGGAAAACATAATCTATTATACTTAATATGTAAATGATAATAATTATCTGATATCTATCCTCCATCATAATTATCTACCGTTGTTGAGTAAAAATATGTATTTATTTCTCTACAAGAAACAACGTGAACAATAATGTAACAACTATACCTATGTATAATGCACTATTTAATATTTAATAGTGGACGATAGCCTAGTTGAGAATGGAACGGTCTGCTGAGACAATGTCCGGAGGTTCAAAACCCATGGCGCACACCTCTGACTTTTCAGAGTTACGTGTGTATTGTTTATCAATTATCGTTCGCTTTAACGGTGAAGGAAAACATCGTGAGGAAACCTGCATACCTAAGATGTTCTTTATAAGAATTTCGAAGGTATGTGAAGTCTACCAACCTGCACTAGGCCCGCGTGGTGGACTAAGGCCTAAACCCTCTCAGTAGTAGAGGAGGCCGGTGCCCAGCAGTGGGACAGTGTATAATGCAGGGCTGGTATTATTATATTATATATAATATTTAATTAATTAGACTGAACGTGGGTCAAGGAATGAAAAATAAGCTAAGATAGCTAAGCTTAGATCGCACAGATGAGGTAACTACATTAATAAATAAAAAAGAAAAAAATCTGCTAGCTTAAATCGGCCACGGCGGCCAATCTCAATGGATATCAGCCAGGTACGCAAGTATTTTAGTGCACAAATGTATGTGTAATACACGGGTGCACTCGCTATTCCGTCACTCATAGTTCGGTGAGATGGCAGTATGACATGACCGCAGAACGAGCCGGCGCAGGACCAACGGCTTTACTTGCTTCCCGAGGCGCAGGGTATCACACCGCCTTTATGAGGGCGAGCTGTGACTTAGTAAATTTTTATGAAAAACCCAATCAATGTTTTTGCTCGACGCGGGATTCGAACTTCAACGCAGTAATCGTACTCGTACCGCGTACGCAATAGAACTATGCCACCGGGTCAGGTATAAGTCGGGTAATTACACAGTAGATAGGTATGTATGAAAAAAAGCTAAACTCACTTAGCTTAGTGTTAGCTGTGCAACCCGTATACAACGATAATAAATTAATTAAAAAATTCTCACTTCCAGTTTGAGTAAACCGCAATTTATTTAACAGACTTGATGAAATTATAAAAGGAGTTTTTCAAATTCTTTTATGAATCCGTCGGAACTTAAAAAAGAACTTTAAGAGAAGTACTTAGGCACCGTATTCGTCTGAAGCCTTCAGAAAAAATCAGACATATTTATGTATCAACCTATTTTCTTTGGGGTTATACTATATAGATGAACGTGTTAATATCGTAGCTTGTGGCGTAATTATACGCATACTCACACCTTTTATCCCCAAAGGGGTAAGCAAAGGCGCAGCTAGTACACCCACTTTTCCCGTGCTACCGTCCCATGATGTGATAGGGGACGAGCCCATCGCTAAATCGGCACAAATTCCAGACTCGGGCTGACACTGAATTTAAAAAACCCAATATCACTTTGCCCGACCCGGGAATCGAACCTAAGACCTCGGAATTGCAGTCATACCGTAATACAATTACGCCACCAAGGCAGTCATGAGCATTGATTCATCCATGTAAATGGGGCTTAAGGCTTTACTCAGTATACAATATGTATATGGAAGGGAATAAAAAAATATTTTGACGTGACATCCGCATATACATTTGCCTTTAGCGCTAGTCTGTGTACGTTTGGAGATTGACTGATGTAATTGAATGTAAACAATATTATACCTTCTCGTTATATCCGTACATCGATTTTCCCTGAGCAATTTATCACGTAAACAGTTTATCTTCTTCAAGGAATTATAGACAGCGATACATGTCTAGTGCCTTGCATTGCGTCTCTATAATTGTGAAAACGGAAATCTTACTAATTCATTTCTTTAGGACTTTATTTAGGGACTAGAGTAGCGTCTCTATAACTTGAAAAACTAAAATCGTAGCTTCGATCACTTTCTTTGAATTTGTTTACATCATACACCTTTTTGCTGACATTAAATTGTACATCATATCTTAATATTGAAATGCTATGTTATTTGCTTGTATATTAGTGCAATCTCTCCCCTTTACCGTAATTGAGGATACCGACATTAAAATTCAAGAAATAAATGAAGTCCGATTTTATCGCAAAATTGTTCAAATAACCATAAAGACCGCTTTTCGTTCACAAACAGAAACATAAATAGGAACCAGGAACATTAAGAAGGAGGTTCTCTCTCAACGTTTCTATGTTAGCATATGAAAACCGCATTTCTATCGACTTTTAAAATTGGACTTTCATTTGTCTTTGTCGGTGCCTGGTTCTTTGCTAAGGTCACGGCGTGGAGGTGTTAAGTGACAGGCCTTATCCATCCATCTTCGTTCCCATCGTCAGAGTATTCGGCTATTGAAGTCGTTGGACGGCCTTAAGCCTAAATTGGGTGCGTACTTTTACTAATTAATGAAGCGTGCTCTATCTTTTGTAACATCCTGATTGACAACGTAACAAATTAAATCTGAGAATATCTTGTCCAATCCAGTGATAAAAAAGATTCATGGAAAGGTCTGTCTGTCTTCGATTGCAATTTAAATCTTGGAATTTTGATGTTGCAGGATATGTATGCAGGTTCTATAATGTTTCCCGGGAGATCACTTTTTTATAAAATACATTGCGTATAGATGTGAATGACGACGGCGAG
Organism: Lapara coniferarum; assembly: GCA_949316025.1. Taxonomy (NCBI): domain Eukaryota; kingdom Metazoa; phylum Arthropoda; class Insecta; order Lepidoptera; family Sphingidae; genus Lapara; species Lapara coniferarum. The sequence continues at coordinate 5,551,750 of OX438920.1, forward strand.
TGACGACGCCTACGAAGCTGACAATAACAGCATTCCTTTTTCTGAAGCCAATGTGTAATGATTATGGTTACGCGAATGTTAGTTATCGAAACAAAACTAGTTTTTGAATTATATCATGGTTTTTTAAATTTTATTTTCTCCCGACGCGACGTTTTGAAGACTTTGTAGCTTTCGGCGGACTGAACCAATGTGTGATTTTTAATGACAGTTTTTTTATTTCTATGGCTTGATGTGTAATATTAACAGCCTAGAGCTGTACTAATTCATGAGCCTTTCGCAAATCATTTATTAGGTGAAAATTCTCTAGCCTAAGCGATCATACTAATTTGCTATCAAAATCAAATGAAATATGCAGCATGGCATCAAGCACCGTCTTCAGCGTAATATGTCGCGAAATTAGCCAAGACGGATGGCCCCGTGAAGCCACGCGTTCAAATGGGATTTTGATTGATCACCTATCTTTTATCGAAAGTTGGTCTACCAGGAACTAAAAGAGGAACGTGATGGGACATAAAATTCAAAATGAATGTCGTCCATATTTTGTAACGTCACCTGTACCAAACTCTTAATCAGCAAGATTGAGTAGTACCTAAAATAATATAACTAATATTATATTTAAGGGTTTAAAAAAATAAGCACAACATGCTCGTATTCCCAAAGAGATAGGCCTCTGCCTGTGTAACCAGGAATCATCTTTTCGGTCTGTATGTTCCGTCCCATGATATGTTAGGGGGACGAGCCTATCGCCATACCAGGCGCAAGTCCCGGGCTACGTACTGAGCCAAAAAACCTAATATCCTTTTCTCCGACCCTGGATTCGACCCCGTGACCGAGTGCTGTGGTCGTAATGCGCACGCAATACAACTACGCTACCGGGGCGAGAAAATTCTATTTATTTGTTACGACCTTTTCATTTTGTGCGTATGTCATTTTGTATACCATTCAACCTACAATCATGATAGTACAGCTTAGCGGGTAGTGCTGACGCGACCGCTTCGTATAGTCGTACCATAGTAAACCTAACTAGACTTTTTACCGCTGGTAGGACTCTCATAATATGTAAGAGTTCGTCTGGGTGGGTACCACCGCAATGTCTATTTCTATCGCCAGGCAGCAGCTTGCATGCACTGTTGTGTTTCGGTTTGAAGGGCATTGTAGCCAGTGTAACTACAGGACATAGTGAGACTTAACATCTTAATATGTCTCAGGATGACGAGCGCAGTGGAATGCCACACAGTACTTTGTAACTCAAGGTGCTGAATGGTGTTTCTACTGTTTATAGGTGGTCGTATTGCTTACCATCAGACGAACGGCTTACTTGTCTCGTCATTCGATGCAATAAAAAAAAAGTGCATGCCCTTGGGTTTTGAACCCGCGGAAACTTAGTCTCGGAAGTCCGTTCCACTCCCAACTAGGCTATTTCTATTTTTTTGTAGTAAATTGTACCTACATATATTTAATAACAATAAACGCGTCCCTACGTATTTGTCTTCCCGAAGATATTGGATACTTATGGGCGGTCGTGATCATTTAAGATCAGATGACGTATTTGTTGGTTTGCTTCCTCTAAATATTAACCTAATGCCGTCTGAAGGTGCTTTACGAATCTAAAAATTTTTGTAATTTTGATTAGATGTCCTGAAAACAACTCAAAACTACATCGTTTTAACTGGCAACAACTAACAAAGCGCTGCAATAATGCCGGAGGGTCTACAAACAGTCCAAATACTCAATTTGGTCATGAAACTAAAATGGCAATTGAAACAGAACAAGAACATGTTCCGCTTACATGTGTAGTAGAAGCTAAGGCATGCAGCTAAGTTGGCTTAATTGAATTTCTTGGCGTCGGGATGAAACCTGGTGGCCACTCAGTGTTTACTTTGCCCAGACAAATTGCCTCGCTCCGATCTAATTAGGCGTCCGCTGCAGCAAATGAAGGATGGATATTAAAAAAAAATATTGGTACAGTTGCGTCTTGAGAAATGTCTGCCCATTTATCATTGTGTTTTGATTAATGTTCTCTTTCCTTGCATTCTGTTCCGGTGAGAATTTTTTGTCTAGTTTTATTCGTTCGTTTGAGTTTTAATGATATCTAGATGTAAGGATAAGAGGTGTTCAATTACAATCGTTTCTGATTGGCTTAATTATTGATCTATTTACTTTGGAAGAAGTCTTAATGGGGCAATTCAACCTATTTACGCATTGTGTGAATTTAACGGAGGCTGCTATTTTAAGATAAACAACCTTTTATATTAATTATCACAGAAAGTTACAATTTCTATAACACACATTGAGTAATTCTTATACGTCTATAGTCATTAATTTGTTATGTATTTTTTGTTTTGTGTGTTATAGATGAAAAAGTCAAACGCACGCAACATAAAAAATAAAATAAAATCGTGATGAAAAAAATACTGCTACAATAAATATAATTTCAATCGAATGGGAGTTTTGGTTAATGGAACATTTTGAAATCGCTGTGTCAACTATTTATAATGTTTTGTAATAAATGGCTTTTCTGTTGTAATAATCGTAGTCTTCAGACGGTGATTTCACATTTGTTTTGTAATTTAAGGGAATATTTTTTTAAAGATTGATTTAACTGAATAATACTTTTTACTAGCTTTTGCCCGCGGCTCCGCCCGCCTGAATGAGTTTTCCCGGTACAATAGTCCCGCTTTGTACTTTTCCGAGATAAAAAGTTAATCCGGAACATAATCTACCCGCGTACCAAATTTCATTGAAATCCGTTTAGTAGTTTTTGCGTGAGAGATTAACAAACATCCATACGTTCGTACAAACTTTTGCCTTTATAATATTAGTAGGATATTTTGTTACCATACCACACTATACCATACCAACCCTGTATTATATTCTGCCCACTGCTGAGCACAGGCGTCCTCAACAACTGAGCGGATTTAGGCCTTAGTCCACCACGCTGGCCTAGTGCAGGTTGGCAAACTTCACATACCGTCGAAATTCAAAGAATTTTAAGTTATTCATATAGTTTGTTATTATCACGTAATTAATTACCCCATTCATGCTTCCAGGTAAATCGTTCCATAAGGATAATTACAATGCAGATTAGGCAAGCAGTTTGGGCACTTGCCAGAGGCTCGGTCTAACAGATTACGTAAACTAACGTGTTATGTATGTACGTGGGCAATATGTTTAAATTGTTCCTAGTTAGCACACGAAAGGCATGTAACCCAACGAGTGATGAATTTGAGTGTTGATGGATGGCGTGGACGAGGACGACCAAGTAAGAGGTGGATGGATTTTGTAAGAGATCATATAAAAGAAAAGGGCGTGAATGACTTGATGACGAAAGATAGAGGAGAATGGAAGAGAAAAACATGTTGCGCCGACCCCAAGTAACTTGGGACCAGGGCAGGAAGATGATGATGATGAACACACTACACACAGACACGCACACACACACATAATGTGAAATGAAGTATGCCATATGGCTCGCAAATTTCATGTCGCTCAGGGCTTACACTGAATATAATCCAATATCTCCTTACCTGAGACGGGATTCAGTCCCGAAACCTTAGCAGTGGTCGTACCTCAAGACAACTATGGCACAAAAGCAGTTAATACACTACCAGTCATATCAAAAAAATCTTGTAATATGAATTTTAATCAGCCATTTTGTCAGTTCGACGGCACTGATTAACTGAGTTTATTAGGAAAAAACAGAATAACTAAGATTCGTAATAGAATAAGATATTAGAAGTGTAGAACCAAAAGTAAATCTAAATACGTAAACGCGGAGTAAATCCATGTAGGAAATCAACACGTCCATTAAGACTGACGTATCGATTTCCTACAATCAACTATCTTTAGTAGAAAAATGATTGTAAGTGAAATCTTTATAATATGGTAGTAGATATCGTGCAGACCTTATAATACGAATATATGTATGATATAACAATTGAACATAATTTATTTTCATCCTAGTTCATTATTTTTCTACATATTGATTACGTACTCTCTTCTACTGATATTATCAAGAGCGTATAAACTAAAATGTTAATCCAAACTAATAAGTATGCATATTGATAGTTTCGTTTCGTTGCCTAAAACACTTTTCCATTCCATTGTAGATATTATCCTAATATTCAGTGGAAGTGGTTTTTGACTTTGATAAATCACAAACTATTGTGCTCATCCCCAGATTAAACAATCAAATCACATTTCAACAGAATTATTTCAACAGATTTGCAATTGTTCTCACTACGTTTAAATTACATTTTGTATTTGTTACTAAACCTATTGTTTATATCATTTTATAAATAAATCAACAATACCCACATTTTTATTGATTAAACAAATTACCCCCGCCATGTCTCTCTGTTTTGACGTAAAAACTTAAAAAATATTGAACGGATTTTAATATAGTTTTCACCAATGAACGAAGTGATTCCATGGAAGGTTTTTTTATTATAAAGAGGTTATAAATATCAGAATTGCCTGCTTAGAGTTTCGGCGTTAGGGCACGAGTGAAATTTGGACAATATAAAAAAAAAATGATAATTACATAAGTTGATAAAAATGCTATGCAATAGCTTTACCGTGGCAGTCTCCGAGTGTCACGCGTCTTTTTTTATCCTCCTCCTAGCCAGTTTCGGCCACGGCGGCCAATCTCAACGGAGATCAGCCAGGTACGCAGGAGCTATTATAGTGCACAAGTGTGTGCGCAATACACAGGTGCACTCGCTATTCCTTCACTCTCATAATCCGGTGAGACGGCAATCCGACATGACCGGAGATAGATCAGGCGCAGGACCAACGGCTTTACGTGCTTTCCGAAGCACGGGGGTATCACACCGCCAACTTCCTGACTCCGGGCTGCGACTGAGTAATTTTTTTAAAATGGAAAAACCCAGTCACAAAGTATTTTTTTTTGGCCCGACCCGGGATTCGAACCCAGGACCTCAGCGCGCAAATCGTACTCGTTACGCGTACGCAATACAACTACGCCACCGAGGCAGTCTTTTTTTATACCTAGTGTTTAGAAATTGTACATGCCTGTCCAGGTATTAAATTTCTTCATTTAGCTTTATGACATTTCAACGGTGATGTGCATGTATTAGCATAAGCTAAAGTCAGATTAGTTATATAAACAACTAATCTGACTTAGTATACAACACAAAAGTAATGAAAAAAAGTTCAATGAACCAAAAAAATAACCCGGAGTTTTTTTCAGTCTTTCCTCTTCGGGTCATCATCGCTAAGGTAGCTAGTGAAAGGCTGGTAGGTTAGCTAGGCTAGGGCCTGTGGTGTCCTCACCGGTGAGAATCGCCACGCGTTCCTCCCATTATTTTTAAACAAAAATTATCTCTTTTTAATATCCACTTTCCTGCCAGCCTGAGCTGGCTTTTATTTTTCATCATTGGTTTACTAGCAATAAAAATGTCTGTAGTAATAAGTGACCTTTAATATTGATAATAATTATTATAATTATTTTATGTATCTTGACTTATCATAAGTGCAACTATGTTCGCGTAAGCGATGAATTAAATATTTTATTTTATTTTATTTTAAAGCATTGTTCTCGTGTATGTAATACACAAGAAACTATCAGTAACGCTGCCTACGACCAAGGTAATAACTTAAGCTTAGCTTGGCTTGAGAGCAGGGAGGAGACATTCGGCGGAGAAGGCCACCTGTTGCTATGGTTACAGAAATGCACACATTCTAATTTTAACTCTTACATATTCGCAATAAAGTTTAATCTCATACGATAAAGTTTTTATAAAATATTTGCACGGATCATACGATCCGAAATTATGTCGAACGTTAACATCTGCGTATGGCCAATTTATATTTTTTCAACAAATATTATCATTTCATATTTTCCACGTAGAAATTTATACAGGCTTACCTTTTATTATTAACGTTTATTGCTATGATTTTTTTGGAACTTCCAATTTCATGCGAAACATTTCATGGCAGTTATCTTTTCGGTAGGATATTTTCACAGAAATATTGTCAAGTACATTTTCTCATATACATATTGGTGTATCTAGAATACATTTTATTGAATTTAAATAAATTATAGACTTCGGTGGATAAATGGGCGATAGCCTAGTTGGGAATGGAACGGTCTGCCGAGACAGTGTTCGGAGGTTCAAAACCCAAGGCGCACACCTCTGACTTTTCAAAGTTACGTGTGTATTGTTTATCAATTATCGTTCGCTTTAACGGTGAAGGAAAACAACGTGAGGAAACCTGCATACCTAAGAAGTTCTTTATAAGAATTTCGAAGGTATGTGAAGTCTACCAACCCGCACTAGGCCAGCATGGTTTACTAAGGCCAAAACCCTCTCAGTAGTAGAGGAGGCCCGTGCCCAGCAGTGGGACAGTATATAATACAGGGCTGGTATTAATTGATTAATTTTAATAGACTTCGGTAGAAAACGAGATGAAATTAAATCTCAGCTATTTAATATTATAAGGCGACGCAGACATTATTCGTAATTTATTGATTTTGAATCTGGTAGAATCTTTTAGTTTAAAAAGAAAAGATTGTTAAACATGACGTGTAAAAGTGCCCTTAGGGGCCTAATTACTGAATAAATGATTTGAATTTGAATTTATACTGTTGATTGTTTTTGAAACTAACCCCAACAGTAAAACCCAAGTAACTTAATTACAGCAAATTGTTTAGACTTCAATTAGTTCCTCATAGTAAGTACAATTAACCTCAATTAAAAACTTGGAATTATTGGTTCAAACTTCTATATTTATACAAACAGGTATACTACGATACAAATCTAAGCTATCAGCGAGATTTGAGTGCTCTTTTCCCAAGTCTATTGTAGACGTGGATGCACACCGCAGTGCGGATGTCGAGTCGGTTCGGCGAGGTTACACGCACATCTACAGACCGGAATATTAAGCTGCCAAATGTAGATGCTTAATATTGTAGGGTTAGCTTGATTATTTTTCTAATCTCTTTTGTAAAATTAATTGAACATTAAAATGGAAAAATCAAAAAGGCATACATCCGTTTTAAATTCTTATTCATTTGTATTGGAAATTAATTAATTCATTGACACATAAATATAGCACCATAAATACTAATAGTACAGCGGTGTTTTATAGACAAAGTAGGTATTTAATTAATTGCCATAATACATTTGTGGGCCACTTCTGTCAATTCCTGCAGGTTGCAAGCAAATTTAATATATTCCGTTCCTAGAAATACTAATGTCTTTGGTAACATCTAATCTAATTTATTAATATTCTAGTCTTAAAACCATTGATGTATTAATACATCAATGCTTAAAACATATATTTTTGTCATTACGATTGAATAAAGGATTTTAATATGAAATTTAAGGTTCTAAAATGTCATTAAGTAAATTCAATGATTTTGTGAACGTCAAAAACATGAAGGATATTTATTAAACCCCAATAGGTTTAATAAATATCCTTCATCATGTTTTTGACTGTTTGATTTAAATGGCATATTGCCTTTTTATAGTACAGATTATATACATACTCACGCCCATTATCCCCGAAGGGGGTAGGCAGAGGCGCAACTAGTACACCCGCTTTTCGCTGTGCGTATTCCGTCCCGTGATGTGATTGGGAGCGAGCCTATCGCCATATCGGGCACAAATTCCAGGCTCCGGGCTGATACTGAGTTGAAAAGCCCCAATATCACTTTGCCCGACCCGAGGATTGAACCCGTGACCTTAACATTGCGGTTGTACCATAATACAACTACGCCACCGAGGCAATCAGATTAATAGTGACACAAAACATATTTACAATATATCAAGATTAATTAGGTACTTTATCAGCAATTATAATACATTTGTAAGCCAAAATCCTACTAATATTATAAAGGCGAAAGTTTGTAAGAATGTATGGATGTTTGGATGTTTGTATGTAAAAACTACTGAACGGATTTCGATGAAATTTGGCACACGGGTAGATCATGCCCTGGATTAACACATTGGCTACTTTTTATCCCGGGAAAATATAAACCGGGACTTTTATCCCGGAAAAACTTTTTAATGCGGGCGGAGCCGCGGGCAAAAGCTAGTTTAAAATAAATTTAAAACTGAAGTTCGACCAGCTTGTTTAATTTACTGGAAAGTTACGTTTCACTAACTTACGGATGGTATGTGTTTAATATATGTATTCAGCCATGTTATTTTTTAATTCGTTTCAATGGTCATCCCCTTTTATATTTATATATTTAAATTTGAACTCAATTAATTCTTTGCCCGCCATATTTTTTGCCGATGGCTGTTGAATTTTTTATTAAATCGAACTTTGAAATATTGAGTGGTGAATTTAATTTAGGTTAACGAATTTGTACCCTGGAGAGGAATTTAGGATTTTAATTTTTTATCATCTTTCAATAATACTAACTCAATTTATTTTTGTTAATTGCAGGCATATCCGGGGCTACGGGTCTTTTTTTACATTCAGAAATGGAAGTGATTGACTGGAGTGAAGGTTTTAACTTGGCGAGCTCTGGCAGGTTTTATTTTGAAAGAAAGAAAGAAATGTACTTTATTGGTCACATACACAACTGACATACAATTATATCGATTATAAACTAAGAATTAATAGTACATTAAAAACTATAGGCTATAATACAATTATTATGCTTTTTTCTTATTTTATACTTCATCATGAATATTGATATGGAATTTGTAATGTTTTCAAAAATATTTAAATAGTAATTTTCGGGTATTCAAATATTGTTAGAAAAAAACTCATTGAGAAACAGATTCAATGAATCCGAGGGATTGTGTGAATTAAACAATACTTAGAGGGCCAGCAAATATTTTCCGTAAACAAGTACTTGTGCACCATTTGCGGCCTCGTTAACATAATACTTATTCATATAGTGACAAAACTGGAATATTGTAGTTTGATTGTACTTAGAATAATAATAAATGATTAGAATATCATAAGTAGGTACTTTACTGAAATGAAACTTTAATTCAAAATGCAGTTACGATACACTAAGTAGAGAATTATTTTGTTTTGGCAAGTCCCGTAAGAGCAAGGCTAGACTGTATATATTAAAAACATTCCTTTAAGCCAAATAAAAATGAAATATTTATCATAATATTGTAAATACATGTCCGAAAAATAACACATTACGAGGCACCAAATAGCGACGTCTGATTAATTGCAAATGTAAGTGCGCAGCCTTCAACCTAAAAGAACATTTCGCTTCAGACATATTTCAAAATCAGAAAAATAAATCATTCTACAAACGAGCCGTACAGTAATTAATTTCGGTGAATTTTGGAAAAAACGAATATGGTTCGTTTGATAAAACGACCGCATTTATTCAAAAACTAATGGAAAAGCATATTCGCATCGTTAAGTTCAATATTTTCAACTACACTTAAAATTATCTGATCATTTGCGATATCCAAATATATTGGTCGGTTGATTTTGTTATAATTATTAATGACGAGAACTCATTACAATCATTATTATTAGGATAAAGCAAAGGAGTAGATAATGCTTGCTTGGTGTATTAATGTATAACTCCAATGACGGTAAGCTTTTTAAACTGTAGTGTTCGGTTATGAAAAACATCAGCAAAAATCATATAATAAGTAGATGTAACAATTTCCGTAGGAGATTTAGTAAAAAAAATGTTTCAAGCAATATCTGTAATCGCTGTAATTTCTAAATAATTAACTATGCAAGCCTTTTGGTTATTTTCAAACAACAGTGAGAAAAAAAAGCAACTCCGCACTAAAAGTATAATTAAATAAAAACAGAGCGATGCTAAATAAACTCAGCAGTCACTGAGTACTATAACTAAATGAACAATTATTTCAAAAATCCCCGTAAAATTTCATTATATTAATCAAATAGTATCACGAGTTCTACTAAATTTACTATAAATAACAGCTATCGATCCAAAAAATAAATGGCATTCCAAAGCTAATACTACTAACGCAATCATTAAAGTTGCAAATTGCTATTTGCCGTCATTAATAATGCATTACTGAATTCAAATCATTCATTTTTTATTATAGTATACTTTTAAGACAGTATAAAAATTAAGCTTCAAAAACGATTACGACGCAGTCTATATATTGCAATTCTCTAGTTTAAGAAATGATTCAAGAATTTTGAATACAAAGTTTGTAAGACTACTGTTGTAAGCTTCTAGCATATTCTATGTGTACATTATTTCGCAAACAAGAAACTAATTAGCGGGGATGCAGTGATTTCAGAACAACGTACTTTGCTCTAAATTTTCATCGTGTTCCTTTGAAGCTCTAGTTACTTAGTCAATTTGGTAGTGCAGTTTTAAACAAAGGATTTAAGACAATTATTCTTCACTTTCTTCACCATCGTAATCAACAGCTAGTGTTGTGGTTGTATTAAATATTGCTTTAACTAAATTCTTGATAACTTTTCGCGGTCCTTGACGTAGCAGTGTCAGTTTGAACTGCATTAGTACGATGAGATACGTCGACATGAATGATATGTTCTGAAAAGAATTTTGTGATAAAAATATTTTTGTCATAAATTTTTATTGTTAAACTAGGTATGGAATGTTTATTAATATGTACACTAAAGCAGCATTTAAAGTATTATGTTATACTCTTTGATATTTACGTTTCTAAACATCTAATATATTACAGATTGTTGTCTTCATCTTCTTAATGAATTATTTATTCATTAACTTGCTTTATTTCATTGACATAAAATTTTAAACGTTATTGATTTATGTTACATTATTATAACAACTGACACACAACATTGGGGTGAAGTTGTACATATAAATCGTAATACGTCTGGCACAAGTGTTGTTTCGTCATTTATCATTCCAAGACCTAAAGATGAGAAATAGCATGAACTTTTACTATTACAGTTCCATTACTTTATGATATTGGTAATGTTTTATCAGATAGTATCTAACCATTATTTAACGTTAAAATACTTGTTAAAACCATTAAATCAACGAAGACTTATTGTTTATTCATATTTAAAAGGACACTCACAGCAGCAAACAACTCTCGATTGATATTAGTGAAACCATCCAAGTTCATAATAGGTGGATTCTTCGCAATAGCTACTAGAAACATTTCAACCTCCCGTTGCGTGCTTCGATCGATAACGCCCAGATTCACGTTCAAAAGGCGAACTTGGAATTCTAGGCCGACCTGACAAAAGTTTAATGAATGTATTTGTCATTGATAAGAATCTTCTTGAGGTACTATCTTTCGTTCTTGGAAAAAAAAAACTTTATTTAAGGTTCCCAGAGACTACCTTCTGAAGTAAAAAATTGCTATTACAAGTTATGTTTTTTTAACGTTGTTTTAGAGGTCTTAAACAGCTTTTTGGCAAATTATAGACCGTAAGAACAGTCGCAATAACTCTCAGTTTTACCTTTCTGGAGGCATGATAAGCTTCATTACAAATGATGAACAGTAGTGTCATGCAATACGCAACTATGACGAACAAGCCCATCTCCTTGTAACTTAGACCATGTTCTAAGATTTCAGAAAGAGCGCCATAGAGCGAAATAGTAGTCGTGAAGAATATCACCATGCAGTAAATTCCATACATGTTGGAATAGGCACGGCCTGAAAATAGAAGTCGTTGACTCAGATCTTCATCTTGAATTCTTTGTTCTTAACATTTGCTTGTTTATAAATGTATTTTTATTTGTTTGAACACTTACTTTTAATAAACTGAGTGCTACAGTTAGGTTGTGTGAATTTTAATAGCTTAGAGATGACCATAAAACTTAAATATATGAAATTGTGAGCATAAATTTATGACGTAAGCGAAAACGTAAAAGAATATCGGAGAGTGCGTAATAAAATAAAAGCAATATAGTCCAAACAAAGAAATTGCTTCTCCATTTTAGATACTTATCTAAAATTATACCTACTTTTCAGTAAAACACGTTCACAATTTTACTACCAAAGGTAAATCTGGTGTCATCCATAACGACGATAAATACCTTTTATAACAAAATAAGCGATATTTTTAGAGTAGAAACGCAAAACCAATGACTCTAGATCTAAATGGATGTTAAAATATGTTATAAAAATTGTAATTGAGTTGAGTTAACGCCGACTCCAGAATATGTTATACTAGCTTGACTTTGACAAACCATGCATATATTTCAAGCCATTTACGAGAGCGTAACGCTTCCCGCACACGTTCGGTTTCCTTATTAGGTTTTCTGATCAGGAATTCAGATTCGGAACTCCGAGTGACTAGCGCAAACGTCCGGTTTTTTGTACTAACACGTTCGTTTTCCTAATCAGGTTTCCTGATCAGGAATTCAGATTCAGGAACGTATGCGCATTGTTGAACATTTTCTATGTAAGCGGAGCATTCAGGTTTCCGAATCTGAATTCTTGATCAGGAAACCTAATCAGGAAACCGAACGTGTGCGGCAAGCGTAAATCGTTTTTTAAAATCACGTTTTTATTAAACTATTTACTCTTAGAATATGCTGAAAAGTGAATTGAAAATGAACGATTTCAAAATACTACTTATTTAGTGTGAATCTTGTCTGTCAGGAGTCTTACTATTTATAGGTAGTTAAATTAACATGTATAACCGATAACACATTTTAGATAGATGTAGATAGAAATCAAGGTAAAAAGAAACAAATTTGTACCTATCGAAAATTATTTCCAGAAAAAGCAGCTAAAATGTTAAGATAAAAATAAATCATCAATAATGAAGATTTGGATTCAAATTTAGTTACTTTGTTTGGTGATATCGTCGATCTACATTATTATTTTATTTTTAATTCATTTCATATATATAGATTTCATATATATACATATACTATATATATACTTATACACTCACGCCTGTTATCCCCGAAGGGGTAGGCAGAGGCGCAACTAGTGCACCCACTTTTCGCCGTTATTCCGTCCGATGATGTGATAGGGGGCGAGCCTATCGCCATATCGGGCACAAATTCCATACTCCGGGCTGATACTGAATAGAAAAACTTAATATCACTTTGCCCGACCCGGGGATCGAACCCGAGACCTCAGCTTTGCAGTCGTACTGTAATACAACTACGCCACCGAGGCAATTCATTTCACCGATATAGCTAATTGCAGATCCTGCGACACAGTGTCTATAGTGTCATTTTGGGTTATTAAAATAAGAAAAAGTGCACTAAACTGAACTTAACATATGACCTAAATTCACATAAACATCAAATATTATGAATTCAACTACGGCTTAAAAACCATATACACTCATTTGCAAAAAAAACGGGCGGTTTGGATTTTAATTCTTTTTTAAAAAAATACGGTACCAAAATGATTTCAATCATTTGTACATGTTACTGGCCGGTTTTAAAAATGCCGTGGTGTTTAAAACAGTACGTTCTAAATTAAAATTTTCGTTTGATGCTCGTTTTTACAGAAAACCACTTTTTATCCTACATTTTTGGTGCGAAGTTCCAAAAGATAATATCGGTTTTCATAACTTTTAGTAAATCTTTATGAATTTATTTCATATTCTTAATTGTCAAACCTTCATTTATTGCTGTTTAGCTGTCTCAATAATGTTAGAGAAAGTGGTAAAAGAGGGCTGCAGCCAATGATTCGTGGCTCAGAGGCTAAGTGTGAGTCGCTCGACGGTTCAAAGGACCTGGCAGCGGTATCAAGACACCGGTACCGTCGAGAGAAGGCCTGGTTCTGGAAGAAAACCATGTACCCAACCACGGGATGATCGTTTTCTTGTGAGTCGCGCATTGAGAAGTCGCAAGTCTTCGTATGTGGACCTTAAGAACAACCTCGAAGAAGTAAGAAATGTGCATATTAGTCTATGGACGGTCAGGAGGAGGCTGCTCGCGGCCAATATACGCAGTCATCGCCCGGCCCGCGGCCCTAAGTTACTCCGTGAGCACAGAGTTGCCAGGTTTAGGTTTGCTCGAAATTGTGAGTCATGGACTCAAGAAGACTGGAATAGGGTATTGTTCTCCGATGAAGCCAGGATATCTCTGTTCGGTGAAGATCGACGTCGGCGAGTGCTACGAAGGCGAGGAGAACGCTTTGCAGAGGCTTGTTTTGAAGAAATCACACCTTATGGTGGGGGCTCTGTTATGTTTTGGGCAGGAATAAATTCAATGGATCGTACAGAGTTAGTCTTCATTGAAAACGGCTCACTGACTGGACATCGATACATAACGGTTCTTATTCCTCATGCACAACCCGCATTGGCCGCTTTAGGCGAAGACTCAATTTTTATGGACGACAACGCTCGCGCCCACCGGTCTGGCGATGTGGAAGCGTATGTGCAAGAGGTCGGCATTCGTCGTTTGGATTGGCCAGCTCGAAGTCCCGACCTCAATCCTATAGAGCATGTCTGGGACGTTCTGAAACGACGCGTGAGATCAGTACAACCGGCTCCGCAAACCATCAGAGAGCTGATGAATGTGATTACCGCGGAGTGGGAACGTATTCCGCAACAAGTATCCGGGATATCCTCGCTAGCATACCCAGACGAATTCAAGCTGTGATTTCAGCTAGAGGGGGTCACACTCGATACTAAACATTTATCTGCTTTTACTTTATTAAATAAAAAACAAACAAAAATCTTTGTTAACTTTTACTTCACGAGCATATGCACTACTAGCGAGCATACACTACTAGTGAACTTTAGCATTAAAACCCATAAATTTTATCAAAATTTTATGATAATACTGACGAAAACGATTATTTGCTTATTAATTTACAAAATTGTGAAAGTAAAACTACCTATAATTATCAAACAAACCAATAGTAACATTTGAAATGGTTCATTGCTTAGGTGCCCGTTTTTTTTGCAAATGAGTTTATTTCCACACAACAGCAATATGTGTGTAATACAGACCCAATTGCTGCATCATATGCGACAAATCCACCCACAGATGGCGGTACTGAGCCAGTTTCAACGCCGGGTGGTCAGACTCCAAAGCCTTGTGCAAGTTGATCGCTAATCCCCTGGACGCTGTGCCGAAAGCGTTGCAGTTTATGTACCTACGGCATTATATCATTACACCTTAGTTTATGGCTGAAATACATTTGATTTTGAGGGTATTGTTGTTACTTTTAAGATTTTCAATAGCTTCTATTATTTTATGTATTCTTTATGAAACTATCATCATCATAATCAGCCACACGACGTCCACTGATGAACATAGGCCTTCCCTAAAGATTTCCAGACGGACCTGTCAAAAAACTATGAAAATATAATGATATATTATTGTACCCATTGCAAAAATTGTATAATTATCATTAATGAATGTTTTGCTATTTATTAAAATATTTTGTACACGATTTTCTTCAAATCATTTATAATATTATAACGTAATTTTACACCAAAAGCAAAATTATAAATCATGATTGGACAGCAGTTAAAGGTAGACTGTGATGTCTCTTCTTATTAAAAACCTTTATAGTATGCCGTTTCCTTTTAGAAAGAAATAGAGTACAGTCTACCATTTCCAGTAGACTATCTTTTCTGGGATTGATTGCATTCATTTATTTATTTCCAGCAAGACAAAAAGGTCGTTAAATGCTTAGATTTTATCAAAACATTGGCACGATTTATTTTCATGAATCATTACTTCATTAACTCTTTCCAAATTTCACGTGACAATTAAGTTTCAAATAAGTAAGTTAAAACAAAGGAGAATTACATTCTACTTCTAATTATGAAACTCCTCAACTATACTGAACTTATAATAATTAACTAGATCCGGATTTCGGAGCAGGTTACCTTCACTGTTTTTCTTCCTGTGTAGTATTAGGGACTTTAAGGTAATTTCTTTGATCAGCATTAAATGGTTTAATAGACCGCGTTTAAATCTGCATAGGGATTAAAATTTAGTTAGATTTTTTATTATTCCCTATTTAATTATCAATCCCAGGAATCTCACAGTTTTCAAAATCTTTGTACTAGTTAGTAATCATAATATAACGAAGCTAATGCAATAATTTAATGTTAAATCAATTTAGTTCTTAAATTGATTTACCAGCAATAATTTAATGTTAAATCAATTTAGTTCTTAAATTGATTTACCAAATAAGACAAACGCCGAAGAATTTCATTACAGAACGAAGTACAGAAATAATATGAGAATTGAATAAACATTGACCTACAAATTAGGGCTTTCAGTCTCGGTATATTTACGAGTCTCGGGAAAAAAAACGAGACTTGGTCCGGTCTCGAAAAAAAATGAGACTTTCGAGACTATTTCAAAAATAGTCATTATACTCGTAGGCCACGATTAAAGACTTTTAAGGCAGTCAATACAAGATATATCAATAAAGTACTGTATAAATCACACTATTGTAAAGCCATATGGAAGTTCAATTACCAATTACTTATACGACTTTTCAATTTTTATATCTGTCCCGTAAAAGATAAAGAGCGTTGGATAATTACTTTCAAGGAGAGGATTTGATTTTATTACAAACTAGGTTTTGCTCACAGCTTCGACCACGTGAAATAGTTTTACAAGGACAAAAAGTAGCCTATAGCCTTTCCAGAGTTTAAAACTATCTCCATACCAAAATTCAACGAAATCTGTTCGGTAGTATTTGAGTAATTTGGCGTTAAGACGTACATACAGACTCAGCGGGGGGTATTGTTTTATAATTTTTAATTAAGTAAATCGTATAAGAAAAAAATTCTCTATTTCTCCGCTAGAAGTACGTATAGATTAGCATTAGTGTTTGGGTCCCAGGTCATCTCGTGTCTCAAAGTATCGGGACTTTTTGTAGTTTCAATAGTCTCGCGTCGCAGGTTTTTAGGGTCGAAACATGTCACGCTATAGTAAGTGAAGAGTCCCTTCTCATAATAGACGTAGACGAGACGTCTCCAGCCTCTTTTAAAACCGGCCTGCAGACGGCGGTTGGGTGATGGGTGACCCGCTACCGTATAAATAAAGTGTATGAGGGTGCCGCGCAGTGTTACATACTTATTTGACATTTTATTCGAGTCTCATCTTCAAACAGCGAGAGACTGCTCAAGAGCAGACTCCTACGAAAGTTGCGATAGCATGCACATGTGCACTCCGTGACCTTCGATATGCTTAATTATAATGATATATGAATGCTTTGGGTTGTCTCATGTCCTGGGATTTTCGTAACTTTTCAAACCATAATTAGCAGGGATTTAGCAATTGTTTGAGTATTTCCCCCTATCGCTACCATTATCAAAAAGAGATCTTTTCCCAATTTATCATAACAATAATGTACTTAATTATAAAGACCCGTATATGTTTCAACAAGGTAAGGTTGCGACTTCCGAGAGATTATCAAAAATTTAATTTTTATATGTCGCCACTGATCCGCATTAAAAAGATCCTGATAGTTTAGTATTTTTTTCAATAATAATAATTATTTGATGTTAGTTTCGAAAGTCTCGTTTTTCCCGAGACTGGAGGCAGCAGTCACGAGTCTCGAAAATACAAAAAAATCGTCGAGACTCTCGAAATTTTCGAGACCGAGAGTCTCGAAATGAAAGCCCTACTACAAATAGGTCTAGTTTGAAACTAAATAAAGGAGAAAGGCTAACATCTAGTTACTAATAAACCAACTCCAGACCACATTAGCTTTAAGAATTAGTCAACAACTAAAGATAAAATTATGTGGGTGTAAATTATGGATGTACTAGCTTAGTTTGTAAGACGTTAGCAGAGACCTTGTTTACTAAATTACCTAATCCTCAGATTGTGCTTAATATTTGAGTAGTAGTAATATTTTAGCAAGTTACTGAAAATGATATTAACCAGGAGAATATATTATGAATGAAGAACGACCGGGGCTTTAAATGTAACTTAATCAAGATATATAAGAAAATAAACTCAGATTTTTCAAAATTAAATTCCCCTTAACAGGTATCACTGATAAGTTACTTACCATAGAGAACAAAACCCATCCAGCATAGCAATGATATGATAATAAGCTAATGAGTGCCATAATTCAAAATCGTCTTGCAAGTAATGTTGCGACAGTATTACTGCGAAACTGAGAGCCCATGAAAATATGCACAAACCCCATGTCAGTGAGTACAGATTTGGAAATACGATTGGTGATCCCGTGATCTTCAAGTATTTCAACTGAAATAACAAACCAATTAATTATTGAGGTAAACGCTACTTAGAAAGTAATAGATAGATTTTTAATTTGCGTTATATCTGAGTAAGTATACGATGTTATAATGCAAAAAAAAGTTAAACACGTGTCCACTGTCATGGTAGATAATTTTACCGTAAAACTGTTCTCCATTTTCTTTGTAAATAAACAGAAAATGGTTTGTAAGTGCATACATACGCACTTACGCCTTTTATCCCCTAAGGGGTAGTCAAAGGCTGAACTAGTGCACCCACTTGTTTGACGGATGCGCCCATTAACATCGGAGTAATTAAATGTCATAACTAAGTCAAAAGGAGTACCTGGTAATGAGTCCACATATTTTTAAAAATGGCCACTTGAGGTCCATGTCGCCAGGATGCAATAGGCAAAAGAAAATGCGGGATGAGGATACTCAAAAATATGACATTGTAGATGACTTCATCGAAACGCTTGTTTGCACTGTTTTGGAAATTCGCAAGACGCTCTTTGCCAACTGTGAAAAAGAGAAATTTAGTCTAATTGTTTTGTTCTAGACTTTTTTATACGTGCCCAATTTTAATCCCACGTACGATTGGCGAAGCGCATTTTTTACAGTATTATTTTTATTAGCAAAGCCTATATTAAAGTCGTGAGGTGTTAAACTCAAGCTGGGTAGTACTTTAGTCTCAAAGAAAACCTTCCCGAATTCATAGCTTGCTGTTGAGTATAGTATAATAAGATTTACGAAGGAAACACAACTCTTCCTTATCGGATCCCTATTTCTTTACTTTTAGGTTGAAAATGCATTTATAATTTTTCTGGTGGTACAGATTATGGACGCTGGAAATCACTAACTATATGTGATTTCTTGCTTGTAACTGTCGACCTATGGTATGGAAACCCAGAAAGGTAATTAATTATTGTTTTGTAGTTACATTTACATGTAAAATTTACCTTTAATTACTATGATACATTCCAAACTCCATACTAAATAAGCCCATAGTGTTGCTTTTGATATCCAATTATATGTTGTACGCTTTTTTGTTTGAGCATCTGTAATAAAGCAATTATATAGAAATTACGATTTCACTATTATCATAGATGCAAAATCACATTATTGATTTATCTTACGAGGCACAATCGGTAAACATGATTAAATTAAGCTACTTTTAAACCTTGATTCTATGCATGTGTAATGCATTAAGGGCATTTTAATTCAAACATTTTTAAAAGAGCCTAAGCCAAACACTAAGTCATAAATAAATCAGAAACCCAATATACCTGACAGCAATGTCTCTACCTACAATTTTAAGGTATCAAACGTAAAGTTACAATGTAAGGCAGGTTGGTATACATTTAATAAGTAACTATTTAGTTTGTTGCCGAGCAGTTGTACAACAAAGTGGTTACACACTAAGTACATATCTTCTTAAGTTGTTATGGCCAAAGTTTCACCCTTAATGATATTATTCTTTAACAAGATTATGACTGGAGTAGTGTGCACTCGGCTCGTACAATCTTAACGACATTTGAAACTTATTGAAACTTTGAATTATTTATTATGTTTGCCTTAAGATGGCTTTGCTGGGTATGAACGGTCCTATGTTCACTTTGATCATTAAGATGGATTAAACTGTCATATTTTAGTGTGCACTGCGTATCTCGTTTTGGATTTTTGCAATTCGCTAGGCGTTGTTTGACGTGCAACGCGATATTAGATACGTGACGCTATAATATGGCGAGCAACATGACTTCATGCACCTGTACCGTGCAAGCACAGTAAAGTATGCACATATAAATAGACTTATTAAGACATCGTTATTAACACACTCTGAATAAATAGAGTAAAGTTTTAGACTATTTTTCCTACTTCGAAGTTTATGTTAATATATTAAATTATAAACACCCGCCTACAATTTCATACGAATCTACTCACTTCATATTTAAACAAAAACTATCCAAAGACTTTCATCATTAACAAAGGCTATCGCGTAGTTTCATAAAAAATTAAAACCGATTAAGTAAACGCTGTCACTAAGTACTATTCTGTATTACGTGCTGTCCGACAGCAAAAAATATACAGGTTGATTGAAGTGGAATTTTAGTGACACATTGGTAGATTTGAATATTGTTACAGTTTGGTGTGTGCGTGTGTGTATGTGTAGTGGCCTGGCCACTCTTTAAATGTTCGATAAAAGGTCTTGGTTTGAAATATGCAGGTTGTTTGTTTATGCAAATACACACATTTTAGATCACGTGATAGATTGTGTTTTGTGGAGTGATTTGGTGATTATTTGATTTTTTTTATTCCATTAAATGACGAGGCGAGCATGCCGTTCGCATGATAGTAAGCGAAACGACCACCCATTTAAACAGTAGCAAAACCATCCAGCACCTTGAGTTACAAAGTAGTGCGTGGTATGCCACTGCGCTCGTCGTACTGAGACATAAGATGTTAAATCTCATTATGTCCAGTAGTTACACTGGCTATTATGTCCTTCAAACCGAAACACAACAGTGCATGCACACTGGTGCTTGGCGGTAGAAATAAACATTGCGGTGGTACCCACCCAGGGGAATCTTACATATGAAAGACCTACCACCAGTGAATTATTAATGACACATTCTAGTGTTTATAGGTGTCATATTAAGTTCGGCTCTGGGTTGAAATATTTATATGAACTGGGGTTGCTTCGCAGTATACAAATTTCAACAAAGAAGCAGTATCTGTTGCCTTATTCATCTTATAAGTATCGGCGTAATTAAGGTTTGTATTATAGTTTCAATTTGTAAGTAGAATCTATTCGAAATCAAAGTGCTCTGTCATAAATCTATCTCTATTGGTTTACAAAAACGTGGAATTGTAAAACTTTAAAAAAATATTAACTTTTTGGTACTCTCATTATAGGCATGACACCCATTATTTGAAACAGTACGAGCAAACTTTTCGTAGTCAAGTAGAAGCTGTCATGTTTGTCCAGTAGAGCGCCATCTTTATCTGTTATTTCAGGGCCATAGACATCCTTGGCTTCATAATCTAAAATATAAAAAAGCACAAAAATAATTAATAATACTACTAAAAAGATAAAACTGACTGCCTCGGTGGCGTAGTTGTATTATGGTACGACTGCAATGCTGGGGTCTCGGGTTCGATTCCCGGGTCGGGCAAAGTGAAATTGAGTTTTTCTATTCAATTTCAGCTCGGAGTCTGGAATTTGTGCCCGACATGGCGATAGGCTCGCCCCCTATCACATCATGGGACGGAATAACGGCGAAAAGTGGGTGCACTAGCTGCGCCTCTGCCTACCCCTTCGGGGATAATAGGCGTGAGTGAGTGTGTGTGTGTGTGTGTGTGTAAAAAGATAAAACATTATTAAAACCACTTAAAGGGCAATTAATAGTACCAAATATTATAATAAAAAAAAATGTTTTTAAATGACTACGACCATAACGTGTAGCGGTTAAAATATGTATAAAAATACCTACTAGACACGATCTTTTCACGAACTAATATTTCCATATTAAATATTTTAATATATTTCACAAACGAAAGAAATTATAGCTATACTTTAAAATTATATGTCGTATTATTAAGACATTTTTCATCATAAATGTTACCATTAAAGCTCAAAATTGTGCATTTGGAAACGTCGGAACAACTCCAACGTAGAATACTAACCACGCCAATATTCACGGAAATGAAGTTTACGAGCAACCAATAAAATTTATTACTTAACAATAACATTCTTTATCTGTTACCTTTCATATCTTTCCCGTCGCTCTTTCTGGGCACATTCATTTTCCTTATTTGCTCATGCTGATGTGGGTTGTAAATCCTAAATCTATGGTTGTCTTTACTCATTGTGCCCGAAATATCCGGGAAGCCTGCGTGACGTCCGAACTGAATGCCTGAAAGCTCTCGTAACGGTATACGATATAATCAATCATAACCCACCCGTCTCAGCTTACTTGGTTATGCGCGTTTGTCAATAGAAAGATATGGAGTTGCCTTAAATAGTTTTTAGTCTTAATATATTCTATTAATTTCGATAGGCTCGCCCCCAATCACATCATGGGACGGAGTAACGGGGAAAAGTGCACTAGTTGCGCCTCTACCTACCCCTTCGGAGATAAAAGGTGTGCGTGAGGGTGTATATTCTATTTATTTTTCCTACGGATTAAAATGTAATTAAAGAGCATTATGTGACTCAAGAATTTCTCAAGTTGGAATGGGTCTCAGCGATATTAAATTTTGAGTCACAACAGAGCGCACAAGAACCACTGCTTACAGTGAATTTTTTAGCATAGTTTCATTTTAATTCATAATTTCTCAGTAGAGTTGGGATTGTTTATGTGTAGTTTTGGTTTATTTATTCATAAAAAGACGACAATGTTTTAGTTTACCGTCTCACTTTTAAACTTTTTTGTAATTAACGAGCATATTTGCTCAATATTCGCCTATAAAGCTTGTAAAAATAACGTTAATATTTAAAATAATATCAGAGGGGGGTTTAAATCTCCAAAAGAGGTAGGTGCCATACAAACAGTCAGTCAACAAAGAAAAGCTAAATACTTTCTGCAACATCTATAAATTTGATAAGTCATCCTGATATTGCACATAGGGACAGTAGGCAAAAGAATACAGGCCGAATAGGTCACTGTATAAATAACAACTCGCGAGGGATAATCATCTCTCATCAATATCTACTCTTATTGCCAGCAGGAGACGACTCTCTTTTCCGTGCCCGAAAAAAAAAACACAAAAAAAATATTGGCTAATTAGAAATAAATACTCCACATCTTTTGTAATCCATACACCTCTGGAGCCTTATACCGATGACGCCGCAACGTCGCTGCGCGCCCATTAATTCATATTTCACACTAATGGCGACTTTCGAAAACACTTAACGATCTCCTAAGTGAGACGTTAACGTGGCCTCTGAACCAGCGCGTTAAATATTAAAAGTAGCAGTAAAAATTGGTCAAGAGCGAACAGAAATAGTTGCTAAGGTTCGTAGAGTTAAGGTTGTTTTTTATCACCGTACTGTCATATATATAATCCTAAATCCACATAAGCATACTTGTATATTAGAAACATAGAATTTCCCGTCCGATAAATCTCAGATAGAAAACATATTGTAGTTTACACAAACAGTAGTCTTTGTTTTGGCATCGAAGCAGTGGTTTCTTTGTCTTTTTTTACTGGATGCGCCGCATGCTCCTTTACTTTTTTCATAAATTTTCGAATGGGAAAATTTTCGAAATGGAAGTTGAGTGATGTTTACAATAAAAAGTGTTTCTAGCCCTAGGACTACTAAACATATAGACCGTCAAGGAAGTAGCTTTGTCTGACTGACGGTAGTGTTTTATACAACACAGTTAGTTATTGATTTTTGTGATTAAAATGAAATGAAATGAAAATAGATTTGATTAGATGAATTTGACTGCCTCGGTGGCGTAGTTGTATTACCTACAGTACGACTGCAAAGCTGAGGTCTCGGGTTCGATCTCCGGGTCGGGCAAAGTGATATTGAGTTTTTCTATTCAGTATCAGCCCGGAGTCTGAAATTTGTGCCCGATATGGCGATAGGCTCGCCCCCTATCACATCATGGGACGGAATAACGGCGAAAAGTGAGTGCACTAGTTGCGCCTCTGCCTACCCCTTCGGGGATAACAGGCGTGAGTGTATATGTATGAAATGAAAATAGTTTAGTAAACAAATAAGCTAACAGAGAATCAGTCTTGTTAAAATGAACAAACATAAAACTACGAGAAGATGCGTGATGAACTATAGTTTTGGTAATGGTACCACTTCAGTCGAACATATACAGCGAGAATGGTATAAAGGATTCTCTGCCTTCCTTGGTACTTAGTCTTATTGTTGTTAATCCTACGCATAGATAATAATCAGTTAACCTAGTTTATCAAAACGAATGAATCTAATCTTAACATAGTATAAAACGAAGTCGCATCCCGCTGTCTGTCCCTATGTCCCTATGTATGCTTAGATCTTTAAAACTACGCAAAGGATTTTGATGCGGTTTTTTTAATAGATAGAGTGAGTCAAGAGAAAGATTTGCATATATAATAGTACATGAATAATATAGTAGAGAAACATTGATAATTTTAGAGGTTTCTAATGTGATGTCCTAAATAAACACATTTTTGCGCTTACATTGCAAACGCGGGCTAAACCCTACAAGATAGATCTAAATAATGTACTACAGTATTATACACCTTAAAACGGTCTACAAAAAAGTCCGACATGGTATATGTCCACTTCTTAGGGATAACCCACAATAACCATTTTTTATCCTTAATTTTTACGAGAAATAATGGCATATTTACGAAGCTATTTTAAGCAATACAGCATTAATCCTTATCCAATTAAGTACCTTAAATACATTGTTCATTTAATATAGATCAATAAATACAGCCGTACAGTATGTAATTTCAATAATATTTTCGAACATATTACAGATTTAAAATGCAGGGACATAGCGGTTGCGGCGGTACCGGCCGGGGCGCCGGCGCGGGCGGCGCGTGCCTGTAAATGGCGCGTAGAAGGCCGCGCTTCGCCCTACAGCACTTTATGTTTTTGTGTCTATTCAAGTGGATTCGAAAATGGTTCAGAATTACAATTCGGTCCGGGAAAATGTATAGTTTGTATATAAAGTGACTTTTATACAGGAGAAACTTATTAATGCTCGCCCGCATTGAGCAAAAGCTAGTAATTAATAATTCATGTTATAAAAACATTGTGGCTTATTTTGTTTAAGGCCCGGACCCTAAAAATGAATTTATAAAATCGAACATGTTTCGATGTTCTATGAATATTGTCAGGTGTTATTCGGCCTAACATTTTTTGTACGAACACGCTTTTATCACTATTATTTGTATTTGCATGAATAACTTTTTCTATCATGAAAAATGTGGACTAAAAATATAGTTTCCAAAAGTTTTATTTCCATTTTTGTTACAAATGGAATTTGAAACTGCAATAAATAATGAATTTCTATGAATTACAAATAATGGGTATGATTTACAAAAGCGAAGTCACAAGCAAACGCTAGCTAACTTCAATAAAACCGATATCCCAAGGAATACCACCGTTTAATACCATTACGAACCAAATACTATCGAACAGCAACATTTATTTATGAACTCTCGCAAATGGATTTACTATGATGAAATTCATAGGGTCGGGGTTAAAGACGATAAAAATGGGTCTAGGCAAGACTTATTTCTGACAAAAATGGAAAAAAGTTTTTCAATTTCTTATATTTCGTCTACGGAAATATTGTACATACACTTAATGATGATTATTTATTTTTGGTTGTATTTATATTTCATTGTTTTGAGCTTGATTGTTGTTTTTCACTAATTTACCCACTTAAAATTTATTAGTCGTATCATCCTACTTCCTACTAATATTATAAAGGCGAAAGTTTGTAAGAATGTGTGGATGTTTGGATGTTTGGATGTATGGATGTTTGTTCCTCTTTCACGCAAAAACTACTGAACGGATTTCTATGAAATTTGGCACACGGGTAGATCATGTCCTAGATGAACACATACTTTTATCCCGGGAAAATATAAAGCGGGACTTTTATCCCGGAAAAACTCATTCACGCGGGCGGAGCCGCGGGCAAAAGCTAGTACATAAATAATACGACTCGTATGGCTTATATTGTTTATTAAGGAACTGAAAAGTATGGGTATTTCATTAATCCGTTTGAATGAAGTAATATTATAAAAGAACATAGACACAGTAACCGAAATTACAAGAACTATTTGATAAATATGTAACTAATATTATACATTTATTCGCTCATATTCACGCATACTCACACCTTTTATCCCCGAAGGGGTAGGCAGAGGCGCAACTCGTGCACCCATTTTTCGCCGTGCGTTTTTCCCATGAGGGGGCGTCGCTCCTATTTAATTCGAAAATATTTAATTCCATTACATCCCTCAATATTATAGGCAAACATTAATTCGCGTTAAAATACTGTAATCTCCTCCAGCGTTGATATTGTAATTAAATTAAACTTCATATCGGTAATGTGCGCAGAACCAGTAATAAAGTGACAATGACACCAGGTAAATAACTAAACTGTCCTGATTAAAATGAATTCCGTTTGTAACCTCGTATTTAGACCATAATTTATGGTGTGCATTTATTTTTTATAGATAAAAGGGCGTTTTTTCATATTTTTTCAACAGATCCGTCTGGAAATCTTTAGGGGAGGCCTATATTCAGCAGTGGAATTCACATGGCTAATGATTATGAAGAGTGTTTTCGCTTAAATATTCATCAGGCGGGTCAATCTTTCCTACAAAGAGTTGCAATTATTGAACCCCGTCAAAACATGAGCAATGGCGAGGAAATTCTCGCCTGCGTTGACATACATACGAGTCTTTTGATAAATATTCAAAAAACTAATATCGCTAGCAATTATTGCGTACGATTGTTCCAAGCAATGATTTCTCCATCTAAATGAGGCTTAAATGCATGTATAGCATAGTATAGACGCAATTACAATAGTAATACAATAGTATAGACGCAATTACGCCGTCTATTGTGATTGTGTGGATCACATAGAATTAATGCTATAATCTTGGGTTTTTCTACTTAATATCGGCCCGGAGTCTAAAATTTCTGCCTGATATGGCGATAGACTTGCCCTCTATCACATCATGGGACGGAATACGCATGGCGGAGAGAGAGTGGGTGCACTAGTTGCGCCTCTGCCTTCCCCTTCGGAGATATAAGGCTAGAGTGTGTATTTAATATATTATCTCCATGGCCGATAATAAAGAATAAAACATCTATTGTCGATTGTCAATTTCCATTTCACTTTAATATACATCGGGAAAGTCTTTTAATTCATAATTTAAATAAATATTTCTTTCCTTTAAAAAACCCTTTACGGCGATAAATATATATTTTACATAGTAAATAACAATAGGGCTGCAAATATTCTACCATGAAAGGAATAAAGTGGATAAAAACTAATTGTAGAGCCAAAAGTCTGGCTTGATCAATCATTAATGAAAAATGTAATGGCCACTTCCAGACTTTTTTAATATTGTATTCAGTTTTAACAATATTATCAACAACGAAGCACGCGACACAAGGTCTCACAGTAAAATAAAATGGAGCAGCTAAAATTCATAACCTAAAGATGCAAACAGAGCAACAAGTTGTTAATAAAGATCACGATAAAAATCAAATCAAATACTCCTTCGTGGCAAAGCCTATCGTTAGAGAAAATGGCGTTTACATCGTTACGTACTTAAGTAATTTCTGGTTCGATGAAAAAAATATTTTGTTTTAATATGTTGTTCACAAGGTATTATAAACACAACAGTCTGAGGTGGTTAGGTAGAAGTTAATATAGAAACGCTGGCATATAATACAAGGCAGTTATTATTATGATATTTAGTTTTTCTATTCAGTATTAGCCTGGAGCCCCGAATTTATGCCCGATACGGTGCACTAGTCGTGCCTCTGCCTACCCTTTCGGGGGTAAAAGGTGTGAGTATGTATGTGTATGAATGTACAGAAAGCGATAGTTTTTTTAAAGTTCGATGGAACTTAACCCACAATTAGTCCAAGACCAGAATTAATATATTACAATTGTTGACTATTTTATCCCGAAATAGTGCAATGCGGGCTAAACTAAAACTTAGTAATATTCTAATTATGAGAAGAAATCCAAACCGTTTAAATAAAAATATACAACTTAAGAAACATTAGCAAAAGGATCTATGATTGTTTTGCAGTTGTGGACATACCTAAATACGCAGCGGCGTTTGAACATAAGGTAGAGACTATTGATCATAAGGTGACCTACCAGAGCTATAAAAGAGCATTGTCTCAGAGACCAAAGTAGAACACTACAAATTAATCTCACCAACCAAGCAAATGATTAAACATGTTTACGTCAATTTATATTCAATTCATCCTTTGCAGCGGTAATGAAAGGGTCCCTTTGTTTATCAGACCAACGTAATCGGCTTTATTTGAAGTAAATTAAATAAACTTAGCATAATACTGACGGTTACATGACATTCTGTCACGGTGATTTTATTGAATTGGATAAAATTGCTAAGGAAGTTTCAGTATCTTAGCTTGTTAAAAATAATAAGTTGAAATCTCGTCTCTCCTTTTATATTATTGGGACAGACCAATTTGCTTATGATGGCGAATTAGATATTACAACAGATAGGTATTCTGATGGCCTTCATAACCATACAATAATCGTAAACAATTAAATTGATTAGGATTCATAATCGCTAATCAATAGTTATAATAAAAAAAAGGATGAAACGGTGATCACAGGGACGTCTAGTTATAATATAAAAGTTTCTATATAAAATACTATCTACTTCAGAAATCCGCTTATCAGTCTAGCGTTCATTTTTAGAACAGACCGGAACACAGGAGATGTTTAAAGGAAGACTTGTTTAGGCTAAACTCGGCCGACAAATGTAATGGAGCGCGACTCAATATTGTCTGGCACTTGAAAGGTTGTAGATTATGTAGGGGCTATACGCTTAAAACCGTTTTATTTAGACTGAATATTAAATTAGACTGCCTCGGTGGCGTAGTTGTATTATGGTACGACTGTAATGCTGAGTGAGGGCTCGGGTTCGATCCCCGGGTCGAGCAAAGTGATATTGAGTTTTTCTATTCAGTTGATACTGAGCTCAGCTCGGAGTCTGGAATTTGTGCCCGATATGGCGATAGGCTCGCCCCCTATCACATCATGGGACGGAATAACGGTGAAAAGTGGGTGCACTAGTTGCGCCTCAGCCTACCCCTTCGGGGATAAAAAAGTGTGAGTGAGTGTGTGTGTGTGAATATTAAATAATATCCCGTACGTTTACACCAGCGTACATCACTTTCAAATAAATCAGGTTTTACTCCAAATTATTAAAGTTATTTTATGAGCGATGCCCCAAATAAGTTCTGCTAATATCGCTTTTAATGTATCAAAATTTAATGTGCACGTTAAGTTGGCATAGGCTTTTCATAATTACTAGAATTTTAAAAGCCGTTTGATGGATTAACATAGTTATTTACTGTTAGGGGTTCTTATATGAATGATGAAGTGTCTATTAATGAATTAAAAGTAAAGACAATAATTTAAGGTATCACAGAGGCTTAGTGCGATAATATGCTTAGACATATCCTACTAATATTATAAATGCGAAAGTTTGTAAGAATGTATGGATGTTTAGATGTCTGGATGTTTGGATGTATGGATGTTTGTTCCTCTTTCACGCAAAAACTACTGAACGGATTTCGATGAAATTTGGCACACGGGTAGATCATGTCCTGGATTAACACATAGGCTACTTTTTATCCCGGGAAAATATAAACCGGGACTTTTATACCGGAAAAACTTTTTAACGCGGGCGGAGCCGCGGGCAAAAGCTAGTTAAAAAATAATATTTCTTTGCCAATATTTCGTACGTTTTTCTCGTAATAAATCTCTAAAGGGATGAAAATTATGTTCATGTGGTGAAAATGGGGTATGTACTTATTAATTTAAATGTTGAGTAAAATTTATTATATTCTAAACTAGCTTTTGCCCGCGGCTCCGCCCGCGTGAATGAGTTTTTCCGGGATAAAAGTCCCGTTTTATATTTTCCCGGGATAAAAAGTAGCCTATGTGTTAATCCAAGATATGATCTACCCGTGTGCAAAATTTCATCGAAATCCGTTCAGTAGTTTTTGCGTGAAAGAGTAACAAACATCCACACATCCAAACATCCACACATCCAAACATCCATACATTCTTACAAACTTTCGCCTTTATAATATTAGTAGGATTCCTTTACACTTTACTTAAAATGTCAAAGACATTAATATAATGCCATTTTAACACTCGGAAGTATCTCAAACTTTCAACACAAATCAAATTGGTTTTCAAAAGTCAATATAAGGCCAAGGTTTTTAAAATTTCCAAACGCTTGAAACTTTTTAATGTGATTCGAGTCTTTAAAAGTTTCACTGATTTATTCATGATCAGTTTAAGCACTGACAAATCCAATTTCGTGAATTATCGACGTCTTAATGTCGGTCAAAAGAAATTTAGAATCTATACGGCGTTTGTTGGAAAGTTTGCTAAAAACCTATATTTTTAAGAATCGTTGGAGATAAAAGAGTGTATGTATGTCGTTTTTTTTTTATTGCATCGAATGACGAGACGAGCATGCCGGTCACCTGATGGTAAGCGATACGACCACCCATAAACAGTAGAAATACCATCCAGCACCTTGAGTTAGAAAGTACTGTATGGCATTCCACTGCGCTCTTCATCCTGAGACATAAGATGTTAAGTCTCACTATGTCCTGTAGTTACACTGGCTACAATGCCCTTCAAACCGAAACACAACAATGCATGCACACTGCTGCTTGGCGGTAGAAATAAACATTGCGGTGGTACCCACCCAGACGGACTCTTACATATGAGAGTCCTAACACCAGCATCGTTGATACAAAGTGCTTGAAATGTATAATAGTCGACTTCAGTGTCGGTTCACATTTAAATGGCGCTTCAAATTTTTCACACACACACAAACACACACACACACACACACATACATACACTCACGCACTTTATCCCCGAAGGGGTAGACGGAGGCGACACTAGTGCACCTACTTTTCGCCGTGCGTATTCCGTCCCATGATGTGCTAAGGGGCGAGTCTATCGCCATATCACGCACAAATTCCAGACTCCGGGCTGACACTGAATATAAAAACCCAATATCTCTTTGCCTGATTGCCTGACCTGGGAATCGAACCCGAGATCTCAGCTTTGCAGTCGTAACGTAAAGTAACTACACCGTCGAGGCAGTCAAGTCAATTTTTCCAGCTTACAATTTTTTTCCATCAGATTCATTTTAGTAGGAGTGTTTACGATTAATGACTCACAAAATAGCAACCTAGTAACTAATTGTTTATAAAAAAGAAAAATTAATGACATTAGGACTCCAAGAGTTGCTACAAAAATGTTTGCATATTTTAATTTTGTTCTCAATCACCTCCTTCATGACCTAAATATTTATCAATATAAACTTCTTATACATCATTTTAACAAAGTCGTTTATCGATTATTTCAATACATTTGACTTTAAAAAAGCAAGGAACAAGAACGAGCGTTTCGGCGGAATCGTTTGAGTTTACAACTTCACGCAGTTACCAGGAGTTATGTCTCAAGCCTGATTTTAAACACGAAACTTTGACAATATTATTCTTCCATTACCTCCGTACATAAGTCAGGTTTTCTTTTTGCGACCTAATTTTATGTTTCTTTTTTATACATACATATACATATACACTCACGCCTGTTATCCCTGAAGGGGTAGGCAGAGGCGCCACTAGTGCACTCACTTTTCGCCGTTATTCTGTCCCATGATGTGATAGGGGGCGAGCCTATCGCCATATCGGGCACAAATTCCAGATTCCGAGCTGATACTGAATAGAAAAACTCAATATCACTTTGCCCGACCCGGGGATCGAACCCGAGACCTCAGCTTTGCAGTCGTACTGTAATACAACTACGCCATCGAGGCAGTCTTTTTTATATACGCAAAATAATCAAAGGCTGAGTAGGTTTAGTAAATACACGTAATAGCTTTGCTATTTTGGTTGATTCTCGTCTCCTAATATAGTAATTGACAGAAAATTATTATTCCCTCTTTATAACATGAGAATACCTAAACATGAGATGGACTTTTTTAAAGTTTCAAAACAAACAAAAGCCTTTCTTATGTACATACAGTACAACACTCAATATAATAAGCAATATTATTAAATATCTCCGATAGTTGGACAGTCAAGACAAAGTTTAGAACATTCAGGAACAAACAGAACTTACCCATTACTAGAGCGGATTAATCGATCCGATGGTTATACTCCTATCAAGATGTGTTAGCGTTATTACGCTTGTTCGTGTTTATTGTTTACGTTTCTGTTACGCATATTGTTAATGTTCGTGATAATATTGATACGTAATTACTTAGCTATTACCTTGTATTAAAATTAGATAGTATCTAAAGCTGATTCCGCAGGACGCGGCAGACGGCAGGATGTCATCTGCCGCGCATCATTTGCCGTCGCGTGCACAATCGGTCTCATACAACTTAATACTGCATAGTAGTGCCGTCTGCCGTCGCGGCACATACTGTTGCCGTCCGCCGTTGCCATCTGCCGTATGCCGCGTACTGCGGAATCACAGCTTTAGGCTTCGGGGATGCTTTTAACTTGTTGAAATTTACAAATGCCGCGAACGGCAGTGGAATTTAAATAGTGGCAATGGCTCGTTGGCAACTGTGGCATGGGATGATAGAGACCGGTACTGAGAAGTGGGATCCTAAAACATTGTAAATAAAAAACCGATTGCCGCGTTCCGGGATCAGCCTGTGTTTGTCCGGGTCAAACAGGCCGGCATAATTGTGTCGACTGGCAAGGGACTATCTCTCATCAGGCGACACTCTATCTGGACCTGACTCCGCTTGCCATCAAGTGCCGTAGGGTAATTTTTCCACACCCGGAGAACAAAAATGCTTATAATTATGGGCTATTGATGTTTATTTTGAATTGTTATGAAACTGCCTCGGTGGCGTAGTTGTATTATGGTACGATGCAATACTGAGGTATCGGGTTTGATCCCCGGATCGGGCAGTGATATTAAGGTTTTATATTCAATATCAGCTCGGAGTCTGGAATTTGTGCCCGATATGGC
The DNA here is from genome assembly GCA_949316025.1 of Lapara coniferarum. Taxonomy (NCBI): domain Eukaryota; kingdom Metazoa; phylum Arthropoda; class Insecta; order Lepidoptera; family Sphingidae; genus Lapara; species Lapara coniferarum. The sequence goes on from OX438920.1 coordinate 5,584,608, forward strand.
GATAGACTCGCCCCCTATCACATCATGGGACATGGGAAAAGTGGGTGCACTAGTTGCGCCTCTGCCTACCCCTTTGGACATAAAAGACGTGAGTGTGTGTGTTGTTATGAAACAGACAGACAAAGCTCATATTTTAGTGGAAGTAACTGTTAACTAATCAATTGTGACTCAACAATAATGTAAATAGTGCATAAATGTTTGTAATATCAAATGAAAAATTCAATAGATAAAGAGAATGAACCGTCATAGAGAGGCAGTTATGAATATTCCTCTTACGGCCTAAACGGGCGACACAAAAGGTATCAGCATTTTCTCTCGCAATAGACATATCAAATAATCTCACAACATAGAAAATATAAATCTGGAGGAGGACTTATTTATAAGAACGGTCTTATTTTCTGGATCGTTGAGTATAACTATCTAACGTGGCTTTACTATAGTGACACTAAATACATTATTCAGTCGGATATTTCGATATGAATATTTGCGGAATGTTTTTCTAATATCAGTTTTATATTTACATAAAAACATTCAAACGTTAATATATTCACGTGTCCAATAAAAATGTAATCATTTAAAATTGCTGCTGGTTACAAAGTATAATTAAACCATATTTTACAACAGACAGGAAAGTTTGCTGTTTATTCCAATTCTCCTTCATTTAAGACATACATTTCCTGGGTGAAATTAATGTTTAAATAAGACTTTCGTATTTATCTACCACAAGTTTGTAACACAAATATTAAGACCCGAGTTTCACTCATGTTAAACACAAGCTACATTTGAACTTCACAATTTCACAAAACATTATAAAGCAAAGAGGTATTTAATACTAATAATAGATCGCGGGCCCGTCTATATTCTCTTCCGGTATAATACAGGGTCATTTTAACATTGCACTAATAAATGAAAGCACATACTTATCTCCTTGAAAGTAACACTTTCCAGTAAGTTTTTTTAACCATAGATGTAAAATAAAAAAAGGGTAAGTTTCGAACAAAATAAATATCAATAAAATGTAACTTTAAGTTTACACGCCCTAATGCCACTATGACTGCTCTAGGAGAATGCCTCGAGCCAGCAACATTACACTTTCAGTCAAAAATACCATACGCACACACCATATTCGCACTAAACTACAAAATGATAAAAAAATTGGAGTACTACAACCGGGATTTTTGGCGAAAGTATTCGTTATTTATTGATAATTTTTAACACGATGTTAGCAGAGGTATAGACGAATATGTGGTTTCATTAATAACGCATACTAAAAATGACCATACACCTGCGCTATTTTATGGGCTAAAAGTAATCCATATTATCCATCCATCAGCCAAATATCGTCCATAGCTGAACATTGAACTTCTATAGAAAATACAAACCGACTCAGTTTTGATCAGTTCATAATTCATATCCATCCGCTACCAGCCATCATTTCGAACGGTAGGCGGCAGCTTGGTACTATCTCAAGAATTGCTGATGTCCATGCGTCCATGACTATGACCATTGACCACTTAGCATCAATTAGTTCTTATAGCTGAATAGCTTATTTGTCTTCGGAAGATGTAGAAAGTCAATATTATTATGTTGAATCTAGGATTTGTGTGTCAAACTTCATCCAAATCCATTCAGCGATATCTTCCTTTAACAAACAAACAAACTTTCACATCCACATTGTAGTTGGATAACCAAATCTCGGCGGGTGTAATTGCATAAAAGATCATCTGCCAAGCCATTGCATCCGCTAGTTGCTCAAACTATTCTGCGACTGAATTCTCCCGTGAGTAGTTTAGTTGTTGAACTGACAAGTCCCGGCTGAGGTACGGTGTTATTGTAAATTATGCCTGTATTGTTAGTACTTACTGTACAGATAGTTGTGGGACTAATTTGGGTAAACTTAACATTTATTATGAGCTTTGGCTTGAGATGTCCGTTCGTAGATCTTTAGGGCTATTTTCTCGTGTAGAGCATGAGTTTGATTAATGTTTTTATCAATTGGATTTTTTTTATATTTTATTTTCAAGACTGCCTCGGTGGCGTAGTTGTATTACAGTACGACTGCAAAGCTGAGGTCTCGGGTTCGATCCCCGTATCGGGCAAAGTGATATTGAGTTTTTCTATTCAGTATCAGCTCGGAGTCTGGAATTTGTGCCCGATATGGCGATAGGCTCGCCCCCTATCACATCATGGGACGGAATACACTTTTCTTTATACACAAGTTTTGGGTTACGATTAGAAGCAAGCATATTTTGTGATCAATAATTATTGTATTCACGGTTGTAACCTGTTTTGTGTTAAATTAAATAAATAATGGCGAAAAGTGGGTGCACTAGTTGCGGCTCTGTCTACCCCTTCGAGGATAACAGGCGTGAGTGTAGGTATATGTATATATATGTATAATTTAGACATTGCGTAAATAAATGAAATGACATACTCGTCTTTATCTCCACTTAAAATACGATACAAAATCTGTATGCTACAAAAATTGTAAAGATGTTTGACTTTGCTCGTTTTGTGTCTTAACTAAATAAAATAAACTAATAAATTGTAATCATTCTCACCCTATCTAGTTATGACCTAAACCGGTATAGTCTTTGCTGTTCAAATCATCAGAACAATAATATACGATATTTTTTGACACAAGAGGTGTGGCCCTAATATATATTTTTTATGATATTGAATGACGAGACGAGCAAGCCGTTCGCCTGAGGGTAAGCGTTGCGACCACCCATAAACAGTTCAGAACCATTCAGAACCTTGAGTTACAAAAATACTGTGTGGCATTCCACTGCGCTCGTCATTCTGAGACATAAGATATTAAGTAGAGAAGTGGTAGAGAATGAATATTAGAACCCTAATATTATAATTTTAGAATTTCGATAAGTGAGCTGATTGCTTTATTTTATTTATTTTTATTTTATTTAGGAAACAAACAGAACAATATTACATATATAAGCTAGATACAATAAGACAATCACAATCCAAAAAAGTTTCCACAGAAATATAACACTTAAAGAAGACAGCGGATACAAGACAAGGAATTAAAATACATACTAAACACTAAAATACACTATACACAAAACCATTAATATTATACAAAATTTTATGGTAAAGAGAATTGCTGGCAGAAACTGGATGCGACAGCCGACAGGCCGAAGACCGGATAAAATGGCTGGTATTGGAGAAGGCCTATGTCCAGCAGAGGACTAAAATATAGGCTGATGATGATGATGAGCTGGCATAAGTGATAGCCTGTTACTTACTTATAATTAAAAGCCCACGTAGATTCCTCTCACCAATTACCTATTGGTTGGTGCCGTTGTTGAATTTCTATCATTTTCATTATAGCATAAAATCTTACTGTACTTAGACTGTGGTTGTACTTATCGCAATCTTTATTACATTATTTAGTATTAACTATGTTTGAATTAAATAGTGAAAGTAATAAATTAATGTTATAACACTAAATGTTAACATACAATAACGCTCAGGACAAACTTGCATTACCGTCATTTTGCTTGGAAAATTGTCGTCGAATTGAAACTAACTGCCAGCGGTCTTAACTATGTGGACGTTGCTCTTTAAAATACCTTTCGTGCGAACATTGTTTGTGGAATTTACGTCAGCAAATGTTAATTATTCTAACTCATCCGAATTTACGTCAGAAAATGGTAATTATTCTAACTCATCCATCTAGTTTTCAAAATAACTGTTAGTCTCGTAGGAGTAATGTTTGTCAAGCACTAGTACTTACATTGTCTTTGATTAAACATGTAAAATATATGACGTTGTATGGAATAATTTTGCCCCGTCCGAGAATAGCCTTTAGGGCCTCAATAGTCCTTGGCTTTACATATACATACCACTCTAACCAATGACCCGATTTGCAGCACAAAAATCGGCAATCAAACGATTTTGCCAACCAAATAATTCGAATAGCTTTGCTTACCTAGTTTCTTTAAAAGATGTGCATCCATGCGATATTCTTCACTAGCACGCCATTCCTCTGTTTCCTAAAACACAAAAAAGGTTTTGCTGATGAATAATTCATACGCTTTTATGTGGAAAAATCTGTATGATGTAAACGAACCGTGAATTTAGTGAAAGAAAGCCCTGGGAATTCCACGCACGAGCTACCTAACCCGAAAACGATGAATAAAGTTTTGCCCTTCGACTAAATTGCGTATCTTCACTTCATTTTGAAGTACGTTCAGACAGTCTTGTTTCAAAGTACGTCGTATCCTTATTTGACATTCGGTATCTTAAAGACGCTTTCAACAGCAGAGAAGCACTACACTGCTGGGAAATAGTTGCTTCAGCAACTTTTGCAACTTAAGTTTCAGAGGAGTGCAATGTTTCTCTGCAACAAGTTGAGTTTGACGGCGTTTGCACAACCCCTTCCGATATTACTTAAATACAATATAATCCTGAAATATAAATAAGATTCGACCTTAATCCGATAAAGCCATTATGAAAAGCAATAGGTATTAGCTCAACATTTCTAGAGTAAATAAATAAATAACCATAATTAGAGAATGAAAACGAAGCTCGCCGGACCGTATATTTATATATGTCTGACATTCAGAGCAAAGCAAATTTTATAAGCCATTGATAAAATGCATTTTCGCAATTCTCGAGGTTTAATTTAAATCCAGTAGGTAGGTACTTTACACAAAAGGATTTCTGTCTTGTGTCTGGGCCACTGAGTTTAGCAGTGTTCAGATGTTAGCAATTTCGCATACACGATTCATTCAATTTAAAAGTAGAAAGATTTATAGCTACCATTACCTACTTTTTTAGTTTTGATTTTAATTTATTTTACACAGAATCGTTATGCCTAAATTTTAGTATCTCGCCTCTTTTTAATAAATATTTAAAAGATCGAATATTTTTTGAATTTTAAGTGTAAGATACCGAAATCGAGCTTAGATAATTATTTACTCGAAAAAATTTTAGGTTGATGAAACATTATTTTCTCATTTGTATTAAACTATTCATATTTCATGGACAAGATTCAAGGTCAGACAAATGGACAAAGGATATAATAGAATAGTACCCCAGAAATGGAAAAAGAAACAGAGGGCGCCAAGTAAAAAGATGGGAAGATGATCTTCCTCCAACCTGGAGGAGATTAGCTAGGGACAGGGATAAATGGAGGGAACTAGGGGAGGCCTTTGTCAAAGGACAACCTGACCAATTAACCGGTTGCTGAGGATAAATGAAATTAGGATAGATAATCATAATCATAAGAGTATATTCGGCTTACTAACATTAACTTTAGTATTAATTAAGAAACTCTGTAATACGGTCAGTGAAATAAAGGCTTTTATTATTATTATTATTCATATTTCATGGCAAAACAATGATGCAACGTCGTATTCTTCTTTTACCATTTTACTTTCATTTACGTATTATTATTTCGTAAAATGTAAGGTTTAAAAATCAACTTTTTAAAGCTTTCCTCTCATGTTTTATTCACTGGAAAATTCTTGTATCTAGCCAAAAGCATTTTGTTATGTATCGAAAGTAATACCATTAATAAAATTAATTAATCTTGTCACTATCAGAGGCCACACATCAGAATGTGCAGTTCATTACTTAACAAAGTAGAAAGTCGAAGTTACGGCGATGCAAATTTAATTTAACCTCTGAGTCGGCATTACCGAACTATGAATCGATAATATCAGCTCAGCGCGACATCATTCAAATAATTGTAGGCATTGGTCCTATTCATTTTATTGAAATGCCCTTAAAAGTATAATATTATATTTAAAGACAGAATGTCTCCACTTTCATACCACTATGTAATGAGCCTAGATTTTTATATAAACTACTGAACTAATGAAAATAACAGGATTGTAGACTGTGAACCTTGCAGGTTTTTTTTATGATATATGAGATCTGACAGACAACAAAAAATATTTTATATTTAATTGTAAGTATAACATAAAATTCTTCAATCCAAGGGTTCAATCAGAATTATGAGTTAGGTAGATATTTAATAAAAGGATCATCTGTTTCGAAGTTCATTAATTGATCTCGCGCCATCTGCTACTCTTTTTTATCGTTTTAAAATATTTAATTTATTTGTTATCAGAACATCTATAATGTTAAGGAATGGTTTTTCTATTCCGTGTATTCTTTATTTGTTAGTTGTAGGGTTAAGATGATGTGACTGCAAAACGAGAAGGATCATCAGGACCCAGTTACTAAGTCCAGTAATTTAGAAACTAAAGTACGATCTTTAGGGGGTAAATCCTTAAAGTGAACTAGATTCCGTTCTTTGAACTAGTTTTAGGTTACCGCTGAATGCTGATAGATAACCAGTAATCAAACTTTTGAAAACTATTAACTAACCTATCATTATAATGAAAAAGTTAATTTTATTTTTACATTGACAACCATTACATATCAACATTTTAAGAAGAAAACCTCATCCATATTCGATCAGTAGTTACATACATACGGATTGAACAAAACTTTTTTTTTTTTAAGTCGATAATATCTATCTGAGTCTTTAATCAACATGCAGGTGGTAAAATTCTTCCAGCGACCATACAGTCTTGAGTCTCTGTTCTTCAGATGTGTATCAATATATTCAGCGAATGGCTTGCTGAAATGTAGTTTATGTTCATGCTTTATCTCTCTTGAACTTTTGATGTTTGGAAAGTAGGGCGGCGCTTATCTGGCGTTTTTTGCTGTCGTATTTATTTTACACTTTTAACATATTGGTTCCGCTTGAAAGAATTTTGGATAATTTATTAAACGACGAAATTAAGGAGTCAAGATTATGTGTACGTCTATATCAATATTGTAAACGAAAGGAACCAACAAATGTAGGTAAAGAGTTTTTTTTTATGGCATCAAATGACGAGACGAGCATGCCGTTCGCCTGATGGTAAGCGTAACGACTACCCACAAAAAGTAGCAACACCATCCAGCACCTTAAGTTACAAAGTACTGTGTGGCATTCCACTGCGCTCGTCATCCTGAAACATAAGATGTTAAGCCTCATTATGTCCAGTAGTTACACCGGCTACAATGTCCTTCAAACCGAAACACAACAGTGCATGCACACTGCTGCTTGACGGTAGAAATAGACATTGCGGTGGTACTCACCCAGACGGACTCTTACATATGAGAGACCTACCACCAGTAACCAGACAGACCAGTAACAGAGCACCTTCTATTCAATAAATCCCCCTGAAAATGAACACTGCCATGTAAACTTTGACACCGCTTCTTCTCTTAATGAAACCTTTGTAAAATTCCAAATAATATTGTCAAAAAATAAATACTAATGTATTTAATAATTGACTCGGTCACTATTAAGAGGGGTGACCCATAAATAACGAAGAATTAAATCACTGAAGCAAAATAAACGCAATCCAAGTTAGTGCACTAAAATTCAAAATTCCAATCAACTGAAGCGATTATTCCAATATTCAAGTTAGAAAACTTGAATCGTATTTGGTGTGGAAATAATCAATTTTCACTCGCAGACACAAACGGCAACTTTTATTGTTTCCTCTCAATACACCCGTGACTTTTTCGGAGGCGGTGAACGCTGAGTGCCGAGCGCCGACCTTGTTATAACGATCTCTACCGGAGTGGTTCGAAACCCCTAATACAATTTTTGAATATCGAATGTAACGTAAATAAACGTCACGTCATGGCGGTTTGAAAGATACTATATTGATTCCGAATTGTAGGATAGGTTAGGTTAGTTTGTGAGTTAACGGCATAATATTATAGATGAAATAAAAGTACGTGTATATTACAGATTTTTGATAGGATATGTATTATACATTTCTTCCTTTGTGTTACATAATATTCTTGTTAAAAAAAATATTATTATAGAGAAATGTTTCTCAAATAATACTGTCTTTCCTCAAGGAGTTTAAAGATTATAACCGTTTAATGTCTTTGTCTTTCCTAAATTCATTTTATGTAAAATCAAATGATTTGTTTGAGTACTATAATTATACTCTATGCTCTAAAGTATATGACTAAATCGTTTACAATTTTAGGTAAATAATAGAAGGCAATCATTATTATACCTATTCACTGTTTAGTAATTTTGCTAGACGACAGTATAATTGGAAAATAGGAGAGATTAAAATTGATGATAAAAATATGTTATGAATATAACTATCTTTATGTCTTTGAAAAACAGACTCTACAAACTACCAAAAAACTTAGTTTCAAAAGGAAAGCTAGCGACGCAAACATCCTAAGGTACTACGAGTTATCTGTGTCTATACCACAAAGAACCAGATAAATACTCGTTGTTATTTCAAGCGTTTACCGCGAAACTTGGTAGTGGTTTCTTCGTCTCCAGAGAGCTCTTGTTATCGAGTCACAAACTGAAGTTTCGCCCGAAGCAACTTAGGTCAAGCTAACACAGATCTGAGTAAGATAGTCCTTGTTTTGGATTATAGACCTTTGATGCAGAAATCACTTGGGGCGTTGAGTTTTCAGCAAACAATACAAACATACCAAATTATAACTGAAAATGTTTTGTGGGAATGTTATTTCACTTCAAATATTTATTTTGCATATGTTTTATATCATGTATACATGGTACTACATTTACCTAGATTTGATTGTGACCCAATTCACGAACTTTGGTCCCAACAAAGATTATAATCTGGGTTTATTCCATATCAGAATTTAAAAACATTATCCTTTTATAATTTCAGCTCAAAGCTAGTTGCCTAAATTCTGTTTTCAGAAAATATAAACCCAAATTTAAGTGTCCTAATGCGATACGAACAGTTACAGACGTCAGAGCCGTAAAATGAAATGGAGATTGAAGCTTCAAATCGAGCGAGGACTGTTTGAAGGCTGTCTGACTTGGGACCGAAGGATTTTCGCCGATATCTTGTGTCCTATTTCTTTATTAGCAACATTGTAACATGAATGGCATTTGTCCTCGGAAAATGTGTGTTTCCCGAATACTGTTTATTTATTATTTCATTCGCTTGCGGTATTATAGTTTAAAGACCTTCAAGTACAACTTATACAGACTCTTGAACCGTTATCGATGATTCTTCTCGTAATGCTAATGTTCCTTTTCTATCATTAAAGATATTTCAAACATTTAATAAATATTTAATACTTTACTGTTAAAAGTAGCCTAAAGTCGTCCAATCTTAGGTAAAGTAGAGGAGCAAAAACTGGAAAAGTTCTCGATTTATCAGCGCGGAGGATGATTTCCGTTCAAATTTAGTTTCGTTTTGTACCACAAAAGCTAAAAATTACTCCAAAATCGTCATAATAAAGATTGAACCTAAATGGCGACGGATTGCCAACCGCAGGAAGCGCCTAAATAGTAGTTTAGTGTAAGTGTAGTTAGACTGATCCTCCCCTTTTCTTGACAAAACCACGCGTGCTGATTTGCGAAACCACAGCGTCTTGGTCTCTTCCATCCCTGCCCGAACCAAAAAGTTCGGTAATTCATATTTCTGCCGCACCATTAAGCTGTGGAACAGTTTGCCAGCATCGTGTTCCCTCCTTACAACTTGGGGCCCTTCAAGTGGAGCGTGAGGAAGCGATTAAGCAGGTCGTTATATGTGGCGACCGTCGGGGATGTTTGTCTCTTACCGGTCGACATGTTTTTGGGCTTCATTTCACTTACCTACTATCTGGCCACTTTGCCGTACGGTGGAGAAAAAAAAATACTTTTATTAAATTCGCCGTTCAATACAGACATTAATTTTACGAACGCTACACGATTGATGAACGCCATTGTACAGAACACGCCACGGTCAGGACAATGAAGCAATTTTATTCATTCATTTGTAATTTATTAAACACCTAACCACCCTTCTCAGCGAAATTAATTACATTTTTCGCTTTGAAGCTTATTGAGTGTAATAATAGATATTTTTCTCCTTTATTGTAGATATCATCAATTGGCTTTCATAAAGTTTATTTTGTAAATAAAAGATTACATTAGGTTTATATTGCAGTTAAAGGTGTAAACACGAAAATAAATTAATTCACATTCCTAGTGATAAACGCATAAACGCATATATTTTTAACCCCCGACAACAAAGAGGGGAGTTATAAGTTTAGGGTGTGTATCTGTGTATCTGTATGTCTGTCTGTGGCATCGTAGCTCTTAAACGAATGGACCGATTTGGACGCGGTTTTTTTTGTTTGAAAGCTGGTGTGACGGCAATGGTTCTTAGCTATAATTTATGAAGATCTGTTCAGGCGTTTGAGGATTATCAGCTCATTTCCATCTTGAAAAATCCGATTGACTTTAAATTTGGTGTAATGTGACATTCAATATATTTGTAAACATGAGCTGATGCTGCGGCATCAAGTAGTCTGCGGGGTACCCAACTCCTTAGCAACTTATAGCAGGTATAGTGTGTTTGGGCTCATAAGGATGAGCTCAACGAGTAAGTGATAGATATTTGATTATCAAGGCCCCCTGATGGAGAATAAAGTAATTTAAAAAGTTTGAAATAAAAATTAAATTAAAATTTAAATAACCCCCGACACAAAAAATCTCTAAAAGTAAAATAATAATAGTGTTTTTGTCGTTTAAGTACCTAGTAATTTTTGACCTAAGCGTCCTCACGTCGGGGGACCGAACTCCGGACCAGGGAGATGAAAATACTTCTTTAGCGGTCCCCCGACGCGACGGCGGTTGGGTCAAAATATTACTAGGTACTTAAACGACAAAGACACTATTATTATTTTACTTTTTAGAGATTTTTTAAAACCATACAGCAGTGCTCGGTGTGCCCACACCTTGCGTCTCGCCCCGCACCCACGCGCGTGGACGCGTGTTTCTCTGCATGTAGGCGCGTGATCTGCAACACCGCGCGTGAATGCGTTTTCAGTGTGTTGAGCTGGATAGTTACTTAGCAGTGACTCCATTTGATCGCGCCAAATGGAGACGACCGCGTTCAGTACTGACAGATCCAGACGACGAAATCACTCTGGCCATTCGCGAAAAGATCGAGCATCAAAAGCTCACACACTCCACAAGACCGCTGTACCGTCCTCGCCGTCGAGGACCTCGTCGCGTTCCCCGTCACCCTGACCTCTCTTAGCAGTTCCGGCCCGCGTGCCGAAGACTACTAGGTACGATACCACTAAATAGGATTAGGTTAAAAACCATCTTCCCCAAACGCTGATGTCTTATCCTCTCAGTGGCCGCCCTGAGCCGAGGTTCGTGACCCGTTAGTGGGTCGCCCTCAGCGTGGTCGCTTAAATTTTAAGGGTTGCGAGCGCCTTCTGCACTCACCCAAAAGACCGGTGTTCTTTCATAAGCCGACCCTCGTCAGGCTAGAAAGAGTAATGTCAGGGAAAAAAAAAAAAAAAAACTTAGCAGTGTAGCATGTAATGTATCAGATACGGTATCAAGTGAGTACGTAGGCACTAGGCACGAACACGCTGCGAGCCGCACGCGCGTGGAGCGCTGTAAGCTCGCAGTGTCCCGCCGAGTGGCGGTATCACTGCGAACACAAAGGCGGCTTGCCGTGTGCTCGTAGTAGATAGAGCTAGATACGCGGTAGACCGTGGACGAGCCGTACCCACTTGCAGGTTTATACAGTATCTGATACGTTACATGCAACACTGCTAAGTGAGTACCTAGCTTTGCACTATGCGTTTTTCAATACAAAAAGAGATACTTACAAGCAACGTAAGAACACGAAAAGGACCGCAACAGCGGTACGCGCAGGGGCGGTTGTGGACGACAACTTAGACGTGAGTCGGAGGAAGCCCGCAGCCGTCCCTAATGCGCCGAATATGGCCATACTAAAAAAAAAAAAAAAAACGTAAGAACACGCATTCCCGCACTACGCTGCGTAATGCGGTGCAGTGTGCGAGTCGCCTTAAATAATTATAAAATAATTTTGTAGCATTATTCTTTATAAGCTATTTTATTATTAGTGCCATCTATAATGTATATGCTGTACCTTCTTGTAGTTGGTAACTAACACTATGAATTAAAATGTTGTCCAGAATGTTCAACAGATGGCGCTTTTTAGAAGTTGAATAAAGTGTAATAAATTATCTACTTATATTGCTTATAGTTTAATAAAAAATGTATGGCTATACATTTCATGATAATTTTATTATGTGTAATATATTTCATTGAATTGTTTCAATATACATATTCAATAATAAAAGTGAAAAGTGGTTCTGCTACTAAACGCTAGATAGCATAGTCCGCGTTTCAATAAAAATAGATTTATTCCTAATCCAGTTGTTTTAGAGTGCGTTATAAATTATTATTCAAGCTAACCTTGAATTTAAGAAATATTGCTTAAAAGCTTTCAATTTTTAGCGTAAATATTGTATGAAATAATATTTTTGTATGTAGTTCAAAAGCTTTTTGGGTTTAATATTAATCCATAAACCATAATTTATTATACTTACACTGTACTCATTATATGAATTTATGACTATAGCCCGTAAAGAAAAATAAAAAAAATCGTCATATGGCGATAATGGAACAATTTTTTCTGTAAGTATACTCTTCAACTTTATATAATAATATATTATAATACAATATAATGACTGCCTCGGTGGCGTAGTTGTATTACGGTACGACTGCAATGCTGAGGACTCGGATTCGATCCCCGGGTCGGGCAGAATGATGTTGGGTTTTTCTAATCAGTATCAGCCCTGAGTCTCGAATTTATGCTCGATATGGCGATAGGCTCGCCCCCAATCACATCATGAGACGGAACACGCACGGCGAAAAGTGGGTGTACTAATTGTGCCTCTGCCTACCCCTTCGTAAATAAAAAGCGTAAGTGTGTGTGTGTAATACTTATCACAATTCACACGGCCGTGCCGTCCATATGTGCGAAGTGTGCAGCGCACACAGGCGCCTAGGCAATAGGGGCGCCGAAATCAGTATGACATTTTATATTTGTTATACTAGCACTATATTCTTTATAGGTGAGTAGGTAAGACAGTAGGTACACGTACAAGTCTTACATATATTATTACAAACGTCTTACAAAAGCTCATTTTCTAAATTAAAACTCATGAAACAGGTTACCGGACGACAAAAATCAAAGGCGCTTCATAGATTTCACACACAGGCGCTGTCTTGGGTCGGCGCGCCCTGACAATTCACACCATTCATGCATAATGATACCTTATATCCTTGAAGTTGTAGGCAGAGGTAACTCCTTATATAAAAATAGCAATATCGAAAACATGATAAAATTTGAAGTCATGTGACATATCTGAATAAGGCCATTGATTTGAAATCAGTGAATGAAACTTGCATGCTACCAGACCTATTATATTAGGTACCTAAGTGATTAATGTTGATTTTTGTTCAAAAGCATGCAAATGTAATGCAATTCAGTCAGCTCTGTATTATATACTGCCCACTGCTGAGCACGGGCCTCCTCTACTACTGAGAGGGGTTAGGCCTTAGTCCAACACGCTGGCCTAGTGCGGGTTGGCAGACTTCACATACCCTCGATAATCTTATGGAGAATGCTCAGGTAGGTATGTAGGGTTCCTCAAGATATTTTCCTTCACCGTTAAAGTGAACGATAATTGATAAACAATACACACGTAACTTCGAAAAGTCAGAGGTGTGTGCCTTGGGAATTGAACCTCCAGACATTGTCTCGGCAGACCGTTCCATTCCCAACTAGGCTATCGTTGACTTCGTTCGTTCGGTCGTTCAAAAGCATATTGCACGTAATATGCCTTTTTTTTCTTAAGAAATTGAAATTTCCAATCTATGAAATAAATTGCACATACGAATGCACACGTCCCCTGTATAGTTGCAAATCAGAAGGGCGTTTGCCTCTATTTAGTGGTAATGGGGAAGATTGGGGCCTGTTACATCTTGTCAACATTCCTGTTCAAGGTGCTTATTATCGAAGAGCGGCCATACTGCGCCAGCGCCGCCTCCCGACACCGACCAATGCGCGTGCGCAGCACTCGACGTAATGACATGCAAAATTACCCCTCGTGGCGCCCGACAACCGTTCGACAAATTATACCAATAGATAGTGTCGCTATGTACACTAGGGGTGATAAAATTGCAGATGTAATTGAAATTGATGTCCTAGAAAATCGTTGAGTACGGACCGTACTTCGAATTCGAATCCAAATGTTGTTGAATATCTAGCCAACATTATGTTATGCCGGCATGTTGATATGGGTTCCACATACTGACCCCGGAACGTGACGCACTTACATCGTCCGAATTTATCCGGGAGCACACAAATATTCTACGACCACCTTGGTCCACTAAAGCCGAGATCATGATGATTATCCGTCCACTCCGTAGGCTCTAGGTGCCGCCGGCAAATCGCCGCGTAATTTCCTTCGGAATGACATTAATAACATTAATGACATGTATCGACAGTCTCCAGTCGGAATGTCATTTTGTAAATGTCATGTTGCAGTAATTGGTCGATGTCACGCATCACAAAGAATGTCGATTGGTCCTGTGTTATTAGAAGATACTAATTCAAAGTTGTTAGGATGATTTTTCGTAATTGCACGGTAAAATTGATTATTGTTATGTTAAATTTGACGTCCATTATATTGTGAATTTTGTTGTTTATTTAATAGTATCATTATTTATTATGAGCAGTAGGTATATTAACAACCATTGCCACCTATCACTATAATTAAAACCTAACTTGATTGGGTGGGCCAACACACCGGTACTATGTTAGTAGTTTTCTGGTTTATTAAGATTTTAGACTAATTATACTTTACGAAGAACTTTAACAACAAAAAGTTATTGTTTATTCAAAGTCTCTCATGAAATATTATTAGATATCGTGTAATAAACCCACAATTAAAATAACTATGATGAAAAATATACTCTAAGAATACCTAACTGATACTGAAATTCTCGTATAAAATGTTGAAATATAAAGACCACTAACATGTTTTCCTATTTAGTTTTTATTGAATTGCAACATGAACTATCTAAATCAAAAATGCGACGGGTAATATAACAATAATAAAATCGAAATTAATAAAACTGAAATAACTTTGACAGCCCTACATTGTTAACCCTTAACTACCCAGTATGCTTTTGTAACGTACCTGACCAGTAGTGTCCGGCGGACACACTACAGAGATAAAATAGAAAAACCGTGTTAAAATCCGAAACCTACTTTTATTTCGATGTGTTACATTTGCGTAAATATAAGAAATCATTATTTATATTTTATTTTACCTTTTTTATTACTTTTTTCAAACAGATATTACACGACATAATATTTTTACCGAGTGTTCAGAGCATACATTTCATACGAGAATACTGTTAAATAGATTTGTATATTTTCGATGGACAAATATTATGAAAACGGTTCTTGCTTTTTGCTCAGAAGATTGAGCAGCTCCTTGATCCGTGGTAGCATCAGATGATCCCCTCATGTCTTGGATTCATCTTTTACACATACAAACCCAATTTATTTTTTAGAAAAGCCGAAGGTATTAGATGCGATGACACATTGAAAAATTTTAGATATAGAAACCTTATTTTGTCCTTATAGTATTTAACTACTATGAGACCATTTTGTGTCTAGGATTTCCTACTACGAGGCATGTAAAATAATTACCAAAAGTAACGTTTGTGCTACTTCGAACGTACGATTCACATGACTAGTTGACTATATTGTACGCAATATTTTGACCTTCTTTTCCAAGATATTCGTATCAAAGGGTCTAAGTGTTTCTTTTAGTCACAGATCTCCTAAATTGTAAATCGTACATCAGCTGAAAATCGTCCAGGATTTTTGGGCAGATACTGTTTGAGTTATATCCTACTTTCAAAATATATATGCTCATCGATTATAACATTTTGCCCATGCAAATAAAACTATTTTAGGTTTAGGCACACATACTTTAAGAACTTTCTAATGGGTGCAAGTAAATTTCCTGACTTTTTGAGAGATTTTGTATCAAGGGCCCGTTGAATTTCTCCCTATCTCAGTGTTGATTTCTCAGAACAAAAACGAGTATGACTGGCTTATCACAAAAATATCTAAGCAATGTGACTGTAACCAAATAGTCAAAACTACAAGTACAAAGACTGCTATTATAACACAAAGAATGCACTGTGAGTTGGTTTATTACCTACTTGATACGATATTGTTTTAAATAAACGTAAATAAACAATCTACCTTGGTACTTAAATCAAACAAAATATATTTGTGTCTGTTGGACACTTGTGGGTTGATGCGTTACAGTTTTGCTTTACTTGTAATAAATATTAAACTATTTATGTTACAGATATTTTTATTGCACAATTAGATTCGGTAAACTTCGGAGGTAGATTAGATAAAGCGGTTTTTCGTAAAAATAAATACTTTAGGTTTTATGCATAACCGAACACAAAAATGTGTCCGACAGACACTTGTGGGTTGTTTAGGGTTAAAATACAATCATTACATTGTTATTTGTAAAACACAACTTTCTTATTAATTGGTCATAACTAACTATTTTATTGGTGATATAGTTTTCTCGTAAAAATCGATTCTCCTTTAAATCTTTCCAAGTTTCACCTACGAGTTCCTAAAAAAACCTTTAGACGCACTAAACTGCTAAATGTTCCTCACAGTACTACCAACTATAGACAAAACTCCTACTTTATATGGTCCGCCAATTTCTTTAATAATCTCGTTCATCTACCAGATTTAGATCTATTTAATTCAAGTTCAAACATTTTTAAACGCACTATAGCTAATGACTGGTTTGAAATGGTTCATTGACTGTTTTAGTCTTATTTCTTGTTATATTTATTATTGTGTTCTTACTCTGTTAATCCTTGGCATTTAATGTACTGACTGTTTAGTAGATATAAGTATAATTAAACAAGCATTATTATAAGTAATATGCGAAAACTTGGAAATGGTAGCTAGACAACTATAATACTGTTTATTTATCATTAGAAATAACACTGCTTGTTTTCCGAATAAAATAAAATAAAATAAAATAAAAAATAAAAAAAAAATAAAAATAAAGTATGCGAGGGGCCCGGCGGTCTGGGTAGGAACCACCCACGAAGTAAAGACACAGCAGTATCTATATACCGCCAAGCAGCAGTGTGCATGCACTGTCGTGTTCCGGTTTGAAGGATGACGTTATAGCCAGCGTAAATATTGAGCATTATGAGACCTAACATCTAATGTCTCAGGGTGACGAGGGCAGTGGATTGCCACGATGTACTTTGAACTTAACAGTTCTGCATGGTGTTGCTACTGGTCGTATCGCTTACGATCAGGCGAGCGGCATGCTCGTTTCGTCATTCAGAAGCAATAAAAAAAACTACTAAAAGTTGGCACTGAATATTAAATTTAAAGTCATTGACCAAGGCCACATGAATTGTCACTGAAGGCAATATAAATATTTCAACATAATTTCAGTGTGATAATTCAAATTCAAATGGAAGATCGTCTCGAATTCTTGATATTTAACACACTTTTTTGTCTATTCCATATTACCCACTGGGGGAGAAAATGTTGAGTAAACACAATTTTTTGTTGTTGTTCAGTAGTAAACAAAATGTGGGAAAAAAACAGGAATAGAAGGGAAAGTGTGCTAACTGTCAACACACTTTTTCAAGTAGCAGGATACTAAGACTTCATCGGAATTTAGGTCTCGGTTTTGGTATTCATATTTATTTATATTAGGACCTATAGTTAGAGAACAACATAAAAAGGTTATAAGATATTTGCAGATTTCTACGTATCAATAGGAAAGAACTATGGTAAAATTATTGAATAGACGTGAATATTGTTCTGGATAGTAATTATAATTAACTAACTATTGCTCGTGGCGTAGTGAAAGGGTTCTTTCTATCCAATGCAATCAGCCCTGTATAATATTTTTTTTTTGTGGCCATTTTCGGCGCATTAGGGACGGCTGCGGGCTTCCTCCGACTCACGTCTAAGTTGTCGTCCGCAACCGCCCCTGCGCGTACCGCTGTTGCGGTCCGTCTCCTGTTGTTGCGGGGGCTCAGAAGCCCCCGTACACCGAAGGACGCCCGGCAGACTAATAGGTGGACGGCCCCTCCCGCCCACCCGTGACCCCCGGCTGTATAATATACTGCCCTCTGCGGAGCACGGGCCTCCTCTACTACTGAGAGCGGTTAGGCCTTAGTCCAACACGCTGACCTAGGGATAAAAGTTCTAATATATTTTTCCGGAATAAAAAGTAGCCTAAGTCCTACATGCTTCAAACTACATTCATACAAAATTTTATCCGTTGGTAGTTTTTGAGTTTATCATGTTCAGACAGACAGACAAACGCAGCGGGTGACTTTGTTTTACAATTAGGTAAGGACTGTCTACTAAAAACGCCTAGGAATAGCGAAAATTGATATTGTTTCCGAAATTAATGGCAGTAGCTGTTGACCGTGGCAGTTAACCGTGAACGATACTGAAAATCAATATTAACTTTTTTACATTTTCACAATGTGTTGCTCGCGGCTTAACGCCCGTGAAAAATTTTCCCGCTATTAACTCATCAATCCTCGCTCAGTTACAAAGCGAACATCGACCTTATACGCACCCACATAATTAAGGTCGATTTTCGCTTGTTGACAGATGACGTCCCGGGCCAATGTAACCGAGCGAGGATTGATGGGTTAAAATCATTATGGCGATCTATAGTATCATCTGTAGGCACCACGGCAGCGTCATCTGCTTAAAAAAAAACAAACAAATGTTTCCCATGAGAGCAAATTAACAGGATTAAATGAAGCCTATGTATATTTTAATTCCAGAACATGATTTAGCCGTGTGCCAAATTTCATCCAAATCCATTCAGCAGTTGCTGCGTTTAGTTCTAACAAACATCTAAACATTTATAATATTAATAAGTAAAGTACAATAAAAAAGACTATATTTAACTTATTGATGAGATGAGAAAGATCTTGGACTTATGTTAGTGCGCTAGCGACATGACTGTCCATAAACGAAAAAACTACACAATAGTATTTCGTATTGCAATCACTGCACTATTCTTACCTAATACATAAGTGTTCATTTTAGTTCAGTAATTACATTAACTAGATTGAAACTGAAAAGCTACACTTAATATTTCATCTGGGATGGTGCAAAACCGTTTAACTATTAAAAGCATAGTGGTAAATTTCGTATTATCAATAAAAAGTTTAGTATAGTATCAATTTGGCTTTTTTCGTCACTTACACAGTATTAACAGTGTTAGTTACGCGGTATTGCACTATGCCTGACAAATGCCTGACAATTTGTAATTCGCTGCTTGGCAGAATTAGATTGTAAACAACACTCTAACAGAGTTTGTTTTTGAGTCTTAGTAAAAGTAATCTCGCGCTTCACACTACATTCTCTATTAAAGAGTTCATTAATGATAATGAAACCTGTAACCTTACTCACTTTCACGCGGAGACCTTCATCGCTACACAATGGACCGGCAGACATACCGTCGCCATCTGTCGAAAGTGAAGCCACTTCTAAGAACTCGGGTCAAAGCCGTTGGAAATGTATTATTGTCAGTGTAAATTAATTTCGAATGGAGCGTTTTGTTTCTCGATTTTTCGGTTTGATCGACTTGTTGTGTAGATGTGTAGATTATAAAGTAAATAAGATCCTTATTATCAACCTTTCAACGTCTGATTTAACTTCGGAATTAAAAAATCAATTCAAGTTAGTGTCCACTAATAGCCATCATTAGCTTCTTCTAAACAAGTTGGTTTTGTAATTATGCTGAGGTCATACGGCTTGATAGATTTACTTTTTTTTAAGGTATTAGTCAGCAAGTGATTCGACGAGTCATCTTTTGTGTATTCTTAGAGCGAACGCTTAAACCAAGCGTCATAATTTCTGTCATTATATCATCCTTAATTAGGGAACTGCCTCGGTGCCGTCGTAGTATTATGTGCGTATTACGGCACTCGACATCGCTTTGAGGTCCTAGGTTAGGCAAATTGCTATTGTTTGTTTTATTTATTTGTTTATTTATTTGCACTTAATATACAAAAGTATATAGGCGGACTTAATGGCAAAAGCATTCTCTCCCAGACAACCTGAGGGTGGTGCAGAGATACATAAGGTAGGTGTAACAAGGTCACTTAAAACAAATTAAACATACATATACAAATTATAAACGTACATTAAGTAATTTCTGCTCAGTGTCAGAGTCTAAAATTTGAGCCCGATATGGCTACAGGCTCAGCCTCTATAACATTGTGGGACGGACTACACTTAGCGAAAAGTGGATGCTCTGATTGCACCTCTGTCCACTCCTTCTGGGATACATGCGTGATGTGTGCGTGTTAATAAGGGAAACAAACAGATTAAGAACGAGATTTTTGTTCTTAGAGCACTAAACACAGCGGATGTTAACAAGGTTTTAATTAATGTACATAATGAACCGACACACCCGTTGCAATTTTAAAATGTAAGATAAAATAATTAGACAATGTTACAAAATATTGAACAATCATCGTTGGATCGTAGGAAATGACTAACAATTTAAAGTAGATAATTAGCAGCGAAACTGTTACAGCACACGCCCACAGCGTAGAAAGCCGGCAGCAAGGCCGCAGCCCCGATTAACATCTAACCTAACCTATATGCAGTTAACCCCATTATGTCTACTGCTACGATTTTTATAACAGACAGGAAACGAGCAATAGAGTAAAAATTAAAATACTCTATATTTTTTTATTTAAATAAAAACCTAGCATCATTAGAATTACAAAATTCCGTTCATAAAAATAAGTTATAAGCGTTGGAAATACTAGGGGAGTGGCAAGTATCACCCAGTTGGTGTAGGATGACGTCACACCCATTATGATGCGAGCGTGCGAGTGAGATAGCATGATACGCGCATCCTTTTTGGCATAGCAATCATACCATGGCTGTTATCTCAACTGCTATCTCCTTTTACACTTATTTTCTCACTATTTTTACAGTATAGCGACTTTATCATATTGTTTCTTTATCTGTATAAAATCAAACACAAAATTATTCTACATGGTCACATGATGAACATTATCACTAACATCATCAGATAACTGACACTCTCATAGATATGTTTCAAAGATGGGCATCAGTTTTTTACGCTTTACGTAAATGGAACTTGTTTACATAATCAATCTTATTGTTGTAGGGAATTCCCGTTTGTAAATAATATTATTACGTTATGTAAATCCGCAGTTTTGCAGTTAATTGTTCTAAGGTTCTGATTAGATCTTGAATAAAAAGAGCTTATTTATCAGAACAATAAAATATTTTTCCATTGTCTGGGGGTTAAGGGCTCTATAAAATAGGTTCATAATTGCTTATTCCTATATATATTTTCTTGCATTATTTATTAATAAATTTCATGTTAGTTACTTTTGTAGGGGATAAGTACCAATTCTAATTATTTGACTTCCGAAATGCACAATTTATTTTATTAGTTAATATTAATGTTATACAAGTCCAATCTTTCCTTTAACTTCGTGATAGTAGCTTATGAACTGTTTGCCGTACTTACCAGCGGGAGGCCCTCTCAAAATTTATAAGAAACAGGTAGGGTAAATTAATTGGGACAGACAAAACTATCCCAACCGAGTTCTAAGATACGGTGCGTTGAGCCAAGCAATGACCAGGGCGTTTAAGAAAATGGGTTGTGTCGTTTAGCATAATACAGACAGTGCATAGTGCATAATGCTATCATCCTACTAATATTATAAAGGCGAAAGTTTGTAAGAATGTATGGATGTTTGGATGTAAGGATGTTTGTTCCTCTTTCACGCAATAACTACTGAACGGATTTCGATGAAATTTGGCACACGGGTAGATCATGTCCTGGATTAACACATAGGCTACTTTTTATCCCGGGAAAATATAAACCGAGACTTTTATCCCGGAAAAACTTTTTAATGCGGGCGGAGCCGCGGGCAAAAGCTAGTATTAATATAATACCAACCACCAGTTTAAAAAAGTCTAAACAGTGAAAAATCGATGTATAATGTTATGTTGTGCCGCCCTACTTGCGTGACGAGCATGGGCAATTATTTGATTACTTCGATTTTCATGTCTTGCTAGTGTAGAAATGCTGCAGTCACAATAAAGGTTTGATGGATTTTAAACATCATGCAACTATATGTTTGGATGGAGCCAGTATCTGTTTATATCTGTGCTTACCATCAAGTGTACGGCAGCTATTCTCATCAAACAATTGAATGACAACTTTAGAGGAAAAAAATCTGTCTAATTGAGAACCTCCTCCTGTTTGAAGTTGGTTAGTAAATACAGCTCATCTCATTTAAAAAGAAATAATCTTTAGAGATTAATGAAAGAGCTTAAACCTCCGTCATTATTTTATCGATTACAGTTATGATCGAAGAACCGCGTCTCAATTTAAGCTATGAGGTCATTAAATAAACTGCATAGCGCTATATCAAGCTTTACCGACCTAGCCTAGTGTAGACAGATTAAAAACCTCATAAGTACCATCGTTCCAATTATCAACAGAAACTAGTTTTTATCAAGCCCCATTAGTACATACTCGTAGGACTGGAAAAAAATTCTTGGAATATCTGACGATACCGTCAACGACAGTCTCAATATTAAGATAGTAAACGTTTTTAAAGCATTTCACTGTTCGTAATTAAATTTCAATGAGAAAAGGATAGTTGTTTTTTTTTACTCAGTAAATTACCAGTATATAGAGGTTGTGGGTCGAAAATAACTTAACTCTTTTTTCATGTCAGAAAAAAAAAACTCAATCCAATCAACTGTGACGTCAATAAAATTTTGCCTTGACCAATGCGATCGACACTCATTCGTTGTATTGAAATCACGTGGTTTAGCGATTGTCTCGATGCTGCCCCCTTATTCTCTATGAAACACGTTATTTTCACCGCTCGTAACAAGCGCGTAACGTAACTCATCGCGTTTATCATTATGGAAATTGGCATACAGAATACTATTAAGGACATGTCCAAAAATGGGCTTGAAATTCTAACCACTACAGTTTACATATATTTGGATAGAACTCCTGAAAACTAGCTTATTGCAATAAATCGTTTAATTTTAAAGACCCCCGATTTTGCGATTTATGTAATTTTGTTTGGCTTGAAACTACACTTAATATTAATGTTTTTAAAAAAGTTATTCATGAATGGAAGGGTCTAAAAATATTTTTTAATGGATCTAAGTTCCTTATGTTATCCTTTTAATATCCCTAAAATTTAGGCCTGGTTAAATTTTAAGACCCAGTACAAAAAGCGGACATCTCCTTTAACGCTATTTACACGAAGTTAACGCAACGCGGCCGCGTTACAAGTTAACATACCACTAGTACCTGTGTTTGTTTGTTTAATATTTAAAACAAAATCCAGTAAACTTCTTTTCATTTGCCTTTTCTTGTTGTATTTTTTCTCTTGTTGTTAATCAGTCAGCCAACCATAAACTCCAACAATATAATGTATAAAAATAAACATATATTGTTGCTATCATAAGCCTGTATTATCCAATTAAATACCTAAGCATTTTGTCTTTCTCGAGTTAGTTGTAAATACCTTTAAGAGGTAAACACAATCCTCTATGGTTTATACCTGTAATTTAAACAAATGTATGTGCTGTGTATTACCTAATGGTGTTTCGTAATAAATAAATAAATAAACATTGTCATAAAGAAAAAGGGTGCTGATGTTTTGAAAAATCTGTAGAGTCGCAATGATGTGTGTGTGAAAAATAGAAGTGCTAATTATTATAGGGCATATACTATCACGGTATAAATATTAAAACAATGCACAATGTGGCCCTAATTAGTGTGCGTTAAACTTTTTATACATTACTAGATTTCACTTGTAACTCCGGTCATGTAAAAATTCTTTACCTAAAATAAAGATCTAGGAAGTATCGTAAAGTTGCTGAAAAAAGTATTTTATTATTTTAGTCGATACACACATTTTATGTGACACAAATCGATTCCTTGTTTAATAAATAAAAGAAAAATAATTGTCATTTACAATATTGCTAACGATAGATAAATCATATAATGATATTTTTTATAGAACATTAAATTTAATAATCGAATCATTGACATGACTAAGTTGTTGAAATATTATAATGAAATGATAATAGTTATCTTAATATATAAAGATGATTAGTTTGTATGTTTGTACTAACTTTTAGTTCGTTACTGAGGTTAGTGTAGATTCAATTAGACTCACGCCTTTTATGCCCGAAGGGGTAGGCAGAGGAGCAACTAGTGCATCCACTTTTCACCACTATTCCTTCCCATGATGTGATAGGGGGCGAACCTATCGCTATAAAGGGCACAAATTCCAGACTTCGGGTTGATACTGAACAGAAAAATCTAATATCACTGCCCGACCCGGGGATCGAACCCAAGACCTCAGCATTGCAGTCGTACTGTAATACAACTACGCCACCATGGCACTCTACATAAAATAATATCACCAGCATCAACTTCAATAGACCACTAAATAATATTAAAGTCAAGTACCTAATCACAAGCCTTGGTGATGAAATATAAGAAACTATTCGTAGTCATCATTGCAAATATTTATTTGACAACAAATGTTTACACCAACACTATTTTATATGACGTTCTCTAAAACTTTTATAAGTTGAAATATAAAATATACATTGATTCCTTATTTCAATCTTTTGGATATCATTTCTTGTCAGTAACGTTTTGCTCATATTAAAAATTTTATTCAGGCAAAGTCGAGTAACAAAACTAGCTACACATACAATGAATATTTATATAGACAGTGAATCACTGCATAATTTATGAAACCGTGTGCATCTGATAATATTTTTCAATAGGTACTTATTTATCGTCACGTTTTTCCTTATGCCTTACATAAGACTTTGGGGTACTTATTATAATAATGTAAAACGTATTGTTCCATCGGTATGCATTCTTTTTATGTGCTGTGTTCGCGACAACCTTGCATGCAGCCTTGTAAGGCCTCTGCTTTGTCTTATTATCACCTCTTACGCGACCGCGGCTACTTGATACTTGGTTTAAAAAGTTGCAGGGTTCAATGTTACATTGTTATTAGAATACTTTACTAAGCGTACATCATAGTAGTGATGATGACTACCTTGGTGGAGGTTGTATTGCGTATGCGTTACAAGTACGATTTGCACGCTGAGGTCCTGGGTTCGAATCCCGGGTCGGGCCAAAAACATTGTGACTGGGTTTTTCTGGCTTAAAATTACCCAGTCGCTGCTCGGGGTCAGGAATTTGGCGGTGTGATACCCTCATGTATTGAAAAGCACGTAAAGCCGTTGGTCCTGCGCCTGATCTCTCTGCGTTCATGTCAGATTGCCGTCTCACCGGACTATGAGAGCGAAGGAATAGCGAGTGCACTAATTGTGTATTGCGCACACACTTGTCAACTATTTTATCTCCTGCGTACCTGGATGATCTATGTTGAGATTGGCCGCCATGGCCGAAATAGGCTAGGAGGTTTTATTTATTTTGATGTTGAAAAATTATGGGGATACAGTCCCACCTATTCTGTAACTCTTATACGACAAAAATTATCTAATTTTATAGTATACTTATATTTAAGGCGCAGCGTATTATCTATACGTCTTCCAACAATCTATATTGTGCTCAATGAGATTGTACTATGAATATGGAAACAATTTGTAACAGTTTCTTTGCTAGATAAATGTAGACATTTAGTATGAGGATTATGAGCGATTATAAATATAATATGAGTAACTAATCTGTTATACAATAATTACGTCCAAACTAAATATAACAAACGTAAAAAGTAAAAATATGTTGATGTTGATACCAGATGTCAAAACCTAAGGCATATGTATGTAAATGTAGGTATGTATATGTGTCGATAAGTATTATTTCAATACAAAGCCTACCCAACAGGCAATTGCCGTGCGTCGTATCGGATCTTGTTACAAATAAACTAGTTGGAACATGAAATTTGACCTTTGTTGTTTATATTTATAAGGTATGATATCAACCACTGATTCATATGAGTACTTTAAGCTGTGTTAATAATTAACTCAAAGAATTTATAAAAAAGAATCTATACTAATATTATTAAGCTGAAGAGTTTGTTGGTTTGTTTGTTTGAACGCGCTAATCTCAGGAACCACTGAACCGATTTTGAAAATTCTTTCACTAATAGAAAGCTACATAACTCCTGAGTGCTATAGGCTACTTTTTGTCCCGGGAAAATATTTTTGTCCCGGAAAAACTTTTTCACGCGGGCGGAGCCGCGAGCACTACTAGTATATTCTTATACCGCATGTGTTGTGTTAATATATCCAAGATAATTAGCACAAACCTGGAAAACATTAAGATATTACAAACTTATAATAACTTTTATCAAGAAGTTTAGAACTCCAGTGACCGAAAAATGCTTAAATATTAGTCTAGTCTTATTTATTTAGTTCAATTTGTATCAGTGACCCAAAATCGAACTGCGATACAAAAATACCAATGTCGTTCCTTAAAGGATGAATTCAGTAACTTCGTAATGTGGTTTAAACTTGTAACGCATGAATCCAACGAAATATAATAATATTAAGTGTTCATCTCACTAATATTATAAATGTAAATTTCCGTTAAGATGTATGGATGAATGTAAGAAGTAAGTTTGAATGAATTTTGGTATAGACAAATACCATTACTTGGATTAATACAAAGATTACTTTTTATCCCGAAAAGTAAATAGTGGGACTTTTATCAAGAAATAAGAATTTACGCGGACGGAGCCCCGAGAAACACCTAGATACGAATTGGTCGGTATAAATTCAAAAAACACTGTTTAAGACAGTTCAATGCCGACCGTCATCAAAATTCTTGGCAAATTAAGTATGATCAAATAATTGAAGCGTTATTAAACTGTTTGTCATGTATCAAAATTATTGAAGCGCCGCGCATCGTGGATAATACGAACACGGAACGTACACAGGTCCGGTGCGTTCGATTCTGCGTTTAGTCACTCGTGGGCGAGTAGACGAAAATAATTCGAACAGTAACGTGAGCGCTTCGTGCCGGTAGTATCGAGAAAGGTATTTTACCGACGTCTCTTAAATACGTTACGCAACCGACTATAATCAACGCAAAACATCTGTTCATATAAGTCAGTCACAATAAGAGTGGTTTTGGCGGCACTATTTTCGCGGTCACTATTGTGTCGGCCCATTAAGATTACGGACGTGTGAGTGTGTTAATGCGCCTCAGTTCATATTAGTTTAGCCGCGATAACAAAAGGCAAACGACGTGCATACAAATTTCCAACGGTTGGCGCGATAATTTTTCGAAAGAAATTCTGGATTTGAATTTGACGTTTGCTATCTAGTGTTGTGAACTTTGACAGTATAGTGAATTGTTTTAATTTATAGGAGGGGAAATCGATAGATTTATCGATAATCCTGTGATAAGTGTTACGACTGCTGCGAGATAATAAGTGTTTGTAATCTGTACTTGAAAGTAATCGAATTGTTTTGGAAATCGATATAATTAATTTAGTTCATGAATAAAACATACATGAACAAACACGCTACGCCCACTAGGTTAGTTTAAATACACTACCTAGTTAAATATTATTAATCGTGTGTGTGATTAAATTCTACAATTCGGACTGCATCGTTTACTTGATTTAGTGATACACTGATAAGAAGTCGCCTTTGTATTTGGTGAGTATTTATCTTTCTCTCCTCACTTTTACATTATTATTTCTTTTAGAGTTTATCTGCAGTTGAAGTAGCTTTAAATGATGATAATAATATGATGTGTATTATTTTCTTGGTAATTTTTAATATATTTTTAACAGCAACAGGTTTACAATAATAATTATTGTTTACTTCGTAATGTTTATTGAGATCCTCCTGGTGATGTCAATGTATTAAATTTTAGTACGTTAGTAGTAATGTATTAGCTACGTAAGTTGACAAATCGTCTGGTATATTTTCTTGAAACCAGCACAATTGTCATGCGCAGTTATATGCATATTATATTTACATTTATTCTGTTTTACTATTACATTTATTCTATTCCATTGGACTGCCTCGGCGGCGTAGTTGTATTACAGTACGACTGCAAAGCTGAGGTTTCGGGTTCGATCCCCGGGTCGGGCAAAGTGATATTGAGTTTTTCTATTCAGTATCAGCTCGGAGTCTGGAATTTGTGCCCGATATGGCGATAGGCTCGCCTCCTGTCACATCATGGGACGGAATAATGGCGAAAAGTTGGTGCACTAGTTGCGCCTCTGCCTACCCCTTTGGGGATAACAGGCGTGAGTGTATATGTTATTTTATTTTTTATGTGCATTTGATATACATAGTTATGTGTTATTCATGTTGCAAATTCCGTTTACAGTGGCATATCTCATACTACCAACTTAGATTCAGACAGTTGACGGCTTGATCGACGCGGAATTTATAATGCCAGACATGTTTCCATATGTATTGTAATTCTCTTTGCAAGCATGTAAGTTGATACCTGTGAAGATGTGTGGTTACCCACAGTAGGAGGTACCCCTCGCCCTGTTTATATTACTGCGGTATTGGAGCTGATAGATTGATTTTATTTATTGTGGAGGGACAAACGTAATAATTTTATTCACTTCAGGCGAAACGAATGTTTGTCGGGCTGCATTAAGCGGCACCGCGCAGGGGCGGTTGCGGACGACAACTTAGACACTTCCGTCAGAGGAAGCCCGCAGCCGTCCCTAATGCGCAGAAGAGAAAAAAAAAAAAGCCGAAACGAATGTAGATAGTAAATATTCACAGAAATTTCAATTTGCGTGTCATTTTCTACAAGTATTCTAATATTTACAAACAAGGTATGGGGTATTTGCAGCCTCACAGAAAATAGAAAATTAAAACTTATTTCTCATATTAAAAGGTCACTGACCCCAAAGCAATTTATTCCCGTTATATCTTTTATTTTATTTTATTTTTATTTTATTTTATTTGGGATAATAAACAATTATGTAATAAGACTTAAACTAATAACAATAGTAGGTATAGGTAACATGATAATTACATAACCAACACCATTATCCACCGAGTAATATTTAGAAAGTGGTACAGAGTAAAAAAGAGCGGTTATAAATTTACTATACAAGGAAAAATAAGAAAATAACTACGAGAAGTTTACATCACTCATCATAACTTTGAAAAACAGCATTAAAATTGGGTAAGAAATGATTCGGTAGGTAATTGTAATTACAACATCCAAACATTGCACAAACTTTCGAAGATATTAGTGGGAAGATGAATTATTGTAGTCTACACATAACTTATTAAGAACAGCTTTTTTAAATTTGTACAAAGACATAATAAATAGGTCCATATCGGAGAGGTGATCATTATAGCACTGCATAATACGGCGCAAGGGAGCTCGTTCTCCAGCTTTGGTTCTGCATGGCTTTGGAGCAAATGTTCGGTGTGTGTACGCATCACGAATGCGTTGAGAGCTGCTAGGAATACGTAGATAAATGTGATTAGTCAGTTGATTGCAGTCAATATAGTTCCTACAGATCTTATAAAGAAATATAGTATCTAACAATACACGTCTATTAATTAAGCTAGACAAGGAGAATTTACTCAGAAGATTATGATACGAAGACCAGGAGCGATGGCATCTATAATTGACAGAGCGAAGGTACTTTTTTTGAACTGACTCCAGTTGATCAATGTACTTAAGGTAAATAGGGTTCCATACTTGCGTAGCGTACTCCAATTGAGGTCTTATAAGTGTTTTATAGAGAGCTAAATAAGAGGTGGGTTTTTTGAAAGCCTTACAAGCCATCTTTGTTAGATGATCACGAAAAAACTATCCAATCCATTTCGGTGGGATTTCCCACGCGCACAAATTTACAGATAAAGCTTCCTACTAACTGAAATTTCCGCGAAAAGTGCAATGAACGATTAATTACAACGACCTACCCGTTCGAATGCTGTATACATTCATGTTAATTACGATAAAGATAAATCTCGTTTCGATTAAAAGTCAATGGATATCGGAATTGAAATTTAACATCTGGTAAACGCGATCGCCCTCTAACTGTAACGCGCCGTGCAGACGTTAGATCAATTTGTTGCCGAAATACATCAATACTATGAAAATTAATTGGTAAAGCAACTGTGAGTCTCACGGTAACGTGATTGTCACCAAACAGAGAGTCTGAGAGGTGCCTTTTGACTATAACGTAAAAGCCATTATTTCAGCAATTTAGTTATACCATAAAATGTTATAAATCGTCAAAGAGTATTAAAACTTTGCTGCTGCGAGACCCTTGAAAATTTTATACCTATAATAATTAGAAACAAATAAACAGTAAAGAGTGGACGATAGCCTAGTTGGGAATGGAACGGTCTGCCGAGACAATGTCCGGAGGTTCAAAACCCAAGGCACACACCTCTGACTTTTAGATATTATGTGTGTATTGTTTATCAATTATCGTTCACTTTAACGGTGTAGGAAAACATTTTGAGGAAACCTACAACCCGAGAATTCTCCATAAGAATTTCGAGGGTATGTGAAGTCTGCCAACACGCACTAGGCCAGCGTGGTAGACTAAGGCCTAACCCCTTTCAGTAGTAGAGGAGGCCCGTGCTCAGCAGTGGGCAGTATATAATACAGGGCTGGTATTATTATTATATTATTAAACAGTAAAGTATGTTCAAAAATGAACAAGGCTATCTAGTGGTAAACGGTTGAACCACTTTTAACATGACGTAGCAAATATATATATCGCAAGTTATACATTTCATACACTTTAATGGATTGTTCGATAGATTTATGGCGTAGCCCAAGTGGTATTCAAATGCCATTTGGCGTGTATTTTTAGATAATCGTTGAAGAAAAATTATTTTTAAAATATCTCATTTAATAGCAACATGCGAGTACATTTCGGGGAAGCAGTTACAAAGTCTTGTTGGACTAATTTTCTTTAATTACACCGTAGTTCTCAAGCGTGACTGTCGAGCTTGTAAATATATTTTACGACCGACTGGTGTAAATTATACGAAGGCCATAGTGCCACAGAATAAGAGAAATATTCAGCAGTTGTTTCGCAGAAACGTATGCAAATGAACTGTTATTCTTACTTAGTTTTTCTATACACTTACTAATATTGTAAATGGTAAAGAGATATTCAGCTTGTGTTAATTACCTGTTGCATTTTTGTGATTAATGCACCCTTACCTACCCACGCCGCGTAACCAATTCTGATATTTTTGATAGTAAAAATAGCTTACACCCTAATGTAGTGCATAGTCCATTATTTTTTAGCCCGGAAATTATCGTTGGATAACCACTTGCGGTCAAAAGCTGTTTACTACTATATGAATTGAAACCAGATTATTTTTGTAATCTATTTTTGAATAACTGGTTGTCTTGTTAGATGTCAGTGAACTTAGAAACTAGTTTATGAGCTCGCGAAGCACTCTAAATTCTTTAAATGGATAACGGCCATTAAAATTATTCCCGATTAGTAATAAAAAAACTTAATATCATCCAAAAAAGGGCCGGTACGATATGGCCTGGGCCATAAAATACGCCATCTGCGTATTTTTTTTAATACGATGTCCCGTGACAGTTCTTAACTTCATGACATATTCGCGTTTGCTACTCTTGTTGCGTTTGAAGCGCGTCGTCGGCGCATATAAAATACCGATGTGCATAGACCCTTAGATTCTGGTTTGGATAAACCAGACCCTTAAATTCTGGTTTGGATAAACCAGAATCTAAGGGACAGGGGATATAAATAATTATCACCTACATTTTAGTCTAAAGATTAAAAAAAAATATCATTGTACCTAGAGATAGACAAAAAGAAAATATATTTTGAGATAGAGAAAATATATTTTGTGCGAGATAGTTTTGTCTATCTAGCACAAAATATATTCATTCTTCAGACAAATCATGATAGTAATCGTGATGAAGAATTTTGTCAGTTTGTTTCAAAAACATTATCACTGTTCAATGTCCACTCTGTCACGTTAATGCTTATATTATTGTAACGTTTGGACAAGAACTAGTTCGTAAAACATATTGGGGTAATTTATGCAACCAGTGTTGTATGTATTGGACATAGAAATCGATTTAGTTTAGCACTTACCCAGGGTTACCCGGGGTTCCACTGCGTGATAATGAGGAAATTTTGAAACGACAGTTCTAAATTATTGGAGAGTTGTAGAAAATATCAAGTTAACTACTAGGGAAGATTGAAGCATTTTCCCATGTCAATTTCAAATTCAATAAATTTGAATTATCCACACCTTTGTGCGGGAGGAGGCGTTCAGTCGCGGGGAGCGTCCGGCCCTGAAGGAGGTGGAGGCCAAGAGGGCCGCCTTACGGCGAGCCGCCGTGGAGGAGTGGCGTCTCAGGCTGGAGGCCCCGTCGTGGGGGCACCGGGTCGTAGAGGCAGTGCGTCCTGTCTTTGCCGAATGGCTGGACAGGCGCCACGGTGCGGCAACATACCGCCTGACGCAGGTGCTCACCGGGCATGGCTGCTTCGGTGAGTTCCTGTTTCGGGTGGTACGGATAGAGGAGTCGGCCGTGTGTCACTATTGTGACAACTGCCCAATGGACACGGCCCAACATACGTTGGAGTGTTGTTCAGCCTGGGATGAAGAACGCAGCGCTCTCAGAACAGTCGTCGGAGAAGACCTCTCGCTGCCGGCCGTGGTCGCTTCCATGGTTGGCGGCCGGGAGGCCTGGCAGGCGGTGGCCCACTTCTGCGAGGCGGTCCTCTCGCGGAAGGAGAGTGCCGAGAGGGATCGCCAGCGCAGTGGTGATCCCTCCCGCCGCCAGACGAGACGTAGGAAGCGTCGGGTGGACGACTGACCGACGTCTCCCGCCCTGTGGATTGGGGGCGTTTGGAGAATTCCACCACGGTATCCCCTGCCTGTCGTAAAAGGCGACTAATAGGGGCCTCCGGGGGTCACGGGTGGGCGGGACGTGCCGCCCACCCATTAGTCTAGCCAACTTCTGTGACCCCCGTGATGGACATGTCCGAGGCAGCGTATCTCACGCTGCCTCGGACACCAAAAGGTGGACACGGTACGGTGTTTCGGGGGCTTCTGAGCCTCCGCAACAGGAAAAGGACCGCAATAGCGGTACGTGCAGGGGCGGTTGCGGACGACAACTTAGACGTGAGTCGGAGGAAGCCCGCAGCCGTCCCTAATGCGCCGAAGATGGCCGTTTTTAAAAAAAAAAAAAAAAACACCTTTGTAGCTTTTTGAAGAATCTGTGGTCCAGTCTAAATTAGTTCAATAGCCTGGACACACAGACATTGATTATGTTTAGTATCGTGTAGGCTGCAAAGTATTATAAACCAGCTTTTGCCCGCGGCTCCGCCCGCCTTAAAAAGTTTTTCCGGGATAAAAGTCCCGCTTTATGTTTTCCCGGGATAAAAAGTAGCCTATATGTTAATCCAGGACATACCTACCCGTGTGCCAAGTTTCATCAAAATCCGTTCAGTAGTTTTTGCGTGAAAGTGGAACAAACATCCATACATCCAAAACATTCAAAACATCCAAACATCCATACATTCATACAAACTTTCGCCTTTATAATATTAGTAGGATGAGGGAGTGTGTTTGTGTTATCAATAGATGTAATGATTTTTTGAATGTAGTTTGCGTGAAGTAATTTATGAACAATTTTTTCCCCGGTAAATATACCCGTGTGCATTTTCTTCCACGAAAAGACGCTACCGCTAGAACTATAATGTGGAAAAAGTTTACTCAAAAAGGCACTAAATTCTTAATTTTTTATATATCTCTAAGTGTAAATGGACAAGACGTTCAAAATATCTTACTTTGTGGTAGGTACAACCGATATCAGACGCGGATTTTTTGCAAAGCGTCGTATTATAATACTGGTAGAACATTCTTAAATCAAGTCCTTAATAAAAGTGCGTGAACGTGACTCGCTGCGCATATTCGCATATTCTCTCAGTACTCCGTAAGGTGATTTGAACCTCATATTGTGATAATGAACTTTTACCTTTATTCGCGAGGACATTAACATAATTTCGTGAAACGCTAATCAAATGTTAATAGTTCATTCGAATTGTTGGAATTACTTATCACAACTAAAATGTATAGTCACTTATACACATGATATTAGCAAGTACAGATAAGAAAAAAATGAAGCATTGCAATATTATTGCAACTTTTTTTTAAACGAAAATCGTATTTTTTGTCATGAAAACACAGAAATTAAAAAAATTATGTAGTTACTTCAAACTACGCTTATAATGCAATTTTATAACAATATGATTTTTAAAAGATCCCCTGAGTGGGCAAATGGCAGGCCGCAAGCGGCGCCAGTCGTGTTTAGCAAAAAGCAGGACGATGATGATTACAGTGAATTACTAGAATATCTTGTCAAAAACTTGCCTTGGTAGCGTAGTTGTATTCTACATACGGGACGACTTTTGCTCTGAAGTTCCGGGCTCGAATCCAGGGTCATAAATCCTACTAATATTATAAAGGCGAAAGTTTGTAAGAATGTCTGGATGTATGGATGTTTGCTACTCTTTCACGCAAAAACTACTGAACGGATTTCGATGAAATTTGGCACACGGGTAGGTCATGTCCTGGTCATTAACATATAGGCTACTTTTTATCCCGGGAAAATATAAAGCGGGACTTTTATCCCAGAAAAACTCATTAACGTGGGCGGAGCCGCGGGCAAAAGCTAGTATTATATCATCGGACGCAGTACATATGGCAAAATTGGGTGCCTTTAGGATACACCTCTGCTTACCCCTTGATAAAAGGCGTAAAACGTGTTTGTGTGAAGTATGTGTCAAAATAAAGTATTTGATCCGTCAACGCGATTACTTCTTTGAGATATGACTTAACTCTTAACTTTGACCACAATATCACCTTTTTAAAAACAGAATATTAATTTTTTCTTTACCTTCAGTCAGATGATTACCTCTAAGTACTTTAAGGTTAAGCCAGTCCACACCGATTCCATTGTAGAATACAATTCATGTGCAATAGAAAAAAAGTAGGTGAACGTACTAGTCTTTATTAGTAGTGTAACGAATAATCGTATTGTCATTTGCATTAGCATTAAATTATGCGAATATTTTTGGTAATGACCTTTAAAAATAATGTATATAATAACACTGCAACAGATTATATTTACAATGCATATATGATAATAACAATTATATTGTGATAATAAACTTCCAATTTTATAAAGGCACCGACATCTTAACCCTTATCTATCTTAAATATTGATAACTATCTAAAGCGCATTCGCAAGCAATCTACTAATGAATACTGATATTGCAATTTTTACCTTATTAGTTACTATTGTGCTGCTCTTATATTATTTATTCATTTTACATCAAAGCGTAAAGTATACATATACAATAGAGACTACACTAAAACAAGAAGTACAAATGGCGGTCTTATCGGAATCGGCGATTTCTTCCAGACAACCTTTGGATGGACTTAGTTAACTAGGAAAAAGAGAGCGGCCTCATTAACACAATTACAATGAACAGTATATATTTGCAGCCTTTATTTGCAGTACTCATTTTCATACTGTGTAATGTAATCCTCCTAGCCAGTTTCAGCCACGGCGGCCAATCTCAACAGAGATCAGCCAGGTACGCAGGAGATATTATAGTGCACAAGTGTGTGCGCAATACACAAGTGCACTCGTTATTCCTTCACTCTCATAGTCCGGTGAGACGGCAATCTGACATGACCGGAGAGAGATCAGGCGCAGTGCCAACGGCTTTACATGCTTTCCGAGGCACGAGGGTATCACACCGCCAACTTACTGACTCCGAGCTGCGACTGAGTGATTTTAAGATGGGAAAACCCGGCCACCATGATTTTGACCCGACCCGGGATTCGAACCCAGGACCTCAGCGCGTAAATCGTACTTGTAACGCGTACGCAGTACAACTACGCCACCGAGGCAGTCAATTCATACTGTACCTATGCCATGTATGTCAAGACTACCAAAAGAGTTAATTTGGAGCGGACGTATACCATCTGGCTCTGGAACGGAACTCAAAAAAAAAACCTACAGTAGTGAGGTGCCATTGGAGAGGATTTTTCAAAACGTGAAAAGGTTTTTACATACGATGATCGCCACTGCGTTAGACTCAAAATAAATCAAGTCTCAACTATAGCAGTAATAAAACAAGGAAACAAACTTCTATTACGGAAGAGATGTATTTCTATAGATGGTATTTAATTATGTTTACATATACCAAAAATAATCCTATGTTTATATATTAAATACATATTATTCCGTAGTCTTTTTGTCATACTGGCGCAATATAAAAACAATTGGCACCTATTTCTTAAACAGGTGTTAATATTTATGGTGTTTTGTAGCCTTGTGCTTCAATTTACCACTTATAGTACTAACCACATCGTGAATTGACTCACTGAGGCTTAAATATATCTTTTTATTTATCATTTTTAGCCTGATCTACGATCTGATAGACCGCTATGAGTCGTTGAAAGTTGGTCAAATACTGGTGGTAGTTCATTCATACGTAAGAGTCCGTCTGGGTACTGTGTAGAACGTCCCAATGCAATGTCTATTTCTTTCTAACGGCATGCTCATCTCATTATCAAAAAAAGCAGATCTATTTCAACAGGTTGGTCTGGTAAATCTTAGGGGAAGCCTATGATGGTGATTATGAAAATGTTTATCTTATTGGTTATCATATACTTACGCATATATTATAAAAAGAATTTTTTTAATTTATTTATATTTATTTATTTATTTAAGCACTTCATATACAAAATATGTATAAAGGCGGACTTAATGCCGTGGGCATTCTCTCCCAGTCAACCTTAGGGTGGTGCAGAGATTAACAAGGTAGGTGCAACAGTGGTAGGTACTTAGAGAAAATATAAACTTATAAATACACATACACAAATATAGATCCGATTCATATTACGATAAGTATAATGTATACACATAAAAAATACGGGCATAAAATACATAGCATACGTATATATGAAATCCTCCTAGCCAGTTTCGGCCACGGCGGCCAATCTCAACGGAGATCAGCCAGGTACGCAGGAGATATTATAGTGCACAAGTGTGTGCGCAATACACAGGTGCACTCGCTATTCCTTCACTCTCATAGTCCGGTGAGACGGCAATCCGACATGACCGGAGAGAAATCAGGCGCAGGACCAACGGCTTTACGTGCTTTCCGAGGCACGGGGGTATCACACCGCCAACTTCCTGACTCCGAGCTGCGACTGAGTAATTTTTAAGATGGAAAAACCCAGTCACAATATTTTTTTGCTCGACCCGGGAATCGAACCCAGGACCTCAGCGCGCAAATCGTACTCGTAAACCGTACGCAATACGACTACGCCACCGAGGCAGTCAATTCATACTGTACCTATGCCATGTATGTATACGTATATATATTAACTATATAAATGTGTGTATACTATGTATGCTATAACTATATTACACTTCCACATTTTATTTTTTAATTAAAATGTTTTGAATTATCTTTGTTACACAATCAGTGGTCTTAACGAATATCGATCGATTAATTACTATCGGAGCTGAAGAGTAAGTCGCTTCACTAAGGAAAATATAAAATGCCGTCCATAAAGTAGTCAATTATATTGTTTTCCATTCCTTGTCAATAATTATACATTTTCATAGGCATGCATATTATGTCAAAAGTTAAATAAATGGTTGGACGGAGTATAGTGGAACACTTGGCATGAGGTGTGATTGTTTTTTATGATGGCTAGACAATCACATAATATATATAGTACTACTACTTTTTAAAATCATTTACGTGCAGCTGCTGGTTTCCCGATGCGGCGATGGACTAGTTGGGAGTGGAACGAACTGCCGAGACGAATGTCCGCAGGTTCAAAACCCAAGGGCACGCACCTCTGACTTTTCTAAAAAGTTATGTGTATTATATGAATATGAAATCCTCCTAGCCAGTTTCGGCCACGGCAGCCAATCTCAACGGAGATCAGCCAGGTACGCAGCCTTTATAGTGCACAAGTGTGTGCGCAATACACAGGTCCACTCGCTATTCCTTCACTCTTATAGTCCGGTGAGACGGCGATCCGACATGACCAGAGACAGATTCGGCGCAGGACCAACGGCTTTACGTGCTTTCCGAGGCACGGGGGTATCACACCACCAAAAAAAAAAATTACTCAGTCACAGCTCGGAGTCAGGAAATCCTGACTCCGAGCTGTGACTGAGTAATTTTTTTAAGATGGAAAAACCAAACTCAGTCACAAAGTTTTTTGGCCCGACCCGGGATTCGAACCCAGGACCTCAGCGCGCAAATCGTACTCGTAACGCGTACGCAGTACAACTACGTCACCGAGGCAGTCATTATGTGTATTATCGCTTGCTTTAACAGTGAACGAAAACATTGTGAGGAAACGTGCATACCTGAGAAGTTAGCTAAGCTAAGAATAGCCAACCCGCACTAAGCCAACGTGGTGGACTAAGGCTTTAACCCTCTCATTTGTAGAGGAGGCCCGTGCTCAGCAGTGGGCAATATATAATACAGGACTGGTATGGTGGTGACTGTTTTTATCTCTGCCTTACCCCAGGTTGATTGGTAGAGAATACCTTCTGCAGTAATCCCGTATTTACATATGTATAAAGCGAAGATAAATAAATTAATAAAGTAGAAAAAAAACGTGGAAACATCGTAGTTTCATGATGCTATAATAGGCCTAGTTCATTAAACGTCATCCATAAGATGATGTTAACACGGAACTACAAACCAGTTTTAAATGTTCAGTAGCATCGTTAAGTTTTTTATGATTGATTTAAGGAAGATTT
Organism: Lapara coniferarum; assembly: GCA_949316025.1. Taxonomy (NCBI): domain Eukaryota; kingdom Metazoa; phylum Arthropoda; class Insecta; order Lepidoptera; family Sphingidae; genus Lapara; species Lapara coniferarum. Next base: position 5,623,422 of record OX438920.1, read on the forward strand.
ATTTTGATAATAATTATCAAAATATTTATGATGATATGTCATTTGATTATGCTGTCATCATTGCAGAGACATCAACTTAAACTTACTGCGAGTGCTCTCCTCTTAGATATGACACTTGTGTATTAAAAATGCAGTGTGAATACAACATATTTTGTCTAAAACGGCGAACCAGATGAATAAAGTTTATTATAGATAAGAAATTAATTATGAATGTTTTGTTACATTAACAACATATTTATCGGCCAATTTATTATAAAAAATTAATAACAAGCACGACGTTGCTTTTGATGTTATCATCAACACTACGATGTTATAATTTAATTACACATTATTTGTTTACACATTTATTTGGATAAAGATTAATATTATGACGTTGATACAACTCTTAACAAATAATGCATTAATTCCGACCAAATTTGATTACCATAAAAACGGTTCTAGTGAGTTAATCTTAAAAGATAGACACATACTATCGCGGACATTTTTTTAGATCATTTTAAGAGGAATAATTCTTTCATACATATATTTTTTGTATCTTGAACCGTTTTCGCAGTGCACGCAATGAAAGCCCTCAAGGATGAATAATTTTCCCCGCTTTTTTCACATTTTCCATTATTTCTTCGCTCCTAATAGTAGCATCGTGATGTTATATAGCCTATAGCCTTCCTCGATAAATGGTCTATTTAACACAAAAAGAATTTTTCAGTTCACACCAGTAGTTCCTGAGATTAGCGCGTTCAAACAAACAAACAAACAAACTCTTCAGCTTTATAATATTAGTATAGATGTTTGTCACACACACACACACACGTACACACACACACACACACACACACACACACACACACACACACACTCAAGCCTGTTATCCCCGAAGGGGCAGGCAGAGGCGCAACTAGTGCACCCACTTTTCGCCGTTATTCCGTCCCATGATGTGATAGGCGGTGAGCCTATCGCCATATGTTTGTCAGTCTCCTAATATCCTTCATCTACCGAAACACCTTAGCATACCCTTCTCAATTTCGTCACCACACCTTCTGTCACTCCACACATGTCCATCGCTATAGTATTCCGCAGTCTATGACTCCCAGTTACATCCCACACTTTTTTTTTTAATTTTAACGTCATCATTTCCCAACATGCTCCTTGATAAAAAAAAACACGTTTATAATGTTAGAACTTTGTCTATACAAATATTAAAAATCCAAATAATTTTCATCGATTGATACGTTTCTTACAAACATACAAACATCTTGACAAACATACAAACAAACAAACATTTGCCTTGAGTGCCAGTACTATAAAAAATATTATAGCTAAATAATATGCACATAACATAATATTATAGCGACGAGTGAATTCGTCACGAGTCATTATTGTTTAATCTACCGGATCTCGTATGACGTCACCGTAGATGATTTAACAATTTTTACACATAATTAACATACGATAGAGATATAATGTTACTGTTAATTAAAACAATAATTTAAATCACAATCAAATAACAGGAAGAAGGTTTGGTCCTAACAACTTGAATACTTATATGCTAATGGTTTATAATAGGTACCTACATTCCGCTCGTTTAAATGTTTTAGATCGATTTTGCGTGCGAAACTGATTAGATAATAAAATATATTTACATACATGGGCATATAGACTTAAAGAAGATCAAGGTAGGGCATTTAAATTTAAAACGACCCAATTGGTAACTCATAAAAATGCCAGCCTTGTTTAAAAGTCAAAAGTCAAAATAATCTTTAATTATATAGTATACTAGAAGCGCTCGCGGCTCCGCCCGTGTGAAAAGGTTTTTCCGGGACAAAAATATTTTCCCGGGATAAAAAGCCTAGTAGCCTATAGCACTCAGGAGTTATGTAGCTTCCTATTAGTGAAAGAATTTTCAAAATCGGTTCAATAGTTCCTGAGATTAGCGCGTTCAAACAAACAAACTCTTCAGCTTTATAATATTAGTATAGATTTTCCAAGTTCTTGCCAATCGTCATGACCCTACCACCGCGTCGGAACGTGTAATTGCTGTAAATAAGAAGCGGCCCAAGAAATTCCCTCAGCAACATAATCTGTGAAGAAAGTTAAAGTAGTACTGTTCCATTGCTGGTCTCGGGCCTTATGTCTCAATCTCTACAATATTTATTTAAAGATTTTATTTGAAAGCGTAGCCTTTAACCCTTTGTTTGATTTTCAAACCTTTACTAATAGACTACAGTTTTACGAGTGTAACACTCGTATTATAGATAACTAGCTTTTGCCCGCGGCTCCGCCCGCATTAAAAAGTTTTTCCGGGATAAAAGTCCCGATTTATATTTTCCCGTGATAAATAGTAGCCTACGTGTTGATCCAGGACATGATCTACCCTTGTGTCAAATTTCATCGAAATCTGATTAGTAGTTTTTGCGTGAAAGAGGAGCCAACATCCATACTTTCTTACAAACTTTCGCATTTATAATATTAGCAGGATTTCATCCTTGATGACTCGCGCTACCAATTTTTAAGCGGAGATTTCGCGGTTTAAGAGGATTTTGATTATTCAACGTAGTGTGCACTCACAGGTATTTAGTGTGTATTAATAGAACTAAACCATAAGCTTAAGTTTGCCCACTTGGACTGTAAGCGATTAGGAAATTTAGTGAGGCACGTCATCGTTGATGTCATGATCTATACCTACTACTAGACAAAAGTGCTTTAGTTTTACTCCGGGAATGAATATTCACCCAGGCGAAGCCACAAAAAGTCTAGTTACATTATTTATTACTGTTTTTTTAGGCCGTGTCTCGGTTCTTACATATCAATCATAATAATAAAATTGTGGCAAATTATTATAGGTATAGTTGTATGTGACAGGTATATATGACAGCCTTAAACGAATGTAAATGCAAATAAACACTAAAATATTATGTATGAATTAAAAAGTCGTTATTAAGCAACGTCCTCCTATCAACGTACCCTTAGGGTACATTTATTTGGGGCTGACAGTACCGAGTTTATAAGTGTCATTTTACACTTAATTTTAGGCATTTTAGTTTATATTTTTGTCGCTACTATAAAATAAATCAATGGTTATTTTAATGTGATTTTAAATACATTAAAAAGATGAGACAAGTAAGTTGCTCGTCCGATGGTACACGCTCCGGTCTTTAAAATAGTGGTAAAGCCGCTGAAACCTTTGAATTAAAAATTACCTAATACTGAGCAACGCTTATCATTGCTCTGCTTGCGGTGTTTTATGAGACAATAGGAAACGTGCACGTCGTAAGCTCTGCCATCTGGTGGCGCAATCTGACTCCTTTTAAGCACATCAATATATTTTGGCATTGACGAAGAATATTCAATAAATGGATGAAAAATTACATTTAATTTGTTGATAATGTATTGCTGTGTATCTGGATGCTCCAAAACATAAAAATAAACAAATGAAATGGTTGAAATTCTATTATGTTCCCTAGAGGTACTTACAATCCATGGTTATGAAAAAATCGACAAAAACAATAAAAGCTGTATAAAAGATACATAGTTATGAGTTCCAAAAGCATTTGGAAATGTCTCATTACGTAATTTATAAAAATAAAGATGCTTAGAACATAATATTCAATACAACAAAAAAAATCTATAATTAAGGGAACATAATATTGCTTAAATAACTAGCTCCAATGTAAAAACGACATATTCTGGACACGCTGGGTGTCAATAATATTCGGCCGAGACATATTTTATCATTTTTGTCATATTAAGAGAATATAATAAACTAGCTTTTGCCCGCGGCTCCGCCCGCGTTAAAAAGTTTTTCCGGGATAAAAGTCCCGCTTTATGTTTTCCCGGGATAAAAAGTAGCCTATATGTTAATCCAGGACATGATGTACCCGTGTGCCAAATTTCATCGAAATCCGTTCAGTAGTTTTTGCGTGAAAGAGGAACAAACATCCATACATCCATACATCCAAACATCCATACATCCAAACATCCAAACATCCATACATTCTTACAAACTTTCGCCTTTATAATATTAATAGGATTTTGTCATATTAAGAGAATATAATAAACTAGCTTTTGCCCGCGGCTCCGCCCGCGTTAAAAAGTTTTTCCGGGATAAAAGTCCCGCTTTATGTTTTCCCGGGATAAAAAGTAGCCTATATGTTAATCCAGGACATGATGTACCCGTGTGCCAAATTTCATCGAAATCCGTTCAGTAGTTTTTGCGTGAAAGAGGAACAAACATCCATACATCCATACATCCAAACATCCATACATCCAAACATCCAAACATCCATACATTCTTACAAACTTTCGCCTTTATAATATTAATAGGATTTTGTCATATTAAGAGAATATAATAAACTAGCTTTTGCCCGCGGCTCCGCCCGCGTTAAAAAGTTTTTCCGGGATAAAAGTCCCGCTTTATGTTTTCCCGGGATAAAAAGTAGCCTATATGTTAATCCAGGACATGATGTACCCGTGTGCCAAATTTCATCGAAATCCGTTCAGTAGTTTTTGCGTGAAAGAGGAACAAACATCCATACATCCATACATCCAAACATCCATACATCCAAACATCCAAACATCCATACATTCTTACAAACTTTCGCCTTTATAATATTAATAGGATTTTGTCATATTAAGAGAATATAATAAACTAGCTTTTGCCCGCGGCTCCGCCCGCGTTAAAAAGTTTTTCCGGGATAAAAGTCCCGCTTTATGTTTTCCCGGGATAAAAAGTAGCCTATATGTTAATCCAGGACATGATGTACCCGTGTGCCAAATTTCATCGAAATCCGTTCAGTAGTTTTTGCGTGAAAGAGGAACAAACATCCATACATCCATACATCCAAACATCCATACATCCAAACATCCAAACATCCATACATTCTTACAAACTTTCGCCTTTATAATATTAATAGGATTAATAGGATTAATTATTGTTCTAAAAAGTTTCTTTTTTTATCCACATGTGGCTCTTGTTTCGATTTTGTGCTTATTCGTATTCAAATTATAAGCTGTTATTCCACAATGCTGCTTCGATAAAATAAGTAGATGAGACGTAAGTGCTTACCGTTGTGGAGTTTCGGATATCCGAATCCTATTATGGGTTTTCCTACATAATTATGTAGTAAAAAGTGGGACCTACTAATATCTAGCTAAAACACTGCGCTCATGTTCTTCAATACCGTTAAGAGATGGCGCTGCTGATACAGGCTGGTACATTAAAGTTATACGTTAATTGACCTCTGTCGTGAAACATAGCAACTGTAATATGTCTAGACTAAATATCGTTCCGCTACTAGCCAACAGATGGCGCTGTTAAATATTTGTGTAAAATTAACCATATTTTCGTATAGAATAAATGATATTCAATAAAAATAGTTTTATTCAACTATTTTATGAATATTTAAAGTATGTTATGTATGTTTATCATTACAAATAATTCGCATTGCTATTGTGGCTTACAATCATACGCAAAATTATATTATTAGGTAGAAGGTTTTTCTTATTGGTTTGGGATTTTAACTATTGCAATGAGGTTTAGTATATTGTTCCCTTATATTCATAGTATCTTTATGATGAAGAAATTGTATCAGAAAAAAATAGTTGGCTTTTACTATTTTTAATTCGATAACAGATGTCGCTGTAGGCCTCATTTGTCTGAAGCAATTTCCTCAATTATAATTTAGTATTGAGATTTGAAGTTTCATTTGCACAGTTTAATGTTATTATCTGTGGTTGGAGTTGTTAGATTTGTTGTTTTCTATTTCTTTAATTTATGTTTTAAATACGTTTTAGTATTGAGCCTCAAAGGTAGATAGGAGCTCAATTAGTGCACCCAGAGTAATATTGTTCTTATATAAATATTATGTCGGGCAAATTAGATAACTTATTTTTCATCAAATAAATATAATACATATATATTATACATGTATTGTGGTCCAACCCGGGAATCGAACCTAGTACGAAATTAGTTTCACACATGAAGCGACTTCATTATTGCATTACATGAAAAATTTCCTGATAATTATTGATGACCCAAATCAATGTTGTATATTCCGTACTAACTATTAACGTAGCGTACCTACAATATCAAATCATTTGCAACAACTAATTTTAACATTACGTAAAGATTGAAGACAATTATTCCTATCTATGAGACATTAATTAAATATTGCAATTTATATTAACAGTTTGGAATCTTTATGTGACTCAAGCCATTCACATTAATAGAAAGATCCCATTCAGCATGGCTTCTTAGTATCGTGATGAAACCGTCGTAATATCGTAAAACCCCGCTTGACGGCGTCGACGCCGCGCGGTTCGTGGGAGATGACGTCAGCGAGTGACGCTAGCGGGTGACGTAGAGTGACGTCGAGTAACACGCCGCGCTAAGGTCACTGCATGTGGTAAGCGGAGCGTATTATACCTAGTCCGACAATGCTGTCACGTTACATAATTTATTTATTCAGTGGTTGCGGCTAATGTGTGGGTTTCTGTGCTTCGAAGATTTTTTAAAATAGATTTTTCTATTGTTGCCCATAGACAGAAATTGGTTTCTTCGGTTATTTTCATTGCGTTTCGTAAGTAATGTATAAATAATATTACAAAATAAATTATTTTATGTATTACAAAATAAACAGAACTTGATTACATGGCAAATAAATGGTTTATATTCATTAATTTATAAATAATTTATCATCTATATATCTATTATATAAAAATGAATCCCTATTTTCCTTGGTCACGGCATCACGCGTGAACGGCTGGACTGATTTTGTTATTTCTTTTTTTGATGTGTTTATTATTGTCAGGAGAACGTTCTTATGAAAGAAAAAAAAAAGAAAATTGCGCGGAAAAACGGCTGGACCGATTTTAATGAAATTTTTTTGCGTGTCTTCAGGTGGATTCCAGAATGGTTTAGACTCGGGTTCTAGGATTTTGTTTCCTTTTTAGGGCAGGACAACGTCTGTCGGGGCCGCTAGTTCAACAATAAATATATTACCTAAATCTTTAAGCAATGGTATCCTGGAAAGTAGGTAGACAACTTGCTAAAGATCGTAGGAACACGCTGAATGCAGGCCGTTTGTGATAGGTCCATCTCGAAATATTTAGGGGAGGCCTATGTTCAACAGTCAACTTTATGTGGCTGATGATTATGATGATTATAGAGTGATTATTTATGGATGTTAAAATCAAGTCACAAGTGATTTGACTTGTGACTGTTGTCAAGACAACAGTAACTCACTTGCCTTTCCTAGACTAAAAAAAGTTGAAATTATGTCTATTTTATAATCTGTTAAATAAAATACATTTTCCTGTATTCTGTTACGTTTAATCTTATGTAACGCATAGGTTATTTTTAGCCTTTGTTACTGGCTTGCGCATATTGTATCTGTATGAGGATAAAAATATACCAACTGGTATAAATATAGAACCGACCCACTTCCTCAACAGTCTTCTTACATCGTCATAGCACCTCCAATTGTGTATATAATAAAATGACATGAGTGTGAAAGAAAACAAGTGTTTTTCCTTGGGGCCGAGTTTTTAAACCTCGAAGTGATCCATCAAGTAAATAATGATTTGGCGGAATATGAAAATTAGGGCATGTTTCACTATATCTGTGTAAACACAACGTCGAATACAGGGAGCATCCCGAACTACAGGGGGCAGCACAAAATGGACGCAGGAGCCACATATGTATAAAAAAAGAAACATTTAGACCAATAATTCATTTATTATATTCTTTTAATATGATAAAAAGTGTTCCAGCCGAATATTATTGATACCCAGCGTGACCAGTATGTTTTTTTTTTACATTTGAGCTAGTTAAATAAGCAAAATTAGGAGGTTATGTTTCCTTAATTACAGATTTTTTGTATTGAATATTATGTTCTAAACATCTTTACTTTTTAAATTACGTAATGAGACGTTTCCAATGCTTACGGAACTCATAACTACGTATGTTTTATACAGCTTTTATTATTGTTGTCGATTTTCACATGACCATGGAATGTAAGTAATTAGGACCTATTTTTGCCAACATCATAGAATTTTACACCATTTGATTTGTTAATTATTATGTTTTGGAGCATTCAGATACACAGCAATACATTATCAACAAGTGAAATGTTATTTAGCATCATTTTAATACGAATATTTTTCATCAATGCCAAATAACAATGTGCTGAAACGGATTCAGATTGCGCCACCAGATTGCAGAGCTTACGACGTGCGCCTTCCCTATAATATATTATGGTGATCAAGTAAAAATGTCAAGCACGCAGATATATAGTAGGTAAACAAAAGATATATTATATTACGCCGGCGAATAACATTTATTTGAAAACGGAGTGAAAATCCTATGAATAACTTTTATCCGAAAAAAAAACCGTTCGTATATTTGTTAATTTGCAGTGCTTGTTAATCCAAGTTCTGTGCTTAATTGTTATTGAGGGGCAGGTGCTGCACTTACTCGTAGTGCGCGAATTGCAGCTTTCGTCACTTAATTGTATAAAAATAATAAATGTAGAGAACTTTATGATACAGATATTTTTTTACATATAGTGCCATTATGAAAAATAAATTCTTAGACATATCGAAACTTATGAGATAAAGTAGCAACTCTAAACTCCATTCTTTTGAGAAAATTCTGGTATCTCTACAAACAATGATTACTTAATTAAGTCGGAGTACATATGTGAGCCGTTTCTAGCTATGTATTAGAAGGAAATGTTTAAATAAATATTGAGTTTTTGTTTGTTTCTTTGGTTGAACGCGCCAACATCAGAAACTACTGAACCAATTTTGAAAATTCTTTCACTAACAGGCAGCTACATTACTGCCGAGTGTTATAGACATCTTTTTATTCCAGGAAATATTTTTTCCCGGAAAAAAATTTTCATGCGAGCGGAACCGAGAGCATTATTAGTGTCTAAATAACGAAGGATATAAAAATTACTAGTTCTGGCTTGAAAATATAACAGCTCTGTATCTTTGCGCGGATGTAACTATCGAATGAGATATTTTCTCAGTAATAGAAAACAGCGTGTTGAATTGCGGCTCGCAGATGGTAACTTCCGATTATCTCAGATCTACATATATTTTTTGACTTGTATTGTGCAGATATAGAGCTTTATTTTTTTTTGTTGCTTTGAATGACGAGACGAGCATGCCGTTCGCCTGATGGTAAGCGATACGACCAACCATAAACAGTAGCAACACCATCCAGCACCGATCGATCATCACCTACGGAGCTGTTGTCTGGTGGCCTAGAACCAAACTAACCACAGCAAAAACCAAACTGCAGCACTTCCAGAGACTAGCTTGTACAGCTATAACAGGCTGCATGAAAATCACACCCACGGCAGCTTTAGAGGTCCTGCTGGGGCTAGTGCCCTTGGATCTATTTATCCAACAAAAGGCTGCCTCAGCAGCAATAAGACTGAAGACACTCAAGCTCTGGGGTACAGCTAATGGTGCCCACGCCGTAATCCTGGAAGAAGCCATCAACTATCAACCATTGATGGCTGCTCCCACCGACAGGGTATCCAAACAACACATCTTCAGCAAAAGCTACACTGTCCAGCTGACCGAAGAACAACATGACTGGTCTGATAAATACGAACTGCGCATATACACCGATGGCTCAAAGACAAGGACAGGATCGGGAGCAGGAGTGTTTTCACCAGAACTGAACGTCAAGATATCAATGGCCTTGGGCGAATACAGTTCCATCTATCAATGCGAATGTGTCGCCATCACACAGGCTGCCAAAGCAGTGGAAAAGCGGCGCCTTACAGGCTATAAAATACGTATTGTATCCGATAGCGCTGCGGTATTACGAGCCCTAGACAGCAAGATTATCCAATCAGGGCTCATACTAGAGTGCCACCAGGCACTGGAGGGTATAGGAAAAACAAATTCAGTTACCCTACAGTGGATAAAGGGGCACAGTGGCTCTCTAGGCAACGACGCAGCTGATGAGCTGGCCAAAAGAGGGTCAGATCAGGTATTAATGGGTCCTAACCCAATAATGCCGCTGCCCTTCAACCAGCTGAGAACATGGCTGCGACACAGAACGCTAAACCAACACGCGGATCAATGGGCAAATATCAGTACATGTAGACAATCCCGGGAAGCTGTGCCACACCCGGATCGACGTCTCACTAAACGTCTCCTATCTCTGGATAGGGCATCCCTACGCATAGTTGTAGGCACCATTACTGGACATTGCCCACTAAACAAACATTTATATGTTTTAGGTATGACTGACAGCCCCCTATGTAGGGGATGTCTGTTGGTCGATGAAACAGCTGCCCACGTCATCCTGGAATGCGAAGGTGTAGCTGCGCAACGGGCAGAAATCCTCGACTCACCGGGGTCACTCCGAGAAGCCTGTGGAGATACCAGGAAGATCCTGCGCTTCTGGTCGGAGTTAGGCTGGCTTGTCCTATAGCTGGCACGCATATCACGCACAATGGCCCGATATTTTACGGGCTAAGTGCGGGAAAAGGAGCCCATAACCATAAACCATAAACCAAACCATCCAGCACCTTGAGTTGCAAATCTATACATATAAACAAAATTGGAGTGTCTGTTTGTAATATTTAAATAACCGTTTTTTACCACATGTATATGAGTATATATACGGTACATGCACCAAAATAACATTTCTTACAATTTTTGTCTGTCTGTCTGTCTTTCTGTCTGTCTGTTTGTTCCAGCTAATCTCTGAAACGGCTGGACCGATTTTGACGGGACTTTTATTGGCAGGTAGCTGACGTAATAAGGAATAACTTAGGCTACGTTTTATCCCGGGAAAATATAAAGCGGGACTTTTATCCCGGAAAAACTTTTCCACGCGAGCTGTATAGATAGATGTATAGAAAAATGTATAGATATGTATAGAAAGATGTATAGATATGTATACCGGGTGGAAGGGAAACGCTCTCTATACCGGAACGGTAAGAGAGAAGAACCATAACATTAACGAAAAACTATATTCATTTGCAAAGCTAAGCGATAATACTTACGATTTTAGTATTTCCGTAATTCATGCGCGCGCAATGTAAAGCGTACATAAAACTTGGCGGCCGCCGCGCTGATCCGGCACCGGCCCGCGGTCGTTAACCCGTCAGCTGATGTACGTGTTTCATTACGATTTTTTTGAAATATTGACATTTTTTACTATGTTTTTCTGAATAATAATTTGATTTATCTATCCATACGTGAAGCTGTACATAAATTTGAGAAAATCCTACTAAAATTGTAACAATGCGATCGCGATTTTTTTAGTGCCATCACGTCAGGAATCACCAATACTATCACCTGTATTCGTTTCCGAGAGCGTTTCCCTTCCACCCGGTAGATATTCGGTACATACACCAAAATAATCTTTTTTACAATTTTTGTCTGCCTGTTTGTTTCGGCTAATCTCTGAAATGGCTGGACTGATTTTGACGGGACTTTTTTTGGCAGGTATCTGATGTAATAAAGAGTAACTAAGGCTACGTTTATTTTACAAAAAATATTTTATTTAAAAAAAATAATGTTGCAATGTCCAAGTACTGTCCAGTACCACGTGCAGCTCACGCGCATGCCACCACTGGGCCATCACGTCGGTCGCGTCCCGCCACTTCTTCCACCAACGAATTAATATCACAAAGGCTGCCTATCCCGCGGGCTTAGAACGCGCGAGTGGGCTATTGCTGATGGTTGTGTCCCAACGAGATTTTTTTTTTTTGTTGACGCGGAGAAAGTTAATTATTACTACCGCCCAGCGTTCAAGGGGAACGACTGAGTGGTTATGTTGGGTTCACCGTGCCTTACGACCCGACGTTGAGCCGCCCGGAGCAAATTGCGGTCCATCTCCTGTTGTTGGGGGGGCTCAAAAGCCCCCGTACGCCGTAGGACGCCCTCGGCGTCAAAGGCAGCGTGAGGCCTAACCGCCACGCTGCCGTCCATCACGGGGGTCACAAAAGATGGCTAGACTAATAGGTGGACGGCCCCTCCCGCCCACCCGTGACCCCCGGAGGCCCCTATTAGTCGCCTTTTACGACAGGCAGGGGATACCGTGGTGGAATTCTCCAAACGCCCCTAATCCACAAGGCGGAACAACTTAATTTAGAAATTGATTTCCAGTGCTTATATCACACTTTTGATTGAGAGTTTGATTTGATTGATAGATATCCTACTAATATTATAAACGCGAAAGTTTGTAAGTGTGTATGGATGTATGGATGTCTGGATGTTTGTTACTCTTTCACGCAAAAACTACTAACCTATGCGGGCGGAGCCGCGGGCAAAAGCTAGTACTTTATAGAATTAGGTCATTCTTGTCTGTTAAGTTATGCATGCAACTCGTTGAAGCATAGTCATTGTCTGGGCTCAATTACGCAGATGGATTGCGATTGCTGGCCCGCACGATTCGGCTTATACAGAGAGTGCAGAACGCCAGTGTCCGTTTCTGTTTCTTTATCCCTCTGAGATCCCATGTGACATACTACATCAATCAGCACTCATTGTTAAAAATGGAGTTGCGTGCCAAATTGCATCTTGCATTTCTTCTTTTTGGGGTTATCAAATACAAGGAACCTTCGTACTTGTACAATATAAGCTAATAATAAGCTTCAGTGGATATCGGGCGACAGACATGGCTCACGTAGGCAATGTTCAACAACTATTAGAATGCATATAATCGTTTTCTATGAAACGGTTGGTGGCGGGTATCCATCAGTTATCCCAAGGAAGATTGGTACCGGTTGGTCATTTGAGGAAAATTAATAATGGAGTGATCATTCATAATGGGATAATGAGAATTTATTACGAAAAACTGTTGAATCAGAATATTATTTTGCCTCTGTCCTTGTGGGATAGGCAGAGCTGAAACAACTGCGTCTCAAAGCCTGCCTGATATTCGTGAAAATCGTGCCTGATATTATTTAGGCAATCCCTGAGTTGCGTCTCAGCGTAATCCATAAATGTATAAGGCCGTTAATATAACATTATTTTTATGTAATAATAAGCCATATATTTTGAGTAAGGTGTACAGTTTGCGAAGTTACGGCTTGTAGAGTTAGAAGCTTGGCTCTACATGAGTTCTGATAATCTGGTCTTGGCAACATTTAACATGAAAATGTTTTTTATGGGATTAATTTTAATACAAAACGAATACGTAGTCATTAACTTTCAGAAAGAAATGTGGAAAATCCGACACCACTTCCGAACTGTGTGACAATTGGTTTATTAAAGTTTACAAACCGCGTAAAGCAAATTTCTCAGCAATAGTGAAAGGTGTTATTTTTGTGAAAAAAAAAAGTTTTTGTTCAACCGCGGAATTTCTGTAAAGCCCTCACTTGACCTCAACCTTTAGAATCGACCTTCGGAATTGATAAAAGGGTCGCTGGGGACTTACCGTGCCTTTGCGTAGATAGTTCTGTGAAAGCTGGTTTTCCGCATTCGATAGACATGCAATATTTTGTTAACATACATACATATACATATACACTCACGCCTGTTATCCCCGAAGGGGTAGGTACAGGCGCAACTAGTGCACCCACTTTTCGTCGTTATTCCGTCCCATGATATGATAGGGGGCGAGCCTATTTTGTTAACTTAATTATTATTATGTTAGTGGACGATAGCCGTGTTGGGAACGGTCTGCAGAGACAATGTCCGGAGGTTCAAAACCCAATGCACACACTGCCGACTTTTTGAAGTTACGTGTGTATTATTTATCAATTATTCTTCACTTGAATGGTGAAGGAAAACATCGTGAGGAGACCTACATACTTGAAAATTTTCCCTACGAATTTCCAAGGTATGTGAAGTCTGCCAAGCCGCAATAATTATGCGAGCGTGGTGGACTAAGGCTTAGGCCTTACTAAGGTACTGCTTATGTAGAGGAGGCTTGTGCCCAGCAGTGGGCAGTATAATACAGGGCTGATTGCATTGCATTGTATAGTTATTCAAAATTACTTGTAACAAATCTTTGTCCGTATTACGTTTTAGTAAAGGCGATATTATAAACTTATAAAGGCGAAATTTTGTGATGATGTTTGAATGTTCATTTGAGGTAAACATTTAAATTGCCCAATAGATTTGGGTGAAATTAGCTGCATAGACAGGCTAATTATGATTAAAAAAACATAATATTAAAGGTGTACCTACTTTTAATTATGGGACTATCATGCCTGAAACGACTTTTATGGACTCAGGCAAAATCATGAGTAAAATAAAATAAAATTTTATTTTTATTTTATATACAGTTTATAATTTATATATTATATGTATTTTAATTTAAAATAGGTACTTGCGGTTTTCATGAAACTCTTCATAATGTTTCATATTAATTTATTCAGGATTGTATGATTTGCTGAGTCAAATTCGTGAGTCAATAAAGTATGTAATTAAAACACATTAATGAACAAGAATAAAGTGTGTAATTAAAACACATTAATGATCTAGGGAAAATTTTCAATTATTACGTTGTCGTGAAATTGATGAATCAGAACTACTTCAATTTATTATGCATGCATCGTAGGAAGAAACGCAATGGAATCGTTCACAATAATTTCCCGTTAAGTTAAGTATTTTGCCGTTAGAGAAATACCTTTTCTTTTGTTACCACCACTACCACCTATCCTTCGTGGACGGCGACGAGGGGACCAGGTCGCCAAAGAACAACGGACAAATATTTAGGGCAGTCTAAGGCTCAAGAGGAATGCAGCACACAGGAACGCAAGATACTTCGTCTTCAGGCGGAAAAGGAAATGGCTGAGCGAATGCGATACTTCTTTAAATCAACTGTTCCGACAAGGGAAAAAGTTATTCTCCGAGAAGATGTGAGACAGTGTTGCCGGATGATGAAGGTATCACCCAAAAATCAGGTGACCTAAACAGTACGAGCCAAGAAGACCACAATAACGTCCATGACACCATGGTAAAGTTGGTGGATTAATCACCCACGCCCTCCTTTATAACGTCCCCGTCGTCAGGCTTGCACCCTCCGACCTCCTCCCCTCCGGCTCCAGATTCTGGGAAAAGCAGGCAACCCCGTCAGTACTGAATTTGGTTTAATAAAAGTTTCCATGAAGAGTGCCACGAGTATAGAGGAAATACAGCGTCTACATAGGCAGAGCTTTACCAGCGTAAGCCTAACATGACCCGCACAGTGTCCGCCAGTACTCTGGCGGCGGTCGCACTAAAGACCGACCTGCCCATCGGCCATGCATCCCCTCGCGGTGCGCCGCTGCTTAGGATTCGGGGTGACTTTTTATAGAGGTTTCTCCCTCGCGGTCAGGACGGTTAAGGCAGGACCCTCGATCTGGAAGGAGCGCGAGACATAACCACGACCCACATACCGGATTACGATCCATGACAATGGGAGGGAAAGGGTCCTACCCACTGCCGGCTCGGGGGGGAGGGGGGGGGGGCTCGCCGAGCCCGTCTTCCCCCCAGGATAGAACCAGAAATCAGCCCAAGAAACGGGCCCGTAACAAAACGACATAAGAACAATACCTAATTGTATTCAATTGATTTATTGATCACATGGTCACGGGACATGTGAATGGGTTCTTCCTATATGAGATTTCCAAGCGTTGTCATTTGTGATAATGCAATGTATCGATAAAACATTATGTTGCGCTTAATAAATAAAAATAATTATAGTTCATTGATCTCATATATTTCGAGCTCGGTAGCTGTTGACTGGTTTGATAAGTAATAAAAAAAATGTACTTGCGTGCAAAAAAAGGGGCCCACGTCGCAGGATTACACTTGAAATCTAATTTGAATTGGAATGGAGAAATAAAAATGATGAAAATAACCATTAATACTTTGCGATAGAAAAAAAAATCAGGATCTTTATACAAATAATATTGTGCTTTTATTTGTTTTTTTTTTAATCAATGACACAGGTTTCAAACGCAAAGTAGTAATTTTGCTAAATATGTGTATTCGAAGTTTTTAGAGGTGACAGTAAAATACCGATAATTTATTTTTATAATTCTTCAGTGGCTTGCAATGCTGCCTCTAGCCTTTACTATAGTTCACATCCTGCTTTTCATTTAAGCTTAACATTGAATATCTGTGGATGGAGCCCACTCCTTTTGTCTAGGTGCCCTTAGTTCCTGGGGTGTTTTAATAATAATTATTGTCCTTACTTATTACAGTATTATAAGTTACTAGGCGTTGCTCGCGGCCTTGCCCGCATAGAAAAGCCTTTCTCGCTACAAAAGTCCGTAAAACAGAATACGATGCCAGCGCCATCTACCTAAAGAACCGGATTGAAAATTCCATTATTTCCCATGGGGGAAAATTACCGGGATATAAGGACCATATGTATTAATCCAGGACATGAACTACCCGTGTGCCAAATTTCATCCAAATTCGATTACTTCTAAAAAACATACAAACATTTTCATAAACTTTTTCATTTATAACATCAATAAGATTAATCATTAATCCGCTATCCAAATTTACATATGAAAAATACGGCGTGGGTTGATATTTTTGCATGCAAGTATATAGGTATTTTTGATTTAGATAAATAATCTTCTATGTTATTGTGGTTATGGAATGTGTAGGAGGCAAACCACGAAAAATGTTCTTTTAAGTGATACCAATAATATAATTATTGTTTACATACTAAAGCCCGCAATTGTTCCATTTCCGCATTGCTAAATAATTATATTAAGAAATGTTTTCTATACGACATATGGATTTTTATATACGTATCAACCTTAGACCACACTATAGGTGCATGTATACTAGTTATTGTATGTTACCTTTTCTGTTAGACTTGGACTACCTAACCCATAAGTAGGACATCTAATGATAAATTCCACAGCTCATAAAACTACAAGAACAGTTAATTATGCGATTCTAGCCTTAACACAATGGAATAGGAACACAAATATTGTTTGGACCTCCGGAAAAGTCACTGGCCACGAAATCCTACAAAAAACTATTTCATGTTTATTCTTATGCAGTGATACTTAAGTGCTCCAGGAGATACCAGCCTTTCGTACTGTAGACTAATGTGCCTACAGTTCAGATAGTACATTTTAGATTTCATTTAATTTTATGACTTTTTTTCGAACCATTTGTTTAAGTGTCAGAGGCGGCTGCAGTGTTGTCAGTAAAGAATAGATATTTGTGATTCAACCCTGAGTATTTATAATATACATGTAACCATTATTGTTGCCTTCAAAATAAGTATGTAATATTTCACTACTAAATAACTGGGAAAAACGTAACATTTCAGTGCATGTGATATTTTTTATCGCATTGAATGACGAGATGAACATGCCGTTCGCCTGATGGTAATCGATACGACCACCCATAAACAGTAGAAACAGCATCCAGCACCTTGAGTTACAAAGTACTGTGTGGCATTCCACTGCGCTCGTCATCCTGAGACATAAGATGTTAAGTCTCATTATGTCCAGTACCCAGTAGTTACACTGGCTACAATGTCCTTCAAACCGAATCACAACAGTGCTTGTTATTAAACACACTTATTTCTTCCGACATAATATCGTTTTATAATTATGCCATGTACTGCAACTTGTGCCGGCGGATTTACCCTTGACGTACTTTAAAGTTCATTATTGTGTGAATTTATCTGTAAATCTTTTTTGTTTAATTTTTTTATGTCTTTTTTTAGTTTTTTAATAAGTAATAGAGTTTTAAGTTTGCTTTATTTTATTTATTAATATTTTCATAGAAGGGTAGACTTGGTATAAAGTTAAGTACTCAATGTAATAGAAATTGTAACGAATAACTTTAGAGCAGCTTTTGCAATGTTTAACGTTAGCATTACTATTCATACAAAATCAAAAATGATGGTACCTTTATATGATTTGACTTTGAAAGTGTTATAAGTTGTAACACCGTTTTAAATGATTAAACAACGGAATATTTTCCCTTACTAATAATTCCGAATGGAAATTTAAGCGATATATTCGCAACGTCATTTTCTAAAGCATTTAGAATGATTATATTCACCTGTGAATGTAGGTCATGGAATTATTTCTACTTCGTAAATAATATACGCATGAAGCTATGATGACTCTATGTACAAAGTGCAAGTAGCTTTTATAAATGAAGTTAAAATGTCCAGAAATTACTACCGGCCTACTCACGCATTTTATCCCCGAAGGGGTAGGCAGAGGCGCAACGAGTGTACCCACTTTTCGCCGTGCGTATTCCGTCCCATGATGTGATAGGGGGCGAGGCTATCGACATATCGGGCACAAATTTCTGACTCCGGGATGATACTGAATAGATAAATCCAATATCACTTTGCCCGACCGGTGGATCGAACCCGAGACCTCAGCATTGCAGTCGTACCATAATACTAGTTGTATTGCCACCGAGGCAGTGTAATTAATTTAAATAATATAACTAGCACATCAACCTTTGCGTGTTCGTCTTTATTCGAAATAAAAGTATTTTAAGAAAATAGCACATAAATTATCTTAGTAGGCGATTAACAGTTTTTTTTATTAGGGAAAACATTCGATGTATGTCTTTGGGATTTGTAGTGATTCGTTCCCGATACGTATCGACTTGCGCTCTTTGAAACTTAACCTTTAAGTTGACATCATGTTTATTACAAAATTATATAATATATGGGCTCGCCCCCTATCACATGGGACGGAATACGCAAGGCCAAAAGTAACTGCATCAATTGTGCCTACCCCTTCGGGGATAAAAGGCGTAAGTGTGTATGTGTTATATTTTTATTAAAATAAGTATATGCCTTTTTTAAACGTCATACAACCAATTATTGCGTTTCTCAATCCATTACTCATAAGTGAATTACATGCTTTATTTGACTCACTTATCATTCCAAAACATCTGAAAGAGTTACTCACATAACTGTAGCCTGAAACGTTAGTGTATTTCGCTGAAAGGTTAGTACGAGGAGGTTTTCCCCATCACAGATTGTATAAGGTAATCGTTATCACATCCGGATATATCAATAATGGCGTATGTATTACGTATAAGGATAATTGAACTATTGAAACGTGCGAGATTATTATATTTTCAGTAACTGCCTGTTAGTAGTTTCACCGCGATTTTTAACCGACATCAACAAAAAGAGGAGGCTCTCAATTCGTCGGAATCTTGTTTTGTATGGATGTTCCCCGATTACTCATGGACACTGTGACCGATTTGAGAAATTATTTTTTGTTTAAGCTGATGATGAAATCTCAGAAAAGTCGAGGGCAACCCTCAAATATTATTTTAAATTAAAGTTAAATTTAAGTTTAAATAAAATTAATTTGAATTTTAATCATTTGTAGGGACTTTTTTACTAACACAAAAAAAGTGAAAAATAAAGTCGTTTTATCATTTTTTTAACCGCCTTCAAAAACGTCTTATGAGTGTCATAGGTTACAAATTTGAAGTATGGATACAATGTAAAATCACTGAGTCAGTTCAAATGAATCACTCATTCATATCTT
Source organism: Lapara coniferarum (assembly GCA_949316025.1). Classification (NCBI taxonomy): domain Eukaryota; kingdom Metazoa; phylum Arthropoda; class Insecta; order Lepidoptera; family Sphingidae; genus Lapara; species Lapara coniferarum. The sequence continues at coordinate 5,642,894 of OX438920.1, forward strand.
TTTGTGAATGGACCACCGATATTTGGTCGTATTGTTACAGACAACCTGAGATTTTTGCAAACGCTACCTATTTGTTTCCATAATTTAATGTATTATGATACAGACGGTAGATACATGATATCTCGCGCACGGTTATTAAGGACTAGTTGTTGCTCGCGGCTTTGCCTGCGAGAAAAGCCTTTCTCGCTACAAAAGACCCTAAAACACAGTATGACGACAGCGCCATCTATTGAAAGAATTTTAAAAAATGTCCATTATTTCCCATGAGAGCAACGGTACGTAAGTCCAACTCGCACTTGTCCGTTTTTTACAAATCCTACTAATATTATAAACGCAAAAGTTTGTAAGTATATATGGATGTCTGGATGTATGGATGTTTGTTACTCTTTCACTCAAAAACTATTGAACGGATTTTGATGAAATTTGGCACATAGGTAGATCATGTCTTGGATTAACACATAGGCTACATTTTATCCTGGGAAAATAAAAAGCGGGACTTTTATCCCGGAAAAACATTTTTACGCGGGCGGAGCCGCGGGCAAAATGTATACATATTTCTCGGTGTTATTTGAGTATAGATTATCGTAAAATATATCCAAGTAGCTTGATGGGGTGCCCGATGAGACAATATAGATTAAATAATCAAAATTTCAATCTAATTCTCGGTGTGTACGGACGTGTCTGCTGCTCTGCTTTCTAGTTGCGTGTTGGTTGCTGATTGTTTGCATTCGTTTTGGTTCCTGTTGCTTTGTTGAAATCGGATCCTCCTGCTCTCGCCTGAGTGATTTGCCATTGGCGACGTCGGCCATCTTGTGGATCTGCGCTGGTGAGGACTTCTCTTTTTATCACCTGTTTTGCCGAATTTGCTTGCCCAACGCCACTGTAACTTGAGCCCCGAATAAATGTTTGAAATTTAAATTTGGATTGAAAAATTGAAATCGTGGGATTTGAACCGGCGGCGCGCGGCGTTGTAGGCTGTTAGCTGTGCCGCGGGGCTAAGCTGGTGTGTTGCTGCGTGTCGAAATTGACTATTAAACTGTTAGTCATTACCTGTATATTCAGTGCAATTCATAATGCTTTGTAAAGCTTGTCACATGTACATCAATAATGTAGAATTCCTCAAATGCTCTACATGTAAAGGGTCCTACCATAGTGAGTGCCTGAATATAAAAAAGGAACAATTCCTTAAATTGAAACCTCATCTTATTGAGAGTTGGAAATGTCCATCTTGTACCAATGTTACTCGACGCAAGCAATCTAACCTTAATACACCAGTGCTCAAGAGTCACCCGACTGTTACTGAAGAACCCATGGAGTCATCTTCTGATACCTCGGTGCGCCCTAACTCGCGCTTAAATTTTAACACCTCTGTTATAGCATCACATACAGACATAACCATGGATAAACTCAGCGAACTTTTAGATCAGAAGCTTAAGTCATCTTTGGCCGATTTTACTAGTGACCTCAAGCATATTCTGGCAAAGGAAGTGCAGGTTCTTGTGCGCAGTGAAATGGGCGCTATGGTAGACAATTTGAAGGAGGAATTTACTGTGACCACAGACTTTATATCTGCTGAACAAGCGGGCATTAAGGACAAATTGCAAGTTAAAGCAAAGTTAATAAAGGAACTCGAAATTGAAAATAATAAGCTACGTCAAGAACTTCTCTGCCTCTCTAAACGTATAGCTGTTATTGAAAATAATTCAAGGAGTTTGAACCTCGAAATCCAACTGATTCCAGAGAATCGCAATGAAAACGTTAATGAATTGTTTAAAAAGTTATGTGCTGTAATACAAGTTCCTCTCGCTGACTCTGATATTCGGAGCTGTCGTCGAGTAGCCAAGCTAAATAAGAACTCTGATCGCCCCCGGAATATACTCGTTACATTGTCATCTTCCATAATGCGGGACTCTATACTTTCTGCCGTTCATCGATTCAACAAAACCCATGCTGATAATCTCCTCAGTGCTGCGCATCTTGGTATGACTGGAGGAAAAATATATGTATGTGAACATCTTTCACCGGATATGAAAGCGCTACATGCTGCTACTCGTAAAGTCTGCAAGCAAAAGAATATTAAATACGTATGGATCAGGTATGGTCGTCTATATGTTCGTAAGGATGACAACAGTAGCGCCATCAACATCAGGGATACTGCGGCTTTGGATAGGTTGTAATATACATATATTATATTTAATGTAATATTGCTGATATATGGTACTGGTTAATTTAATTATGCTGGTTTTTTATCAAAATGTTAATCGACTTAGAACGAAAATTCATGAATTTTCTTTAAATGTAACGAGTTCTAACTTTGATGTCATTTGTTTAACAGAAACTAATCTAATTAGTAGTATATCTGACAGCGAGCTTTTCGATGACAGATACAATGTTTACCGCCGTGATCGCTCCAGTACGAGCAGCACTAAACAGGACGGTGGAGGGGTGCTAATTGCTATCAAAAAATCTTTTAATACTAGTCGCTTATCTTGTTGGGAAAGTGTCTACGAAGATGTTTGGATATGTATTCTTCCTAAACTCACAGGGGATCCTATAATGAATATTTGCGTCTGCTACATGCCTCCTGATGCAATTATTGCAGACAGAGTCCGGTTTTTTAATCACTTACAAAATATAATTCTATGTACTACCAACAAAAATGAATTCTTTATTCTTGGGGACTTCAATACTCCCAATATCACATGGACTGATTGCCCATCATCTAATAACCGAATTCCATCAGACGCGCGTGGGCAAAGCTCTGACTTACTGATTGATTTTATGTCGACATGTAATCTATCTCAATACAACAGTGTTCCAAATAAGTTCAATCGTTTCCTTGATCTGGCTCTCGCATCTTTCAATTCCATCCAGATACATCCAACTAACGCGATGTGCAGGGCTGATGATTATCATCCTGCATTATTGATTAAATTGGATGTAATTAATTACAAACACTTTAAAAATAATAATACATTTAGGGTCGATTTCCATAAATGTGATTACTCGGTATTGAAATCTAAGCTTAATAATTTGGATTGGCTTTGGCTGCGTGAAATATCTGATGTAGAATTAGCGGTTCAAGCGTTTTATGATTTTATCAATGAATTTATTTCAAGTTATTTACCTCGCAAAAAAAAAGGAACTGACAGTTATCCCATTTGGTTTAGTACTCCGCTCAAAAAATGTTTATTTGAAAAGAAAAAATACCATACTAAATACAAAAAGTACCAAAACCCTAGAGACTATGATACGTTTGTTTTACTTAGAACCAGAAGTAAAAACCTAATTAAATCATGTTATAATACTTTTATTTCTAATATTGAAGGTAATCTCAGTAATAATTTAAAGGCTTTTTGGACATTTGTCAAATCAAAACGTGCTTGTCATTCGATTCCCCAAACCATGAAACTTAATAACGTAGTAACATCTGATTCCAAAGAAATTTGTGACCTATTTTCTAAATTCTTTAGTTCTACTTTTGACACCTCTACTCCAATTACACCTGTTAATCATGTGGTAACCAATTGGAGTAGTTCACTATCGAAAATTGAACTGAGTAAGGAATATATACTGTGTAAAATGAAACAACTCAACACAAAAAAAGGAGCTGGACCTGATGGTATCCCACCAATTTTTCTAAAGTTTTGTGCTGAAGAATTATGTACACCCATCAGTATACTGTTTAACCGATCCCTCACAACTGGTATTTTTCCATCTCTGTGGAAAAAAGCCTACATTATACCTGTGTACAAATCTGGGGATAAATCGCTTTGCTCAAATTATCGCCCAATAAGTATTTTATCTTCGTTAGCTAAGCTTTTTGAATCTTCAGTATATGACTCGTTTTACAGCCATGTTTCTCCTCTGATATCCACTAAACAGCATGGTTTCGTCAAGCGTAGATCAACTGTGAGTAATTTGCTAGTGTATAAAAATTATTTGTGTTCCGCGTTTGCTAATCATAAGCAAGTTGATACAATTTATACCGATTTCCGTAAGGCATTCGACAAGGTCAATCACTCTCTTCTTTGTGGTAAGCTAAGTGCTCTTGGTATTTGTGGAGATTTATTGCGGTGGATTACGTCATATCTGTCAAACAGAAGTCAACTTGTTGCGCTAAAGGGCTTTGTGTCGTCCGAGGTTAGAGTATCCTCTGGTGTCCCTCAAGGATCCCATTTGGGTCCCTTACTTTTTGTAATATTTATCAATGACCTCATAAACGAATTGTCATGCCCATGTTTGTTATACGCTGATGATCTTAAAGTGTTTACTACAGTTGACAGTGCTACTGATGCTTCGAAACTTCAAGATGATCTGAACACAATTTCACAATGGTGCTTTCTTAATAACATGTATTTGAATGTCGACAAGTGCTATTGCATTTCTTTTACTAAGAAACACAGTAAGATTAACTTTTCATATGCTATCGGCAATCACACTCTTGAGCGTAAAAATTCGGTTAAAGATCTTGGGATAATTTTTGATGATCAGCTGTCTTTTCGTGAACACTATGACTACATAGTTTCTAAAGCCAACAAATTGCTTGGATTTGTTTTCCGAACCACCGTATCTTTTAAGAACACTAATAGCTTGCTATTGCTATATTTTAGTTTAGTTAGATCAGTTTTAGAATACGGATCTTTAATTTGGAATCCTTTTTACTCGGTTCATGTTAATCGTATTGAAGGAGTACAAAATAAATGCCTTAAGGTTATAAGTTATCGAAGTGGGTTTAACCGTAGTCTAGCTACGTATGGGGACAGGTTGTCTAAATTTAAAGTTGTAAGGTTAGATACAAGGCGCAGATATGCAGAGTTAATTTATCTACATAACATAATTCACTCTAAAATTGACTCTCCTGAACTACTCTCACTTATTATGTTTAACACCCGATTCAAGATACGTAATCCGAACATCTTCACGCTTCGAGTTTGCATTAACAACACCTCATATTACAACCCTATAACTAGAATGTGTCGCTCGTACAATGATTTGGCTAAGAAAAATACGCAAATTGACATTATGCACAGCAACTTAGCAAAGTTTATTATAAGTTTACGGCAAATACTGTTATAAAAGTTTAGAATTAGTTTTTAAAATAAATAAATAAATAAAATAATAATATTATATTCTAAAAAACTTAAGTAAGCGGTTTATTACTATAATTATAACTAAATATTAACACATCGTATGTAGTAGTCATGATTTGGGCACAAATTTTGGAGTGCAATCTAGATTTAGTACTAACCCTAGCTATAGTCATTATTGTTTGTTTTGATTGTATTCTGTGTGTGTCTTAAATAAATAAAAAAAAAAAAAAAAAAAATAAATAAATGATCTCCAAAAAGGGCAAGTGGAGGGCACCCTCATCCAAAGAAAATATATAAGACCTACGAATATGGAAAAGGCAAAAGAGGTGTTTCAAGATCGTAGCATGTGACGCACAATAATCTCTGCCTACCCCTATGGGATAAAGTCGTGTATGTATAACTCCACAATGTCTTTATCAAAATTTGTATGCATCCAAACTATAATGTAATCCTACTCATATTATAACTGGATTTGGACGAAATTTGGGACCCAGAATGACAAGGTTAGGATTATTATTAAGGCAAATTTTTAATCCAAAATAGTGCATCATGGGACTATTTGGCCAAGAAAAGGCTCAGGAAAATCTACATTGATATAATTACTCGTCACTACGAAGTTATGTGATAAAAATGATTTATTGATATCACCCCATCTGTAAAGGAATTCAAATTATGAAGAAATGTTTATATAGCTTATCTTATTCTGATAATGGCACGCGAATGTACAATGTATGGTGAAGACTGAAGTCATAGGTGACAAATATTTAAGTAATTAGTGACTAACTACGCTAACATTGCCTAACGTGATACGCGCCATCTTCTATTTATAAATACGTTTATTAACATACATACATACATATACACTCACGCCTGTTATCCCCGAAGGGGTAGGCAGAGGCGCAACTAGTGCACCCACTTTTCGCCATTATTCCGTCCCATGATGTGATAGGGGGCGAGCCTATCGCCATATCGGGCACAAATTCCAGACTCCGAGCTGATACTGAATAGAAAAACTCAATATCACTTTGCCCGACCCGGGGATCGAACCCGAGACCTCAGCTTTGCAGTCGTAGTGTAATACAACTACGCCACCGAGGCAGTTTATTAACACATTTTTAAATTAAAACATCCATACAGTTATATATCCTTATCTACCATTTTCGGTCATTAAATTTTCCTGATTTATCAATATGTACAAGGAAACCAGTATTCCTAATGTTCAGCCTATGGTATTTTTTTTGATTAAATAATAAAATCGTGTTACCAAGTCGATTTAGTTCATAATGATAGTTAACAGGATAATTGGACGGACTTCAAGCACTTAATGGGGTATATTACACAGTCAATAATATCAAGCGATACTCGCATTATCACGATAATATTGATGCAATATTGATGCGTATCGCAGTATCGTGATAATATCGCAGGTTATAGGCATAGCATTTCCGATCTTGTGATAATATCGCGATTCCAGGATCACGATATTATTGACTGTGTAATATACCCCAATACAAACTTATAGCAATGAATTAATTAAACAACATCCTAAGAAATCAACTTCAATTTTAATACGACGTATTAGCATAATACAAGGTATGAATAAATTATTGACATACTAGCTTTTGCCCGCGGCTCCGCCCTCGTGAATGAGTTTTTCCGGGATAAAAGTCCCATTTTATATTTTCCCGGGATAAAATTTAGCCTATGTGTAAGTGTGCCAAATTTCATTGAAATCCGTTCAGCAGTTTTTGTGTGAAAGAGGAACAAACATCCATACATCCATACATTCTTACAAACTTTCGCGTTTATAATATTAGTAGGATACACACATTAATAATAATATTATTATGACATTACAAAAGGTGATTGCATAAAGGTAAAACATTTTGAAGAGCCCGTTATCCTGAGCATTTCGCACTTGAGCTACCGTTGATCTTGGAGTTGTTTTTTTGTAAATGGCTCTACTGCCAGTAGCCTGACACGAGTCGGCTTTTCTGGACACACCGGTCTTTAGGGTGAACGCAGAAGGCGCTCGCAACCCTTTGAATTAAGTGACCATGCTGAGGGCAACCCACTAACGGGTTACGAACCTCGGCTCAGGACGGCCACTGAGAGAGGATGAGACATCAACGATTAGGGAAAGATTGGTTTTTAGGCCTAATCCTATTAGATTGTGTTGTCATCGGCACGCGGGCCGGAACTGCTAGGGGGGTCGGGGGGCGACGGGGAACGCGGCGAGGTCCTTGACGGCGAGGACGGAACTGCGGTCTTGTAGACCGTTGGAGTTTCAAGAACTCGTTCTTACGGCGGATGGCCAGAGTAATTTCGTCCTCTGGATCGGTTAATAAGGAACGCGGCCGTCTCCATTTGGCGCGGTCGAATGGAACCATGGAAGTGGAAAGAAGCGAAATTTATATCGAAAATTATTCACTGACTAGGCTTTTGCTAACGGCTCCGCTCGCGTTATTGAGTTTATCCAGGACAAAAAGTAGCCTTTGTACTCGCTGATAATGTAGCTGTATATTGGTGAAAGAATTTTTGAAATCGGTCGATAGTTTTTGAGTTTATTCGTTACAAACATACAAAAATAAAAATCGTTCCTCTTTATAATATTAGTATATCTTAAACGTACTTTAAAAAAATCTATGTAAAAATATTTTTTTACCCATTAAATGAAGTTTTGCATTACATTTAAGTTGTTTCATCTCGTAATAATTTCCATCTAAATTTATTTCCTTTGAACCACTTTTGTGTCATATTTACTCTGCTTTAGAATATTCCAGAATACGGAACATCAGGAATTCGGTTAGGTTTTTGGCAAAACTTTAACGTATACGTAAATATCCAGTCAAATTGTACATTTTCTTTTTTTTTCAATACTTTTTTCAATATTTTTTTCCCTGTGTACACAATCCTTCCTTGATATACAAACAATAAATCTCATTATATAAATATAAACGGATAATACAAATGAAGTGCGATAAAAATATATCAAGTGATAATGATGTGGTCTCATTAGAAGGGCGAGTTAATAGAGGTCGTGTATATCCGTATAATTTTATTAGAACAATACGCAAATGTAAATGGAAATTCCACTGTTCAGCCACCTGATGTGAGAATAGATCCTGATACTGATCAACTAAATTTCAGTAGAAATATCTTTTCCATCATAACTGATGACGCATATTAATGACGATGTACATACGTCATACAAGAAACCACAGCTTCTGTTAGATACTAAGAAACACGAGAGGATTGGGCCTGCCCCTGCTTCTCAATATTTGTTATAGGTTAAATTAAAAGTCCGTTTTGACAACACGTCACGATCAGTTGAAAGTGTGTTGTATGAATCAATACTGAAGGCGATATCAGAGGAATTGGAGGGTTTCCGCTGCACTAAAGAGACGCATGGAAAGTAATGAATCATTTCATTAAGACATTTTAGCGGTGGGAAGCTAGAGTAATCTACCTGATACGGTGGTAAGTCACTATTTCCATTGACCACTCACTCCTAAAGCAATTGTGGGTGCAAGTCCAAGCAAAGAAATGGGGATTGAGAACGGGTAGGTTTATCGGGATTCCCGTAGCTCCGACAATAATATTATTAGCTGTCAAAAACACACTACAAAATAAATAGATTTTGATATTCCCACCACCATGTTTTTACTGATTATTAAAATATGGCCCAGATTGGACACTTTAAAGATCATAGAGGTTGATTGTAAAAACTTAATCAACTTGTTTGTGCAATATCGAAAATGTATAATGCGATAGCTACATATTATCACCTGATCTGCAATATTTTATTTCCGCTGGCTGATATAACTCAAAGTATCTTATTCCTTAGTCTTATTACTTGACCTACGACACAATGAATAATTCTCTTATGTCGGGTAATGCGTAATTTGGATTCTTTCTCAGATAGTCCGAAAAACAAGCGCGACGAAATTGCATAATCCAAGAAGTCGTCCTGAAAAGGCAAGCTGTTAGCGAATATATGTACAATATATTTTTATGGTAATCATTAGTGGTAGATAATTGAAAATGAATCATTAGAAGAACATAAGAATCCGGAAAGAAAATGTTGATGTAATGGCTTCCTAAGAAGACTCGTGTTAATAACGAAAGCGGTAACAAAGTTGAAGACAAACAATGAAAGTCAAAGATCGTGGCCCAAAATGGGGCCAAAGTGTGAGTTAGCTTCCAACAATTTTTGAAGGGAAATAAAAAGAAGTCGGAAATCCCGACAGGCTGACTAACTCATACAATCATCTTACGAGTTTGACTACGTGCAATTCGCGTGGTTAACTCAGATGCTGGATATGAAAGGAAAGATGACTCAGTTATTGTTTTTAACTTAGTAGCCTAAATTAATTTTTGCCTTATACGTGACTGTTACGCATTTACATACTTCTGATGCAAGGATTCCCTCGTCACAAGTCTATACTTATACTTGATTCCTGTGGAACTGTTTGAATAAGCGTCTTTCTCTTCCTCGTTATATTAATACTTTTCGAATGAAATGTCGGGTTTCCTTTACGGCTATTAATATTTTCTATGTATCCAGCAATGATTCATGATGATGTCTAATTTTAAATTAATTAAAATGCTGGCTAATTTAAAACATTCCTAAATGTGATTCGCTATTACTTATATTTGACTAGCTTTTACCCGCGACTCCGCCCGCATTAAAAAGTTTTTCCGGGATAAAAGTCCCGGTTTATATTTTCCCGGGATAAAAAGTAGCCTATGTGTTAATCCAGGACGTGATCTACCCGTGTGCCAAATTTTATCGAAATCCGTTCAGTAGTTTTTGCGTGAAAGAGGAACAAACATCCTTACATCCATACATCCAAACATCCATACATTCTTACAAACTTTCGCCTTTATAATATTAGTAGGATAAACATTTTTTTCAACAAAAATACAACATAAGCAATAATGACTCCTCCTAATAATGACACCTCGGTGGCGTAGTTGTATTACAGTACGACTGCAAAGCTGAGGTCTCGGGTTCGATCCCCATGTCGGGCAAAGTGATATTGGATTTTTCTATTAGTATCAGCCCGGAGTCTGGAATTTGTGCCCGATATGGCGATAGGCTCGCCCCTTATCACATCATGGGACGGAATACGCACAGCGAAAAGTGGGTACATTAGTTGCGCCTTTGCCTACACCTTCGGGGATAAAGTCAAACAGGTGTTATTTTTATACAACGCATAGGAAATAAGTGGTGGAAACTAACATGTATGATTCAAACGGCTTAAGTCTACGCAAATTTTCCTAATACCTTTGGCGAACGGAGTAATCGTCTCTATCCTATTACTGTGCATCATCCGTTACGTGGGTACTTTAATGAGATAATTGCTAAGATACTATGTAAAACACGTATGGTGAGTAGTCACATATTCTGTTATACATTGTAATTACTTAATCTTCATTTTACTCCGCCTCCATAGTCAACTCTGCACTAGAAGTACTGTTGAAATCCATTTCGTTGTTGATTGACGAATTGTGACGCTTTGAAAGCTAATTCAACATATTTATTTGATTTAATTCAACATAAGTAATTTTTCCATAGAATTAAGATCCCTATATTTTATTTTAATTTTCAGTAGCAATGCAAGCAGGTTTTCGTCAGTCTTATGGAAATCAAACCCAGAACCTTATGTTTCACATCCTAAATACGCTGCTAAAAATAACGTTATGATAAAGATATTATTATGATAGATAGGTAATGAATATTACATAAATTTATTTTAAAATTAAAAAGTCTAGTCTGAAAATTTTCAAAGGACTGTCTGTTATGCGACATCGGAAACGATATTTCTTTGGTTCCACCGGCAGCTTTAACCTTTTGTGTAACATTTGCGACGCAGCCTTGCGATTACAATCAGATTGCGGTTTTGGTTATGGCCGGACATTGTAGACAATTTCATAAATGCAATACTGGGATGAAAGTATATAGAATTTGAGGTCATTGCTATTGCAACAGTTTTTACCGGAAGCCAAAAAATCACTGCTCCCATTCCTGACTTTGAAGGTCAGGTCTTCATAAAATATCATAAAGGACTTGTTGTATTTAAATGTATTGCCTTTCCGACCTATGTATATTATGGTCTATTAGTAGTTGTAGTTTTTAGCTTATCTTGTTTATGATAATATATTCGTCTTATGTTTTCTGGGTAAAACGAGTGCAGTATTTTATTTCATTCTATTTCTATAGATTTAATTATTTACGGTGAAATACATTAAACTTAACACAACTCAATGAAGAAATATTCGCTCTTGTTGATATATATCGCGGTGATCCATAGACAGTACCAATAAACTACATTTGTCTTCCTACGATATTAAATCTCAATGCCTAATACTTAAGTGACAATGTCCTTCAAAACAAAACTCTATTGAGTTTGCTTCCACACATGGAAAAAACGATAGCACCTCCTTCCTAGGAGACAGCTAGACAGACAAACAGACAGACAGAGAAGTACCTAGACAGAGTGATCTACGAGAGATCAAGAACCCAGAAAACATTGTGACCTAGTTTAATATCTGTTACCTCCAGAATTATGTATACATTTCATAACATTGCGAACGCGTGTCCACATAATAAAGCGGTGATTCACGAGGTGAAAGTGACCTTCACATTCACACGGTGCGGCGGGGTTAAGAGACAAAACAAATACTCAATAATATACCGGTGGCTGATTCACCGCGCTAGGCTGATTTTATAATTCTGCTTCCATTTTAACACAGTTGGAAGTGAATGAACTTCTACGGATAGACTCGAATGTTGGTCAGGTAAATCTCTTTATTCCTGTTTTGCATAAGTATGATTGATTAACTCTCAGCGCTTAAGAATAAGACACAAAAGCAAACTAGGTTGAAGGTTATACAGTTCTATACGTTGGAACCCAAGTTAACGATAACGCGGGATATTGGTCGTGATAGATTCGATTTGTGTTTGTTTATTTCGCATAAAAACTATTTAAAAAATAATTTATTATATTATACATACATACATACACACACTCGCGCCCTTATCTCATAGGGGTAGGCAGAGACTATTGAGCGCCACATGCTACGATCTTGACAAACCTCTTTCGCCTCTTCCACATTCATAGTTCTTTTCATACATTTTCGTCTGTTAAGGGTACTCCTGACCTGCCCTTTTCTGAGAAGATCATTTATTTATTTATTTATTATATTATATGATGTTCAAAATTGGAATTTTGAATTTGAACACCGCTAATTACGTAACCTTAATTAAAATTACGAAATTTATGACGAAGAGGGCTTAGGGTAACTGAAGACTAAAAAGCTTTCAAGACTCAGGGACATACATCCAAAATACGATATTTACGTTAGTAGGTATTAAGGTTAAAAGTGAAAAATCTCTTAAAAAAATTACCGATGAAATGAAATGTACCTATATTTTTGATTTTGTCTTAAATGATTTAGTAAAGATGTTCACACGTCATTAGAATGCAATCTGATGGAATGACATGACACACGTTACGAAATATACTTATTATAAAACGCTTAGACGGTTGTCATCGTATATTCTAAAATTATTTAGCAACTGAGTCAATGGTGTCTTAGCTACCTAGTGGTAGAAGGGTTTCTTATTTTGATACCCAGGGGATTAATTGATTATAGAACATATTCATTTCAGGTTTTCCTGGAAATTCCAGATACAATAGAATACAATTAAAACACGGTAATACGTTTTGGTTGGTTTTTAACTGGATGGCGGGGATATTAAATAACAAAAACACAAACTACACGAGGCTAAAAGAAATTGTTGAATTATCATTGCCAAATACATGTTTTTCTATCCTTGATGACGGCAGGGTCCGCAAAATCGACATCCGCGTGCGAGGAAGTGCCCTTGGACCAGTTATACCTACGCCTATTACTCCGAGAATACCCAATATCGTCTAAAAATATTTTTGTCTCAATTGCCAAACAATACTCATTAAACAATATTTTAAGTTTTATAGATGAAGAAAGAAATAACATTGAAGTCGTCTAGAAATTATTTAGTTTACTTTTATATTAATCATAGATGTGAAAAATTTAAAGCTTATAAGTTCTCTGGGTCCCTTTTACTTAAAAAAATTATGTAACCTATAAAATTTTACTTTCCATTAATATTTTATTTTTCATTTTATGTTTAGAAGCAAGTACAAGATCTTGCAAAAGAAGCATCCTAAACAGGCTCATTTATTTCGACCATACCAATAAACTTATTACTAGGTGCTAGGGTTTTATGCTAGGTAAATATCATCGCAATTTCTATGTATGACGCTTAACACAACGATAATCGACACACAAGTATAATCGATTGCCCTAATTTGTTGACTCAAGTAAGGTTTTCTGCGCCTTCCCGATATCCTCGAAATAAAATTACACCTCTCTGTCCTCCTCTGCGAAGGACGGTCCTAGGTGCAAATTCACCAATACCAAGACTCTGCAAAATCTTGAACAGTTGCAGTGATATATTAGACCTCCATAATGACAGTGTTGGTAAATTTTATAAAAATTGTGTCGAGCATTTCGCAAAATAGTAATAAAATTTAGTGTGTAACTTAGTTTTTGTAAATTTAGTATACCGATCAGTTACACTTTTTATGTGACGTCATTTCTGTTATTTTTAGTTAAATCATTTATTTTAATGTATTGATCATCATTTTTGTGCATGTGGAACTAGCCTGTAAGAAATTGTTGCACTTAGATTTTGTGTAGTATCTTTCCCTTATAAATTGTACTGGTGTAAACAATTGTTGGCTAGTCAAATAAATAAATAAATAAATAAATAAACACCACTGTGCGAACATTGTTAGATGATGGCTTGAATTTTAGACCATTACTGTTCATTATGAATGCCGCAATGGGATATTGTTGTTTATAAGCAGGCTTACTATCAGATGAGCATCTTGTTCGTCTCGTTTTATATAAGAATAAAAATCGAATACTTTATTAATTTATAATAATAATCATACAACATACATTATGAATCTGTCGCCTAGTTCAATATCGAAATGTCGCGTTCCGTAATTTATTTCTAATAGTGATGTCATTTGGCATGCATTTAGAATGTAGAGTGCAAATAAATACATTTGTAAAACGTACTGTAATCTTGATTGAACAGTCTTTCAGTAGATAATAACAATAAAGTTGCTTTATAAATTTCAAGGAATTGTTATCATAATATGATGAATATGAAATGCATTATTATACTTTGTTTTATTTTGTAAGCCGAACTATAACTGGCATTTATGTAAGATCATTATTGAAACAGATGGAGTGAGGCCCCGTTAATGATTCACACTTTGAGCAACCGTAGCCCTGGTCTTAAGTATACTTAGCCCCCATCCGATGAGTTTCGATGAGTCTTTTTTTTACCTTGACCTAACGGCCAGTAGCCTGTCGAGAGTCGGCTTTTCTGGCCACACCGGACTTTAGGGTGAACGCTTTAGGCGCTCGCAACCCTTGAGTTAAGTGACCATGCTGAGGGCAATCCACTAACGGGTTACGAACCTCGGCTCAGGACGGTCACTGAGAGAAGATGAAACATCAGCGATTAGGGAAAGATTGGTTTTTAGGCCTAATCCTATCAATTTGTTTCGTCATCGGCACGCGGGCCGGAACTATTAGGGGGGATTCGATGAGTCGTGGTCGGGGTTAGTAGACATAGATTGTAAGACATTTAGGGACAGTCGAGAGTCGCAGTCATCGAATTCATCAGTGTAGTTGACATTATTTGCACACTGCCCTGTATCATCAGCATCATCATGTTGGGCACAAATTCCAGGCTCTGGCTGATACTGAATAAAAATATCCAATATCACTATGTCCGACTCGGGGATCGAACCCGAGGCCTTAGCATTGCAGTCGTATCGTATTCGTAATACACTACTGGTGGAAGGTCTTTCATATATAAGAGTCCGTCTGGGTGGCTGCCACCGCAATGTCTATTTCTACCGCCAAGCAGCAGTGTGCATGCACTATTGTGTTTCGGTTTAAAGGATATTGTAGCCAGTGTAACTACTGAACATAATGGGACTTAACATCTTATGTCTCAGAATGACGAGCGCAGTGGAATGCCGCACATTGTAACTCAAGGTGCTGGATTATGTTGCTACTGTTTATGGGTGGTCGTATCGCTTACCATCAGGCGAACGGCATGCTCGTCTCGTCATTCAATACCATAAAAAAAAATACAACTACGCCACCGAGGCAATCTAGTTAATTATCATATTATTGTTAATTAAATAATATAATTCTTTGCGGAATATTTTATGCAGTAGCCCTTCGTAGTAGAAAGTATAACAACCGATTTCAGTACGCAATCCAGCCGTGACTAGTCAGCGAAAATTGTTCAATCAAATAAAGTTTATTGGATGTTCTTATTAATTATTTTGGATTTGCTTATTCTTTATATTAATCAACAGTTGCAATTAAAATCCGCCGTAAAATGATAAAAATTTAGAAAGCCTTTGTATGCGCATCCCATAATCCGGTCTCAGGATTTATGCGTCATGTCGAACCAATTTAAATGATTTCTTGTGAATGATGCCACAAATATTTAGATTTTTTTTTTGCCTTTCATTCTCGACCGGGAATTTCAGTTCGATTAATATCATGGTTTTCATAGAACGGAACTGCCAAGACGGCAGTGAAGCTTTTTGCTCGAGGTTTGGCGTCATTTGCTCGCTCTTTTTTTGGCACATTATCCCTAAGTATAATGATGTCATAAATAATGGTCATGAAGTCATCGGCTAGTGTTGTTCCGGGACACTTACACATTGATCTGCAATTAGACGTTGTAATCAGCTTTAAAGTTTTTAATAAAATCAGTTTTTTGTTGGGCTGTATTTCTTTTTCCTTATCTACCAGATCCGTTTGTTAAGTCATTCGAAACTTATAAATAAGTTGCATTAAAACATCGATAAAAAGGCGTATTTTTTGAAATTGGAATAGAATTTTTTTGTTCGAATTAACGTAAAAAAACCGTGTAATTGTAAATCGAGTATCGCATTTTCCAGTCCAGGCGATTGACTCAAGCCGGAACATCGCTACACTGAAGATAATACGGACAAGTGTAAGCAATATAGTGGCGAGTTATTTTCACACTCAGCTATGGGAATACTTTTTAAATATACTCATTCTCGGTATTGTATTTATTCTCGGAGTGTTTAGCTAATCACATTTGTTTGACATCCTCTACGGTGTGCAATGTTATCCTGTACGCAGCGGAGACGGAACTATAATATTAGAACACGCCTCTTATTTGGTCTGTTATAAATCTTTATTGTCACTGACTTTAATATTCGCAAGTTCAGTCGCGTGAATGTCCCAGTTGGGTGGGATATTAAGAATCAATACAATAAAAATATATTTTTTTACAACTACTATAAAAGGTGTTTTAGATTTTGATGGTGTAAAATTATAATCACTTTCAGTTTTATTATAGTTCTTATTATTTTGATCGCTAAATAAGGGATTAAGGTTCAGCAATAATATTAGCAATATGACAGAGTCTTTGATAATTAATATAAAACTTCTATAATGACGTTAACAGTGTCTATAGTCGTAATAGATATAGATATCGTTAACTTCATAGTCGTTAAAATAACCGATAATAGTCATCGTAGTTGTTTCTTATAAGTCATTCATCCGAAGAATTTATTCTATTTACAGCTTAAACAGATTTTGACGTCAGTAATCCAAAACTAGTGTAAGTAAACGTTATGCATACATACGTCTTCTCCTAAATATGGTTGTGACTGTTAGTTAACAAGTTTGTTAGCAAACAGCGAAAGTGCGGGTAGAACGGATAATCCCGCGATGCTTAAAAGGAACTAAACCTTTTGCGTCATTTCCGGGTGCGTTGTTTCTAAAATTTCACAATTCTAAATTTAAATGTTTGATTGTAATATTAAATTTAACTCTTAATAAGTTACAAAAAATCTCATTACTATATTTGTGAGATTATTTGTTACTAAAGCTACGAATCCTGTGTTTGTCGAGAAATTAAATTTCGTTATTTTACAGACATACACACTCTCTGTCATACCTATTATTCCCGAAGGGGTAAGCAGAGGCGCAACTAGTGCACCCACTTTTCATCGTGCGTATTCCGTCCTATGATGTGATAGGAGGCGAGCCTAGGGCCATATCGAGCACAAATTCCAGACTATTTTATATTGCATTTAATGACGAGAGGAAAATGCCATTCGCCTGATGTTAAGCGATACGACCACCCATAAACAGTAGCAACACCACACAGCACCTTGAGTTACAAAGTACTGTGTCGCATTTTACTGCGCTCGTCATCCTGAGACATAAGATATTACGTTTCATTACGTCCAGTAGTTACACTGATACTCCGGGCTGATAATGAATAGAAAAATCCAATATCACTCTGCCTGACCCGGGGATCGAACCTGAGACCTCAGCTTTGCAGTCATACCGTAATACAACTACGCCACCGAGGCAGTTATTTTAATTAATAAAAATTGCCCCATCAGTGGATTTGTTATGATACAGAACTACCTACTTCCATCTATACCGGGTGGAAGGGAAACGCTCTCGGAAACGAATACAGGTGATAGTATTGGTGATTTCTGACGTGATGGCACTAAAAAAATCGCGATCGCATTGTTACAATTTTAGTAGGATTTTCTCTAATTTCTGTACAGCTTCACGTATGGATAGATAAATCAAACTATTATTCTGAAAAACATAGTAAAAAAAGTCAATATTTAAAAAAAATCGTAATGAAACACATGTACATCAGCTGACGGGTTAACGACCGCGTAGCCGCCGCGCCGCCTTGTCGGCGTTAGCTTTTTAGTTTGTACCCTACCCAGTTTTGTGTACGCTTTACATTGCGCGCGCATGAATTACGGAAATACTAAAATCATAAGTATTATCGCTTAGCTTTGCAAATTAATATAGTTTTTCGTTAATGTTATTCTTCTCTCTTACCGTTCCGGTATAGAGAGCGTTTCCCTTCCACCCGGTATTGCTACTCCATGCCGCCATAGAATGAAAATTAGCTAACTTGAAATAATGATCGCATATCCATTCCATCAGAGGTACGGATGAACTTATAATAGTTCATACCAAATATCGTAATAGGATCGGGCAAGCAGGAGTTAAAGATAGGCTTAAGCTAAACTATTCGAAAGCATTTGCGTCATATCCGATCGGCGACAGGACGGGCGTTTGTAATACATTGTCTAGCCTTATTTAGGTTCGCGTTTCTACGTCCGTTCATAATGGACCATGAAAAAATATTCTAATTTGAACGCACTTAATACCACGAATTAATGTTTTAATTTCAAATCTTTGGACGTTTTAATGTTCATGTTAATCGAACTCGGAAGCTTGTGTTAGTGTTGTATTTGATAACTGCATACAAAACGAATTTTAATACATTTTGTGTGTAAATAATTGGTCTCGTAAGTTGGAGACATAAGTTTATTGCGTGCATACGTCTTGGGTTAATTATGTATTCTGATCATGTTCCTGGCCACATCTCCCGTGAGGTCGCCGTAATATTTTATTGTCGCTATGGTTTATAGGCGCCGTCCTGACGTCATCCTTTTTGGGAATGCTATTATAATTGGTTTACCTACCAAGTGATGCAAATTGATAGATATATTGTATATGAGCTAGTTGTAATCTCTTGATGTTATCTACCGTAATATAGGGATGTGTTGTAATAACTTGCATTGTAAAGTTATAAGTTTGGACATTGTTATTCGTGGCACGCACCGACCTATATGCAATATGCATACATACATTGTGCTGCTCAATGACTCAGGACTCTCCTCACATTATGGGAGTTGGTTCGCGTGGTCTGGGCAACGAACTATAGCTGGTTGATAATGTTTAATATGACTTTTATTTACCTGATAGATCCTAGAAGATGATTTTGATTTTTGGCAGAAAAATACAACTTTTCAGAATCGATAAATTAAAGTGAAAAAAATTGCCAGTCATAATAGTTTTCGTCGTTTTATGTATTAAAATAAAAATATAAACATATAGTGCAAACATTGTTATACACACCTATGACGGTTCGTATGATTCTTAGAAAATTAATGTTTTTTAAAAAAATCAGATAAATATGCAGATTTACAATCACAAAATATTTGTGCGTCAATTTAAATTGTGGTATCGTAAATTTTCCTCATGAGTGAATGGGCCGGGCGGCGCGGCGCGTGCCATATGATCAACGATATCGCTTGTTTACAACGCGCATGAATCAGAACGCGAGTACATTTTCGCTTTATTATTTACACAACGATTCTGACGCAGTTAATTACGTTTACGCAACAATTCCCGATAAGCCAATGTCACATTTCCACGCTACATATTCCCTACACGGATATCCGGGGAAAATGCCGAATGAGCGCAACCGTGAATCTGTACAAGTTCATTGCTCGATATCGAACGTTAGCGCCTCGAGAATAACCTCATTCAAGGTTCTCATTCATTGAACGAACGTCAAGTTCATTGATGAATTACGCTTGTGTTGGTGAGTATACGAACGTGGCGCGCAGACGTGTGTCGTATAAATAAACGTGGTATGTGCGCTAGTGTGCGTCCGCCCGTCGGCCGCTCCGTGCATGTGCGTCAAATTCTACTTTAATTTCTAGTGTTATTTATGTGTGCGTGTACGCATGTTTGTTTGTGACAGGACGCTCAACAATAGCCGGAATAGGAAGCGCCAACGGCAAAATGCGCGTGCAGACTGACTCCCCAGACAAGATCCGTAAGCAGGTTCTTGCCACTGGAATCAGTTTTTGTTGATTAATTCGTTAATTGAATTGGAACAATGCGGCACCTAAAAACGGCTTTACGCATAGAGCACACTGTGCTCTGATTGCTCTACGAGTCTTTGGCCGTCGGAAATCCTGGTTCAAACTGGTTCATCTTACACGTGGATCATCTTCTGTATCGGAGACAGGCTCTTCTGTACGGTCTCTGTTGTCAATAGACTAGGTAGACAACTTTAACTTTTTGTATACTTTTTTGCTGATAAAATTAGCGATTGTTCATTTAATTTATTATTTACTTATAATAAACGATACGTTGCACTGTATAAATGAAATGAAAAGATAAATATGCCACCAATTTGATTCGATAATTGGTGGTTAGTAGTTAAATTATTTTGTAAATAAAGCTACGACAATCCTGGCCGGCACATTCTTGATGACTGTCGAAGTTCACAATGCCGACGTAAATACCGATTAGGATTATTGTAATTTTTACAACATAATAATGTAGGTTTGCATTTCAACACATGAAAATATAAATTAAAATAATATATGTATTATTGTAATAATGCTAAATAATTGTGTGCGATTTACGAAATTCTAGTACCATGGTAAATATACTAAATACGCAATAGGTTTTTGTACCGAATGGATTAATACGCGAAAAACTTTTAATAAGCCCTGGACCGTTCGTAGGTAACGTTCAGCGATGCGAATAAAGCCTATGCGTTTATCGCTGAATGTATCAACTGTTGAGAGTCACACTACCATAGATTCACCTCTAATAAGATAAGTGAAATGAAATGAAATGAAATGAAATGAAATTTTGAAATGAAATTTTATTATTACAAGTTAAAATTTAACAATAAATACTCTTAATAAGTGAGTGCTTTAGTTGCGCCTCTGCTTACCTGTGTGTGTATCCCAGGGCGACAGGAAATGAGGTTACATTGTCGACCTTTAATACAACTATCTGCGGAACGACTTTACCTCTTACATAATATTATGTGTAATACGTCATATCCTTATATATTATAATACTAGCGGCCCCGACAGACGTTGTCCTGCCCTAAAAAGGAAATAAAATCCTAGAATCCGAGTACAGCGCTACCTACCGGATAGAATTGTAATCTAAACCATTCTGGAATCCACCTGAAGACACACAAAAATTTCATTAAAATCGGTCCACCCGTTTAGGAGTTCAGTGACATGCACGTTAAATTTTCTAATTTTCCGCGCAATTTCCTTACTTTTTTTCTTTCATAAGAACCTTCTCCTGACAATACCAAACACATCAAAAAAAGAAATAACGTAATCAGTCCAGCCGTTCACGCGTGATGTCGTGACCAAGGAAAATAGGGATTCATTTTTACATCTATACTAATATTATAAAGCTGAAGAGTTTGTTTGTTTGTTTGTTTGAACGCGCTAATCTCAGGAACTACTGGTTCGAATTGAAAAAATCTTTTTGTGTTAAATAGACCATTTATCGAGGAAGGCTTTAGGCTATATAACATCACGATGCAACTATTAGGAGCGAAGAAATAATGGAAAATGTAAAAAAAACGGGGAAAATTATTCATCCTTGAGGGCTTCCATTGCGTGCGCTGCGAAAACGGTTCAAGATACCAAAAATATATGTACGAAAGAATTATTCCTCTTGACATGATCTAAAAAAACGTCCGCGTCAGTATATGTCTATCTTTTAAGATTAACTCACTAAAACCGTTTTTATGGTAATCAAATTTCGTCGAAATTAATGCATTATTTGTTAAGAGTTGTATCAACGTCATAATATTAATATTTATCCAAATAAATGTGTTGGATAGAGTGATTCAACGGGAAGGTTTTTATGTACTTTTAGCCCGGAAAAACTTATTAACGCGGGCGAAGCCGTGGACAAAAGCTAGTATTAGATAGATAGATAAGGTCCCCTGTCGCGTCTGTCTTACTGAAAGCGATAAACTCAATAACTACCAAACGGATAGCGATGATATTTGATACAGAAATAGTTTGCGATCCTGGCAAGGATTTAGACTACTTCTACCACAGGATAGATAAATATAAAGCAGGACTATTCCGGGAAAATAATTTAGGAGGACGAGCCGCGAGCTAAACCTTCTTACTAATATTATATTTATACGAAGGTTTGTGAAAATGTTTGGATGTTTGTGTGTTTGGAGGTAGGTCAGGGCAGTAATTTGTATTACAAATATTGCAATGTATGAGTCGGCGCGTAGTGGGGAACTCGCTCCATCTCATTAGTTTCGCACGCATTGTTATTACCGATGACATCACGTGCGCCTATTGCGCCTTTTTTTATGGCATCGAATGACGAGACGAGCATACCGTTCGTCTGATGGTAAGCGATACGACCACCCATAAACAGAAGAAACACCATCCAGCACCTCGAGCCACGAAGCAATCTGTGGCACTCCACTGCGCTCTTAACTCTTGACTCTTCCCGATTCTTGACACTCACCCCTTCGACCGAAATTCAAAGGCTTATAACTTGTTGATTTTTGATCAGATTTTAATCAATCTTTCTGTGTTAGGATTTATATGAGGTAAATATCTGACAAACGCAAGGAAAGAAAATAAGTCAAATACCCTGTTGATGCCAGCAGCATTTCCGGAGAGATACGACCTGCCTTAAAAACATTGCGTATTCACACCTAAAAGGCCGGCAACGCATCTTTATGTCCCGCTTTTTTTTTACGCGGAGAAAGTGACTTATTACTAGCGCCCATCGTTCAAGGGGAACGACTGTGCGGTTATGTTGGGTTCACCGTGCCTTACGACCCGACGTTGAGCCGCCCGGAGAGATGGAAAACGTCGGGCGACCGCTGGGTCGAATCCCTAACCTATATATAACGCACGGCATACCAACCAAAACTCCGCGGTGGCCATCTTCGGCGCATTAGGGACGGCTGCGGGCTTCCTCCGACTCACGTGTAAGTTGTCGTCCGCAACCGCCCCTGCGCGTACCGCTATTGCGATCCGTCTCCTGTTGTTGGCGGGGCTCAGAAGCCCCCGCGCACCTAAGGACGCCCTTGGCGTCAACGGCAGCGTGAGGCCTAACCGCCACGCTGCCGTCCATCACGATCCCTATGTCCCCTGGTATTGCAGATGTTCATGGGCGGCGGTGATCATTTACCATCAGGTGAATCGTTTGCCCCTATATCATAAAAAAAAACAATACTAATTCTACAGACTTTTGAATTATAAAGCACTGCACTTATTGAAGCATAAATAATGATGTCTCGTCTCATAATGCCCAGTTACCCCGGCTATGAAGACCTTCAAACCGAAACAAAATAAATATGGCATAATGCTTCTTGGTGGAAGAAATAGACGTGGCAGTAATATCAGTCGCTATCATACGAATGACTTATCGGTTATCACCGAGTACTGACTACCTCAGGACTGTTTTTGATGACGAAAGATAGAGGAGAATGGATGAGAAAAACATGTTGCGCCGACCCCAAGTAATTTGGGACCAGGGCAGGAAGATGATGATGAATTAAGCATATTCTTGACACATAACAATGACTTTTTGTTAATGGCCCTACTGCCCGTATCCTGACACGAGTCGGCTTTTCTGGCCACACCGGTCTTTAGGGTGAACGCAGAAGGCGCTCGCAACCCTTTAAATTAAGTGACCATGCTGAGGGCAACCCACTAACGGGTTACGAACCTCTGCTCAGGACGGCCACTGAGAGAGGATGAGACGTCAACGATTAGGGACATAACAATGCCAAAAATAAAATTTTCTATGGCTGAATTCATATCTCAATTTAGTCTGGTATTACCCTTTATTGTTATGACCTTCTCTTGTTCCTATCGATCGTGTCTGCATATTACAGGCTATAATTTTGTCAACACTGACCATTAAACATGATCTCCACGGCAAACATACATGCAAGCTATTTCCGTTTCTATACTTAAATATTCCATTGTTTTAAAATGAATGATTTTAAGAAGGTTCTTATTTGCCTGGTCGCTAGTTCAAAAAGATCTAGATCACGAAAACCATTGTTGGCAGCCTCGGGCCCAAACAACGAACCTAAATACTAAATTATTGCCAAATGCAGGCTAATCATAACTTAAGGGCCAAAAAACTTATTTAAAATATAAAATTTACTTTGACTTTGCGTTCGTGATTTTGGGACTGATGCTAATGGCTTCTTTTTTTTACAGATCCTGAGATCCTGAGGCAGTGCTGCGCGGTAATTTTAACGTAAGTATCTGCCTAAAATATTATTCGTGTTATTTATTCTTTTAGTAATATATAAATCGTATTGGCATTAGAGTAAATCTCGATGATTCTAATCACTGCGTAGTTATGTTCAATGTTTTAATTGTTTATCATTGTTTCGTTTGGATTGCGTCCTATAAATGTCTAGTTATATTTTCGGACTATTGAATTATTTTAATATGCACAAATATGTCCGTTTTTGTATGGGTCCTGTGACTCAAAATCTAACCAGGTTCAAACGTTATATATGTTAAAGGAGCAAAAAGCAAAAATATTTTGAGATCCCTCTATTAATAACTTTTTTAAAAACATTCATTTAAGTGTAGGTAGTTTTTAAGCAAAGTAAAATAACATTAATTTCAAAATCGGAGGACCTTAAAATTATACGATTCATTGCAAAGACCTAATTTTAGTACTATCCAAATATATATAAAGTATCTTGATTAAAATTTCAAGCCCGTTTTTAGAAATGTCCTTGTCCATTGTTGTCGCAATCATATGATAAAGCCTGATTCTCAGTGCTTTCGGCATACCTACCATCGCAGTGCGTAGGCATAAGGGATCTGTGATTGGCTTAAATTGAGATACAACTTTACTTCATTGGTTGTCAGATAAACAAGGGTGGACGAAGACAAAGAAAACTATGAAATTGCCGACACTATCCGTTCGGGCACACCGTGTGTCCTCATACTATTGTTTGCGAATACGGGTGTTACAGTCGATGATATTGATTATGATGATGATATTTCATTATTTTAATTTATGAGCAAAATTTCTTTTAGAATCCCACGTAAAGTAATTAGATTCAATCCTCTCATCCAAGTCCCACCACTTTCCTCTAATTACAGACAATATATATTCCTGTTGCCAGTTTTCGGCAACAGCGGCCAATCTCAATGGAGATCAGCCAGGTACGCAGGAGATATTATAGTGCACAAGTGTGTGCGCAATACACAGGTGCACTCGCTATTCCTTCACTCTCATAGTCCGGTGAGACGGCAATTCGACATGACCGGAGAGAGATCAGGCGCAGGACCAACGGCTTTACGTGCTTTCCGAGGCACGGGGGTGTCACACCGCCAACTTCCTGACTCCGAGCTGCGACTGAGTAATTTTTAAGATGGAAAAACCCAGTCACAATATTTTTTGGCTCGACCCGGGAATCGAACCCAGGACCTCAGCGCGCAAATCGTACTCGTAAACCGTACGCAAAACGACTACGCCACCGAGGCAGTCTTACAGTCAGTTACAGACAAAATACATACATGGTGCGAGCAAGCAGCAAATTTAACACAATTTCCAAAAAATTCTGAAGCTAATAAAAGCATGTTAAAAAGAGAACTAGAGTTTTTTTATTTACACATAGTGTGTGCATACGTCCCAAAAAGGACATTTTCTAGTCTTAAGATTACACGAATTAATAGCATATCTACCGTTTTGTTAATATAAAATATCATTGATTACACCACAGAACGTAAACAGAGAATACAGAAGCTGTATGGGGCATACAGCTACATGAACAAAAGAAAAAAATAATTCTATGTGTACTCTTTTTAAATTGTAACTGGCTGGTTACATTAAAATAATAAGGCGGTCAGCTTGATTATTTTTGACGATTTCATTTTGACGTACGCTAACTTTGATGCGTATCGCGTGACTTTGTGCAAATGTAAAAATTTCGAATTCGATTTTATAAAAATATTTTTCGTGAATCTATTTTTGAAGAAATTATTTATTTACTTGTGGTGATGGTAAAATATCATGTGTTATAAATTATCTCGAGGACTTGACATCGGTTTATTGGTCAGGTATTATAGAGAGGAGATTTTAGGGTTGTCATCATGTTGAACGAATGGTTTCAGCGAAGGATAAGAGAAACTTATATCAAGAATTTTCAGGTAAAATGCATATAACATTGATAAAGAATATCTTGTTCATAGTATATAAAAATGTTGTTATTATAAAATTAATAAATCTTGTAGATAATGTTACATGCATTCGAGTCTTTCACGCTAGTTATTAGAAGTATGTATTCCAAAACTGCATTTGATGCTGATAGTAATTGAAACTTTAATTGAATGCAAGAAACGATAAGAGTTAGATTTGAATAATATGGTATTTATAAAATTTCCACAAACATTTTCTAAGACGTAACACCGTTAGTAAGATTTCTTATGAACTCTTCGCCTGACTATATTTTTTGTGGTTAATATGAGAAAACAGAATAGATTCCTTCACAATGAAACTCAAAATATTGTTTAATTTCTCATCACATATATCTTATGTACAAAGACTACTCATATAATAACAATGTCATAAATCTTCCTTCTGAAGATTTTCCAGTATTTGTGTACCGTTATAATAATCGTCCCACACATGTGGACAAGCGTCCGCACCCCATGAGTATGTTCGTAGAGAGTCCATTTCCTCGACCGCTATAGATTATGCAATTCTACAGACGGTTCGTAGACTAGTAGACTACAGGAAAAAATGAACTAGACTACACGGAAAAATATTCCAAAGTAGAATACTCATTACACTATTACATTGAAGGCTCAAAATGTCCAGCACGTGTCATTGCACATAAAAATAGCATCAGTTCTAAGCTTATACTACTAACAGACGATTAGATTTGGTATCATGCGACCAATTCGTCACGCGGTACAGTCTTCACGCCACACGATCGAACCGTACCATGCGATCTCCAGTTGTATCCAACCAAGTTTGATGGACAAGCCATCGAACCAGCCGTACCAACAATAATAATAATAATGTCCATCGAACCGTGCCCCACACGATGAGATATGGTTCGATGACATACCATTTTAATGGTTCGGCTGTACCAAATCGCATCGTATGTGCCCACTTTTAGAGGAAACTGTATTTCGCGGTAACAATAGTAATAATTGGATTTTTGTAATGCATCTACCAACTGACGTATTTTACTCAGAGTCATACCCATAATTAATGTAATATTAAAGTGTCTATATTTAGATTATAATATTCCATATTTATGTTTAAAAAATATTCTTTTTGAATAAAAATATATTAAATATTTATAAGTATTAATTAAATTAACCAATACTGAACATACGCACTAGATGAAATATTCCATTAAAAGAAACGCAGTTTGTTACCCTATTCTACTTTTGAATCATTATTTTTTTGATCTAAAAATAGTAATATTTCTTTATGCTGGCGCCAAATATAAACTCAGAGAAAATAATTACTACATAAAATATAATATTAATTTTAGTTAATTCAAAGCCTGTAAATGAATGGATAAATAACATTGTGGTTTGTTTCAATAAAGTACGACACAGATAATAAATAATATTGACATTATTATCATTTAATTTATTTTCTTGTTGGTTTGTTTACGTCAATAATAAGATCGGGCATTAAAGGTTCTTGCCATATTAAAAATAAAAACATTTAAGAATAAATCAAGGCCTGTCTGAAATATAAATTATAATCTATGCAGACGGCAAAAAGAGTATCACTTCCCACTCCAGTTTTTACCATCGTAATGACCTTCGATTTTAATTGTCGAGGTAATTACGACATAATTTGACGAGGACAAAGTAATGTTTTAATTGTGCTCCCTTGATGTTGTATTTTGCTCGCTAATTAGGGATTTAATTATTACATTATCTATTTATAGCAACAAAAAATATTTTACTTATCTAAAACATTAAATGACCAGAAAATAAGTTTAGAAATCGCGTGATTTTGCCATAATGGCGTTTCGGAGCGGGATCGCGTGCATCACGGGAACAAAGGTTTCCGAACGAGCATTGTTTTCGCGCTGTTCGAAATTTAAAATTCGAAAATGGATGGCAAAAAGTGCGGAGAGGGGCCAACCGCCGCGGCGTGCCCACCCAGTCGGCGACGATACCGGCTCGCAACGTCGCTCCACTGCGGTCGTTGACGAATACCGCCAATTCCTTCGCCATACTTCTTCCAACCCTATAAGACTCATAACCGTATTCCATCCTCACCGATTTCCTACTCTATAAGTACGAATTTTAAACTCAAAGTTGGATGCAACGGCGTTGACTAATTTTCCTACAGAGATAATGATTAAATTGTTTCGGCATGTCAAATCAAACGAAATTATGCTGTTATATCTTGTTTAATAGCGGTACGTTTATGTGTCTCTTACATGCCTATGTGGATACCCCCGAGTGAGATTTCTCCTTTAACGGATTCTTTAAAGATATTTTCTTCGTCAAGGATGCAAGGGAAATTTTCATTTTTGGAAACGCTCTTTAAATAGTAATTAAAACTGTAAAGTTTAATTAATGAGAACTGTGACTTGATAATTATTTCTTTGAAGTAATATACTTTAATTTGTTGCCCACAACGGTGTGTGTGAATTGTCCGATCGTATTAATACTTTACTGAAGAGCGTATGATTATAATATAGATTACGGAAAATATTTAAATAGTATTACCAAAATTAACTTACAGTTTTATTGCATATATGCTAATTCAGTCTTAAAATACAAACGACCTTAGTGTCATAAATACAATAATTGCATACATATACATACATACATATACACTCACGCCTTTTATCCCCGAAGGGGTAGGCAGAGGCGCAACTAGTGCACCCACTTTTCGCCATTATTCCGTCCCATGATGTGATAGGGGGCGAGCCTATCGCCATATCGGGCACAAATTCCAGACTCCGAGCTGAAACTGAATAGAAAAACTCAATATCACTTTGCCCGACCCGGGAATCGAACCCGAGAACTCAGCATTGCAGTCGTACCATAGTACAACTACGCCACCGAGGCAGTCAGTCCAACAATAATTGCATGGGCATAAATTGCTTACTGATCTACCAAATGATTTGACGTGTTCATCATAATCTTTTAATCAGCAATAGTATAACGACATCGAGCACACACCATTTAGTTGGATAATCACCTCTAATAGGCCACTTATCCCTCTTATAGCGTGTTTCAATATGTCCCATACTAATGTCCGTATATGGTATTGACTAAAGTACAAAGTACGTTCCAATGCCGCGAATAGTAATGATCCGGTTATGCTCGAAAATCCAATGAATAATGTTGGTTCATAGTAATTCAAAATACGCACAGCCTCTATGTTATGCACAATCATCGTGGCCGTTCGCGGTACATTATAACATATTTGCAATGCAGGGAAACACCGTATCTTGTGTTAGTTTTATGACTAACATGCCCACATCTTAACGTAGAGCTAAAAATAGACGACCTCCAAATATCCAATACCAGCCTCATTTTTGACGTCAACGGTTCTGAACGTTCGATTGGTGTATTTTTCCGAACGCAATCCATCGATTGTTATGGCTTGGTCTATTGTCAAAACATGTTAATTTGACGGTCCATGAATATGAAAGCATGAGTCACAGTCAACGGTAGACGATAACCCTGTAACTAGTTATGTTATAATAGGCCATTGAGATGCAGATTCCGGTCAGATCGGATGATTCATGTGGACGTTTCATTATCGATTGCGGTTTTCTTTCGATTATTTTTTTGAGGAAATAATGGTGTAATATTATTTAAACACTTTATTTTCTTTTTTTTATACCTTATATAACTGTAGCGCAATTTTGATCAATTCGCATTACTATTTTGGTAGCCAGTAAAAAAAACACAAATTACACTATTTTGACTGAAATTACTAAGCATTTACTTTTTAAAAATATCTAAGTAATCGAAGATTCATTTAAACTTATAACCAAAAGTCAACATAACTTCTTCCTGGCATTTCATTAACGATAAAAGTACTAAATGTCACAACATACGTGAATCGATTGCATCTAAATACTATCAAGTAGTAACACAGGTTGAATGAGTGTTGCATAAATCTGCGTCCGTCCCAGTTTCGTTCATTCCTCGGCAGTTGATCCGCATTGACTTTAGATTTCGTAAGCAAATTATTTTCTCGCGTCACTACGCGACACCAATGTTTACGCAAATAATTTTAATAAGGACTCATAGGGCAGGGTTAGAGGTATGGAGATAGGATATACTCTTACTCAAAGCAATGTTAGGTAAATAGTTTTAATGAGGACTCATAGGTCAGGGTTAGAGGTATGGAGATAGGAGATACTCTTACTCAGAGCGATGTTAGGTAAATAGTTTTAATGAGGACTCATAGGTCAGGGTTAGAGGTATGAAGATAGGAGATACTCTTACTCAGAGCAATGTTAGGCAAATAATTTTAATGAGGGCTCATAGGGCAGGCTTAGAGGTATGGAGATACCCTTACTCAGAGCAATGTTAGGCAAATAGTTTTAATAAGGACTCATAGGGCAGGCTTAGAGGTATGGAGATTCTCTTACTCACAGCAATGTTGGGCAAATAGTTTTAATAAGGACTGATAGGGCAGGGTTAGAGGTATGAAGATACTCTTAATCGGATACACATGTGTGTTGCAAGCCGTTATTATCACCCAGTGTTTTGTATTCATCTAGTGACTGTAGAGCAGCAGCGAATATCGTTTTTTTTTCCGATACCCATAAAAGGAGGACATTCTCGATTCATGTGTTTGTAATTTAATTATTAATAATAATTCCATAATACTATGCCAAAATATGATCATTTATTTATTTTAATTTATTTATTGAATTTATCTAAACAAGTAGGTACAGTCAGCCACAAAAGTAGCTGAAGAAATAAAAAGGTCAAAACGCTTCTACACATTAACTTCAATAGAAATATTATTTTTTCTTTATCTAAAATAAAGGAAACCATGTGAAGTTTATTTTAGTGAAAAGAAAACGATTGGTGATATAGACACAAAAGTGTAACGGTGATTTGAAATTTTGAATTTGTTAAACTACTTTTGTGGCTGACTGTACATCAACAGTACATTATACTCAGCAATCCAATACACTTTACTTAGGCTTAATAACTAATACATGCACTAATTAAGATGTAAACAAAATTACTTAAGAAAGTAATACTTTTACATTAACCGCATCTTTTTTTTTTACGCGGAGAAAGTGAATTATTACTACCGCCCAGTGTTCAAGGGGAACGACTGAGCGGTTATGTTGGGTTCACCTTGCCTTACGACCCGACGTTGAGCCGTCCGGAGAGATGGAAAACGTCGGGCGACCGCCGGGCCGAGTCCCTAACCTATGTACACCGCACGGCATACAAACCAAAACTCCGCGGTGGCCATCTTCGGCTTATTAGGGACGGCTGCGGGCTTCCTCCGACTCACGTCTAAGTTGTCGTCCGCAACCGCCCCTGCGCGTACCCCTATTGCGGTTCGTCTCCTGTTGTTGGGGGGGCTCAGAAGCCCCCGCACACCGAAGGACGCCTTCGACACATTAACCGCATCTAACAGTATAATAATAATATCACTATAATAATAATAATAGATGTGGATGACGTGTTGAAAAATTAATAATTTATTAACCTTAATACAATAAATTTAAAAATAGCTCTGATCATAGTCAACGTTTTATGAATAAACCAACACATAATATTAGCTATACAGATTTTTCCAAGTTTTCAATTATAGACTGCCTCGGTGGCGTAGTTGTATTACGGTATGACTGCAATGCTGCGGGGTCTTGGGTTTGATCCCCGGATCAGGTAAAGTGATATTTGTATCCAATATCAGCCTGGAGTCTGGAATTTGTGCCCGATATGGCGATAGGATGGCCCCCATCACATGATGGGACCGAATAACGGCGAAAAGTGGGTGCACTAGTTGCGTCTCTGCCTACCCCTTAGGGGATAAAAGGCGTGAACGTGTGTTCAATAATCAACTTATTCCTCTTAAAATTGAATTGCAACTCGTACTTGTAGTTATTAAAATAAACATTACATTTCATATACATATATTTACCTAATCGTATAACAATAATTAAAATTCCACAACAATTGTTTTTTTTTTATAATTCATTAATTGTACCCATTATGACTTATTTTACAACACATAAATTAAAGATAAAGTTTTATATTAATAATTTACTCTAAGTGGCGGGTAAATGCTATTAATTAAAAGAATTACGTTTATGGCACTGGATATATCGTGTGTATTGCGTCAAAGTGTTTAATCCAGTACGTCACAGTGGCTATCGATAGTTGTTAATTTAATTTAACATTCATATTTCTATTGTTATAGAGGTTGGATAATTAGATATCTAAAGGTTTAAATAATCTTAAAAAACTACCTACATGAAAAACAATTGTTACAAAAACAAACTGAACAATTATTGACTGCCTTGGTGGCGTAGTTGTATTGCGTACGTGTTACGAGTACGATTTGCGCGCTGAGGTCCTGGGTTCAAATCCCGGGTTGAGCCAAAAAAATTGTGACTGGGTTTTTCCATCTTAAAAATAACTCAGTCGCAGCTCGGAATCAGGAAGTTGGCGGTTTGATACCCCAACACCCAATACCCCGTGTCTCGGAAAGCACGTAAAGCCACGTTCTGCGGGTGAAGGCACAGGCGGAGGATGCAGTGGCCAAAGGCAGTGTAGTGATAGCGGTATCGTTAGATATTTCTACCGCATTCAACTCGCTGCCCTGGCCCTGCATCCACGAGGCACTGCGGTACCACGTGGTGCCGCCCTATCTCCGGCGTCTGGTGCACGCATACCTGTCTGACAGGCACGTGGTGTATCCGGGCGCCGATGGGTGGCACCGAAGAGCGATGTCGTGCGGTGTTCCACAGGGCTCGGTTTTGGGCCCTCTCCTGTGGAACATCGGGTACGACTGGGTGCTCCGTGGTTCCAACCTCCGGGGCGTCGGCGTGACATGTTACGCCGACGATACGTTAGTCACAGCGACTGCTGGGACCTTCCGGGACGCCGCAACTCTGGCGGCGGCGGGCACCGGCCAAGTAGAGACTATCCCGCCCTCACACCCGCCACTGCAACTCCTGTAAGCCAGGATCGGCAATGGCACGCATTTTATGACACCGAGCGGTGAAGCTCGGCGAGTCTCAGGGAACACTAATATGTCTGTAACCCGCAACGAAATTAATCAAAAAGAAAAATAGGGAGGAGTTGGAAATATTAATTGTCCACTTCCCTCCATAGCAAAGCGGCAGACAAAAATAATGAACTAAGGAGGTATTTTAACCTCAAGTTTAGAGACGTTTACAACTAGAAAAGCCAGTTGTAAAGCACCACGGATAAAAATTCAATGAAAGGGTCCTATCATTTGAGCTGTCAAATTTGATTCCAATAATAGGTATGGCAAAAACGCCGGAAAGCACGGAAATTCCGTCTAGTCTCTACAAGGTCCATGTAGTATACAACCCCAGATGTTACTTGCATACTATCCAGCATGATGTTGCGCTCATCATGCCAAAGACCACACTCCCAAAGTACGTGATGCGCAGACTGTTCATACACGTAACCAGGTGTAGAGCATGGGCACACAGGAGAGTCAACCAGCCTAAATGAAAATAGTTTGCCCTTAAAACTACCGTGACCGGTAAGAAATTGCGATACACAATGATCTATTTCTAGCCAAGTTTTATTTAGGCGATCGCGAACGCATGGAAAGTATTTATATAAATGACGCCCTTTCGAGGATACGTCCCATCTATATTGCCATTCGTTTAAAAGCTCATTGTGTACATCAGTGTGCGGTTTAAATAATCTGTTGGTTCTTAAGAGCTCACGCGACGTCAGAAACCGTTTGTCCATATCCTCTCTAGTGGAGTAATACATAGCGGCACGACGCTGTACCTCCAAATCGACTGGGAGTACGCCCGCAAGGACAGGCAAAGCTTCCGTACTAACAGTTCTATACGCCTTACACAAGAATATCAACGCCAGACGTTGACTCTGGAGCAGTTTTCTGCGCACAGCACCGATAGTAGCCCTATCGGCCCATACAGGTGATCCGTATGTAATACATGCTAAGTAAGTCGCTCCATAAATGACTTTGAGTGTAGTGAAAGATAGTCCCCACGTAGAAGTCGATATCCTTGTCAAAGCGTAAAAGTTCCTTTTTGATTTTTCTCCAACGTTTCTTATGTGTTCCACAAAAGAAAAATTTCTCTCTAAGATTAACCCTAAATAACAAACCGATTCTTTTCTCTTGACAGTGATATTATTAAATTTAATTCGTGGCGGTGATTTTAATATTCCCTTTAAAAGCAGTTGGAACGTTTTCTGCGGTGCAAAGGTAAGGCGGTTTCTTACACCCCATTCAGATATCAATTGTAAAGACGTCTCCGCCAAACTTTCTAGCCCCGATCTACTATTTGACTCTATGAGTAATAATCCGTCATCCGCATATCCGGTCAAAGTGCACCCCACAGGTAAAGGAATCGAAAGAAAATCATCGAAGCCCAAATTCCATAAGTAAGGACCTACAACCGAACCTTGTGGGCATCCCATCGTCAGCGGCTTCGACACGGCGTGGTGGCCAAGTTTCAGTTTGGTTGTTCCGTACGAGAAGTATGTGTAAATATGTGTAAATACACATACACCGGCCAAGTAGTTGGTAGAATCCAACGTTTAGGGTTGAAGGTGGCCCTCGAGAAAACCGAGGCCGTGTGTTTTCACGGACCTCGGAGAGGGCCACCGGCCGGTGCCGGCATCGTCGTTGGGGGGGTGCGGATCCCCATCGGCTCTAGCATGAAGTATCTAGGTTTAGTCCTAGATAGCCGATGGCGATTCCGCACCCACTTTAAGGAGTTGAGGACGAAATTGTCCCGGGCAGCGGGCGCTCTTTCCCGCCTGCTGCCCAACCTGGAAGGTCCTGGCTTCCCTTGCCGGAGGCTGTATCACGGAGTCGTGCGGTCCATAGCCCTTTACGGCAGCCCCGTTTGGGCTGACTCCCTGGGCCGCCCCTGCGTCGCCCTTCTGCGCGCCCCGCAGAGAGCTTTAGCGCAGCGGGCGGTCAGGGCGTACCGCACGGTCTCTTTCGAGGCGGCTTGCCTATTGGCCGGATTTCTGCCCTGGGACCTGGACGCCAAATCCCTTGCCGATGTATTCCATTGGCGGGAGGAGGCGTTCAGTCGCGGGGAGCGTCCGGCCCTGAAGGAGGTGGAGGCCAAGAGGGCCGCCTTACGGCGAGCCGCCGTGGAGGAGTGGCGTCTCAGGCTGGAGGCCCCGTCGTGGGGGCACCGGGTCGTAGAGGCAGTGCGTCCTGTCTTTGCCGAATGGCTGGACAGGCGCCACGGAGTGGCAACATACCGCCTGACGCAGGTGCTCACCGGGCATGGCTGCTTCGGTGAGTTCCTGTTTCGGGTGGTAGGTGTAGAGGAGTCGGCCGTGTGTCACTATTGTGACAACTGCCCAATGAACACGGCCCAACATACGTTGGAGTGTTGTCCAGCCTGGGATGAGGAGCGCAGCGCTCTCAGAACAGTCGTCGGAGAAGACCTCTCGCTGCCGGCCGTGGTCGCTTCCATGGTCGGCGGCCGGGAGGCCTGGCAGGCGGTGGCCCACTTCTGCGAGGCGGTCCTCTCGCGGAAGGAGAGTGCCGAGAGGGATCGCCAGCGCAGTGGTGATCCCTCCCGCCGCCAGACGAGACGTAGGAGGCGTCGGGTGGACGACTGACCGACGTCTCCCGCCCTGTGGATTGGGGGCGTTTGGAGAATTCCACCACGGTATCCCCTGCCTGTCGTAAAAGGCGACTAATAGGGGCCTCCGGGGGTCACGGGTGGGCGGGACGTGCCGCCCACCCATTAGTCTAGCCAACTTCTGTGACCCCCGTGATGGACATGTCCGAGGCAGCGTGTCTCACGCTGCCTCGGACACCAAAAGGTGAACACGGTACGGTGTTTCGGGGGCTTCTGAGCCCCCGCAACAGGAAAAAGGACCGCAACAGCGGTACGCGCAGGGGCGGTTGCGGACGACAACTTAGACGTGAGTCGGAGGAAGCCCGCAGCCGTCCCTAATGAGCCGAAGATGGCCATATAAAAAAAAAAAAAAAAAAGGACCAACGTCTTGGGCCTGACCTCTCTCCGGTCATGTCGGATTGCCGTCTCACCGGACTATGAGAGTGAAGGAATAGCGAGTGCACCTGTGTATTGCGCACACACTTGTGAACTATAATATCTCCTGCGTACCTGGCTGATCTCCGTTGAGATAGGCCGCCGTGGCCGAAACTAGCTAGGAGGATTACAAAAACAAATAGCTACTATTACAAATTTAGCACTAGGTTTATCTTCCTTAAGCCTAAATCCATAACTATATGACTATAAATATAATTTTAGTTAATAGACAGAATAGACCGTGGGCCAGTAGCAAAATTTCGTCAGTCATTTTCTCCCGAACGATAATTGGTGAGATGCATCAGAGACGTGTATCATAAAGCCTCGTGAACGTCAGCTTCGGCTCCGTGGGTGCCATGAGCGGTGGTAGCCTCCCAAAGATGTAGAAAAAAATATATTATTCAGTCATTTCCTCCCAACTAAGAATCATTTTAAATTGTAGCTAACCCGATACCTTGAAGAAAAAAAATAATCAGCTGACTGTAACTTGGGGCATTATGCGTCAGCTGGTCAATCAAACATGTAAAAAAAATATATCATTTCAGTGATTTCCTCTCAACTACAAATTTACCTGATGATAGCTTATACGCAACTATGAATAAATATGTATGTCAGCTGGCTGTATGCCGGGGCAAAAACCGTCAGCTGATGCCTTGAAAGTTATAACGCAGGTGTTAGGCAAGAGCTTCTATTACATAATTACATGCATCAGCTGACAATGTTTCCCTCGAATTAATGATAGTAGATTCTCTTTATTAATTACAGCATTGTATTATCAATCTATACGTGTAAAATGCCTTGTCCTGAATGACTGACTGACGCACAGCCTAAACCTCTGACCGTAGAGACCTGAAACTTGCAGGGTGTGTTCTTTGTATGCCATAGGCATCTAATGAGATTGAATTTTCCGAAAGTCTACCCCTAAGAGGGTGAAAAAGGGGGGCAAAGTTTGTATGGGCCAACGTGATTCCTTGGTCCAACCTACTTCAAATATTGCTTAAACTTATTTTTAACAGAACTGATAGAAGACGTGTTTCATGTTTTATTGAAATTCATCCCGTAATATATAATATGTATAAAAACGAAAGGTCATTAACTCACTCATCACGAAATCTGAGAAGCTACACGTGCTAGGAGTCTCAAATTTTGTGGAGGTTCCTTTTAGGACGTTGGAGCTCACTAAGACGGGATTTTGCGAAATTCAACCCCTAATGGGGTAAAAAGATTGTACGCGATAAACTCAAAGACTATCAAACGTATTTTGATTAAATTTGGTATGGAGATAATTCGAGCATCTGGGAAACTGGAAAGTTTTAGGCTACTTCTTATCCCGTGAAAATGTATAAGTGGGACCTTTATAAAAAAAAACTCTTTCGTACGACCGCGGCTGCGGGCAAAAGCTAGTCAGCTTATAAATTTTCATCTGGGAAGATATAATGTATCTTAAATGTTTGACTTTACGCTCAGATATGAGTTTTCCGATGAAATGTATAAATACTTTATGACTAATACGTATATAATTAAATAACTGAAGAAATATTAAGAACAGTGATTATGAATTTATAGTTTATTGTACTCTCCGGAGTAAGATAAAGTGGTCAGCAGAAGACTTTTCAGATTAACACAACCTACTGCAGGTACCACCTTTGCAACACGTTTCTAATCTAAGGGTTAGAAAAGTGTTGCATGCCTACATCGCGTCATACAAGGAACACACCCTGCAAGTTTCAGATCTCTACGGTCAGAGGTTTGGGCTGTGCGTTTAACTGTCAGTCAGTCATTCAGGACAAAGCATTTTACATGTATAGATTGATAATACAATGCTGTAATTAATAAAGAGAATCTACTATCATTAATTCGAGGGAAACATTGTCAGCTGATGCATGTAATTATGTAATAGAAGCTCTTGCCTAACACCTGCGTTATAACTTTCAAGGCATCAGCTGACGGTTTTTGCCCCGGCATACAGCCAGCTGACATATATATTTATTCATAGTTGCGTATAAGCTATCATCAGGTAAATTTGTAGTTGAGAGGAAATCACTGAAATGATATATTTTTTTTACATGTTTGATTGACCAGCTGACGCATAATGCCCCAAGTTACAGTCAGCTGATTATTTTTTTTCTTCAAGGTATCGGGTTAGCTACAATTTAAAATGATTCTTAGTTGGGAGGAAATGACTGAATAATATATTTTTTTCTACATCTTTGGGAGGCTACCACCGCTCATGGCACCCACGGAGCCGAAGCTGACGTTCACGAGGCTTTATGATACACGTCTCTGATGCGTCTCACCAATTATCGTTTGAGAGAAACTTGGTCACCGAAATCTGTCACTGGCCCACGGACCAGAAAGTAAGCTTTTATAATTGGTTATAATCAAATCCAACCTAATATAATTTTCACATTGGATCAACAAAATGATTGCGACTAAAGTGGTCTATAATAAAACTATTAATGAAATGTAAAAGTCT
This sequence comes from Lapara coniferarum, assembly GCA_949316025.1. Lineage (NCBI taxonomy): Eukaryota > Metazoa > Arthropoda > Insecta > Lepidoptera > Sphingidae > Lapara > Lapara coniferarum. Next base: position 5,681,496 of record OX438920.1, read on the forward strand.
TTATTAGTAACGTAGGCGAATATAATTGCATAAACCACAAATTTAGACGCGAGACATAAATAAAGTATTAAATTCTAAAGTAATTATAAATCTGTATATTAATGTGTGGAGCAATAACTTTGTACCCCTTTTTGCGAAAATTACGCGGATGAAGCAGTACGAAATTTGGTACAGTAAAATTACATGTGAAGGAGTGCAGAAAGCTAATATTAGGAATACATCTATGTATATAAAAGCGAAAGGTCACTCACTCATCCCGAAATCTCGGAAAATACTAGTGCTAGGGTCCCTTAGTTCAACCCCTAAGGGGGTAAAAAGGGGTGAAAATGTTTGTACGTGATAAACTCAAAAACTACCGAACGGATTAAGATGAAATTTGGTATGGAGATAGCTCAAGACCCTGGGAAGGTTGTAGACTACTTTTTATCCAGGAAATACTCTTTCGTGCGGGCGTAGCCGCGGGTAAAAGCTAGTTAAATGTATAAAAAAAACATTATACACAAAACCATGCGTTTGACATGGATCTATACTATTTGTCCTTGGTCAGTCTGTGGTCAAACTGGGAAGAGACTAATATTATTAATTGTCTTTCATACTGTCGCAATTTCCACGGTTATCTTAAAATGCTTGACAAAAACACGTTCCGACCGGAAAGGGGGCGTATTGTTGACACGCAATTTATCAGACACAAACATCCAATGATGTCTCTATTCACGCTGTTTCAGAAATTTCACGGTTTCCTCTAGTGACAGATTTAATTGTCGCACGCAAACTAAAGCTTATTGTACTCAAACGTTTATAGAGCCGCCGGTGCATCTGCTAGGGTTGTCTATTTCATATCAGGCTGCGTATACAAATATTGGTAAAATAGTTAGAGATATTGTTAATTAAAGCTCATCGGGAAAAATATAGAAAATGCTCGAAGCTCATATAAAAAAAATACATTAAGCTTTTTCCAGAAACAATCAGCCGGAATAATACAAACGTTTGATACATATATTAGAAAAATTATACCTATTCCTGCTCTTACCAAAAATAAATCAGTATTTTTAAAGCCGTAAAGTATAGTTTTATTATACTGACTTACAGATTATCTTTGGCTTAGTTAACAAGTGTAATATTATTTTTAAATAAAGTCGACAACCCTGACATAGACAATAATCATAATAGTGAAATTTTGAAGCAGTCACACGTTTGTTTTGTCATGGACCTCAAAAGTACCATCCACTACCGTTAAGGTAAAAACAAATGGTCCACAAAAATGGGACCTGGACACAATGCACCAATTTATTGCATCATATATAACGTAGTGAAAGTTAACAGATCTATTGTCTAACACAAGTTGGAACGGTAAACAAAACGAATCTGCAAACGGGACAAAGATCCCGGCCTTGTACAGAAGTCGGCCGTTTAACAAGACAATTTGCGAACAACAGTTTGCGAAATGTTAATGGCTATTTTATGGACGTCATATTTATGAGATGAGCGACGCTCTTTATATTTTAAACGTTAAATATTATTAACTAAACATTTTAATATGCCATCTGCATAGGTCATAGCAGCACACCCTTGTATGCTTTTCGAATATACGTTGTCAAGGAACAGTCTATTGGTACACCAATTCAACGCTTAAAATTTATACACGCGTCCACATAAACTGTTTTTTGTAACAAGGGTACACAGTAGAATATCAACAAATGAACCATCTCTAACCGTGAAATTGTTAAAGTACTGACGAATCTATCGTAGGACGATGGATACCTCACTCAGCGGGTAGTGTCTATTCACTCTCACAATGGGATACTCTTTATTCTATTTAATAGTACTGTACTTCAATTTTTTACTGTTTTCGCGTCACTAACTTGAGGACCATTCAGTTAAAGTAGACACTGAACAGCTTTTGACCATTTCGAAATGTTATATAGATGAATGTTCTAGTTGAAAAGGATAAAGGATTAATCATGAACAGTAAGTCATCACTCACAGACAAAAATGCTTCAGTGAAAGAGCGTTGTAACTGAACTAAGAGAAAAGTTTTGGAGGGTATCGGGAACTTCTGATCTGCCGTTCGATAGTCTTGATATCGGCAATCTGCTATAATTATTAGCAGACTAGCTTTTGCCCACGGCTTTGCCCGCGTTAATATTTTTTTCCGGGCTAAAAGTACATACATAAAAACCTTCCCGTTGCATCACTCTATCCAACACATTTATTTGGATAAAGATTAATATTATGATGTTGATACAACTCTTAACAAATAATGCATTAATTTCGACCAAATTTGATTACCATAAAAACGGTTCTAGAGAGTTAATCTTAAAAGATAGACATATACTGTCGCGGACTTTTTTTTAGATCATTTCAAGAGGAATAATTCTTTCGTACATATATTTTTGGTATCTTGAACCGTTTTCGCAGCGCACGCAATGGAAGCCCTCAAGGATGAATAATTTTCCCCGCATTTTTCACATTTTCCATTATTTCTTCGCTCCTAATAGTTGCATCGTGATGTTATATAGTCTATAGCCTTCCTCGATAAATGGTCTATTCAACACAAAAAGAATTTTTCAATTCGAACCAGTAGTTCCTGAGATTAGCGCGTTCAAACAAACAAACAAACTCTTCAGCTTTATAATATTAGTATAGATTAGGTAAACATTTGGCAAGATGCGGGATCCAAGCCGGAGCTCCTAGTTTGAAAGCCATATTACAAAATCTGTACATATAATAAACCAGTAGAATTGGTGTGTCTGTACGTTTAAGGTAATGTAATAAAAAAGGAAAGGGGATGATTAAAGAAGAGTAATGGAAAAGACCAGTAATTTTTTTTTCTGTCTGTATGTTTTTCTATTTGTTTGTTATTGCACATCACTGAACGGATTTCGATGAATTTTGGCACACAGGTAGATCATAGTCTGGATTAGCACATAAGCTACTTTTTATCCCGGGAAATGTAAATAGGGATTTTTATCCCGGAAAAACTTTTTACGGGGTCGGAGCCGCGAGGAAAAGCTAGTTTTTAATAAAACTTATTATATACTAATTAATTATTTTTGAAAAATACTAATTTATTATATGTATAGATTAGCCATTTGCCTGATATAAATTCCTTTTGAAGGCGAATTTTTAAAAACCTTTACCTAAGTACAAAGTTCTACATCTACATTGTCTGAGGCACTCGTATGCAAAATTTCCTGCTTTGTGACCCACGGGTGTAAGCTGTCCGTTGTCAACTAATGCTAAAACATGATAATTAGATAGCCAACATGCAATATTTTTCGTTTAATTGAAAGTATTACTAAGTGATTTACGGCTTTTTTTTACGAATGTCCGCAGGTTCAAAACCCAAGGGCACGCACCTCTGACTTTACTAAAAAGTTATGTGTGTATTCTTTGTGAATTATCGCTTGCTTTAACGCTGAAGGAACACATCGTGAGGAAACCTGTATACCTGAGAATTTCCCTATAAAAATTTCGAAGGTGTATGAAGTCTGCCAACCTGCACTAGGAGCGTGGTGGATTAAGGCCTAACCCCTTTCAGTAGCAGAAGAGGTTCGTGTTCAGCAGTAGGAAGTTTATAATACAGAACTACTAGTAGTAGTAGTAGTTGTTACGGCTTTTGAGAAAATATTATGTATCAGAAAATTTAAAGACGGATTCAATAAAATAATATGGTTAAATGGCAAATGATTATTTGTGCAATAAAATCCTCCTAGCCAGTATCGGCTACGGCGGCCAATCTCAACGGAGATCAGCCAGGTACGGAGGAGATATTATAGTGCACAAGTGTGTGCGCAATACACAGGTGCACTCGCTATTCCTTCACTCTCATAGTCCGGTGAGACGGTAATACGACATGACCGGAGAGAGGTCAGGCGCAGGACCAACGGCTTTACGTGCTTTCCGAGGCACGGGGGTATCACACCGCCAATTTCCTGACTCCGAGCTGCGACTGAGTAATTTTTTTAAGATGGAAAAACTCAGTCAAATTACCTACCTATTTGTGCAATAGGTATGTATCGTACTATTTAACAAGAAACTTGAAAATTTTGCGCCCTTGAAATATTTCGTTGCATTTGTTATTTCCTCAACATACGAAAACTAATGTTCCTAAAATCAATTCGATCGCGTTTCATAGATTCTTCAATAAGCGCCAAATATAGTGCTTGATATTTATCATAATAACATGTATTCAAAGTATTTTACGTTTTACGATTGATGCGTTAACCTTCTAAAGAATTTAATTATATTAAATCATATTGAAAATAGGTTTTAAACAAGACTTCGCCTAAAACTATATGCTAAGTTGATAATCCTTGAAGTGTGCATTTGCCTAATTGTAAATGTTAATCTTACTGTAAACTTATATGTTAATTTAATCAATAAGATTAAAAAGACATTAATGTATGAATATAGATTTATATGAAGTAGTCTTTTTTAAAATCAAGCCATGAACTGTTGTTTTTGCTTCGCCTTGTAGTTATTATGCCTGGAATGGATAGTATTTTTTTCAATACATTCCGAAAAGGAAGATTTTTGTTTTCTTAGTGGCCTGACGTTGCTATAATTTTTGGCGTTAAGATATTACTTACATATTTTGGCAAATTAATATTCTAAGTGATTCAATATAACTTTTAGTATATCAATCTGCGATTTATTTATAATTCTATCATGGCAAGTTAATGGCACTGCACCGAATGTTAAAAGAAATATAATACTAATAAATTTAGTTAGAGATTAGGACGAAAATATAATAATATGCTTTCAATTATTAATAAAAGTATCGATATATCATACCCTAACAAATTAATCGGAAAAGTGTTCCGCACGCGCATATCTAGACACGCGGCAGCATGTCAAGCCAAGTTCAAGCAAAGGAACTAGCTAGCCAACGCCGAGTGTAATATTACACGAACCACTTGATGCCACTTTTCACCCTTCTATAACTCAAAACCTATTTAACGTAAACACATAAAACTACGTGTGTTTAATTATATTCATAAGGACATCTAGAAGCTCAAATTTCATGAAGCTAGCTCAAACGGTTATAAAGATATGAAGGTCGAAAAGTCGTAAATTTTAGTACTGACTGACTGACCTATAGTACCTAAACCTAACCTACTTCCAGATGACCTAGAAGGATGAAATTTCGAACCCAACTCGGTAATTGTATGTAAGCGTAGGAAAATATCTAAAAAAAAAAGTTAAAAAGTAGGGGGCGGTGGTGAAAAGCCTTTTTCTGCTACGAAAGTCCCTAAATCACTGTAGCGATCCATAGCACCACCTAAACGACGCGACGCCAGTGCTGCCTATTCAAAAAATCTGATAAAAACAAATATAATTCACTGGAGTAAATTACCGGGATGAAAAATAGCCTATTATCCCGTAAATAATCTTATTTAAGGCTAGATAGCCGAGTGCCAAATTTCATCCAAATCCGTTCAGTGGTTTTTGCGTTTACGTCTAACAAGCAAACAGTTTCACAATTATTCGCATTTTTTATATTAATAAGAAGTGAGAAAAGATTATACAGTAAGAAGTAATATAAGATAGTAAAAAGTAAGATGAAAATATCATTGGTTGTTTCTAGTTCATTGAACGTATTACAAACGTCAAATTTCAAACAAATGACGTAAGTGACATTTTAACGTCCTAGAGAAGGTGCTGAAATTTAAATTCTTTATCTAGTAAGTCTTCGCACGTCGCGCGGTAAGTGCGAACTTGATAGTACACACGATAAAAAAAACTGGTATAAGTGAATCATTAATAATTGTATCATCAGCCATTTGGTTTCATAATTTGTAAGTATTATTTTTAATGTTATATGTTACTGACTAATCTATTGATGTGATATAGTGTTCGTACCATTTTATTTATTATGTATAAATAAATAGTTATTTATAAACGTAGAGATTTAGTTGTATTATCACAACGATCGATATATTATTCATTCTCAATTATCTCTATTATGTTTTTTTTATGTCATTGAATGACAAGACGAGCAAGCCGTTCGCCTGATGGTAAGCGATACGACCACCCATAAACACTGGCAACACCATTCAGCACCTTGATTACAAAGTACTGCGTGGCATTCCACTGCGTTCGCCATCCTGAGAAAGAAGATAAATCTCATTATGTCCAGTAGTTATACTGGCTACAATGTCCTTCAAACGGAAACACAACAGTGCATGCACACTGCTGCTTGGCGGTAGTTACGTTATAAGTTACAACTAAAAATGACATGTATTTTAAACTACCATTCACCTGTGTCTTCACCCGCGTCTTCAACCGCATTGAAACCTACGGAAAAAGCAAAATGCATGTTTAAGTTTAGATACCTTGGTTATTATCGTATGATTACAAAAAAAAAATCTTATGTAAACACATCATTTGGATTTTATATTTTTATAGAATCCTGAAAAAGAAACAGTCGAAAGCGGGATGTTTCTTTTTCAGGATTCTATAAAAATATAAAATCATTAACCAGGCACTACATGGCCATTGACATGTATTAAAAAATCATAATATAAAAACATCATTTGGATGTTTTTATGCAGAAATGTGTGGGGATTTTTACTTATGACGTAATTAGTCAACAATATTGCGATAACTAACTGAATAGCTGATAGGTACGTCATTATCTCCATTTTATACAAAAGTGTATCTTATGTACTCGTATCATGGTCTGGATTTCTAAATCGATCCATACACTGATTATACTTTAAAGTAAAATATTATTTTGGTTACAAACATTTTTATGGGTTCAACTCATATCAATACTTTTTTCATCGCTGTATATTGTTATTATCTTCAATCGCTACGTTAGCTTTTGAAGTCATTTATTTTATGAGGTTATAACAGTAATACAATTGTTGCTACTGCCACGCGCGTCATTTTTTTAGGGTTCCGTACCTCGAAAAGTAAAAACGGAACCCTTATAGGATCACTTTGTTGTCCGTTCGTGCGTAGGTATATCAAGACCTTTTTTCTCAGGAATGCGTGAAGGTATTAAGCTGAAATTTATATCAAATACTCAGGTCTTTTTTTATCGCGGGGAAAAACGCGTTATCGCTACCATCATTGGGGGGTGAGTGGAACGGTTATGTTGGTTTCTCACAGTCTTACGGCCCAATGTCGGCACTCGCGAGTATAGCATCATCCGAGCGAGCATTGGACCGAGTCACTAACACTATGTACACCCTAAACCGGCATACCAACCAAAACCCGCGGTGGTCTTCTTCGACGCCTATGGGACGGCCCCTGGGTATCTTGTTGCAAGAAGATAGCATCACGGAACCGCCCCTGCACGATGCCGCATTGCAGCCCCTCTCTCAACGTAGAGGCTGAGAAGCCTCTGAACTCTAGAGCACGCTTTTGCGTCTACGACTGCAGGAGACCAACCACCCGCATTGTCGTCCACCTCATAGTCGCTTACATTGAAGTAGTTGAGCGAGCAGATCCCCACTGCTCGCCCCGCGACTCTCGCTTACCCCATTTTGTCGCCTCTTACGACAGGCAGGGGATGCCGTGGCGAAATTCTTTAAATGCCCCCGGACCACAGGGCACAAATACTCAAGTCTACTGTCCCTTGCAGTTCTGAAAAAATCAAACTTCTAAGCCAACGTAATCAAAAGATACAAACGGTTATGCCACAAATTTTCGAAACTTGCGAGGGAATCAAAACCTACAGGGTACTTCCCGTGGATTCAGAATCTTGAAATTTGGCACAAAGCAACGTCTTATAGCACAGATAAAGGAAAAATTGCGGAAATCGTAAATTTTATGCAACTCTCGGTACGCCAGTCCGACTCGCACTTGGCCGGTTTTTTTAATACTATTTGTATATAGTTAGATCAGGTTTGTCATATCAACGCATAGTTGATTATTGTCGGCCAAAGATGAGATTTTTTTGTTATGAGACCTTTTTTATGACTTAAAAACTGTCACTTATAGTCATAAAATATTTGACTGAGTTTTTTACTGAGGTAATTAAGGTTTGAAGTAGTCATTTATATCTTTCAAACAATGGTATAGCTGCAGGACTTCTTGATCAATATTGTAAGATATACATATACACTTACGCTTTTTATATCCGAAGAGGTAGGCAGAGGCGCAACTAGTGCGTACGACTTTTCGTCCTATTATCTGATTGGGGGTGAGCTTAGCGCAAGCGCACAAATTCTAGACTGGTTTGATATTGGGCAGAATTCCTAATTTCACTTTTCCCGACCCAGGTTTTGAACACGAGACCTCAAAGTGGTAGTCGTATCGTGCGTCAAGATTACAGGAATCATGAAAAAGCCTACATTTATTCCTACAGTCTAGGCAGTAAAAGTTAAAATCTACGTCTACAGTCTCAGAATCACCACGCACCTAAATATTAAAAAAAAAGTCAGTACTCAAATGACATAAAAAACATGATGTCTTTATATTTCCCAACTTCTGATGACACGTAGTTTTAGTCACAACACCTTCATCTTTGTGATGTCCATGACGATTTCACATGACGCCACTGATTACGGAATGAATTCGTGAAAAGTAAAATACTTGAGAAAACGCACGTACGAAAAAAATTCACCAAACATGGATGTATTCAATGATAAATTGATTACGTTATATTAGCATAGGTGTGGCGCTTCTAATGACGGCACTGTTCGCGTCATTTTGGCAACAGATTTAAGTTTTAACTATCGGATAGGATATATATATTTTTTCGGCCATTATCATCGGATATTTTTCATTATATTTTTGGGATTTAAATTTGCATTAGAAGATAACCAGGGAATAACTAAATAGCTTAAAATTTACTTTTAACTGATTTAGGTATATCACCATAAAATGCAAGTTAGGAAGCACCAATTGTGTTCATTTGTAGTTTAATATCGCCTTAGTATTGTTAAATCCTGAAGTAGAGTCTCACCCCCCAGTGGTGGTAGCGATAATGAGTTTTTTCCCGCGAAAAAAAATATCTGAACCTTGTGAGTTACTTTGAAATTTATTTAGAACATGATTACAAGTATTGACAAAAGAGCTGATCGTAAAGAACAAATTTCTAGAAGGCATTATTCAAGTTGATACGGCACGCAACGTCTTAAAATCTAGTCAACGTAGCGCGTATTCAAATGAATGAACCATTTATTCAAGTTAAATTTTGTTTAATTAAAATGCAACACACTAGACATATTATAGATATTTGATTAACATTTAAGTGTACTAGGGTGAACGTTTAGTCTGTAGACATATATTTAAGTGGACGTATAGAGCGACTTAATCATAACTCACGACAAAGCTCCTTAAAATAAGATAAAAAAAATGAGACTTAACATCTTATGTCTCAGGATGACGAGCGCAGTGGAATGCCACACAGTACTTTGTATCTCAAGGTGCTGGATGGTGTTTCTACTGCTTATGGGTGGTTGTATCGGTTACCATCAGGCGAACGGCATGCTAGTCTCGTCATCCTATGCAATTATTTTTTTTTGTCCCTGTCTATACTCTTTCTAGCCTGACGAGGGTCGGCTTATGAAAGCACACCGGTCTTTTGGGTGAGTGCAGAAGGCGCTCGCAACCCTTAAAATCCTATGCAATAAAAATAATAATAAAGAAAATGGATAGACATGATGAATTTTTTTACTGCATTCTTTTCCAGGATTTGAAATTATATGTAGTACAGTTGTACATGAAAAAGTTTATTTACGCAACTCATTGATTAAATATTAAAATTTCCAATATAGAATATGGCATCATTACAAATAATATTATTGATGTGAATTTACCAGAAAAAATCAAATTGGGTGATAACAAAGCTATCTTTGTCATATATTTGTCGTATCGTGTTGATATTTAGTCACATAAGGAAAATATTGCAAATGGTCTGACTCTGGCAGACAGCGCGTCGGCAACTTATCAGTAATAGCGTCTTCAGACTCGACATTGTTGTTATCAACAGGAAATCCAGAGCTGGTGCAGCATGGCATGTCACTATAGTGTTCGCAGAAAAATGACGTAATGCTTTCCGGTGGAGGCTAGGTACACCTGTATGACCGAAATGTATTGCGTGCCGCGGTGACCGTGCTCGATCGCTGTTTCGCTTCATAGAGTTCTTGATTGAATTAAGTATTCGAAGCATCATATTCTCATTCATAGCCATATTTGTAAGTTATTTGCTGATTTATTACGTTTGCAGTAAAAGGTATTAAATGATTTTTCTAGTCGGAGTATATTTCATATAAAATTTTACACGATACAATTATTTAACTATGGAATTATTTTTACAAATAATTTTATATTCAAATTTGGAATGATCACAGCTTTAGTAAGTTTGTAGCAATAGAAATTTATAAGTTCTTTATTAACTAACGTAAGCGATAACGAGAAAAACATACAGGCGCCAGCGTCCATTCATTGATTAGTAATGATGATTTAACAATTAATTCTTGTGTAGAGTAACTTGGGAATTAATAATTTGTTCCACTTAGGCTGGGAATGAGGTTAAAGAGATTAGTTAAAGGTACTAGGTAATGTTTATGTTCTATTTATTTTTCAAGCTACTGTTTGATTCATTACATTACTGTTTTGTTGATGTAATGAAAGTTGTCACATGCAAGCAGCGTGAACACGGCATTTGAAGCGCAATGGCTGAACTGTCTGCAAAGAAAAATGGCTACGGGTTTTGTCTCTATGCCTATGTTAAAGTCAGGCAAAATATTTTTGAAGACTTGGGTGCTTATAATCAAAAATTCAGGAATTTGATGCATAATATTATTTTGGAAATGTTCTTTAAATCAATTTTTTACATATATAGGTACATACATTTTGATGGTGGTAATCTCTCATATGTAAGAGTCCGTCTGGGTGGGTACCACCGCAATGTCTATTTCTACCGTCAAGCAGCAGTGTGCATGCTTTGTTGTATTTCGGTTTAAAGGGCATTGTAGCCAGCGTAACTACGGGACATAATGAGATTTAACATCTTATCTATACTAATATTATAAAGCTGAAGAGTTTGTTTGTTTGTTTGTTTGTTTGTTTGTTTGTTTGTTTGTTTGAACGCGCTAATCTCAGGAACTACTGGTTCGAATTGAAAAATTCTTTTTGTGTTGAATAGCCCATTTATCGAGGAAGGCTATAGGCTATATAACATCACGATGCAACAATTAGGAGCGAAGATATAATGGAAAATGTGAAAGAAAACGGGGAAAATTATTCATCCTTGAGGGCTTCCATTGCGTGCACTGCGAAAACGGTTCAAGATACCAAAAATATATGTATGAAAGAATTATTTCCCTTGAAATGATCTAAAAAAAAGTCCGCGACAGTATATGTCTATCTTTTAAGATTAACTCACTAGAACCGTTTTTATGGTAATCAAATTTGGTCGAAATTAATGCATTATTTGTTAAGAGTTGTATCAACGTCATAGTCATAGAGTGATTCAACGGGAAGGTTTTTATGTACTTTTAGCCCGGGAAACTTAATAACGCGGGCGAAGCCGTGGGCAAAAGCTAGTTTTTACATATATAGGTACATACATTTTGATGGTGGTAATCTCTCATATGTAAGAGTCCGTCTGGGTGGGTACCACCGCAATGTCTATTTCTACCGTCAAGCAGCAGTGTGCATGCTTTGTTGTATTTCTGTTTAAAGGGCATTGTAGCCAGCGTAACTACGGGACATAATGAGATTTAACATCTTATGTCTCAGAATGATAAGCGCAGTAGAATGCCACACAGTACTTTATAACTTAAGGTGCTGGATGATATTGCTACTGTTTATGGGTGGTCGTATCGCTTACCATTAGGTGAACGGCATGTTCGTGTCGTCAATCAATGCCATAAAAAAACCCACAACTCTGCCTATCCCTTTGGAGACACCCAAAGAAGTGGTGCAACTAATGCACCCACTTTTCACAGTGCGTATTCTGTGACATGATGAAATAGGGGGCGAGTATATTTCCATACGATACCAGCCCTGTTTTAAATAGAGCTCACTGCTGAGCACGGGCCTCCTCTACAACTGACAGGGTTAAGGCCTTAGTCCACCACGCTGGCCTAGTGCGGGTTGGCAAACTTCACATACTTACCTTCGAAATTCAGATAACTTCTTAGGTATGCAGGTTTCCTCACGATGTTTTCCTTCACCGTTATCATCTGTCGCCATATCGGGAACAAATTCCAAAAGCCGAGCTGATACTGAATAGAAAACTGAATACTACTTTGCCCGACCCGGGGATCGAACCCAAGACCTCAGCATTGTAGTTGTACCGTAATACAGCTACGGCACCGAAGCAGTCCATATCTTATTATTTTGTTGTAAAATTCTTGAGAAGATTAAAAAAAAGATGCATGTTAAAATGAGTACGAGTGCGTGCCTTGTGAAATAAACTCAGAAAAAAATGGACGAAGAAAAATATTTTCGTAGTGAGAAAATATTACAGTTCTTTCATCAGGCCAATGTTTAGTATTTTACCATCACAAGTAATGAATGGAATTGAGATTGTTCAAAAATATCCATATTTCATTGATAAGTAAAATCACGTTTTTTTTTGTAAAATATCAGAGTTGTCTGACGCATTTTTGTGGTTTTGAAACATATCAAAAGATTCCAATGACGAATGTACCTTTGAACAAATTCGTTTAAGAATAAAAGCCATCATGTCTACGAACGTGAAAATTTATTTACTCTTCGTTTCCACTAGATATACCTCATATGAGTCAAAACTTTTGTGAGTAACTGAAAGACGTTACGTGTCTATGAGTCAATGTAAAATAAAAAATGGAGAAATTTTAGCAATTGCCAAACTAAATATCAGGGCGCGTGTCGCGTGCCACATGTAGAGATGAAATTCCGATGAACTTATTAATCGATTAATCATTGTTTTTATAGTTTAACGTACAACGGTCATAGAAATTAAATATTATTTATAGGTTACTTTTATATTAAAAGTAAATATAAAAGAAACATTTCCGGGATAAAAAGTAGCCTATTAGTGAAAGAATTTTCGAAATCGGTTCATTAGTTCCTGAGATTAGCGCGTTCAACCAAACAAACTCTTCAGCTTTATAATATTAAGTATAGATAATGATTATAGTATACCTATACCTATTAAAAGTGATACAGTGGCATGTTTTGTTATACCATTTCGTATAGTTTAAACTATCTACGCCATTGTGATTGCAACTTTAGCTCCGGGATAAATATTTATAAAGTAAATAAGAAATAAGAATGATATATTTTTGCAATGAGTTTATTTCCAGCTGTGATATATTTTGTAGTCTCGTATACAATACTGAGTTAATATGATAATTAATTTATTGAACGTAAACGTCCACACGTAACGTTGTAACGATTAAGGAAATATTCAATGGAAAAATATTTTTTATCTCGCCGAGAGTAAGGTAACCGTAGCGATTCATTGATAGATCGTATTAAGTAAGATCATTATAGATTTTACGCATCTATTATCATGGAAAATAAACACGATACTGTAAGTCATGAGATAAATATATTTATCTACCTATCTAGAATGACTACCTCGGTGGCGTAGTTGTATTATGGTACGACTAAAATGCTGAGGTTTCGGGTTCGATCCCCGGGTCGGGCAAAGTGATATTGATATTCAGTATCAACCGGAGTCTGGAATTTGTGCCCGATGTGGCGATAGGCTCGCCCCCTACCACATCTTGGGACGGAATAATAGCGAAAAGTGGGTGCAACGAGTTGCGCCTCTGCCTACCCCTTCGGGGATAAAAGGCCTGACAGTGTGTGTGTGTATCTATTCAGAAAGGAAAGTTAAACCATGTCAGTACACGTAGATTGTCATTTGAGAACTGACATATTCATACAATGACATATTTTAATAACAAGAATGTTAGGTACTGCGGTTATTATTTTCCGGTAACTTAAGTTACAGCTAAGTATACTTTAATACTTTGTAACTATAGTAAAACTTGAACACCTGAGTCATATTCTGTCAATCTGTGATTTTAGCGTTCATACGCAGACATAAAAAATTCTTGAGAAAGTTACCTACGATCTAACGGTAAATAAAATTATGAAATTAGGCTATTTTGTAAGTAGTCAATTGAGTTTTAAAAGTATTGTGCTACTGCGACAATTATCATTAATTAATTGTTTCTAAGCTTTACAATTAGCGTAATTTAGTACCCCACCGTGTTTCCTTGCGTTTACTAATTTGCATAATGAAGCGACGCATCGTTATCTAATCTTTGTTTTATATTATTTCATCGTTTTGAGTAGTTATGACGGTTTAGATATTGTACATAATTTTTGTTTAGGTAACGTTAAAGTGATTTCCTATATTATATCCCGAAAAAATAAGTCTTTGATAATTTAGAAGTCAGGGAATAAAAAATTAAATAAGGATATTTTTTAATTAATGAAAATATAATTTTTTGGGTGTAATCAATCCAAATCACTTACAATTGATTCTACGTTTAATTAAGTAACATGAAACGTCTTTGCAAACAGAAAAGTTTCATCAGAAAGTCAATTTACCGTCGTCGTTAAATAAAACGATATACACGTGTGTGCAAGTGTGCCGCTTAAGTATTAATGAAATATTTTCAAGCACAATTAAAACAAAACCTGACCCCGTAATTACTCATGTATGAAATTCGCAAAAACTTTCAGGATCCTTTTCCTTATGCTGTGTCACCGCGTAAAAACCCATAGAAAGCCTCCGCTGACTTTCGGAATTATAAACAAATCAGAGCATATCCAAGTAATTAAAAACGCGCGAATATCCAAAAAGTAATAAAAGTCAACCCTTATCTACCGGGACGCGAGCCAAAAAGGACTCTCCGCACATAAAGGCTGCTGCAACTGGGAGGGATTTGGTTCCGCCCTCCACGGTCGCCGCCCACCATTGGCCGCGGTAAGCCTGCTCCGTACAATTTCACCGGCGATTCGTCATACCGTACCCCCACTGTGCTGCTCCAACACGTGGCTCAGTCAGTGTGCACTTGCCTTTATCTTACGCGCGGTCACACAAATTAATTTAGTCTCTCACACGGCACCAAGCGCGCGACATCGTGGCATTTTAGGGGATGTCAAATGCGTTCGTCAACTGTTATGGATTACAATAACATACCAACGTGTGCATTATACAGGCATATTGGTACAGTAATAGTACGTCTCAAGATGGAAGTTTCCAACGTATTATGTTGTCAACGTGGTGTGTGTCCGGCGTCCGAATGTCCGGAGTCGATACACAGGCCGACCCGATGTGAACAATGTACTAGGACTAGATTAATTAGTAAATGTGACTGTGATAGTGATATTGTGGATAAATGTCGACCCTACAGATCGAGCACGGCAAGGAGTAGTAAGCAATTTTTTTTAACTTAATACATTTAACCATTTCGCGTCCCTAAATGTATATCTTATGTTTCGTGTCAATAACTTTATTATCCTAAATTTAAAATATTAAAGCGGAGATAATTTTAACCCAAAGGTTCAATTGAGACCTAAATATAAGATTTGAATTGAGAAGCTTTTACTTTAACTTGTAAGCTAATGTTCATTTGATAACAATAATAATAAATAACAATGATAACACCAGCTTGGTATTACCAGTTAAAAATATTACCTCAATTTTAGACATCAATCGACCAATAACTAAAATATCAGTTAGCATAATATACAACGACATAATATGTAGAGTAATGCCAATGTCATTGAAAGTGAACAACAATCATTAAAACGATAAATTGTGAAACCTCAAAAAAATAAAACAAACCTTATAAGTTGTATAATAACTAAAAGTATCATAGTTTCCGAATCGAGATTACTACATTTGTAATATAAGAAACAGAGTTTTTAAGAACTCCCTGTTTAATATCAATTAGGTATTCGAGTATAATCTCTAAGTTAACTTACTTAAAGATGGTGTCAGGATCTTAAAGTCACATTGATAAATTCTCAAATACCTATAGCAGATAATGGAATAACAAATTTTGTTATATCTTTATAAACATTTATAAGTAGCGAACATGGTATAAAGCATTGATAAAAGATTTACTAATAGAAGTGGAAAATTATAGTCCCATAAAAATGCTTAACGCATAAAATAACCTAAATTCAGTACTGGACCAAAATACCCGTTATTGTAGCGAAAGCTCACCCAAATATTACAATGTAAGCAATCGAGCTATTAAGAAATGTCGGTGTCACTTCGTCTCAAGAGAGTTTACAATTTTATTACGCGCAAAAACGCAGCTCAGTCTCTCAACACAATCTTAAACATGAAGATCGGAGTCTGCCAACTTAGCTTAAAGTGTAATTAAAGTAACATACTAGAATGACATATTATGCTAAATGTTTGTGTACTTTAAGTGTGTGAAAGATTGGATTAAGGCAACGCCTTTTATATATTTAGTATCGCCTTGTATCCCCGAAGGGGTAGGCAGAGGTGCAACTAGTGCGCCCACTTTTCGCCGTGCGTTTTCCGTCCTATGATATGATAGGGAGCGAGCCCATCGCCATATCGGACACAAATTCCAGACTCCGGGCTGATACTGATTAGAAAAACCCAATACAATAAATAAGATTGGATTTAATGATTGAGTAACCCTAGGATGCGGTTATTTCATATTTGTTTTGTCCAATGTACTTATTTTCAAGGTATACATATGTGCATTTTGTTTTATCAAGCCTATTGGTATTGAAGTAATTACTAGATATCTACAAAAAATATATCTAAAGGTTCATATCTTGCAATTATCACAATAAACATAATTTTTCTTCAATTAACAGTCAGTCCCAAAAATAATTACTGCCATAACCATTCATAAATATTATAAATATATTCATAATCTAATTTGCAATAGAAATATCATGAATTAATAAAGAGTATACCTATCTGAAAGTCAAATAGGCAACAAAAGGTACATTTAAGGTTAATATTAATTCATTAAATATAGTCTTATATGAAGTCTAAAAGTGTGCTAGATTTTATGTAATAAGGTTACTGAAAAGAATCTGATGAGAAATATACAGGTGACATTCAATTTATATCCTTAATTAATTATTTGGTTTAGTATAATTATTCATAACCCTCAATTCTAATTGCAAAAATTTCTGTACCGTACATGTGTCATAATTAAAATATAAAATACAATAAACGCAATGAAAAAGAAAGCACAGCAGCAGCTCGTAGTTGAAACAACTACAATTACCTACATCTCAGATATCATTTCAACGTAGAAAAACGTTCGGAAGTTTTGAAAGGAAATGCACGATATATTCCATATACACTGGTTAGTGCATTCTGCGCTTTAATCGCCGGACAGTTACCTCTTCGTCGCACGGAGTGGACTATTTCGTAATTAGTAGGTACTATCGCTCGTCCGTTCTCTATATAGGGTTAAGAAATGATTTAAGTGTCGCGCCATAAGAACCTAATATCTATTAGATCACTAGCCGTGTTCAACTCTTCTTTTTCTTGTGAGAATGTTTGCTTTGTCGCTTTCGTATAAAGATAGTTTTGTACGTGACAGCCGACATGTGGGGTTTGTGAGGCACAATTAGGTGGGTATAAGGCTGATAGCATATTGTGTGGACATAAGTGGATCTAGTGTTTACAAAAGATCAGTACAGTTTGAACCGAGAATAGCACCTTTATTGTGATTAGAGCAATATTACATGGCATATTTATTTTTAAATTTAACAATATTTTGTGATTTGTACCTAAGACCGGATTTTTTTTTAACTGTTATCTTTTTGTCAAGGTCTTAGTAAGATAACTACAGTTGAAAAAACCCGGTCTAAATAGTTTCATTCTAACTAATAACTAACAATCTCAATTAAAATATAATAAATTTATTTGAAGTGGACGATAGCCTAGTTGTAAATAGAACGGTCTGCCGAGACAATGTCTGGAGGTTCATAACCCAAGGCACACACCTCTGACTTTTCAAAGTTACGTGTGTATTGTTTATTAATTATCGTTCGCTTTAACGGTGAAGGAAAACATCGTGAGGAAACCTGGATACCTAAGAAGTTCTTTGTAAGAATTTCGAAGGTATGTGACGTCTGCCAACCCGCACTAGGCCAGCGTGGTGGACTAAGGCCTAAACCCTCTCAGTAGTAGAGGAGGCCCGTGCCCAGCAGTGGGACAGTATATAATACAGGGCTGGTATTATTATTATATTATTATTTAAATTTGACAAGTAATAGCAAAACAACAACAGACAACCTCTGTCAAGTTTTCCACGGCGGCACGACTAAGAAAAACCCGAATCAAATATCCGTAGACGGGATATAACCGTCCGGAACCGGATCTACTTATGTAACATATATATCAGACAAACACACGTTTTAATTAGCTCCGGTGAAATAAAAGATTTTTTTTCCTCAAGAAGCTTTTCCTTATATTGTCATTTTATTCTCTATTTATAGACTATTTCCTTTGCAATATTGAACTTGAACTTCACATTTATTTTTCTGCTTCGCATTGTTAGGCAGTGTTCGATTTACACGCTCTTTATTGTCTTATACTTTAGATATATTTATTTTTTACGATCATCTCTTCATGTTTTGTGGTAATGACTTCCCCGCGTATATCAAGATTGATAATATTATAGGATTATTTATTATGTTACTAATATTACGATTATTAATGTGTTGGCTTCATAAAATATCCTACTAATATTATAAAGGCGAAAGTTTGTAAGAATGTCTGGATGTTTGGATGTTTGGATGTATGAATGTAAGGATGTTTGTTCCTCTTTCACGCAAAAACTACTGAACGGATTTCGTTGAAATTTGGCACACGGGTAGATCATGTCCTGGATTAATACATAGGCTACTTTTTATCCCGGGAAAATATAAACCGGGACTTTTATCCCGGAAAAACTTTTTAATGCGGGCGGAGCCGCGGGCAAAAGCTAGTTTAAAATAATTACTTTTAGTTATTCAATAAATAATATAGCACTGCTTGAGAGTGATTAAGTTAAAAATAAAAATAGTACGTGTGTTACCAAACGTCTTAAATTTGTGAACAAAACCTTCATTGCTTACTTTTATGTAACTAATAGCCACAAAGTATTTAATAATTAGTACATTACCCTTGAAGCATAAGAAGCTTTAATTAGTTCTAATATGATCGATTGTTAGAACTCATCTGTACACCTATTGTTAGTACTAAGGACCTAGTAGACCTTTATGCAAATATAGTAATTAATAGCAATCATATTTGTATAGTAAAAGTGGTAAAACACGCAACCAAAATATATTTTATCATGTCCCACCCTGTACCGCCATCTGTCTCAGATTTAGTATCATGGGAAAAATAACGTTGTATGTGAGGTTAACATTCCTTTAATGATATTATGGATACTGTCATACGTTCCGACCACCGAGTAAATTGTCTTATAATTTGTTCCACGGCGGCGTGTTATCGTAACTGCTAAATAACAATTACTGTTGTAAAAAAAACTCGCACACATGCAAATATTAATGTGCGGTTAACATTTAATGTTGCATTTTTTCGAGCTCCGATTTTTCGCTTTCAAATTTAAAATGTGTATTTTTTTTAAGTAATTAAGGATACGAAAGGTCCTTTTATATCTATTGCGTATAAAATAGTGTCATGGTTTCTTAATGGGAAGTTGCGGAAAATCCTACCGTAATGACAACGTCATGTGTGATGTTGATTCTCAAAATCGTTTAAGGATCCGGGAATCGGGAACGCGTGAGTCATACGGGAATCAACGTTACGCGCCATATATTTTTTCATGCTTTGCATGACTCGCACACGAGATTCTAGGGCAAGGAACTTCGCCAATTAATTGCTGATTCATCTTACATACAGTTTTTTAATTTTAATGCATGTAGATTTGTACTTCAAGCGCTTAAATCTCGCCAATAATTACAACGCCACGTAGAAATTGTCACATAAAACATATCCTATCATTACATAATTTTCTATGTTTTATGTATGCCTGTCTAAAAAACTAAGAGCGCCACAATTAAAGTAAAATAGCGACAAGCGCTAGTCTCGATTTCATGAACTATGTCCGCGTCATTAGGTCCGCGATCCACTCGCTCATTAACAACATTTTCACATAAAACGTTGTTCATTTACGCGAAGAAGGGAGCCGCGTCAATTATATACAGTTATTTCAGTGAGATGGGACACTCATAATTATAGTGTTTAGCTGTCATTCATTTAGATATGTCGATTCTAGGCCCAGAGAAGCCTAATTAGCTATTTCTACAGTGAGAGGTAAAAAATGCCAGCTTCACGTGCGCAAACGTCTGAAATTACAAAGCTGTAAAAACCTAACGAGGCGTTCCATTTAAATTCACTTCAATAAAAAACAGTTACTAAAAATGCATAACATCAGTTGTTACCTTATTAAAATTAATTCAAGAAAAATTTGCGCTTGTTTGGTTAATTCCGAAGCCGGGGTCGATCGGCGATACCCGCGACGCTATTACCATTTAGAGCGATTTTCAGTTAATGAAGAGTGGTATCACAGCTCTCTTGTGATTCGCGCCGCCACGCGCCTCTGCCGTCGATAATCGCACTTATTATGCGCAGTCAAATTTTACGAGCGCCTTGCTTGTTAGCCAACTGCTAACAAAATGATGAGGTGAATTAAAATTACCTTGTGACAATATAAACTGTTATATAATACGCAAATATAAATCATTAGTTTATCCCGCGCATTATATCCTAATGTTATTTCAAGATTGATAAATTGTTATGTTAGTTATGAGTAACGAAGGCGACGCCCTCGAGCGTCGATAAATGTTTGTAACGCATTTTATAACAATAATAATCAACATTTACATAATGCTCGCGCAGGCGCCTGCGACGTCCGGTGCTCCGAACGGCATGGCCGAACTTTTCTCGGTTTTCGAGTCGAAATTCTAGTTAGCCGCCGCGCGATTTCTTTTTAAAAAGGTTAACAAGATGGTCTCGTTTGGGTCTTTTTCGTGCCGCGAAGCCTTCTTTTGTGAACGAGCGAGCTGTTAAAAAATAAACGAACTCTTTGTTTCTCGGGTAGTCGGGCCGACCTCCGACGCGGTCCCTGCTTTTTTATGCCCCCTTATAACCTGTGTATTACCTACGTGTAGGTATCTACGGTTTTTATGGTCGCCCGGTCAGTTCTTCAATGGGCTAAGGAATTCGATCGAGTCTCATTGTTCATCTCAAATATCTCCACGTATAGGTGGTTGAGGGTACAAGCAGGATATCAATTACGCGCCGTCTTTTTAGAAAAAAAAACCCTCCACTTGTTTTAATTAGTGTCGAGCAAATCCTATTTAAACTCATAATGGAACTAAAAAAAATCTTAGCTATTACTGATATAATGGAAAGTAATCAGCCATTTGACGTCTTTTTTCGAAGTATTGTGATGGACATTAATTAGGTATAGGTGCATTTTGACATGCACGTACGAAGTGTGTGTATATGTCGTGTGAAGAGCGATCGTGCCAGGATTAATGCTATCTAAATGCGTAAGCAGCAAGCTCAGAGGCAGCTTTAATATTTTGTCCCCTTTTAGAATGATTCAATTAATCCTCCATTTTTTTCAAATTATCTCAATGTGATCTGAGAAAATATTTGTCCCACAGTGACTCCACGTCTTTTACGAGCTGACCTGTTAGTTTTTTTTTACATGAACTTTTGACGGCGCGGTCTCGCGGTTGCTTTTGACCGGCGCACTAATAAAATGTTATGATCGTGTGTTTAACGCGTGTTGTGTGTGTCGGGCCTTCCTTTTGACATGATCGTTATTGCTCCTTTGCGGTCTTTTGTACCTCCAATAGCAACAACATTATTATCGTGTCAATTAGAGGGCAATATAAACTGAACCGCGGCTAGTTAAAGCTTCGATACTTTTTGTTTATGCAAATCGTGACCGTGCGGAGAGATGGGATGGATATCTGTATCTCTTTCGTTCTAAAACTGGGGGCGGTAATCGGGATTTCACAGGCCTTAGTTAAATAATAAGCGGCGAGGCGCCCTATAACTATAATTTTGTTTTATTTGACCGCCGCGGTGCCTCCGGCCACGGAGCGGAATCGCCACAAAACGCTAACGAGACGTGGAAAAAAATTACACGCACACGTTATGCTCGTGTGAGGGTATTGATGTATTTGACTTTGGGAACAGCTTTAGGTCCTTTTCTTTCCCACACGTAATTCGTGTAATTAGGGACTCCGGCGCACCATAGGATTTGTGTATCTTACCTAAACTAGCTGTTTAATCTCAATCCTGCTCTTCCTCTCTAAGGGTTCATGGGCTCATAACTATCATTTTATTTTCGTATTTATAACATTATTCAATTTTCTTATAGTAGACGAGGTTATCATTGTTGAGTCGCATAAGTATTAACGTAAATAATGTAAGAGTTTGCAGCGTTAGTCACGGCTAGGCACAACATTAATGATTCACGCGTTGAACGAAAACACTGAAACAACAAAATTGCTCTCTATCTGACTAACGTTAAATAATTTTCAACCTGTGTCAATTACAATCTCAGATATTATTTACTTCGGCGCATACTTCTCTCGTGATATTAGCGAGCACGCATTGGTGGCGTGTTTGATAGATGGATTTTCATGTTGTTTTCGTTTGGCGTGTTTCCAGTTGTGTGTTTATTTCGTACTTTAGAAAAGTTTGAGTTTTAAAACCACTGTGCTGAGGTCTCGGGTTCGATTCCCTGGTCGGGCAAAATGATATTCGGTTTTTCTGCCCAGTATCAGCCCGGAGTCTGGAAATGTAGCCGGTAAATGAGAATAGGCTCACCCCCTATTACATGGGATGTAAATTAGGTGGCGAAATGTGGGTGTAATACACCTCTGCCTACCCCTGAACAGAGAAAAGGCGTAATGCTATGTATGTTATTATTTGAAATTTGTAATACTTTCAATACTATATTCTTGCTCAAAATATTCAGTGGGAATGTATAGGTACAAAAAAGTAACTTGAATGAGGATATATGAGTTAATTAATAAAATCATAAAACCTATGTGGGTAAGTACGCTACATAAGTCACCATTACTGTACCATACCATGTTAATTATGAGTATTTAAACTACATATTTACCTTTTGACTCGTCAAGCCCCGCGACGGACGCCGGCGTCCTATATAGAGTTTTCCCATATTTATATACATATAAGCGGGGTTTGACGAGTTAATTAGCAGACATTATAATAATGATATTACACGCCTTATATACCATTTTGATAAATGGTTTGCGTCACGCACTAACAGTCTTGTAACAGCCAACATTTTACGATAAACATCATCAATTAGTGCGTAATATTAAAGCATTGATTAAATAACAAACGGTAAATATGTTTTTTTGTCATTTTCACGCTGCACATTACATTTGAAGGCATATTTTGTTTCGGACCTATTGGACTTTACGCGGAAATTGGAAAAAATAAACTGCTCTGGAATGTGATATGCCAAATGACGCCCTATAACATAATACTTTCACAATGACGTAGAAACTTTATCTTTAATGAAATACTCAGGTTATTTAGCACTCTGACCAGCGTGCGCGAGAAATGTCAACACATTTTTAATGATTATGATGCTAACGGCACCGCTATGGAGACAAGTTCACGACAAAAGCCTGTTAAGGTGTACGCACACGTGCGACGCGATGTGTCGTTAAACACAACTCTAATGTGTAATGAGCCCTTATATAATATATTCTATTTTCAAATGAGAAATTCATCGCACATTTAAATTTATTGCAAATAAATTCATTTTTTGGCGCGATAAAGACAGGTGCGGTGCGATGACACGTCAATTCAAAATCGTAAGAAAAAATATGTCAATCACACATCAAATTATTTCCTTTGACGTGGATAAATTTATTCATTTTTTTAACGAGTGATCAGCGTGTGTTAACGATATAATTATGTATACATCACTAACAAAGATACTGGTTGCCTTTTTCCTTTGACAGTTGTTGCAAAGAATTATTTTTTTTATAAGAATTGACTTCTATTTACATATAATCATATATAATTATGAAACACGGTAATTAAATTAAAAGTCGTTATTGTACTTCAATTTTACGGCAAAATATGTTTATGAATTATTGTGTTCATACACAATACTCGCGATCTAGTATCGATACCGGCCGATATCGAGCTAGCGTCGACCGCAGCGCCACGGTTCAATGGTGGCGCGGTTTGATCCACGCAAGTTCAGTGGACAATTAGCAAAGGCTGTCCACCTCTGGGCCGCGATGTATTTATTCATCGGATGTCCATCGATTACCATAATCGATAGCATCACGCGTGCCGCATACCGAACAAGCTCTCGAGCATTTTCATTCAATGAGATGCATCGAAAAAATTTATCTACTTTCGTACGAAGCTAGACGGCTCATAAAGTATGGCATCGCGATGACAAATGACCTCCTGGCTACAACTTACTGGTGGTAACGCTATGTAAGGAATATAATAGAAGTATTAATATAAAATGATCGATTACTTTGCAATGTTCAAACACTAAATTATAATGTACATAGGAAGCAATCCAAACATGAATGCATCATAATTATTCTTCAGGTTACGTTGATCATTGTTAATAAAAATCAAAAGGACGCCGGCCTTGACTGGTATAATATTACTACAGACATCACAGAAGTATTTCCAATCGGATAACTTGCACAAACTTTTATGGAACTTCAGCTTATTTATAAATATGCCATATTATCTATTAACTTAGACTTCAGTTAGATTGTTAACGATCAATAACTAATATGAATTGGTGTTTGATGCAGGATACGTCAACGTTTGCGCAGCAGTTTGCTTGCTACTGTTGGTCGGTGGTTTGTCACCACAATCGTCGGCGGCGCCGGGCAGGAGCCGGGCAGTCATGTCTCGCCAGCGACGCGCTGTCAGTGAAACAAAAGAGGATCCCTGGTGGGGAAACCCTTGCGATTACGCTGATCCTAATGTAAGCATCAGTTTTAATATACACTTTACTTATCAACCTTATTGCTCTGAGAGAGAAAAAAACACTGTGACAACCGTATCACAGATCACTTTAGTGAGGAAAAAGTGCTTTGCTTTAAAACTTTCTATACTGATAATTCGATGTAAAAACTGATCGAGATTCTTCAAATGATGCGCTTTACTTATTTGTTTGTGTTTTTGCCGGGTTTACTTACTTTCTCCTTAAGATACCTTTGTAACATTAAAACAAATAATATTCAGAAGCCATATTTACAAGCAGATAACAGTTACAATTTTTTTTTCAGATAAATTAAATTATTTTAATACGCTTATTTATTTAATACGTTATCTGTTTAATACGCTTACGATGGATTTAATGTCCATATTTAAAATTGGAGTAATATTGTGATTTGCAAATTGTAAAAAATATATATTTAAAAAAATTATAAAAGACCTACGCTGAGTTTCTTGGTGCTTCTTCTCAGGTCAGTGGGCTTTTCCGAAGCACTGGTAGAATCTTTTAGTAAAACAACATTGTGAAAAATGACGTGTAAAAGTGCCCTTAGGGGCCTAATTACTGAATAAATGATTTGAATTTGAATAATTGTGTGTCTATATTTCAGGCAAAACCCGACGTGCCGGACCCAAAACAAGTCGCAAAGGATCTCGTATGGCAAGCAAGAGACGCTTACTCGTCCGCAGCAAAATACAAGGATGCATTCGTAAGTACTCATATACATTGTTCATTCAAAAGCCTTTCTTCGCTTTCATTCATCGTCGCACTCGTGTCACAGTAAAGGTTATAAACAATAAGACGAGTTCACGAGTTTGCCCCCGTATACTACTTAATCAATGGAACCATCCTGTTGTGTGTATCGCAGTTCTATCGGCTAGGTTGCGTTTTAGACGCGTTGTACGGCGCGAACGGTCGAGCGGGCAGCGTGTTGGTGCGTGTATACTTCGAAATGTGCTGTACTGCACATTTAGTGAGTACTGGTGAAATGACGAGGCGATCGCGTAGTATTCGCGAGGCGCATCTGTATGCCCGCCGCGTCGCGCTAAATGAACGGACGAAGCTCGCGGCCGGCCAATACCAATAAAACTTAAGCTAACGTCAACGCATGCCTTAGCCGCTCATTTGTACGCAGATATTATTGATTTATGAATGGGAGCCTGCAGTTTTCCTTTAGGAATGTACGCCCTGTGTACTTGTATTATTGAATAATTTAGGTTTTGTTTGTATTACGTATTTAATCTTGAATATTGTTTTAGGTTATAAAGATTCAACAGAAATGCATGCGTTGAGCTTAAAGTTCTAGATTCGATTCCTAGATCCAATATGCCACACTTATAAGGCATATATTATCATAAGATAAAAAAGACATTGTTAAAGTATAGATACTCGGGGATGTATCATTCCAAATTATATTGTCTGTAATATAAAACTGTCAACTTTACATACATGAGGCATCGTTTTAGTTGAGAATATAAAGCGGTACGATATTCTGTAAACGTTTTCGAAAAATATCGGGTGTTTGTTAAAAATTTGCCACAAAAGTTTCTTATGAAATCTGACCCATTAAAGATTCACAGCGTGCACGTTTTTGGTGATGTTTTCTCACCGCGGCGAAGCGCGCGGCCGCCGGCAGGGCAGCGAGATTGCATCGGTGCAGGCGCCGGTTTCGCCTCTCTACGTCCGGCTGGTCGCTTCCTCCCTTTTTAATTATAATTTTGCACTGCATAATGCGTGACGCCACCGCGATACAGCGACGACCTTTAGATACAAAAAAATCACGCCACCCATTACTGGAACAATGTCGTTTTTGTGCTTTTACTACTAGCGGCGATAACTCAGTAGCCGACTGCGATCTCTATCGCATAGATAGAATACTGTCTATCAACGTTTAAAAAATAGTAGATTTGCTAAGTATATTTGCATCGCAAGATAGGGCTTATTTGAATGTACACCAATATGTATTGTATCACGGTCATAATCAGAATGGCAGACATCTCAACCTACATTCAAGAATTCATAAAACATTCACGAATTTATTAGAAACAAACGTTTGGCATGTTAATGGAACAATTCATATGTCGCTTCTATCATTCCAATCCTAGGAATATAATAATTTCCGAATCGGAAGTAAGGTGGGCCGATCAACGAGAAATAATGCGATGTCGATGTCGCGCCTCGAATCATTTATGGAGGACTCTCCACCACGACACATGCAAACGGAGAGAGGATAATAATAAACACCGAATACATTTCGGCAATTGCGCGGTCGTAATCGATATATTGGGCGCGCGGCAGTCAATGGTTGCGGAACAATGGGCGAGCTTATGTCGTTCGGGTCCAGTTATCGACGACGTTGTCCGCGCATGAAGTATGGTGGCATTGTAATAGGCTCGACGGTCGTAACGACGGCGACGTCCTGTCCGCTGCCTCCTCGTAAAACGACATTATCGACTCACAGTAGCCGGAACGAGGTACAGGACGGTGCGCGTACGCGTCGAATACTGATTGCGCATTAGTATTGCGCGACACACCTGCCTGACGATTTTTTTCTGTCTCTCCCCTTAATGTCGGTCATTCGTTACTAATGTATCATATTTATTGCGATTTAGACTCAAACCGGTGGCGATGAACCGCCATTGTCGTTCGCATTACAAGGACGTTTACGCCTTCTTTGTTTGATGTTTGTCGTTGCTCGAAATTGTGAACTGACCGTCGAGTTGCATAGATGCGAACTTGATAAAATACGTATTAGTCACACGGAATACGGCTCGGTCGCGGACAAAACTCGCGGTGAGCGCAAAAAAACACAACAGTTTACCCTAAATAAATCATACTGCCACATCTGTCGTCAAGCCCATTCCGTATAAATAATAACTGGCCGCGTCGTACTAAGAACGCAATAACAAATTCAACGAACTCTACCGGTACTGTGACTCGCCACCGGCCACCGTGTGAATGTGTCATAACACTCGTGCTTTGGACTACACCAGTGCCGTGTTATCGCGTTACATTTTCGTCAGTGAAATTTTCCTGGATTCCATAAATATTTGTACTGGTGTAATTATTATTTAATTACGATAAGTAAATGGTAGATTTTGTAATTTGACTCAGCCGTGGCCGGCAGACAGCACTGGCCAGTAGACACACGAAGTCACCACACATCGCATCTCACATCCATGTGCATTGACGAAGCTAATGTTTGCAATAGCGTCGCTATATAAACGTCCAATTACATAGCATTACATGTATGTACGTACATAGTGCGATAGCGTTGTTCACACGGCGACATGCTGTCTGCGGCGTTGGGTGCGTACGTGTGCCGTAAATATATCAATGTGTTGCGCATGTGTGGGTGCATGTTTATTTGATAAGCTTCCGATGTTTCGAGCTAGACACTCGGATGCTAAGTCGTCGAATTTCTTAATGGCCCACCCACGCTTTTCGACCCGTTTCAGCAATTATTTCCTCGACCCTCCTTGGATGTTGCTATTTATTTAAATAAAAAAAACATTTACTCCAATTTACTAGCACCGCTTGCTACTTGTAAGTATGTAAGAAAAAACTTGTAATTTAAAATAAAATAATATGTTTGCCTACCGGAATTGATTTCTTTTTCTACGATTGTCATTTTGACATAAAAGTAAATAAATAAATAAAGTACATAACAAAACTGTCTCTCAATCATAATATAAGGTAAAACATGTACTTAAGTAGGTATATGTGTAAAATGTTATGTGTAATAATTTAATAAAATCAAATTGGCTTGTAGATGGGTTGTAGGTAGAGTTTCGGATATGGCGTGATGGACCGGACGCACACCTGTGTATTTAGTTTGTCAGTGGCTACACTGCGCATTCCATCTCGGTACGATATGATTACTTCAACATTCCTCGCAATTTGTTTATGTTACACCAGTTCCAACGTCCATTGACAGCGATACAGTTTAATTTAAAAATGTTGTGAACCAGTTTCACAGGTTCCAAGTGTATTTAATTTGACACTTATCGTATTAAACTGCTAATGTAAATAGTGCTCATTTAAGATAGAATATAGATTAGAGTGAGACCTTTGTATTTGGTCGACATATCCATTTATGTGACGAGTATTATTTATCAGTGAACGGTGAAATCGACCCTTACAATTATATTAAATTAAACATTCGATATTTACTAATTTCTACTCTTCGGTCCGCAATTATTTCCCGATGCCGCCATTTAGGATGCTCATTGTAAATTTTTGAACACATTCAGTTATCCGGTATCAGATTATATTCAACACAACCAACACAATAATCGTAAATTCATTTCATTACACCTATTATCGGCACAGTTTGCTTTAACCGGTATCTCAATTACCATCGGACAGATTAATTTTTGGCCGATGCTTTTGAACTTTTCAATTGGTTTGCGGATGTTTCGGAGATACACATACTCGATAACGTTGCTGCACAATGTACAATTTTCGCGGTATTGTCACATATCGAAAACGGTGTTTAATTAGTCGAATTGTTGCGGACACATCTACAGCGGTATTGGGGTTGTGGCGAATGCATCTGCTGTTAATACTAAAGGTTTTTGAACCTTGTACGTTACTTTACAAGGTCATTTTTCGTTTGGCCAAAGCGCGTCACGTACGCTCCGGTCGTAGTGTCAAATTTTAATGTTAGAACGGTTTTTGTTACGTGAAATGTCGTCGACGCACCTCCGGTTACGCTCTCATCTTTCGTACGACCTTCGCTGGCCAATACAAACTAGTTGATTATATCGCAGGTGTTTGGTGGTGTGATACTTTTAGTTCCTGTCTAATGATACATTAAATTGCTATTTAACATTAAACTTGTTAATTTGAGTAAGTGAAATGAAATCGTTCTCACTTTAAACTAGTGCTATTTAATTATTATTAGAGGATGTCTGTTGATTTTCGATACGACTTAGCAAATTAATGTTGAAATTAAGCAAATTAATGTTGAAACTTTAAAACATTTTGACGGGAAGACTTTTAAAAGAGCAAGGATAAGAAAAGTGCAGAAATCAATAAAGATGGACTTTTCAGTTAAGACAGTATCTTTAAACGGACAGATTGCAGTAACAATTCCATAGTCTATTATTGCTTGCTCTGTAGAACCAAAGACATTTTTGAAACACGTAGTTCGTCTCACAGTGGCTACATTTGTGATGTTCATGGCACACACTTGTCCATTTCCTGGAATGATATTATGCAATTGCGTGTATGTGTGGGTGTGTTACTCCAGCAAATCGAACTAATAATATATAGTAAAACGTCAAGTGAAATCTAAAATCATTGCTAATGCTAAAATAACTAATGTTAATAAAAATGTTATCTTACCTTAACAATCATTTCATAAGTAGCAAAATGCATGAAGGTCGTCTCTTTTATAACTTTAATGCCATTAACTTTATTACACCAATTTTCTACTCTATGTATGGATTTGGAATATTCCTTGTAATAAATCTCCTTAGAAAACTTGTACGATCACTGCTGAAAATATTCAAATCGGATCTATTATATAGGGGTCAACCAGGAAATGCGGAGCAATCTCGTGTTCCGTCCAATCGTCCTTTTCCATGAAAGTTAATCAACTTATTGTTTTAACTTTGTAGTACCAACTAGATCTATTTTCGTCTTTCATAGAAATCGACTTTGCAAAGAGCGTTGATTCATAACAACAATCAACAATCGTTCCGTTAGTTTGGCCAGATTATGGAATAATTCTTGTGATGTGTGTCCATATTACGTACTATCTGTGGTCATTTCAGTGAATTAAATATTATTTTTGATTGTTCCAGGTACTTAAACTTTACAGTCACCCGACTTTTGACGAGTTTATGAGCTCAACGCCTTCAGCAGGCGAGTGGCTTCGAACGTTTGGCTTACCAGAGAGAGTATATCCTAAAGAAAAAATACTCAATAAGGACATGCCAGATGAATACATAGAAAAATTGATGGTAAGTAGTTTCGAACAATTTAACTTTACTTTTGTAATGAATATGATAATAAAATTCAATGTTATGATTCGCGGAGTGTACTGTAATGTATAAAAAATTACATCAAAGTCGAAACATTATATCCCGATGAATTTGTTACGTGATAATATGTTAAACATACATTGCGATTATATCAGTAGTGCAACAGGAGAATTCACCGAGAATCGAACGATAAAGATTACCAGACATTGAATAATCAGTAGCCAAACAGATATCTGTCGTATCTTTGTGAAGCCGTTATAGTTTTACGACACGAACGTTGGCAGATTGACGTTTCCTAAACGAAAACAATCATCGAAGGGCGATGAATTCGCTGATGCCAAAAACGTGCATCCGTATGAGTTTTTCAATCGATTTCAAAGAAACGACATCGTCGGTGGCACTCATTGTTGTCGGCCGACTATCGCTTACGTGAGAACACAATGGTTTCGCAATGTGTTTGAAGCGATCACAATCCTCGATGTAATTGACCAAATTTATAATGATCTTGCTGTTTTGATTGGAACTGGTCTTGAGAAAAAGTTCAATGTACTTAAAAGTACAGTCAGGTGAACTCAGGTCTACTAAAAGATTTGTAACAAATATTTTTGTTTCGTTAATAATTATATAGGTTTAATTATTTTCCAATTCTGAAATTACTCGTAAACAGTGTTTATTAATTATATACTAGCTTAGGAGGCCCGTGCTCAGCAGTGGGCAGTATACTATAATACAGGCCTGGTAACCATACCACCACCAGGTACCACCAGGTAGTGACTATAATTTAGATTCTGAATTCTAATTGCATTTTTCCATTGTCCACAGAGTGATATAGACGAATTATTACCGTCCATGAATAAGGCCTTAAAGCTTATCCTGGCCGGGCTCCACTCCTTGTCCACCGAGGGGCTCAACGCCGAACTCATCTCTGATGAAAGTCTCAAGCTGGATATCAACAACACTACGTACGCCGTGCGGGCTGTCTTATGTAGCTTCAACGTAAGTTATGAACAATATTTTTTAAATAGTCTTCAACAAATATAACTTTGATAACACGATAAATATCCTTATTAAAATTCTATAACAATTCTAGCCGTATTAACCTGGCTAAACTCTTTGCCATACAAGTACTTAGAACGGTCTCAAAGAAACAAAACAATTTTCATCTTCAAATATATTTTTCCAGTATCCTCATTTTTTTTTCATTTTGCGCAGGCCATAATGTACAAACGCGACCTGGATATACTACCGCTTCCAAACTCGGAGATCCCCAAGTTCAACCAGAGTACCTTGTTGCGCGACGGGTTCCCACTCTACAGAGACACTCTCAACTACCTGGAGTACCTGAGACAGGTGTTCCAGAAGCTGTACGGAGTTGCTTGAAGCAAACGCTGTGGTTGTGTAACTAGACTACGTTAAGACCGTTAACGTTTCGAGGAGCGCTGCGCGTTTCACTCCGAACATAATTTTGGCTATTCTACTTAATATTGGTGCTTATTGTATGTACGTAACGTTAACTGTTACGTTAGCAGTACTCTTCACTTAAGGTAGCTCGATAAAACTTAAACTTATAAACCAATTGTTTACACCTTTGGCTGTTGTTTAGATAATTACCGTATTAAAATGTCATTGCCATTACATTGCCATTTCGGTCTAGAACGAATTAGTTCCTTTTTGTTGTAAATAGTGACGAATTTAAATTGTATTATTATTTATTATGCTGCTGATATTAACATTCTAAATTTCCCGATTATCCTAGTCAAGGTCTTAATTTATTTATTTCTTGCTTAGCTCCACTTTAGTTTCAATTTCTTTATTAATGTATTATTTAATTAAGATTTTAGTGTTAGGCTCCATTCCACCATGAAATTGATGTTGATCGTCAACGATGTTAATAAATTTGTTTAGTTTATTGATGTATCTGATGGTGTTGAGGACTCGTGTGAGTCCTATTTCTACTGAGATCGACTGTGGATGCTTGAGGAGTGGCTACTGCGACGCCACCGTGCTGTGGGTCGCGGCTCGAGGCTGCAAAAATAATTTTAATTTGTACATTTTATTCCTACTTTCTCTAGTATTATTACTTGACTCTTGTTAACTATTTATATTACTGTTAAATAAATCCAATGAAATATGACTAGCTTTAATAGAGCTGTTAATTATATTATTGTAAAGTACAGAGCCAGTGTATTTACGACTTAATCATTATTTGTATAGTTCAAATAATACATATTTATAACTGTGACAAACATCGAATTCTATGTTTGCGAAATTAAATTATTATTACATTTACTAAGTATTTTGATTTCATCTCCCTATATCTGAACCTGGATCAGCCTACTTCATATAATATATTATACTAGCTTTTGCCCGCGGCTCCGCCCGCGTCAAAAAGCTTTTCCGGTATAAAAGGCCCGGTTTATATTTTCCCGGGATAAAAAGTAGCCTATGTGTTAATCCAGGACACGATCTACCTGTGTGCCAAATTTCATCGAAATCCGATCAGCATTTTTTGCGTGAAAGAGGAACATACATCCAGACATCCATACATTCTTACAAACTTTCGCGTTTATAATATCAGAAACCTTTATCCAAAGACAGAAGTACTTGCTGTTGAATTAAATACCTACCTATCTTTATGTTTTCTAATATAAATTGTAATAATAATAATAATTAATTATTATACTACTTATCAACTTTATTCTCCCGTGAGAACGGGGAAAAGCCATTTAATGCGGGCTGTTGGGCCAAGCAAGAAAATGGGGTGAAATGAGTAGTAGTATTAAGCCAAGGTAGACAGGAATTTTCTAGCAATTCTGCAAGTATTAAGAATTACTGCTTTTTGAAGGAGGATGTATGAGAGCTTATGCCTGCCAAGAGATTGAAGACTACTATGCAGGGAGTGTGGTACGACGCCTGTGGAAGATAAAATTACAGGGACTGATTTAATTGTATGCACTTTCCACTGTTTTTTAAGCTCTATGGATAAATCTGTATATTTGGCAATTTTTTCAGTGTATGTAGATGCGAGATTGTGTGTGTTAGGTATACACACTCACCCCTTTTATACCTGAAGGGGTAGGCAGAGGCGCAACTAGTGCACCAGTGGGTGCGAAAAGTTTTTCGCCGTGCATATTCTGTCCCATGATGTGATAGGGGGCGCGCCTATTGCCGTATCGGGTACAAATTCCAGACTCCGCGCTGATGATTAGAAAAACCCAATAACAATATGCCGCATCCGGGGATCGAACTTGAGTCCTCTGCATTGCAGTCGTACCGTAATACAACTTAGCCACCGAGGTAGACACTAAATAGTACTACGTAATTATATGAAGGCTACATTGATTTTTAAAAGACAGTCGTCATCCCTTTATGATTTAATCATATAGGAAAAATGTTCTTCGTATTTTCTATACTCTCGTATAAACGGGCTAATTCGACCGGACTATTACTTATTACGGTCTCACAGATAATGGACGTGCAAGATTTGTGCGGTTTTTTTTTTCTTTTGCTTAATCCTTATTTATGGGATGATAATCATTACCATCAGATGATTCTCTTGTACTAAAAATTATCACGACAGACTTTTTTGTATTTAATTTGTTGTAAGACCTTAAGTTCACATTCTTCTCGTCAAGTATGTTCCCATGCCTGTGGAAACTATTTCACATCTTTACACAAGGTATTCACGACGCTGCCCTATTTGCATTGGTGACTTAGTTACTCTGACAAATTAGTGCGTCCACGATGGGAGTTCGAAAAATAATAAAAAAAAGTCTGAACCAAAATAAACTACCTCTCTTTCATACCATACACATCTTATTGCTGTCACAATAAGAGTGAGAATGCCGTACATATTTATATATACCCGCATGATAGTCAGTTTCTCGCGCTACTGATCACAAAGCGAACTGTCAAACGTCGTCCCGCCATATTTATTTAATGTGTTAGTGGTGACGAGGTTATAATTTGTAGTCGGGTGCCAGTGGTGCCAGGTTTGGTTGTTGGA
Organism: Lapara coniferarum; assembly: GCA_949316025.1. Taxonomy (NCBI): domain Eukaryota; kingdom Metazoa; phylum Arthropoda; class Insecta; order Lepidoptera; family Sphingidae; genus Lapara; species Lapara coniferarum. The sequence continues at coordinate 5,716,463 of OX438920.1, forward strand.
TTAGGCGGAGGAATCAAAGTTTACTAATGTGGCCTCCTACGTGGCGCTGCGACGGTTCTTTGAAGGATATTTGCTAAGCGACGCTGCTGTTGGCGGTAGATTCAAAGCTGGTATATGTCGCAGACATTACACGCCGTATTATTATTAGGCGCGGCGAATTTGAAAACTACTGTTTTGTAATGCGGCGTTATATACGACATGACTGTTATACATACATAATAATATATTACAGTAAACACCTGCCTTATAATTTTTATGTGATCACCTATCAGCAATAACATTTTGCGAGTCAAATATTTATCATTTATGTAACTAAATAAAATTTGGAACATTATCCTCAGTTCCATTCATGAACGTATTTTGAAAGAAAGAAGATATTTACTTGTAACAAGCATGATTACAACATAAGTACTAAGAATTCTTAAATTAATTTTGCTTGTCACAAAAACGACCCCAACTCAGCATAAGCTGGTAAAAACCAGCGCTCGTCTTCCGTTGGGCCGTTTTGTGATGTCACGGGCGCCAAAGGCATAAACATACGGCTTAAGTATAACAATTATTGTTTTCAACTCAATGTCTCTTAATAGCGACCACTATCATAATTTAATTTGTAATCGTATACTTAAAATGGCGAACACAAAATCTGAAAATGTAAGTAAATTTCCGTGTCGGTGCCCCTTTTGCCGGGCTAAGCCAGGGCATAACAAAGGGACATTCCGTCTTTTTGTCGCGCGACGTCGCGTCGCATACCGCGCCGTGTCGCGCGTCAATACGAAACACAAATTTACACATTAACAACCATGCCTCAATGAGTGTGACCTACCACATTGTGTATCGAGTTGGGTCATATTTTTTGCGTCATAACTTATCGCAAGCTTGACGATGTTTGGGGTGGTTCCGCAGGGTAAAAAAATTACTTGATTGAATTTATTATTATCCTACTAATATTATAAACGCAAAAGTTTGTAAGAATGTATGGATGTTTGGATGTATGGATGTTTATTCCTCTTTCACGCAAAAACTACTAAACGGATTTCGATGAAATTTGGCACACGGGTAGATCATGTCCTGGATTAACACATAGGCTACTTTTATCCCGGGAAAACATAAAGCGGGACTTTTATCCCGGAAAAACTTTTTAAAGCGGGCGGAGCCGCGGGCAAAAGCTAGTAATAAATATATCTGACAAAGGAGAGGCAAGCTTGACTAAACTGGGCATGCTCCATAGGATCAAAAATATTTTGGTTGAATTTAATAATATTCATATTATTATGCAGCAAAGTAGAAACTGATTTGCGCATTCGCGATGCCGCACTAAACAAATTTGTTATTCACAATAAAACGCATACAACTATTGACTTTTGGTTGCCGCCGTCGGCAACAGCTGCTGACACTGCCTACCCGAAAACGGAGCGGAGAGGAAATTATAGTTTTCCTTTGCAAAAAGTATCAGCTCATTAAATGATCTCCATTAAGCCAGAACAAAGTTTTACATTGATACAAGCATTACACCTACACAATACACATACTATTATTTACTTGATATTAGTAGCCATTTTTGCATACGTATTTTCGTATCGACAAATGTATATTCGATACATTTTTGTAAATAAAATAAACCATCAGTTAGCAATCAATACTGTCAGGAAATGTTACTTAACTTTGTTGTTTTCGTATAATAATATGGTGGTATCTACAACACGCAATACGCAAATAAAGCTTACGAAAGTACATGGTGTCAACCCTTGAAAACATGTCAATCTTCATTTGTTCGTTCCAACCAATCCCTTAACACTTTAACCCTAAAACGGGCACGAAATATTTTCACATTCGTTTAACGATCCTCGGTCGGGGCGGGTCACAATGGCGTTTAGGGCGCACCGAACGCGCATGCGCTCTTTATCTCGCTCACGTTCCCTTGTTTTATTTATTAGAAAGATTTATTATTTACCACGGGGCTCGCACACGATGTGTCACGAATTTGGAACGAAAAAACCGGGTTATGTTAATGCCCCGTTCGCACGTGACAATCTTTTTTTTGATCACTCCGAAGTCACTTGAATTAACTTGTAAACGAATGTCCTGTTACTTACAATATGGGACAATACAATCCGCGCGGCGAGAATTCAACGGAGACAAACGCCAAGATCGTATGTGACTTACATTTGTTGGCTGCTGGCTTTAAAGGGTTAAAACCATATAGTAAAGTTTTTAAAACCATATAACATATTTTTTATACCTTTTATTTATAAATATTATTCTATTCAATTAGGTACCTAAACCATAATTTTTTAATCTTCATGTTTAGCCAACCAAAAACACCACCACAAAACGATCTAACCACAAAGGCAACATATTTTCCCACACCATTTATGCGCAAAATAAAGTAAACGTAATGATTAAACCACTCTTGACCTACGCAAAACCACACGTCTGCCGTGACCGAGTAGACAAACAAACACACAAAAGAAAAGACGAAGATGGCCAACGATCCTTGTTTGACATTATCTGTGTACTTTGCAAGTCCTCTTGTAAACCAGACGAGTTACGTCAAAGTAAAAATAAAGTAGGCTTCACATCCTTGAGTACAATATAATTTTATTGTTGTTTATGAATATTAAAAATCGCTGACCGAAATATATCATTTATAACAAATAAATAATAACATAATAAAAATAAAATTTAACTATAGTAACATTTTGTTACATTTACCCTGTAGTAATAGTAATAAAACAGTACTTTTATGGATTTTTACGAACATCATACACGTGGTGCCTTGTAGATATTTGACACTTTCTAATGTTATTCGTAGAAATCATAAAAGTTAAATATAAATAAAAATAAAATACTTTATTCACAACGTACGCGAACATAGTTGCACTTATGATAAGTCAAAAGACATTCAATTAATAATTATTATTACAATTATTGATTTGTATAACTACAGACATTATTATATGGGGCAAAATCAATGAAAGATAGAAAAGAGGGCTGGCAGGAAAGAGGAGATAAAAAAGATGAATAATTTTTATTAAAACTAATGGGAGGAACGCGTCGCGATCCTCACCGGTGAGGACAGTACAGACCCTAACCTAGCTAACCTACCCATGCCAGTACTCCTATTATCTAATAAACTCCTTTTAGATTCTTTATATCACAATTCCTCATTAGCCTGTGAGAGCCGCTTACTTGATTTTAATCACTTTATCCACAGATGACGAACCTTATCAACTTCAATAAATATTGCACAAAGATACATTTGATAATAAATTTGCTCTCACCGTAATAAAGTTTTACTGATGCAATGAAAGAAAATTAGGTCATTGGTCTTCACGCAGTATATTATATCATATAGAAGATAATTAAGCCCAAAATTTATCGTAACCTACATAAAGGATAGTTCTTGAAGTGCTATTTTATTCACGACCAGTTCAATAACTCTTTCATACCATTAATCTGTCGTACCATCAAACACTGATATTCGACTGTCCATTTAGTAAGAGAAAGTATTCGACTATCCACTTAGTAAAGTCTCCTCTTATCTACAAAAACAAACATGTCCATCATAGGTAAACTGTTGTATAATAATGCATGTACGATTATATCACTCATACATAATTTAGTTCATCCCTTATTTTGTTCATAGCTATAACAAAGAAGAAGTCTAATCCAATATACACAAATTAAATGTACCACCCAAACAAAAGTGATTGCAATTGTAATTAGGTATATTTTCGTCCCCAAAGGTCATATACGTTCCGCAGAGACAAGCGACCTCGTCATATTTAAAAAGTAAAATGTACTAAGCGCCACGATTTCCCATATTGACATAAGACATATTATCTCGCGTGAGTCGACGCCGCTCTCAAAACTATGACAGGAAGTCGGCGCATGCCTTTCTTCAGGTGCGGTCAAGTGTGGGTTGCGTTTTCAGTGGCGCATTTTCCGATTCGCAATTAGTTTTATTTTATTTATTGTTGGTTAAATGGTTGGTCAAGTTAATAATCAATCACAATTTCAGGTGTATAAATTTATTTATTTATTTACTAATAAAGACACAAAACAGAATACAGCCAAGAAAAAAATAAAATACAAATATATAAAAATGACTAAACTAGACTATACTCCACAGCATGTGTGCTGATCCAATTCAGACGAATTTGCTTGTGTGTATCCACCACTCAAAATACAAAAAGAGAGTAACAAAAATTTTAAAAATAGTATATTAGATCCGAAACTTCGTATAACAAATATATATCACTAGCTTTTGCCCGCGGCTCCGCCCGCGTGAATTAGTTTTTCCGGGATAAAAGTTCTGTTTTATATTTTCCCGGAATAAAAAGTAGCCTATGTGTTAATCCAGGACATGATCTACCCGTGTGCCAAATTTCATCGAAATCCGTTAAGTAGTTTTTGCGTGAAAGAGTAACAAACATCCATACATCCAAACATCCATACATTCTTACAAACTTTCGCCTTTATAATATTAGTAGGATATATTCACAAATGTAAAGACGACTACAAACAATTGAAATTAAACAGTCGTAACATATTTTCTTGATATCCGCAATAAATCGTCGGAATCTGCCGTCCATAATATCAAGAGAACCAGACAAGTTCGCCAATTCGTTATATAAGCGGCACATTCTAACAATAGGATTGTAGAAGGAGGTGTTATTCCTATACACATCAAGCGAGAAGATGTTAGGGTGACGTATTTTAAATCTTATACCGGGTGGAAGGGAAATGCTCTCGGAAACGAATACAGGTGATAGTATTGGTGATTCCTGACGTGATGGCACTGAAAAAATCGCGATCACATTGTTAAATTTTTTGTAGGATTTTCACAAATTTCTGTACAGCTTCACGTATGGATAGATAAATCAAATTATTATTTTGAAAAACATAGTAAAAAAGGGTCAAAATTTCAAAAAAATCGTAATGAAACACGTACATCAGCTGACGGGTTAACGACCGCGGGCCGGTTCCGGCGCAGCGCGGCGGCCGCCCAGTTTTTTGTACGCTTTACATTGCGCGCGCATGAATTACGGAAATACTAAAATCATAAGTATTATCGCTTAGCTTTGCAAATGAATATAGTTTTTCGTTAATGTTATGGTTCTTCTCTCTTACCGTTCCGGTATAGAGAGTGTTTCCCTTCCACCCGATATTAAAATAGCTTTTGTCAGCGTTAAAAAGTTTTTCCGGGATAAAAGTCCCGCTTTATGTTTTCCCGGGATAAAAAGTAGCCTATGTGTTAATTCAGGACATGATCTACCAGTGTGCCAAATTTCATCGAAATCCGTTCAGTAGTTTTTGCGTGAAAGTGGAACAAACATCCATACATCCAGACATTCTTACAAACTTTCGCCTTTATAATATTAGTAGGAAGGATTAATCAAAGAGAGTAAGTCGGGTGAATCTATGCGGGAGTGGATAATTTTGTGGAGATAAACTATGTCAAAAACTTTACGTCGCAATCCAATCTTTGTACTTTAAATCTCGCCAATCTTTCATTGTAGGATGTAAGGCTACGCCCAATACCTCATCAATAGAATATAATTATTCATATTTATGCCTCAAAATATGTTAATGGCTGGACTAAACTTGTTCTAAATATATTTAATTAAAATAAAATTAAATTATTCATAATATATTTGCATTATACTTTACCTTCCGTGAATTATATTGAAGTATTTGATGTTCTGTCATTATACATACAAATACCTTCACACAGCCTATGTATTTAAATTGCAATAGGATTTTTGAATTTCACACACAATAAAATTTCATGTTTCATAAAAACAAAACAATAATTCATTGTAATAATAAATTATAATTTAAATAATAATAATTCATTAAATCAAATAAAATTAGTACCAACAGTTGACCACCCCTGCCAACGATATAAAGCCGTTCCACGGATTATTAAATGTAATTACGCTAACGTGGCACTCTGTGTGCAACACTTTATTATTGTTCTCTCGTCAATCTCATATGCGATTCTGGGAATACCCAAAACCCAGACTTTGACGCACTAGTCGAACCTTGGCCTTGTTAAGTCCTTGTCGCAACACTACCTTGGACTTCGGCAGAGATGAAAGATTAAGAAATCCGGTCCGATGCTTAAATGTCCAATAACTGTCATGTCATACATATACACACATATACACTCACGCCTTTTATCCCCGAAGGCGTAGGCAGAGGTGCAACTAGTGCACCCACTTTTCGCCATTATTCCGTTCCATGATGTGATAGGGGGCGAGCCTATCGCCATACCAGGCACAAATTCCAGACTCCGAGCTGATACTGAATAGAAAACTCAATATCACTTTGCCCGACCCGGGGATCGAACCCGAGACCTCAGCACTGCAGTCGTACCGTAATACAACCACGCCACCGAGGCAGTCTGTGGCGTGGTAGTATTATGAAGTATAAGAATAATGAACTGTCATGTCACTATTGCATAAACCCAAGAAGATTGTATGTGGGTATAAAGTTCTTGCATAAACCTCATCAAATATGACAGACCTTATAAGTCATAGTCGATCGTTACAGAATAGTCATTCTGGTGAACCATAAAGCAGTATTTAGTAAATAACAAAATAAATAATTATCGTATATATTTAAGACAAGGTTCCGTTTGAAATTAAATATTGTCATCATTTTGGGATCTGCTTCTTCTATCCAGCTATCTGGAAAAAACGTTGATCACCATCAAATACAAAATCATTCGCTTCAACAGCTCTTACTTCTTACAATAAACCATTATTTAAATTCTCCAAAGAGAAACAAAGTAAAGCGCATAAATATACAGCACAATCTAAAATACCCTCAACGTGATGACCTGATAACGTTTCCAGAAGACACAAACTTGCAGCTTACTGACATCACAAAGTTGTAGGACAATAATGTCATACAAATAAAGATGAAATACTATGGTTGTTAAATAAAACTGGTGAATAATTTAATACTAATATTTGAGTTAGATTTACTTCTGTGATAGACGCTAGCCATTTGGGTCTTTAAGATCTGGATACTAAACCTCAATTAACCGATACTCTACCAAAGCGAACTTATAACTGTACATATTATGCACTGGGCCAACTGTGCTGTCTAAATTCCAATCGCATTTTTAAATGTAAGTTCGGCTTAGCCAGCCACATTCGGGCGCACTCCAGAATATAACCAGGTGTTGCCGTCGATGGATACGTCGTGAAGGACATCATATTATGTTGATTGTTGACCACTAGGCGTCGAGCCGACGCGATCTTATTGTTGCCATTTTCTGCCTTGTGCCTGAACTAATAATTTGTCAACGTCATGGTGCTTTACGTTTCTTACGGTAGGTAATTTAATATTAGTAATCGGTTGGTCTCAAATTTAAGATATCGACGTGATCTCCCTAAGGGATGGACGCCTAATTCCTCCTGTCACACGTTTCCCAAACCTTTCGAACATGTTCATATTTCAGAAAATATAGATTGCGATCAATCAATAAGTAAAGGCAAAGTAGGTAAGCAATTTTAATAGCGGACAGTATCAATGCCTATTGCGGTTTATGATCTCATAAATATACATACCATAAATGACCAGTATTTAACTTCCTACAAAACGTGTCAGAACTACATAATATGATATATTTAAAAACTAGCTTTTTCTGACCGCTTCGCCTGCGTTAAAGAGTTTTTCCGGGATAAAAATAGTCTATGTCGTTCCCAGGGTCTCAGTCTTCATTTTATACGGCCATCTTCGGCGCATTAGGGACGGCTGCGGGCTTCCTCCGACTCACGTCTAAGTTGTCGTCCGCAACCGCCCCTGCGAGTACCACTGTTGCGGTCCTTTTCCTGTTGTTGCGGGGGCTCAGAAGCCCCCGCACACCGAGGGACGCCCCTGGCGTCCGAGGCAGCGTCAGACACGCTGCCGTCCATCACGGGGGTACCTTATATCCCTGTAGGGGTAGGCAAAGGCAAACTAGATGCACAACATTTCAGAATAACTGAGTGTTAAAGTGGTGGGCAGAAATTGTGCATTCAAGGATAGCAATTTATTTCCACCAATGCTGTGATAGATATCATATTGGGTATAAACTCAAAATTTAAAGTTTTTTTTTAACAGCGCCTCAATATCTCAACCGCAAATGGGTGATAAGTGATACTCACCGATATAAAAACTTGGACTACAGTGCCCCGTTGCCTTATTTAGACTCTAGATCCTACAGATCACGACTTATTGGACTTTAGAGTCCAGACTGTGCTGACTCTTTGAAGACCATAAATAGAAAAGCGAGGTCTTATCGAACGTCATATGTCACGATTGAGCGGTGATTAGGTAGTATTCTTCATTGCATTTACCGAACGTCATTCCAGCTTTGATCTCAATGGCATATAGACCCCCCAAAACATTACAGGCGACGATTGAGGAAAGATTCATAATTCTAATTATAGTCCAATTTATTCATACTCCGGAAAGAAAAGAATTCCTTAACGCTTGCCATTCTCACTCCTGTCAATTACTGTACGTATTGTGACTCAGTACAATTTTGTGTCAGTAATGAATTTGGAGTATCGAGTACCTTTATTTAATTTATAGTTGTCTTATATACAGTCACGCGCAAAAATACAGGTCATGACGTGTTTATAAAAAACGTATTTTTAATACGTTTGAATAGTTCGGGCCGCGAAAGACAGAAATGAATGGAAATAGCTAGAGGAGGCCTATACCCAAAAGGGGCCAAGACAATAAATATCATTAAAATATAAAAACTTATTATCATTATTATTATTTTGTGTCTTTCCTGCGGGAAATCGCGGGACGAAGTCCGGTCCTTTTAGAAGGCTTGCGTGGAGATATGGATCCAACACGTAGTGGCCCCTTTAAGATACAATACTCTAGTTGGGATGTGTACACCTTACAGGTACTCTCTCTGTCTGTCTTTATAGAGAAAATCCAAGAAAACCTGCACAAAGTATATCATATCATTAAGACGAATGACGCCAAACCTTCCCTCTTGGTCGTAACGGATCCTCATACGCATCAGTGGCACAACACAATACAGATTTGAAATGATTTTAAATAAAATAGAAAATACTCTTTATTCCAAAGTAAGTACTATTAAACCGTAAATTACTAAAGTATTTGTAACGCGAACATACGATTTTTGACTTTCATCAAAAAGATTTATCCTTCAACGTTACTTCATACGGTCACAGTTAACTGACTAAAATAAATATTACCCAACGTGCTTGTGTAAATGAGCCGGTCATAGTGTATTTTCGAAGATTTCATATCCCGAAATTCGAACGGTCTCCGGATATTCGATAGACAACGTAATTAGCTTTTTATTTATTAAATTCAATCGAAATATTCTTTGCTTAAAATGAAGTTTATTTTAGTGAAGAAAAAACGATTGTTGGGTGACAAAAGTTTCTGATTGATTGTACATCTGTTGTCAAAACAGGAGACAATAATTATTACGAACGCTACTACGTGCTACACATGTATGAGCTACATTGATTGCGTGCATATCCTTGGAATTGTGTTCTAAATCCGTGACAATCAATGACGTTTATTAGATACAATCAAGTGACAAAAAAGCGTCCTATTTATGCAATACTCTGATTAGAATGAGGTCTTTGCACTGGGAAATTCAACTTTTTATGAATGACTCACGAATGTTGGCATCAATTCCTCTCATTACTGGTTCCGATTTGACAAGGTCGACGCTAAATGCGTAACATCCATGAATGAAAGGGAACTGTGCAATGAGTCCGTTTGCAGCCGATCAGTAATTGAAGTTTCTAAAACACCATATACAACATATACGTAGCTGGGTATTGCTCGAGTTCATGTAAATACCTTTTCCGCTATAAAAATTCGGTTCCCTATTAGATTGCATATTTTTTTTTTGTAATTATATTGTTACGCATCTTAGCTATAAGCCTAAATATCAATGTGCATAATAATCACTACGCATAATTGCTTTAGCATAAAATAAAAAAGCATAAATACAAAAAGCACAACCATCAGAATGACTAACGTCAAAAAGCATAAATATCAAAAGTCATAAAAATAAATAAGCATCATTCATGTTTGGTTTTGTCTGAGTTGGAAACGACTTAAAGTCTGTTCTGGCACTCGCCGGCCGCTGCCGCGGCACGCTCGCTTCGCTTGCTCGGCTCGTGCGGTGGTTCATATGCACCTAACATGCTCGTCGCTTCGCTCCTCACTAAGCTAATTTATTCTAAATATATGTTATGCTAAACGTATATTATAATAAAGCCATTTTTATTCCATAACCTTGAATTCTACATTTCAAATGTTGTTCTTTTTTTTTTTTTTTTTTTTTTTTAAGATTTAATTAATATCTAGTATTAGTTGAAGTGAAAAATTAAAAGCACTTAAATTTAAATCTATTCCTTAAAGGATATGGACCCCATTTTGGGTATAGGCCTCCCCCAACCTTTTCCACCTTTCTCTATTAAACGACAAATCGAAACGTATATTAGTCTAAAACAAATTAGTCGAGCTAAAATTATTCCAATAACTTATTATGACAATAAAGTAGTAGGACAAAATATTACTATGCGATAGTACTATTATGCCAATACATATTATGCAAAGTCAATTATGCGAAAAAATAATAGTTTAAAAAAAGTAGACGAACCAAAGGGATCCCTAAAAATGCCACTTTGTACTATTTGGTATAAGCCTACTAACGTTTGTTTCTTCTAACAAACATCCAAACATGTCTAATTTACGCACTATAATATTACTATGATTTATTGGGCCTATTGACGCTTTGTACAGTCAGCAGCATAAATATCTGTCTTCTTCTTCTTCGCTTCGCTCTTGACAGAGCGGTCGTGGTCACGATGATTTGTGTCCAAACGATGATGTAATTCGCCGCACGATATCCCTCCATCTGTCTCTATTAGAAGACAATTGGGTACATTCGTTTACAGGGCCTCCTACTGCTGTTTTAATTTGGTCGGTCCACCTCATTGGTGCCCTACCACGAGGTCTATTTCCTTCCACTCTGCCCTGAACGACTAGACGATCTATGGAGTCATTATTTCGCCGAGAGATATGACCGAAAAATTTTAGTATACGCGACAGTACTTACTCGGATAGACGCTGCTTGATGCCGAGTTCTTGGAGTATGGAAAGGTTTGTTCGGAATTCAGTCCATGATATCCCAAGCATTCTTCTCCAGCACCACATCTCTAGAGCATCCACCTTTTTCTTTTCCAGTTCGCGTAACGTCCACGTTTCAGCTGAGTACAGAAATATGGGGAATATAAGTGCCCTAACGAGCCTGATCTTTGTGGCCTTTGTTATGTTACGATTCCTCCATATTGTCTTTAGTTTGTCCATTGCCCCTCTAGCCATAAATATCTGTACAAAATCAAATTTTCAAATCGCCTATAAGTATACGCGTTAAGTAAAACTGAAAAAATATTTTCTTCATATGAAGTAAAGCAAATCTCTTTTACTTTATTTTTGTGAAGAGATTAAAAAGATTAGTAAGAACACAAAAGTACGTAGTCAATTTGAAATTTTGAATTTTTTCAGCTACTTATGCTGGTGACTGTAATATGTCTAATGACAAATTAATTAAATAAATTATTTTACGTCAATTGTTGAACTTAGGTCAGTTTTGAAACGCGTGATTTTGATATAACATGACGATTCTTAGTAAATCTAAGGGAGTATACTCATTGCAGAAAATAAGGTTATGGGTTCACACCAATTTGCTTACGCAAAGAGGTAGTCATAGTATGAAACCAGTAATAAATAAGCAAATAATAGTGATAATACTATGTAGAGTCTACGACACTTTTTTATGATATGGAATGACGAGACGAACATGCCATTCACCTGATGGTAAGCAATACGACCACCTATAAACAGTAGCAACACCATCCAGCACATGGAGTTACAAAGCACTGAGTGGCATTCCACTGCGCTCGTTAAGAGACATAAGATGTTAAGTCTCATTATGTCCAGTAGTTACACTGGCTACAATGTCCGTCAAACTGATATACAACAGTGCATGCACATTGCTGCTTGGCGGTAGAAATGGACATTGCGGTGGTACCCACTCAGACGGACTCTTACATATGAGAGACCTACCACCAGTAAAAACAATAGTACCTAGAGACAATAGTACATAATATTTATTAAGCGAGTTCCAAAAAAAAAAGAGGAGGTTCTCATTTCGTGTGTATGTACTTTTCTTTAAAATATATACAAAACAATGTTTTAAAAATGACTCAAATTCTAAACCCTGCAGCAATTTAAATGTCAATGACCAGTGTATGTAACTTCGAATGCCTTATTTCCGACTCAGCAGACGCTAATTCATCTAACGTTCCGAACAATTCAATATTTGATCATTTCGTTGACAAAATGACGAACAGTACGTTTATTGCGCTGATATCCTCGTAAATTACCATAAATATTGTAGACAATGATTCATACTATACAGAAAACGCATGTGTGAGTCATCATTATATTATAGTATACACCTGTTGTAGAGATACTGACAATTAGACTTTGTTACTACAGTGGCTGGCGCTAGTCAGATGACGGTCGAGTGAATCAGTTTATGTAAATACGTCGCGGGCCCATTGAGTGTTTAATGAATGACATCTGCGAATTATTCACTAATTGTGCAATGCCTTGTGTGGTCCAATTAATTGGACATAAATTATATTTTTCATTTGTTATAATTTAATTAATGTTAATTGTATGTAAATACGAATAAACTGAGCGGAAATAGTTTTTCGTTGCATGTATTGCAAATTGTTTGCGCATTGAATAATGTATATAAGCGTTTTTGTGCTAAAGGATGGTCATTTACTAGTAAAGAATGTGTTACTGCTAGACTATTTACCTTTATTGTAATTATAAATATTTATTTATTTAAGTGAAACAATGAAAATCCAGCCATATATTTGAGCGTAAATCTGCATACATTGTCATAAAAGTATCGTAAAAATGTTAAAAGAACTTCTCTCGCGAACATTGCTGTTAAAATAAAATCTGCTATCTTAATACCAATCTTGAGGTGTCGCTTCTAGTCTTATTTAATACGCTTTCAAGGTATTCAAGCACATTATTTCCGTCTAGGTGTTAAACTAAACAGTAGTCAAAAGATAATTTATATAGCGCTATAAACATGTTTAATATTTCTTTGAAGACTTGAGAAGAAGCAAATTAATTGATGAACTAGTTATTTTGAACGCAAGTACTCATAATATAATATGTACACTTTCTTTTCTTGACAATCACGTTGACATAATCGCGGCTCCGCTCGTGTTATAAAGTTTTTCCGGGATAAAAGTCCCGCTTTATATGTTCCAGGGATAAAAAATTAGATATAGATAACCTATGTCCTTTCTAGGGTCTCAAACGATCTCCATAACAAGCTTTATCTAAATCTGTTCAATAGTTTCGGAGATGTGCAGTAACAAACAAACAGAAAAAAAAAACAGACAGAAAATAATTATAAAAATCGCTGATTTGTGTTCCATTACTCTTATTTGGTCACCGCCTTTCTTTTTTATCCCATTTCTTTCAATGTACAGACACGCCAGGTTCTACTGCTTTATGGTGCTAGGTTTTACTCGTGGCTCCACCCGCGTGTAAAAGTTTTTCCGGGATAAAAGTCCCGCTTTGTATTTTCCCGGGATAAAAGTAACCATGTTCTTTCTGGGGCCTCAAACTATCTCCATACCAAATTTCATCGAAATCCGTTCTGTAGTTTCGCAGATGAGCAGTAACAAACAAACAGAAAATAATTTAGAAAATACCTTATTTTTATTTCGTTACTCTGCCTTAGTCACCCCCTTTCAATATATATACACACTGGGTTCAAGCGCTTTATTATAATTTATAGTATAGACAAATTTAGAACTCTACGAAATTATCGTAATTGATTGTAAATTAAATACTGGCATCATTAATCTCATAATGGCGTGCAAGGAAGCACATGAACGTTTTAATTAATGTCTATAAAATTCACAATTTTGTAACAGAGTACATAATTTTAACAAAAGACTCATGGCCTACATTAGACGCACGTCTTCAGCACCGCGATTACGGAGTCGGTATTATTTAACCTAATGTATTGCTAACTTCCAAATATTTCGATATTTGATCCATCTTTTTAAATTTCCTTCAAAGGAACACAAGCCTATAACAAATGGAAGTAACGGAACATCTTCCTTCCTTTAATCTCACCGCCACTGAGTTCATGACTAATATAACGAAATAAGTACCTAATAAAAGTCGGGGCCGACTTCCATACTACGTAGTTAATGATGTAATGCGGCGGTCTTTGATTCGAGGACCTTTCTGGGCGTATTGGCGTCCCCGCGGCAGAACCACTGGAGGATGGCCACCCATTTGGATGAATGAAGTAGATAACTTTTATGTGGCAAACTTTTATAACACAGGTTTTGCCTACATCGGGCACCATTCGCTTTAATACATCCTGTGTACTTTCAAAAAAAAAAAAGAAAATGTTTGGTGTTGACTCTTGGAAAAGCAAGTCCTTCCTATGCCTGATATGATATAAAAACACATGATACAAAAAAAGGCATATTACACCTGTACCCCTAGAAAGAGTAGACAGAATCGAAACCAGGAAACCCACTTTTCGCCTTGTGTGTGTGTCCTATGTTGTGCTAGGGGACAAAATCCAGACTCAGGACTGATACTGAGCAGAAAACCTTATATCACTTTGCCCGACCTGGGATTCAAACCTCAGATTGATGGACGTTAGTACTACGCACACAATAGGCTCAACTACCGCCACCAACGAGGTCATATGGCATTATTGTTTTAATACGCCAATGATACTATATTAGTAAGCTGGCTTAGTAGTAGATTAGTATGACTGCCTCGGTGGCGTAGTTGTATTGTGTACGCGTTACTAGTACGATTTGCGCCCTGAGATCCCGGGTTTGAATCCTGGGTCGAGCCAATAGCATTGTGAATCATCTTAAAAAATTACTCAGTCGCAGCTCAGAGTCAGGAAGTTCGCGGTGTGATACCCCCGTGCCTTGGAAAGCACGTAAAGTCGTTGGTCCTGCGCCTGATCCCTCTCCGGTCATGTCGCATTGGCGTCTCACCGTACTATGAGAGTGAAGGAATAGCGAGTGCATCTGTGTATTGCGCACACAGTTGTGCACTTTAATATCTCCTGCGTACCTGGCTGATCTCCGTTGAGATTGGCCGCCGTGGCCGAAATTGGCTAGGAAGATTTCATTTTCATTAGTAGATAAGTTAAACATCGATAGCTTTAGCAAAATTTTACTAAAGCCATTTCATTCTCATCGGTACTTTGATCTGTCCTTTTTTTTTATTGCGTGGAAAAACGCGTTATCGCTACCACCACTGTGGGGTGAGTCGAATGGTTATGTTGGTTTCGCACAGTCTTACAGCCCAATGTCGACACTCGGGAGTATAGCATCATCCGAGCAGGCATTGGACTGAGTCCCTAACCCTATGTACACCCTACACCGGCATACCAACCAAAACCCGCGGTGGCCTTCTTCGGCGCATGCGTAACGGCCCCGGGATATCTTGTTGCACTAAGATAGCTGCTCGGAACCGTCTCTCGGCTGCTCTGCTCGGAGCCCTCTCTATACGAGGGGGCTAAGATGCCCCCGAACTCTAAAGAACGCCTTTGGCGTCTACGACAGCGGGACCACCTGCATTATCGTCTACCTCGAAGTCACTTAAATTGGAGTGAGCAGACCCCCACTGCTCGCCCCGCGACTTTCTCGATGCCCCATTTAGTCGCCTCTTACAACAGGCAGGGGATGCCGTGGTGGAATTCTCTAGATGCCCCTGGACCACAGGGCATGAGGCGCCGGTCAGTCACCCACCCAGCGCCTCCGTCGTCTCCTCTGGCTGCGGGCGGGATCGTTCTGCTCACGATTCCGCCCGGCGCTCTCCTTCCGCGAGATGACGCACTCGCAGAAGGAGGCCATCGCTCGCCATGACCTCCAGCCGCCGACCATGGCGGACACCACAGCCGGCAGGGAGAGGTCTCCTCCGACGACTGCTCTAAGAGCGCTGCGTTGTAGATCCCAGGCTGGGCACTCCTCGAGAGTGTGTTGGACTATGTCCTCGCGACCGTTGCCACAATGGTGGCACACGGCGGACTCCTCTTTTCCGATCCGACACAGAAACGAGCCAAAACACCCGTGGCCCGTCAGCACCTGTGTCAGACGTAATGTTGGCGTACCGTGGCGTCTGTTAAGCCAGCTTGAGAAGACAGGTCGCACTGCCGCGACGGTCCTCAAGCCCGCACTAGGGCTCTCCAGCCTGGTATGCCACTCCTCCACGGCGCCGCTGCGGATGGAAGCCAATTGGGCTGTTACCTCTCTCGGAGTACTTTGATTTGTCCTAACGTTTGAAGTATCAATAAGAATGGAATAAAATTAATCTTTATATTTTCAATGGGGATTCGAACTCTACTCGTGGCTGTTCTTGTTTTTAGATGCTTTATAGCGGCTCTCATTTCAGACAGAAGAATTTACTTTAATTTATATTCATTTTAATTTATAATTTTAATTTTATTTAATTTATTTAAATTCTTCATTACTCAGATCTGTGTTTGGAAATAACTTGACTGCGGATCCTGAAACAGCGACTGACAGTATCTTCCATGTTTCCAAGATTTGATCTAACTCCGTTATCACACTACGACTTCTTCTTAATAACATAGTATAAAACAAAGTTGCTTCCCGCTGTCTGTCCCTATGTATGCTTAGATCTTTAAAACTACGCAACGGATTTCGATGCGGTTTTTTTTAATAGATAGAGTGATTTAAGAGGAAGGTTTATATGTATAATTTATCTCCGGGAAATATAAAGCGGGCCTTTTATCCCGGAAAAACTCATTCACGCGGGCGAAGCCGCGAGCAGAAGTCTAGTATATTGTAAAAGTGGACATCGCCAGCGTCTCCAAAGACAAAACACGCCCACATTTTACATCTTGAAAACCTGAATTTAAACCACACGACAAATATGACTGTGTAAAAATAAATAAACATACCAAAAGGACCGATAGTTCCCATAGTCTCAAGTTTGTTCGGCGTTAATTGACTCGTAATCTGTTATCGTGTGAATGCCCGCTCTATGACAAGATTTGTTATTTTATCTCACTTCTGTTCACTGTTACCGTGTGTTTTGTTAGGCTGCTGTGCTATTTCTAACTTTTTATGGAGATGCATGGTGGTCGGATGACTTTTAAAATTAATTTTGAAGTGTAATTTACATTTACGGAAAGTATTATAACTAATGATTATGAATTTTCAGTCTCAATTGTGCTCTGTGCCGAAGTGGGCGATAGCCTAGTTGGGAATAGAACGGTCTGCCGAAACAATGTCTGCAGGTTTGAAACCCAAGGTACACAGCATCGACTTTTCGAAGTTACGTGTGCATTGTTTATCAATTATCATTCGCTTTAACGGCGAAGGAAGACATCGTGGGGAAACCTACATACCTGATAATTCTCCATAAAAATTTCGAGGGTATGTGAAGTATGCCAACCTGCACTAGGCCAGCGTGGTGGGCTAAGGCCTTAGGCTCAGTTGTAGAGGAGAACCGCGTTCAGCAGTGAGCAGAATATAATACAGGGCTGGTTGCATTGCAATGCATTTGTGCACTGTAAGTATTTGATTGTTTGACAATTATAACGTTATATAAACTTTTATCGATACAATAGGGTAGTTGACTACTTTTTTATATACAATTACGAAAAGTTTATGCTGTCCAAAACGTAATGGAACAAGAATTTTCAAAATTGGTGCAATAGTAAGTAAGATATAAAGCTTTGAAATTTGGTGGAAAGGGTAACTGTCAAATAACAGCAATACTAGGCTGTGACGTCACCAAGCGCCGTCGGCCATAATGCTGCGTGCGTGCGAAAGAGATAACGCGATATCCCCGCCTCGCCCCCACTTTTGCTCATAAGAATATTTCATAATTGAATAACCGCTTTATTTTTCAATCGATTTTGATGCTGATTTCACAGAATAATTTCCTTTTCGTATTATTTTCTATTACATCTAAAATAATGTACAGAATCAAACATAGCCAAATATCCTATTGAAATCCTTCTAGCCAGTTTCGGCCACGGCGGCCAATATCAACGGAGATCAGCCAGGTACGCAGGATATATTATAGTGCACAAGTGTGTGCGCAATACACAGGTACACTCGCTATTCCTTCACTCTCATAGTCCGGTGAGACGGCAATCCGACATGACCGGAGAGAGATCAGGCGCAGGACCAACGGCTTTACGTGCTTTCCGAAGCACGGGGATATCACACCGCCAACTTCCTGACTCCGAGCTGCGACTGAGTAATTTTTTTAAGATGGAAAAACCCAGTCACAAAGTTTTTTGGCCCGACCCGGGATTCGAACCCAGGACCTCAGCGCGCAAATCGTACTCGTAACGCGTACGCAATACAACTACGCCACCGAGGCAGCCACTCCTAAATCCTATTACTAAAGTAGTAGCAGGATTATAGTCTCTTATTTTTGTAGGGAAGAACGCAAGTTTCTGAACATTTTGACGTCCCACAGCACGTTATACTCGGTGGCAGTAATATTTGACTTAACGGTATCATACCGAAACGTCTAGCCCAAGACCTGAAAATTGCTATGCAGATTAATCTCAGAGATAAAACTATATCACCTCGGTAAAATATCAAGTTTTCGCGTCTTAGAATCTGATAAGAGAATACCTACTTGTTGGTCATCTAACTCGTGTAATCGCCATGAGAAGTATTTGTCTCAAATTGGGAGTTTAAAGTTTATGCACTATATACTTTAAATTTGATAAAAACTTTTATTACTAATAAATATAATTAAATTGGGCATAAAAAATACTGGACATCATAATCTTGGTTTATGATAATATTAGAATTATTATACAAACTATCAGCATTCCGAAGACTATATTATCTAATTCGCCATAATTTGCCGCCAAAAGATTACGCGTAACTCGATACTTACCCACTAGACAGATCATTAAATTGTCGGCAAACGTTTGGTTCACAATGAAAGCAATACAATTATGATATCGCGTTACCTTCCGCCCTCGAGCTATTACTTTTTTGGTAGTTTGGTAATTTTTTACTTGAATTGTTGTTAACTAATTTGTATTTTAATTACAATATTATCATGTTTGTATAATGATGAAATATCATAATATTATTAAATCTTATGTGAGGCTGCAGAGTAATCACAATTCACAGTAAAAGTTTTTTGCTAACAAAGTATGGTATTATCGTGAGAAATAATTATTATAGTTATGAACCTAGAATTGTTTTCGTTAATACTCACACACACACGCCCTTTATCCCCGAAGGGGTAGGCAGAGGCGCAACTAGTGCACCCATTTTTGGCCGTGCGTGTTCCGTCCCATGATGTAATATGGAGCAAATTTATCGGCATATCAAGCACAAATTCCAGACTCCGGGCTGATACTGAATACAAAAAACCCAATATCGCTTTGCCTGACCCCGGGATCGAACCCAACACCTCAGCTTTGCAGTCGTACCGTAATACAACTACTCCACCGAAGCAGTCAATTGATTTCGTTAATATTTAAGTTAATTTGAATCATTGTGATGGAAAAAAAGGAGTTAATTTATGAGGCCGACACAATTAACCAAGAATAAGATTTATAAAAATCATTCACTAACAAACCCAAACCGTTTAACTACAATCCACAATCAGACAAAACATCGATACATAAATATAAATAAACTCACAAACATTCGTGGCGGCGAAAAACACAAAACCCACGTCGTCGTGTAGGTCAAATAAAAGAATTTGGTCCTTTTAACAATAACATAATCGGATGCGCCGGCGCCGGCCCGGCGACTCCGGCAACGCCGCGAGAAATATTATAAAACATATAGCTATGAACGTGTGAAATCACTGCGACACAAACACGACAACAAACAAAAAAACGGACAAGCGCGAGCCGGCCTTCGGGGAAAACGTTCCGTATAATTTATTTCTGCTCCAATATAATAACGTTACATCTGATTTTTGAGTTTTTTCTTAAGCCGAAGAATTTTTTAATGGTTTTAATAATTTGATTTGAGTTATTATATAGATAAAATACTTTTCATACTTTTAAAAATGTGTGTGTGCTTATACTCCGAGACTCTATGGTTAAAGTATGAAACAGAGTTCGATAAATTTTGGTAAAGAGATATGACAAAGATCGAAATACACGCAAGGAGACTAACAAGTGAATGAATAGACGACTCTATTTTTCACATCTGTAATAGTCATCTAACTCGGTCCGTAGTGAGATTAAAAATATTAACATTGTTTCTTTTATAGAAAGGAAAAACCTAGCATATAATATTTATATAACAAAAAAATAATGTATTACTTACATTATATTATTATAAAAACCCTTAATCGATTAATAAAATATCATAAAATACGACTGTACTTTTCAAAGCGAGCGCGGAACCCTAAAACGTTACATTCAAAAAACGCTTTTATGTTACGAAGCGTTTAATTTTTTTGACTCACTATCAATATTGGTTTTATTGATCGTATCACACAAGAATGCTTTCGGTAATACGTTAAAGAAGGAACGCGGAAGGCCAACACGGAGACAATTGAAAATTTATTTACCTCTTTATAAGTTTAAACATAACTATTAACTGATCTATGGCTTGAAACTAAATACTGACTTAAAATTAACTTTAATATATACGCTAAAATTACGTTTCATAGCCAATTTCTATCAAATTGTAATAAAGTATTTCTAAAACTAGAATACAAAATAATACAACAGAATCTAACGGAAAATATTTGATCAAATGAATACGAATTTGTTGGACCAAATAGGTACGATTTATCAATACCCTATAACATTTTCATCTGTTAATTACTATGTCTCAAACATCACGTCTCATTAATTAAGTTGGTATCTAAACACAACCGCAAACGTCTGAACGAACGCAAACGGCGATACAAACCGGCGTGAGACGAACCGTCCCGAAATTAATTGGACTTAATTAATAAAGCGCCTAAAACAAACTCCACCCAGGCTCCCGGACGATGTAAGTTAGATTATTTTATTTGTCTCACATTTACTACTCATTAACGAAATGTACGCTCTTATTCGCTTAGTAATAAAGCTTAGAATCGTACAGCGATGTAATTAGGCAATGGTAAATGGTGGTTTATCGTGGTGTGTATCTAAGGTTTTTTTGTAACAACATTCCGTACAAAACGCGCGTTGTAAAGAGACCCCGACGATACCACCCATTCATGAGCAGTGGTAACTTATTGAGATTCGAGACTGATATATTAATGTGGAAGTGACATTCAATATTTTATTTATTTATTTAATTTTTTAGAATATTTTAAAACCTCATTCAAACAATTTATTTTGGATAGAAAAATAACTTATACCAATGACAATTAGTGTTATGATACTATACGACCATTTAATTGTATAAAAAAGATGATAAAAATAGTAAGCGTTGAATTTTTTTTTTTACTTTTTATATTAGTTATTGTAATATAACTTGAGTTCCTACTTACGATATTAAATACTTATACTCTGACATGACATAAATAAGTTGCACAAATAATAAAAACAAAAGCTCATAGTATAATCAATAACATACTACCGAAATTGTACACATAAAAAAGTATATAATTAAAATATTTTCAACACTACTAAAAGCACAAAAAGATTATAAAATAACTTTAATGCTGGTTAAGTGAAAATGACTACGAAAATACGCACGAACAGTTTCCGCGTCCACATTAACATAGCGACGTCTGAAAGCCCACACGCGCGTCCGTCGCAGCCTCTTGTAAAATCGACTTTGGGCTCGAACAACACTTGGACCCTTTGTTGTATGGCCTTGAGGTCTTTACGATCGGACCTCATGGGTAATGGGCGTCTGCGACTATGAACACCTAGTAATCAATGAGCTTGTTTCTGTTGCTCCTTATACTAGTGAAAAACTTCCTTCGTTACATATACGACTGTGACTTTCGAAGAATATTAAATTTTTCTACTGGTTCGAGCTTTGAGGAATTCCAAATTTTTTAAAAACTTTGAGTGCTCTAATCATGATAACATTTTGAATCAAGTAGCTCAAGCTACTTCTGCTTGAGATAGAAGAGAATTTAGTTCGAGCGCTTAAAAGTGGATCACTATAAATGCTGAATTAGGAACCTGATGCGCATTATACTTGAGGTCATTATTAGTTTAATCCTTCGTATCTAAGGAACTAGCTCATCATGAGTTTTAATTGGTGACAAATCGCTTGGATTTGGATAGCAAGTAAATCTGTCGAATAATTTTGCCACTACAATAAAAAAACAATATTCTACAAATATTAAGAATGAATTTCAAATATCGAAGCGTATAATTGACAAATAGTCAGTTCAGTAACAAACATAACACAATCGAACACCTCCCCTGACACGCTTATAATAAATCCGAGCGCAGAATAGACCGTTTATGATTTTGAACATTTCCAACATCCAACCGAGATGTTGAAAAAAAAATAACAATTTATGGGCACTTCACCCCCGCTGTAACCATTCAAAGGCTCAATAATTGTATATTCTTTTACAGTAGTGTGTATTTTGTATGGCCGATGAAGGCAGCAGAAAAAAAAGCATTCAACTAAAATCACAGGCGCCTTTAATCACCGCTATTGAGATCTATCCCGGGATCAAAGCGCTCGCGGCGGCATGACGAAATGGCCTCTCAAAATATTGACATAAGGTCCAGTTTGCTGTTGCGATTTGTCACGCTTTTTTGCGGCCGAGCGGATGCTCGTGTCAAACGCCTCAGTATTTTGAGTTTGTTTTGAAAATTCTTTTATCTGATGTATTTGGTGTTTCTATTCATTGGCGCGGTTCATCTGCCTACACGCCACGTCGCTGCATCAGGGGGCGATTTGTTGGGGCGGTCTGCGCTGAAAATGCTTACTGGCAATAATTTAGACGTCAAACGCTCAGGTTTTTGTGCGGGCCCGGCTGACGTGACGATCATTTCAGGGTTATTTATGACTTTGACAGGATCTCGGACAATATGCGGAGGAATTCGCGGCCGCTTTGATGCCTTACCGCGGAGGCTCGTTGGTGGCATTTCCGTTGATATAATAAGATTTTTTTTATGTATAGGGTATTGCCAATTGTCTATACGTAACGGCGGAAATTAAATATCTCATTAATATTTATTAACTTATGTTGAATATTGTTGGTATTTAGTAATGCGTAGGCGTGTGTAAAGTACCTACGCACGAGCATAACAGTTCGTTGCGTAGCCCTCAGAAAAGATATCAACGGGCGCGAAATTCTCGATCGGAGTTTTATTAAAAATAACTTTAAAATTTGATAAGCTTAATCGTTGCGAATTTTTATCATATTTGTGTAACATTTATGATTTTTAGTTTTATAGTATAAATTAAAACTATATATATGTTGTTGCGGAAAGATTTTAAACTACTAAAAATATGTTATTGGAGTAAAATAGAATAGAACTTTATGTCTACAGACTAAGACTCCCGTTTTAGACATTTGTGTGAATGTAGAATAAGAAAAAATATTAACACATATTCAACTTTTACAATAAAGTTTCTTATGCTCTATACAAAAGTAACCTAATAGATAATAACAATATTGTGATTGCAAATGCATTCATGTAAATTTCATCCCAAAAACATTTGACAGAATAATATATGCAATGTAAAATATTTTTTTAAATTCCATAATTGAAAGTTTATTCGAAGTCCATCATCGATAACCAATTCCAAACCTTCAAAGCACAATAATGTTCAAATATGCAGCCAGTATCTCTGCTAAATCTCTGGCAATTTTGAATAACAACATTTGTTATATAATCTTATCACAATCAGTGTTAATCGCGGTATCGCAGGACAATTGCGAGTGGCCCGGCGACAGCTGGCGAGGCGCATGCGCAAGACAGGTGTGCGGTCTAGCCTCCGATTTATTGTCGAGTTATTACAGCGTTGGTTTTGTGCCGTAAAAACTGAGATAACTGCAATTTTTATTATTTAATTTTAGGTTGTATTTTTGGGATTCATAAAAGATTTTGTATTTGTTGATATGTTAATCAAAACAACTATACACAAATTATATTAATATAAATGCATTAGTTTATTTCGTAAATAGTCAATATTAGTAATAACAAAAAATATCGTTATTCTAATAAACCATTATATAAATATGAAAATATAACATACGCCATACCCCTACCTTAGTAAATCACATTAATATCTCACCCCACACGAAATAGTTTAGCAGTCTTTCCGCATACTCTAATAATCATAAAACTAAGAAAACAAAAGCGCATCCCAAAAATATCACGTTACAGACAAAGTCCCTGTCCAAATATTTAGTATCATAAAAGCGATTTGGCTATAATATATAGTAATCGGCGCATCAAATTTCTATTCGAGTCGCGTGCGAGTTATAAAAAGATTATGTTTGTCATTTTAACTTCTTTTGTTAAAAATTAAAAAGCGAGCGGTCGCTTAGAGCGCCGGTCACGTACGAACGCGTTATAAACGGTGCCTTTAATAAATTAAAAATGTGTCTTAACGTAATTTGTGTAACCTTGTCTGGGTTGCTGCGACTTTAGAGTTCAACGCGGAACAATTTTAAATGTCTTAACGCATTGAGACGTTGTACTAGACTGGGGGCGGTATTGAAAAATCTGTCTCATATTTGAATAAAATCTCAAGTAGATAATAATAATAATAATTTTTATTTGCATTATCTTAATCTAGGTAGGTACATTTTGTCTTTATTGGAGCACTCCTTTTAAGAATGTATAATGTATTGAACCAGTTAATAAACCACGCTTAAGCTGTCCTTTAAAAGCTTGTTCTCAGCTGAATAAGCAGTGTTACATAAACAAAATTAGTTATCAAAGTCCATCGCATATTGCAACTCGAGATATCATTAATAAATAAAAATAAAAAAGCCTTTTATTTCATGCTAATAGTTAACTACACTAGTTGATTTTCCACATAACAAATATTCATATTATTTAGTTAGAAAAATAACATTTATTATTTAGGATAATTATAAAATTAATTATTAATATTTGGTTTCTAATTTACTCATTTAACATGAAACCCTCTCAGGGTGAAAGCCTCCTCTAAAGATCTCCTTTTATTTATATTTTCGGCTATTTGTAGCCATGATGGTCCCGCAATCTGTTTATGTCGTCTTCCCATCTTGCAAACGGTCTGCTTATACCACGTTTTTCTGGAGGGCCATTCCATATGACGTTTCAAATAATATAACCAAGTCATCTGCGAACCTTAAATAACTCAGATATTTGCCTTTGATGTTTAGACTACACCTCTCCCATTAAGTTTGTTTATGATAAATTCTAATACGGAGATAAATATTATTGGGGACAAAGGGTCTCCTTGTGTCACTCCTCTCTCAATTGGAAATATAGGACCAGTTGTTTCCAGTTTGATTTTACTTGTGCTTTTTTGTATATGTTTTTTATTACTTGCATGTATTCCTTCTCTACTTCTTGCGATTTAAGGCTTCCCAGATTTGACTATGAAAAATTGTATCGAATGCTTTCCGGTAGTCGATGTAATCTATATAGAGCGAACTTTGCTTTTCTTGATACTTTTCTAATATAATTTTAAGGGTATGTATGTGGTCTATCATTGAAAATCCTTTTTCTGAAGCCAGCTTGCCCTATAGGTTGTTTTTTTTCTAGTGTGCCGCTTATTCTTTTTTCTATGATGAAAGAACTTAGTTTGTATAGCTTTGGTAGGAGACTAAAGGGTCTGTAATTACCTATGTCATTCGGAGCACCTTGCTTATACAAAAGGATTATATCAGTTTTTGACCACTAGCTAGATATATAATTAGTTGATGTTAAACTAGCGACTATCTTAACTTCAGAGCGAAACTGAGTTGCATCTATTAATACTTAATACAGCCATGATTGATCAAACTGTATCTTCTGATATTAGGTTAAAGCTGGCTTGCACGACTTACTGGATATTTATAGCGTAAAAAATCGTCTTGTTACAGTCATTCAATAGGAGTTGACAAAGACAGCACTATGATTAAAATGTATTTATAGCTAATCATATTTAGTGAGTCGTTATGCAACCCTTTATAAACGTATTTATATTAGCTTGGTTAGAATTGTGACAGTCAATTTCACATGATTATCGCAATGAGAAATAGATATATTATTTATATATAAGTAAGCGTGGTTTGCGCGCCCGCGTGAAAGTCCTTTCTCGCTAAAAAAAAGTCCCGTAAACACAGTAAAACTTCAGCCCCATCTACTTAAAGAAAATTACCGGGATAAAAATAGTCTAGTGCTAATCCAGGATATGGTCTACCCTCTGCCAATTTTCATCCATATCCGTTCAACTGTTTCTGTGCTTTATTCTAGCAAAAATACAAACATCCAAACATTTTCCCACACATTTATAATAGTAAGATAAGACTAGATACAAAAAATACATTATTACTAATATATAGTACACAAACATATTCATATATTTCATACGCATACTCACGCCTTTGTCCCCGAAGGGGTAGGCAGAGGGGTCACTAGTGCACCCACTTTTCGCCGTGCGTATTCCGTCCAATGATGTGATAGGGGACGAGCCTATTGCCATAATTATATTTCATTATTTTAGAAATAACCTATAAAAAAGATTTTTACCTCATCTAAGAAGAAAAGAATGCCTATAATAGCTAACCAACCGAAATTTTTCACGTCAAATTAAAAACAATATCCGCCTATTGCAAAACTGAAGATATAAAAAATAACAACTAATAGTCAATCAGATACATAATCCAAAATATTAACATATGAATAAGCATCACCAATAAATATCAAAAATCGATTCATATACGCCATAAAAAGGACATCAAAATCAATTTACGAGCTCCGCAGTAATAAGTCCTGAGGTCGTAACAGAGCCCTCTCTGTTCAGTGATGTGCGTGATCTTGAACGCAAGTGACGAGGTATTATATTAGTTTTAGTTTTGGCGTTTTGGCTAGCTACTGTATTTATGATAATGGATGGTATGGTTGCAGGCGAAAATCTAAATAAGCATATTGTAATGGTCGGTCCTGTCACCCATGCTGGGAAAACTGGCTACTTTTTTATGAAACAGTAGACACGATTATATTTTATGCTCTATGGTTTCAAAGAGTTGCGACCACCTTCTGCGTTCAGACTAAAGACCGGTGTGGTCAGAAAAGCCGACTCGTGTCAGGCTACTGGCAGTAGGGCCATAAAATTAAAAAAAATATATGCTCTATGGTTGTCAGGAGAAAAAAAAATATGACGTAGTCGACAAAATATTTAACAATATACAGTTTTATGATCTTGATACTACAAAACCTATAATTAGGTATCTGAAGAGATACTGAGACATTACATTTGTGTTAAGAACACTAGTCATTTAGCTACAAATATGTGACGTTTAGACGCTAACACTCCAACACCGACGTTTTTAATCACGTTACAATCGGAACATTGTAACACAGATGACAATAAAAAAGTATTCATTGAGACAATAGTGAAGGCTCAAGCTCACATAAATTCCGACGTGGTCCATTTATCACGACAGATAATAATCGGAAGGCACACTCGCACACCGAGCCACTTTAGAGGTTTATTCACCCACTTATGTCAAACATATAAAATGTTTAATTAAGTCGTACTGGCTGGAATTCGTGTTTGTCGTTATGATCATCAAAATTAAAAATAAAATTAAACAGTGATATTTTAAAGGTGATTCATGTGTAATGTTAAGTCTAATTATAGTCAACCGAGCTATAAGGGTGAGTGCAGATTTGCGAACGCACGTCGATCACTTCAGCGTGCGGTATATGCGTCGGTACTGGAACTATTACTGCCCTGTAAGCACGACTTATGTAATGCAAAGTTAGAACTTATTGCATTTCGCGATGTGGATCTTTCTTTTGGCAGCAGTTACGTCTTAAGCGCGTCTGACGCGCGTTCATCTACAATACATCCTCGCATCTAAACAGTCTTAACGAATAATGAAGCTAATAAAAGCGTGTTAAAAAAGGTGACCATTTTCAAAGCTTTTTTCCTGTACTTAATAACATTTAAGTGTTTGTTGGATTCAGTAGGTACTTAGATGGGAAACTTCCTGTGATACAGAATTAATTGATTTTTAAATGAATGTGAAGTAATCTTTAACTAATTCGCAAGTAGCAATTTCTCAGCTTATAAATGCTATTAATGTCACAGTTGATAACTTATTTAATGTGCCGAAAAGATTTTTAAATACTGTTTTAATACCCCCTAATTACTTACATTAAGTACTACATTGTTGCAAAAAAAATACATTAGCTACAATACACTCGCTAAGACATACTCATAAATAAACGTCACTTATCAAATTAACATGCAACATCACGAATAATCGTGAAACGGTGTGGCTACATTAAAATCCATTTAGCCAAAAGACCGCAGCCGTCTACAATGTAATCCACCACCTCGCCGACCAATCAGCGCGCCCGGTGTGATCGCGGCGTCGACCGCAGCGGCCCCTTTCACACCGAACACCCTATTTAGTTTTTACGCCCAATTATTCGCTCTAGAATGGTGTTATGAACATTCTTATTTATGGTGTATGTATCTCCGACGCACCCGTTTTTATTGGCACTAAAGTATGAAATTGCGCATTAGTAAACCTTTCACATCCGAGTTTCATATCATTGGAGGACATAACTCGAGATTTAGTTTTAACGGGGTGTTTTGTGCTCCGCCGAGATGTTTCGACGCGATATTTTTATGGTAATATATATTACAGAAGGTTCGTGAGTTCGGTTTATTGCTTTTTGCCACTTTGTGTTGTCCGCCGGTGACAAGTAAGTTGTTTGGAATTTCTCATCAACTACCGGTGTGTTTCTTTATGTGCTCGTTAAAGTAACACTTATGTATTGGTAAATGTAAATCATTTTTCTTTATTTCTTCCTTGCTTAAATTATTATTCAAAACACGTTACGCTGTTTTTTTTAATATTAAATGCACTTAACACAACTATATCTAGCAATCTGAAGGTCTTTTGCATTATAGAAACCAATAACTTCTAATTTAATTAGGATCACTACTTTAGTACATCGTATGTTCACTTAAGGGATAATTATAAATATTAATAACACTACAAGTCGTCTGATAAACTTTGCATCCAACATGAATAATATGCAGTCCATAGATTTCACAAATCTTAATGTTGATGACAAAGGAAACAAATCATATTACGTCACTTCGTTACATAATCGTGGTCATTTGGTGCGGACTGGTTTGGCCACATTGTCCCGAGATTGTGATGCTTGTCAGATTGTCAACTCTCCCACAATACTCACTGGACACTTGACCCCAGATTCCACATCTTCATGTTAAATATCATGAATTTTACGGCTACTAGAGTTTAGAATAGATTGATGTTTAAATGCATTTGAGATGACAATTGCAAGATCTTTGTCACATTAATATTTAGATTTTTTTTCTTACTCATTTTTTGCATTAAGTTACGAATGAACTCGTACTTTTTTTCGTCCATTTAAGAAGTGCCCTGTACTTCACCGCATGACGTATACAAGTCGATGACGCTGATAAAATCTTTAAGCATAATTTTGGCGATGAAGGAAAATGCTTTTAATATTTCCCCATTTACACATATTCTTCGAATTACATTTGTCAACTATGATATGAAGTATTTACGTCAGAAGTAAAGAAACAAGACTGTACCTGATTTTACACTGGCTAAAAATACATTTTTAAAAACATTAACTATTACTTTATTATTTACAGCTCTTCATTATACACATCAGGAAAATATGTATAATAATAATTTAAATAATGTTCAATTGGCGGTCTTATTATGCTTCCAGACAACCATAGTATGGACAGTGGAGACAGAAGACAAAAGTGTTAATGCGGTAAGTATTACATAATAGTGTCATCCAACAAATAATTTTATTGGACCTCTGACTTAACATAAAAATCATCGAACTCTATCCCACCGTGACCACCTATGAAGGCAGACATAAAACAAACAAACAAGCGATAATTCATACCTCGAATATCCCAATAACTAACAATAAATTCTACGCGTGACACACAAAGAAAACCGCTTTAATTTTGCCAAAAGCAAACGAGCCGCTAATGTCTCTATTTCGAGAAGAGACCCACCTCGCTGGAGAAACAAACCGCCCCTTAGCAACTGAGGGTACTCATTGTAATAAATTAATTACGTGACAACAAATCTGTGAGAAGCGGGAGATGAAAACTCGAATACAAAATTGCTCCCCGCTGGTTTGGACCTCACCTACTACAATTACTTTTTTGCGACAGACAAAGTCTACAGTCGTATATTTTGAGATAAATCTGACTCATGAATATGTAAGTCTCGTGAGAAATTACGCATGGAACTGCCACTGCGTTGTCTGATTCTGCCGACAAACAGTGATGGGTAAGCACTCATTTTAAAGAATATTGTAAGCATAGTAGCTATTAGACCTTATAAGACTTATCAAAATCGCAGGATGGCAAAGAGCTTAGTAATTTCACATATGTTCTTACTTCTTAGTACCGCCATGTTATTCGATTGTATAAAAAACATAAATTTACAGCATTTATCTCCTTCAGAGGCACAACTAGTACACCCACTTTAGTCCATGTGCTTCACATCCCATGATGTACTAAGACATGAGGTTCATAATCGGGCATAGTCCCAGACTTTGGAATGATACTTATGTACTTATACATAATGTTATATTTACGTTTTCGTCTCTATTTTATGACCAATTTGATGGTTTTAATTACCTGTATAAAATCAATGCTTTTATGAATATTTTTGCATTTCGGTATTTTAATAACGAAATTGTTTTTATGTACTCTTTTTAGCCATGTCGGTTATAGAAGGAGAGGTTTCTGTAAAAAATTAAGTGTCAAATTTTTTATGAAAATCGCATTAATACACTTTGTTTTAAAAACACACCTAAGTACAAACTAACGGCATTTTATTTATACATACATACATACATACACACTCACGCCCTTATCCCATAGGGGTAGGCAGAGACTATTGAGCGCCACATGCTACGATCTTGACATTTTATTTATATTAAACAAATCTAACCAGATATTACCAATATCACCCGAACATCAAACACGACTACGACACGGTGGCTGTCACACCGCACCGCCTTTGTTCACCTAAATTCGCCTTCCCTTTTCGCCTGTGGTGAAAAAAAAGAGACGAGCAATAGTCGGCAAGGCCTTTGCGTCGCGGTCATCATTTTTCACGTCTTATTCAATATGTCGATGCATAGTCGCTGATAGTGATCGAGTTTTGAAATATTTCGATGGGAGAGCGTTACATTCCCAAGGATATGGTGTTACTTTGCGTGCGGAATGTGAATGTATACCCTCCATTTAGGTGCTTATACCTGGCTGCCCAAGGTATGATCGTGCAGGGATCATTCCGATAGGAGTTACCGTAAAATATCGGACAGATTTTATTTTTAAATGCGATGTGCTTAAAACGTAATATATATCAAGTAGTTATTAGAAGTAGTTTGGTAACGAATGTACAGTTTTGTCTGCTATATTATATTCAGTTATATTTTAGTTGATTAATTAATTCATAGATTTTTTAAAGCAACACTTCTTCTTACAAAGATTTATAAATAAATCTTTAAAACAATCAACGCATAGTTTTGTCAATGATTGTACTATTACTACAATTATTTAATACTAGACTTCTGCTCGTGGCTCCGCCCACGTGAATAAGTTATTTCGGGATAAAAGTCCCGCTTTATATTTTCCCGGAATAAAAAGTATCCTATGTTACTCCCTGCCAATGTAGCTTTATATTGGTGAAAGAATTTTTCAAATCGGTTCAGTAGTTTCGGAGCCTATATTTAGCCTGAGATTTTTTTTCGCAACATCAGTATGCCAGGTCCAGGCGGTTCCAACAAGTCGAGACACGTCCATTAGAATATTGTAAACCAGCTCTACCGCTCAGAATAAATTAAAATAAAACTAGCAGTCCCATAAAGAAATATACATCATTATGTAAATAGATATATGAGTGTATAGTACAATTGTTTTGCAGCGGGCGATGACCTAGTTATGAAAACAGAGACTGCGGGTGCGATTATACAACCCTCTTGGAGAGTACGAACCTCGACCCATATGTTTATAAGATCAAGTCGGCTTTAAGGGAAGCTTTGGGGAGAAAAACTGGGGATGTCTAGGCCCGTAATCTTTCAAAATCTCTCTTGGAACAGCGAGCAGCCACTTCAGTGTTCTTTAAGACATTAGTACAACCACGAACGTATCTCATTCATGATGCCTAAAATGTCTCAGTGATTGTAAATCATCGAATCATTTAAACCCATCGCTTTTGCATCAGCGCACATATTGTGAGCACAGTACAGAAGCGTCAAAGCATCGAGGCCCGTGTAATGTAATTTAGTTGTTACAATACCCAACGGCTTACAAATCTTTGTGGTGTTCACAAAAGAAAACCCCAGACGGTCTGTTCGGTTTTGGATTACAGAAAAGAGTTAGAGGTGTAGAAGGTTCTGTATATTTTTCTATTAGTAGGAGTTAGTTTTTGGCTGCCTTCAAAAGCTAAAATATACATTTAAGAATAAAAAAAAAGTTAAACAAATGCAAAAAATTCGTCAACTAAATACTAACTTAGTTATAAAAAATATGCAAAATGATATTTATAGTTATTACATAAATTAATTTCTCAAAATGAATCTGCCAAATTTTAGTTCGACAAATATTTACTTGAGTGTAATAATCCTAAAACCTTTACCTAGCTCAACAGATTTACGAAACCCTAATACCGACTTCCAGTCGGCTACTTTAACGGATTACCTTCATTGTGATACTGGAATCGACAAGCTATTCAGTACCCTCAGGGTACAGTTTCATCCATTGAGTGGACCAACAGATGTTTATCTCTAAAACAATGTTTGGCGAGTCCGCAATTTTGGATTTTATCTGGTGC
This sequence comes from Lapara coniferarum, assembly GCA_949316025.1. Taxonomy (NCBI): domain Eukaryota; kingdom Metazoa; phylum Arthropoda; class Insecta; order Lepidoptera; family Sphingidae; genus Lapara; species Lapara coniferarum. The sequence goes on from OX438920.1 coordinate 5,749,583, forward strand.
GATCTTTCACGGTTGTTATCTTGGTATTAACACGCTGTAGGGTGACAAGATTGCGAGCTTCGTCCGGACTTTTAAAGGTGAAGAACGTGTTAAGTGTGACGATGTATTAAATGTATTTACCATGTTATTGATTAGGAATTTTGGAAACTTTAACCCGTCAAACCCCGCATGGGGAAACCCTATATACTCGGACGCCGGCGTCCGTAGCGGGGCTTAACGAGTCAAAGGCTCTACAAAGACAAGCGATATTAAATAAAGACAGGAAATCCATCAAATGAGCGTCAACTATCCCGCTCTTAAATATATAACAATAGATAGAAATTAATTTAAAGTAAATAATTTAAGATAATAATAATTGAATATAGCGAAAGTCTAAGAGTAGAGCATGTATGAGACTGAAACCATTCCGCGAAAAGCAGCGTGGGAAACAAAATATCAACCACTCAACGTGGTGAGTTCCATGAAAACCTCACTTTCTCAAGTAACATAATATACCACCAAAAAAAAACATAATAGTAACTCATACATGAACGAAAGTTACCAACATACACTTTTTAGAAATATATGAAAAACGAATTGTCCAAAAAACGACGAACGTTGTGTCACCCTGGTTACGTAACGCCTATTTGTTGGGATAAGTGTTGTTATCGCGGTGAGATTAAGTCGCCGCGTCGCCTTCGCTCGCTTTGACGTTAAACGCTACAGCCATTTCGGTTTCACTCAATACTGAATGAACGCTTATCTGTATTTTTAAAAGCTCGGTTTATTTACTTGCTGCGCTGTATGCAAATGTTTTCCCTTCGCTTTTTGAATGAACTTTGTTTTCGTTTGTTTTTATACGTGTATTAACGGTGTTGAAATATAATTATTGCATTTGGAATAGCGGTGTAGTGGTAGTTCGTAATACTTGTATAATAAACGCCTAGTTGATTATAATTGTATTGAAATAAAAATTATGGCATTGTGGAGTCAAATAAAAATGTAATGTTAAAATATTTTTGCTAGTTTAATATTTTCTTTTACTTTAAGCCAATATATTAATAAAATATATAAATAAAATAGATCACACTTTGAACCGTAGACATTAATACCTTTCCGTAACAAATTGTTATTAGTGTATCACATGAAGGTCTCAGGCGTGATAGGTCATCGTGGGAAGTTATGACATTAGTTTTATCCTAACTAGTGAACCATGCAAAATACACATATGCCACAATCGTGATTTAAAATTGAAGATCAAACAGCATATTAAAATCATTACTAATTATTCTCGTCAATTAATTTCAGTGAAAATAAATTATTATATTTAAAAAAAATGGTTGGTTTCGGATCAACGATAGACAAAAAACACGAGGTCAAAACAAATAGGGTCACGAAAAATCAGATACGCAAATTCCAAATAAACACTTTCATTAAATTAGTCATGTAATGACTAACACGTGAATGACATGCTATATTCGCATCATATCAGATAAAACGCATTAAATACCGACCATTGTTAACGATGTGCTCTAATAAGACACTAACCACAAACATCCCTTCAAATTAAACGATATCCGTTGGCAATTAATGAATCACGTTTTACAGGTATTCGTCGAAGCTTCCACGGTAACTTTCCTTAAGACAAACGTAGGGCGGTTCTACGTGGCGAGTCGGCATCGTTATGAAAATTATTTATGACTGATCTTTGCCGCCTTTATGATTTTGATAATGAAAGAGTGATTTATAGGCCACAATCTTGCAGACAATTTAATTATTTCATTAATAAAATATTTATGTAATGTATAATTAGCGTTAGCTGTTATAGTAAATTTAGAGCATTGTAGGTTGACAGTTATGTCTTATATTAACTTCTTATACACTTTTCGCCTGATTTATATAGAAACTGACTCTGATAAATATAATATCGGAGTCAGTTACCTTAGGTAACACATAAGTCCTATGGGAATATTCATTAATCTTCAAGGACTAGAGCAGAGCCACTAAAAACCTCCGATATTTCGTTATAATTTTTTTCCTAGTCAAACATTAGCAACAAGGTTTATAAGCAACCTATTTTTTGGTACAAATCAAATAATCATTTTAGTGGCCTACATAATACAAAATATAAGCTCCTACATTAAGTAACGTAGTAGCAATTTACAGTGTTTTAACAGTTCTTGAAATCTTACAGAAAAACCGAAATGCTATGGCAGTTCAAGCTATAATTCAATTACTATGGCTGTCCCAATTCCAAGTTAATTGTGAAATACTATAATTAATAATTATTGTTATAACAGGAAAATAAGGGATACGAAAAATCGTAGTAAAAAGAATATGCCAATGGTATTTGGTATAAATGTACTAGAGCCCCACTACAGGCAAGTTTTGCTTGTAAAAATGTACTAAACTGAAAACACGGCAGCTTCATAATGGGCTGACTTATTTGAGTGGAAAACCATCCTAGGGAGCCAAAAATAGTTTTACTGTTGTAATTTATGCAGTTAATCAGATTGTCGAATAACCTAAAATAACACACTCGTCTCTTATATTGACATACTTTCCTAAGGTAAAAATTCCTACAGCATACATTAATTCATAGGATTGTGTTCATGAGCGGTTTTGGTATTTTCCGTCGATTACCAAATGCTTTTTACTTGAATTTTGATCAATAAAAACATATTAAAAGCTAGCATTCAAGTTTATGAACTTATTAGTATTTAAGGTTCTCAGAAGTTAAAATAATCACGGTAAGTTAACGTATATTTTTTGCATACAATAGTACGCCATCTAGCGTCGAATAGCAGAACAAAAAGCACAAATATCGATAATATTAGATCTAATTTAAGAAGTATACTATCGATTATTAATTTACGAGCATTAACAGTCAGAAAATTTTATTTTTTATCTTTTTGATCAGAAGTATAACGTTGTTATCGTTTTTCGATATATTATACTAGTTTTAGAAAACAATAATAGATGGCGCTACTAAATAGGCATTCATATCCTCAAGGGAAACTATCAATATAAATAAAACAATTAAATAAACAAATGGTTTTATTAACAGAAATAATAGTTATAGTACCTAATTGTGAAGTTTAATATATACACCAAATTGTGAAGTTTAATATTATATAATTATATTTAAGAATATGAAGGTTTTGTTTCAAAATAAACTTGATTTAAAAATAATATAATTTACTTGTAAATCTACTATAAATATTTCTAACACTAAAACGCCAATCTAAGCCGTTGTAATAAAATAAGAAAATACAGAGATCGCTATCGGCGACCCAAAGAGCGCGGCGAATATCCTGTCATTTTTACCATTTAACCCTTAAAAAAAACAAATCGAACCATTTATCTTCAATCGGCACCCTGTTACTCGTTCGTTGTGAAGGTTAACACCGATTCATTAAAAAAGGAAGCCTGTAGACCCCCAAAAGACTGAAAAAAGACGATGAGTTTGGCCAAAACGACTACATTTGGGCACCGAGCGGCGCCTAGCGGCTGCTACGGCGGCGTCTGTGAATGTGGTGCCTTTTACACCCGACGATTGAAATGGAACCATTCAGAACTACATTGAACAAACCATACCAGCCCTGTATATTATACTGCCCACTACTGATCACGTGCCTCTTCTACAACTCAGAAGGTTTAGGCCTTAGTCCACCACGCTGGCCTAGTGCGGGTTGGCAGACTTCACATAGGTACCTTTGAAATTCTTATAGAGAATGTCTCAGGTAGGTATGCAAGTTTCCTCTCCATGGTTTTCCTTCACCGCTAAAGCGAGTGATAGTTTACAAATACACACAACTTTGTATGTAAAAATTCCCGCAGTCTGTGCATCTTTTAGTTATCATTGAATTATTTCATTTTCATCCATGTACAACGTAATTTGTTGAAAACACGAGCGCGACACACAGTTATTATATACCCTTTTCAAATCCTGATAATATAACTTGCATATATTGTGTCAAAATTCATGTTGATAAAATACATCGTCAGTTGTAAAAGTCCATTTAGATGTAGCGGCTGATATCGGGCGGAGTGTAGTTTTGTTGCGCCCGCGCCGCTGCCCGCGCCTCCAATTTATAAGCCGCGCCGTCGCCCGACACGATCTGCTATTGCCTACATTATGTTTACATGAATACTTTTACAACAAACACCCTTTTTAAATTTTATATCAAAAAGGAAAAAAAATGGTATCGCTGTAGAACGTCTGCGTATAATCTTTGCAATTTTTTTTTACTACATTCCTATAAAGAATAAGAATTTGGTTTGGCTTGTAGAATTCACCTTCTTAGCAATCATAGACGACCCCATGAGGGGCATGCGTATATAAACGTAGTGCCCCCACCTTTATGCATAAGAGGGATGCGACCCTTGTCAACACCCCTAAATCAAAGAGATTTGTTCATTGCAAATCCAAATTTGTCCTACCATTAGTTAAAAATAACACAACGAATACTTGAGAAATGTTTTCCACACAAAATTTGAAAGATATATTTATAACCGTCACTCGTCTACAATTGGCTACACATTACATGTAAGTTTTTTTAAAACACTAAAATACACTTCACACACTTCTGAAATGATTTCTTTACATGCAGTAAGACATAACAATCGCGTGAAAATCAAATTAAATGTTCAATGTAAACACAATCATACAAATGCATTACAAGATGGATATTTTCGGAATTCAGAACTAGTTCATTGCTAGATGTAACGTACAGATAATATTTATGATACTTTTTATTTAAACGTTCGACCAAGGACACTGTACGTTTTTAAAACGATGAGGTTATTGTATACAACTCCAGAACGTGAGTCAACTACTGAACGCAGTCAGGGACAATAGCCGATTTAGTTCATAATATTAGTATTAATAAAGAAAGAATAATTACAGAACATTTAGTTATTTCTGAACTTGAGATTGAAAGGTATTATACTCATTGATGTTATTAATTACACCATAAACATTAAACAGGGCGGAATTATTCTAACCACAGTTTATGGTCGTGACATCTCGTTACTCGACTTTTTCTCCGCACTATATTATATTTAGTCCTTACCACACGATCTATCTTATTCAGGCTGCTATGCCTAACAAAATCATCGTTAGTTAATTTTTATGATAGACGAAAATATTCCTAATTTCGTTCTCACAATATGAGGACGCGAAATTAAGTGTCCGGGCTAATCTAGTCAAACGACATGGCGGCGTCTACAGATTCCTCGCGTGAGGAGACGCCCCTCGTGTCCTCACATCCGCACCACATTCTTAACAATAATTTCGCCAAATTTTAATACCGATTACCCGAGTGATCTGGATGTATTTTATTTAAGTACTACATAAGTAGATATCTTATGGAAATAATTCATTTCGTGATAAAAGTAAACTAATGTTTTATTTATCCTTCTTAATTCATTTTTAATTTTGTATCATTTACTATGCACAATTATTTCCGTAAAATTAGGTACAATAAAAATATTTTCAAGAGTTAATAATTGATGGAAACAATCCTTTTAATTAACATCCATTGACTAGTCAATAAAAAAATAATCATTCACAAAAGACAAAAATAATTATTATAATTCAAAGAAATGAACATAGCACAATATTTTATATTCCCGCGACGGCGACACAACCCAAAGAAATGTAGTTATGTTATGACGTGTGGTACGTGCACCGTTGACCACACGGCCCCTGTAAAGGGTAACCGATAACCATCTGCGGTCACCATCGGCTTGTATGAATGGACCTTTAGATCTCTGATAAATTACCATGTCAACCGAATTTGTTTACACCGAAAATGTTTTGTACAAATAGTTTGAACGGTATTTCCTCTATTAATTATGAGTTTTGTAGTATTGTTCGCGGAATTTGACCCTATGAAATATCATTATAATAGAATGTTTTTAATAGTTTTTTATGTAAACATGAGATTATAATTTATGTGGAAATAAGGATAAAAACCCTTTATTTTTAATAAATCAGACACTTTGTTTCAGTGCGGATTATTAAAACCATAGCTCTATAGATATATCACTAAATTCATATTAGCAAGGCGGAATCCATCTGTTCTACAAAAATAACTAAGAAAATATTATTCTACAAAATCATCGGAAAAACAAGTTTATTTCTACATTATTTTACAAAAAAATATTGAACACATTTTAAGCACTGATTTATTTCTGAAAATAACTTTAATAAAAACGATTGAAATTATCCCGCACTTTCCATAAACCCATTATGAACAGATCGACAATCTTCGCATGAATAAAGTTATTTTTTGTGACATCATTCTCGCTGTAATGTCAGCAAAATGCAAGTGCAGTGCAAAATGACATCGGCGACCGCCTGTCATTAGAAACAATTATTTCCTCATTTGTAGCCGCGGGCACGCAGGCCACCTCAATGCCGATCGTTTTGTACATACATGATAGCTTTTTATACGTTATTAAGAATGCGATGCGATTTATTTAAAATCGTTAAACAGCTTTAAATTATGGGTGACTTACGTCGTAAAGAATCTTAATACGGAGCCGCAACAAAGAAACTCCGATCATTAAATTTAGAGAATTCGTTCACTTGTCTAATTTGTTTCGGATGTCTATGATTGAATTTAATGCTCCGTCTTTTTTAGTTTCGTTATTCGTGGAATGTTTACGAAATTGTATCTAAACAAAGAAATTTCCCTTTATGTTTATTGTACGATCTTAAATTGTTAGCCAATAGATTGATTTTAATATTGTTCATTAATTCCATTGCTTTACCATACATCATTTAAATAATTATGAGAACTACTTCCGCCAATTTTTGATCCAAAAATGATAGTGAATATTAATAAAAAATAATAGCGCACATTACAAAAGTATTGCAAAAACAAAATTACTCTCATCAACAAAAGGTTTCAATGAGATGGAAATGTAAAGGCGTTGAAACACCTACGTGACGTTCGGCGAGCCAAATTAGAGCGAACACTACAATTAGGAAGATTACGGCGAGATGTGAACATCCTGTCTGACACTCGGGTGGGCGCGGCCTTATATAACTGATATGTAAAAAGTAGACTCAGGTTTTTGTATAGCAGTTGTATTTATTCTGGTGTTTTTATCGGTAATGGCTAATGAGAATTACACAACGTTAATGGTATTCTTATTTTTATTGATTGAGTGATATTGACTTTATCAGATATCTTGAACCAGTTATATAAAATGAATGTTTTGTTTAATACTGAATACTGTACGAATTAAAGTGTATCTTTTGATCACATGGCAGTCCATGTGATCACCGAGGCAGTCCTCGGTGGCGTAGTTACGACTGTACGACGGTACAACTGTACGACTGTACGGTACGACTGTAATGCTGAGGTGTGTGTTTGATCCCCGGGTCGGGCAAGGTTATATTGGGTTTTTCTATTCAGTATCAGCCCGGAGTCTGGAATTTGTGCCCGATATGGCGATAGGCTCGCCCCCTATCACATCATGGGACGGAATACGCACGACGAAAAGTGGGTGCACTAATTGCGCCTCTGCCCCTTCGGGTATAAAAGGTGTGAGAATGCGTGCGTATCATTTGATCACATTACTAAGTTACAGCAGTTACAATTACGTGAAACAACAGCAATCTTTAGAATTAAGCCGCAAATATTCCATATAGCTTAATCACAATTAAATGCAATCAACTAAATAAAATAAATACGCAAGTTGTAAAACATCGCACAAAAAATAATGACGTCAAACCGAAAACTAGACCAGTTAGCTTAAACAAGGTCAAACGTAATAATTGCAGGTTTATCTACAGTCGTCCTTCAACGTAAAGTAGGCAGATGTGTCAACGGTTGATTTCGTATTTGTGAAAGTGTGTAGGAATTAATTACTGTTTGCCGAGTTCGCAACTAGCAATAACAAAAATAATAAACAATGTCATCGGGTCGCGTGTGGGATGGCTTTCGTTAGATGCGACCTCTTGGTGACGTCCCTAGACTCTTCGGGCTTCATCGATTTTAACATTCTTCTTCTTCTTCTTCTTTTAGGTTATGACTCCACCGTTGCAGTGGTGATTTCGCCAATGTCTTTATGTAGCTAGAGTTACACGGAAGTCAAAAAGCATTACTTCAGATTTGACTATTTCCTAACGATTTTAACATTGGAAACGATTTTGACAAATTTTGACATCTATTGGGAACGTGCACGAACTATAGATGGCAGCACAATATCGCCACAAGAGCCACATGTGAATACAAAAACAAACTTTATAGATCAATAATTTATTTATATATTCTTTTAATATGAAAAAATATATGAAAAAAATATCGGTTCCGGCCGAATATTATAATTGATACCTAGCGTGCTGCGTGGCCAGTATATGCTTTTTTTAGATGGGAGCTGGTTATTTGATGTTCTTGAAGCAAAATTAGGAGGTTATGTTCCCTTAATTGCCAATTTCTTTATATTGAATATTATCTTCAAAACTTCTTCATTTTTATGAATTACGTAATGAGACATTCCTAACTGCTTTTGGAACTCATACTTATGTATGTTTTATACAGCGTTTATTATTTTTGTACTTAGGTATTATTCTTGAGAACGTAATAGAAGTTAACACCATTTGATGTGTTTATTTTTATGTTTTGGAGCATCCAGATATGCAGCAATAAATTATGAACAAATTAATTGTTATTTTTCATTCTTTTAATATGAATATTTTATGACTTGCCAAGTATCGATAGGGTGAAAGATTCAGATTGCGCCACCAGATGGCAGACCTTCGACGTTCACGTTCCTTATTGTTTTCTCAAGGGATTTGTCGGTTGGCGTTGTATTACATATATACATATACACTCACGCCTGTTATCCCCGAAGGGGTAGACAGAGGCGCAACCAGTGTACCCACTTTTCGCCGTTATTCTGTCCCATGATGTGATAGGGGGCGAGCCTATCGCCATATCGGGCACAAATTCCAGACTTCGAGCTGATACTGAGCAGAAAAACTCAATATCACTTTGCCCAACCCGGGAATCGAACTCGAGACCTCAGCATTGCAGTCGTACCATAATACAACTACGCCACCGAGGCAGCGTTGTATTACAGTTTAGCAGTTTCTTTAGATAAAGTAAAGAATGCGGTTTTCGACACTGAAATGTTGATAGAATCCATCGTAAATGCAATACAAATGTGCTACAAATCTATCATCTATGATAGATGCTATTTAATTGTGTGAGAAATTAAGGATTCAAAATTAATGTGTCTGCTATTTTGCAATCGAAAGTATTTTGTCATATTTAGAAATTGAGCATATTTATTCGAGTAGAAATTAAATCATTCGACGCCTGGTGTTTTCGTAACTCTAACAGCTTACGGTTAGGAATACTATTTTTATGTTTCGAAATGAATTTAAATCATTTTCAATTATGTTTTATTTCACCTAGCTTTGATCTATTAACGATTATTGTTGGAAGCCTAATCGTGCTATGTTTCTTTAAGAATCAATTTCACCAATTTTTACCGCTAAAAGGAAATATATACTTAATAAATTTTACACAAGATTCATTTCACTTCGTGTCGTTTTAAGTGAAATGCAAGCCTAATGGGCGGGCGCATATTCGTACAATGTAATTTGTAATTATAATTGTTTTTTTAACCTTCGATAAAAAGCGGGGTTTTATAAGTTTAAGGTATGTATCTGTGTATCTGTATGCCTGTCTGTGGCCTCGTAGCTCGTAAACGATAGGACCGATTTTGACGCGGTTTTTTTTTTGTTTTGTTTGAAAGCTGATATAATCGCGAAGGTTCTTAGCTATAATTTATGAAGATCTGTTCCGGCGTTTGAAGATTATCAGCTCGTTTCCAACTTAAAATGTCCGATTTTATATTTAGGGTACTGTGACTTTGGTAATATATTAAAACATGAGCTGATGCATCAAGTAGTCTGCCGGATACCCAACTCCTTTGGAAGCCTCGTTATATCCAGTAGTTACACTGGCTACAATGTCCTTCAAATCGAAACACAATAGTGCATGGACACTGCTGATTGGCGGTAGAAATAGACATTGCAGTGGTACCCACCTAGACGGACTCATACATATGAGAGACCGAGACTCATACATACTTCTTTGGCGGTCCCCCGACGCGACGACGCTTAGGTCAAAATATTACTAGGTAGGTACTTGAACGACAAAGACACTTTTATTATTTTATTTTTAGAGATGTCGTGTCGGGGGTTATTTAAATTTAAATTTTAGAACGAATAGTACTTTTAAGCTTGACTGCCTTTGTGGCGTAGATGTACTGCGTATGCGTTACGGGTACGATGTGCGCGTTGAGGTCCTGGGCTCGAATCCCGGGTCGAATCTTAAAAATTACTCAGTCACAGCAGCTTGAAGTCAGGAAGTTGGCGGAGTGATACCCTCATGCCTCGGAAAGCACGTAAAGCCGTTGATCCTGCGCTTGATCTCTCTCCGGTCATGTCGGATTGCCGTCTCACCGGACTATGAGAGTGAAGGGATTGTGTATTGCGTACACACATGTGCAGTATAATATCTCCTGCGTACCGGGCTGATCTCCGTTGAGATTAACTGGTTAGGAGGATTACGTTTTACTTTTAACCTTGACTATACATTCAGCTTTGGGCGTGTAGTCATAGTGCAAAGTCTTCATCCAGATCATGTTAGAGTACTCGAGTAATAAATAAACGTCGATATAAATATATAAACACAGTTTATGATTTATTATGTTTGCTGGATGTGAGGATTGAACAATACAGATATTCTTTATCGGCCTTTAAAGCTTTTCCTTTTTAAATTTTATTTATGTTCTATCTTTGTGATGTTTGTATGAGCTGAGATTACTGCATCCCTATTCAAAGACTTACCTTCAGCGGTGAAAGCTCAGTATTCGAATTGAGGTATTGTTTAATTTAATTTGTTTAATTTTTGTATCGTTTACATGTATTCATTATTCACATCATCAGCGTGCTGGTAAAATCAGCTGTGAGGAAATTAATCAAATATTCGATTTTTAATTAGTTTAAAGAAAAATAATGCTCATGGCGCCTAAATTCCAAAATGAGATAATAATTTTCTCTAAAATGTAATCGATAGTAAAATACATATTTGAATATTTAGGGTTGCGTATCTCAAAAGGAACCTTTAGGTACAGGACTACTTTGTTGTCCGTCCGGTCGTCTGTCCGTCCGTCTGTCTGTCCGTCGGTCCGTCTGTCTGTCAAGACCCTTTTTCTCAGGAACTCGTAGAGATATAAGTTTGAATTTTATATGAAATACTGGTCTAGGGTTTCTGTCAACTGTGAAAAAATAAAACTTATAAGTCAACGGAATCCAAACATTTGACCATTTATGTGGCATATTTTCCCATGTTTGGCGATTTCATAAAAACCTATAGGATACTTCTCATTTATCTAAAATCATGAAAAATGCAAGGTTTTACAGCACAATGTGTAAAGGTACATATGAGAAAACCGTAAATATGTACTTAAATAACAATAAAAACATATTTACCATTACAAACTTTTAAAATTGGATTAATTTGCTACTTAAATTTGGTGAACTATTGAACTTGTATACTTTGATACCTTGCTCACAAGTTTGTGCGGAACCCTCGGTATGCAAGTCCAACTCGCAATTGTCCGATTTTTTTTACAGTATAATATTACTTATTGAGGTCTGAGAGAGTACTAAAATATGAGCTTACCTTACCTCGATATGTATAAGTTAGTTTAGTTATATAAGTAGATCAAAGTCTAACATAGTTAACCGACATTTTACATAGAGTAATATAAAATAAATAAATAAAAAAAAACCATCAACTTACAATCAAACCGTTAACCTTGACACGTGATTCGGGATAAATCTATTCTTCGTCTTCGAGTCACAAAACAAATGGTTTTATAAATATTTGTGTACAGTCAGAAGCATAGGTATCTGTACAAATTCAAAATTTCAAATTGCCAACATACTTTTTGTTTTTTTTTTTTTCGCCGAAGATGGCCACCGCGAAGTTTTGGTTGGTATGCCGTGCGGTGCACATAGGTTAGGGACTCGGCCCGGCGGTCGCCCGACGTTTTCCATCTCTCCGGGCGGCTCAACGTCGGGTCGTAAGGCACGGTGAACCCAACATAACCGCCCATTCGTTCCCCTTGAACACTGGGCGGTAGGAATAAGTCACTTTCTCCGCGTAAACAAAAAAAAAAACATACTTTTTGTTCTTACTAATTTTTTTTTCTTCACAAAAAAATAAATAAAAGTGATTTACTTTACTTTAAACGAAGAAAAAAATGTTTCAGTTTAACTTAACACGTCTATAGGCGATTTGAAATTTTGATTTTATTCAGCTACTAATGCTACTGACTGTACATTTCTATACTGAAATAATGCAATAAACTCATAAAATATATTCATATTTCACGTGATCTAAACAGAAATAGCGCCATGCTGGTGTGTGAAGAATTACAAGTTTGGATTCTATGTTTTTGTGGAATATTTTTTGTGTCAATGTGGGTTTTTTTAATTTTAGCTTTAATCTCAAGCCATACTTGGCCTACTGTAACAGTAATACCTTACTATACCTGTCATGCTATATTCATTTGTGTGATTTAGGTTCTGAAAAGACTCCCTCGGTGAGACTGCACTATTCAGTATCAGCCCTATCACTTCGTAGTTGCGCCTCTGCCTACCCCTTCAGGGATAAAAAGCGTGAGTCTGTGTGTGTACCTACATAAAAACTTGACTTAGGATAGTTTGAAAGAATGTTTATTGGTCGTAATGAGTATTTTGGCCCTGTATGTGTCTAGAAACTAGAAGTAAATCCGCAGATCCTCAAACAGAACTGGCAGGATTATGGGTTTCAATCATAGACAATAGAAAATTAGAATATTCAATATCAGTAATAAGTTCCACAGGTCATTGTTTTACTTTAAGCAAAACAAATACCATTCCTCTTTAAGCCGATACACCAGGTTCTCCAATATAAAGAACATAAAAATCAAGCATTTAATAAGGAAAACATATTTATTATCTTATCGCTAAAATTGCACCAGAACGAAGCCAGGTCACGTCACTTAAAAAAGAATAATGACCCCGAATAAGTACCTTACAGTCAACAAAGAAGCAAACCATACAACAGTAGGTACGATGGAACGTAGTCGCGCCATCTAACAAAAAATATTCCGCGCTGGTATCCGCCGCGGTCGGGTAATCTTTGATGCCTGCCTCGCAAATCACTTATACCAGATTAAACATTCATTATTTTACATATTATTGACATTTACTACCTACCGTTTTATTTATACACATCCAGAGTTATTTGGGAAGCATTTTTTTATTGTTGCCCACATAAAAATGTTAGCAACAAAAAGAAACGTGATATTTATGGTCGGACCGATGTGTGTCAATGCGAAAATTTATATTGTCCAAAGCTGATTTAACTCTGTGTAGTTCGCTCTTGAAATACATCCTTTGTGATGGACCCACGAGGCTCGTGAGATGCTTTAGTGGTAACATCACTACTGTTCTTAAAGGGTCGAGGAAAATTGTATTTTATGGTGATTTGCAAAATGATTACACAGCAGCTGTTAAGTATACCACCTACTCGCGACAGCATTAGAATAATTATCCTGGCCTGTCCGATCACTAATTTGTTCTTTGCCACCCAAATTATTTGACGTTAGAACTAAGGAAGGGACGTAACTCTAATTAATTAACTGATTAATTTATTATTTATCTGAACTAATATTATAAAGAGGAAGGTTGTGAGTTTGTTTGTAGCTTTGAAGGAGCATATTTTTGGATCTATTGAACCGATTTTGATAATTATTTACTAACAGGAAGCTACATTCGGCTTAGTGCTCTATAGGTTACCTTTTATTCCGGAAAAACTTATCCACGCGGAACTGCGGACAAATGTTAATTAATAATATTTAAAACTTATAAATAGAACACACATCAACATCCACTTGATTAGGTCAGTTCTAAAGTGTACTAAAGCTGATTCATTTCACGCATTCACACGGTTTTGTGAAGTGACAACACGGACCAAAGCATCGGCAACCGATCATAGTAACATTTATCGACTCTGGACGATCGTTCGACCGCCATTCATTGTCTCAACATCACGGCTATTTGCGGTTATTTCGGTTGCATAAATGTTTTTAATACTGCCAGTGTTTTGAATTTAAAACAATAACGACTTGCCTTTTAAAAGGTACTGTTAAAAAGATCTGCTAATCAAAAAAAGATTTGAGAAAAGGCACCTAATATTTTGGCGCGTAATGTCTGAGGATTTTGTTTGACGTTCATTTTAGTCAGTATTTTTGGGTTAATGCTGATGACCTGGCTGTTAATATTGTAAGAACATCCTGAACAAGTCTTGTGATTTAATTATATGGATTCTAAAGTTGATATATTTGTTACCAAAAGCGAAGATTTATAGTCACCAAATTTAGTAATAACATATTAATAATATTGAAATCTTTCTTCTTCATGATAATTATCAGAATTTACAACATGTTGTATCGTATAAGGGAAATTGAGGATACTTTATTGCGATACGAAATACGTATTCAATTTTAAAATCCTATCTAATCATCAGCCGAATAACTATATTAATATTTAGGGTTTTAAACATAAATCATCAACATATAAGCAAAATATCAATTACAAAATAAAATAAAACGGCAGAATTAATAATTTACGCGATCTCTTTAAAATGATTAAAAGTCTTTTATGAAATTATATTCTGATGTATTCAATTAGCAGAATAAGGCAATGTAAACATAATATTTCGAACATAAATAATTTAGTCCCATCACAACTAGGTATGGCCATCATTTAAGTATTCAATACTACCAAGAGCACAAGATACGTTATTATTAACTATTAACAGACCAGCTAACAGCACGTCTAATTAATCATTTCACTTTTATAGCAAACCATAAAACGATTACAACAATTTAAATGTGTAACCATAAACATTAATGTGTAAAAATTAATTCATTTCTAATGGCTGCAGCGATGTCTAATTCAGTGGATGACATCAGAAGCCGAGAAGTGACCGGTCGCGGACAAGTGAAAGTTAATTAAGCAAAATATTTAACGACTCCGACAACTATCGTATTGCTATCTTAATCCAGCCCACCGGTAATCGATATGGGTTCGAATGCGAAAGTAATCGATGCAATCATCGTGTAATGGTTTTTAAATATTTTGAAAATGGAATAATGGAATTGTTTTGAACAAAGAGGTTTTATTGAAAATGAAGATCCTTTTTACATAACCAACATTGGTTCGGCAATAAGCTTATTTTTATTTTTTTATCAGATGCAACTGGCATGTAAATATGAGCTTATGGGAATTTCAAAAGAGTGTTTAATAGTGCACATTATACTATCCGGTATAGTAATACAATCCGCGTCGCTTCGATAATGTTCGCCTCAAATGGTGCGCGTGTGACCACGCCCACGCGAGTTTTCTCTCTTTATTGGCCACTTTTAAGAGGGTTCAATACATGCCGCTAAATAGCATAATCACATTTTTACCTACAAACCCACGGTTTCTTAAGCGAAAGTTATTTTAAGGACTGCTGATACAGTAAAGTCGGAAAGAGGTCTGTTGAAGTTCAAAAGTATTATACGGATAGTCTCAGTTGTTACAAAATACAACATTCTATTTTCTATATCAATATACGTTGTATTTACAGATAATATAGTATCTATTGCAATTGATATAAAATAAGCATATCATTTCTAATCTTAACACGTGTTGTTCCACTTTCAGTCTGACACCATTTCGAAAATGAATATGTTTTGCATTGTTATTGTCTATAAATGTTACAATATTTCCATTAAAAATGATAACAATACATAACTTTTGAAATCAGATTGACAACACTTTGCAAATGCAAACATTTTCCATCAGTCAATATATTATATTCGGTTGGGGAAAAAGTTTCTCCGCATTTTATATGAGAACTCAAGACTGCCTTTTTTAAAGTTTATTTATATTTAATTACTACTCGACTGCCTCGGTGGCGTAGTTTTATTACGGTATGACTACAATGCTGAAGTCTCGGGTTCGATCCCCGGGTCGGGCAAAGTGATATTGAGTTTTTCTGTTCAGTATCAGCTCGGAGTCTGGAATTTGTGCCCGATATGGCGATAGGCTCGCTTTCTATCACATCTTGGGACGGAATAATGGCGAAAAGTGGGTGCACTAGTTGCGCCTCTGCCTACCCCTTCGGGGATAACAGGCGTGAGTGTGTGTGTGTGTGTGTGTCATATTTAATTACAGTATATATGTGCCATTTTGTTCGATGACTTTCTGCCATCTTGTAGGTAGTACCATGATCCCGCTACTGAAGATATTTTGGGACTTCTGATCAAAAACCGCCACAAGTAGTTATGGAAGTCTTCTCTTGATGTTACCTAACACTGCCTAATGAATTCTAAAGAGACAGGTGGAAATCTGAGGGTTCAACGCTGACCTTGTTATATGGTGGATGCATTAACACCTCCAAGCCAAACTCTCTTAATTTTTGCTGAGTGGCTAAAGATGTGTGTGGTCTAGCGTTATTTGTCAAAACTGTTTTGTGGTCAATTCATAGTTCTTTAGCTATGCCGTAACTACTGATATGTCGAGTTTGCTCCCCAAAAATGGCGTCCACTTTATCTGTAATAGGGCGACCAGAGCAAGGTATATACATATTTAACATCGAAATTCCCGGATTGAAAATGCTTAAACCAAAATTGTGCTACTCTTACTGACACTACATTAGGTTCATAAACGTTACAAATTATTTTCGCGGATCGCGGTGCAATTTTTATACAAAAATAGCTGAAAACAACATTTTACTAATTTGTTTCTTTTTTGAAATGTATACTTTTTGATGTCATCAAAACCAGTCAGATACAAATAGTACAGCCAAAGAGATTTTATTACAAGTTTTTGTACACTATATGCAAAAAGACTTTCCCCCGACCTATTTATATTCACATATTTAAAATAAAAGTTTCAAAAATAGAACAATATATTCTTTTTTCAAATAAAAATGACATAAGGGCATGACAAACAATTTGTACCAAACTCGGTTCGGTCTCATTTGCCCTCCGACCCGTTAACTTTACCGTTAATTATCCGATCTTTACGATTGCAATAACGGTCTCTCCTTATAAGAGTGACAATTAAAATGTGACGCATCCCAAACGACTGAATGATTCGTTCATACGTTCATGCACTTTCCAGGTGTTGTATTATTATATGAGTGATTTACGATAATTCATTTTTGTCTGCATGTATTATAAGTAATGAGACTACTTTGTGGTAAGTCTCTCGGGTACAGGAGTCTACGAACCAATGCATTGTCTAATTCTGTCGTCGAGTAACTGCGTGTAAGAACTATTACGTCCTGGTTTGATAATAGTAATATTATTCCTTGAAATTGTGATACTTAACGTCTACTTTTAAGGTATTCAGCGTAATGCAGTCGCATGGTATTTTCTGATTGAATAAGTAAATCTATACTAATACTAGCTTTTGCCCACGGCTTCGCCCGCGTTAATAAGTTTTTCCGGGCTAAAAGTACATAAAAACCTTCTCGTTGAATCACTCCATCCAACACATTTATTTGGATAAAGATTAATATCATGATATTGATACAACTCTTAACAAATAATGCACTAATTCCGACCAAATTTGATTACCATAAAAACGGTTCTAGTGAGTTAATCTTAAAAGATAGACACATACTATCGCGGACATTTTTTTAGATCATTTCAAGAGGAATAATTCTTTCATACATATATTTTTGGTATCTTGAACCGTTTTCGCAGCGCACGCAATGAATGCCCTCAAGGATGAATAATTTTCCCCGCTTTTTTCACATTTTCCATTATTTCTTCGCTCCTAATAGTAGCATCGTGATGTTATATAGCCTATAACCTTCCTCGATAAATGGTCTATTCAACATAAAAAGAATTTTTCAATTCGCACCAGTAGTTCCTGAGATTAGCGCGTTCAAACAAACAAACAAACAATCAAACAAACAAACAAACAAACTCTTCAGCTTTATAATATTAGTATAGATTATAAAGCTGAAGAGTTTGTTTGTTTGAACGCGCTAATCTCAGGAACTACTGAACCGATTTTGAAAATTCTTTCACTAATAGGAAGCTACTTTACTCTTGAGTGCTATAGGCTACTTTTTATCCCGGGAAAATATTTTTATCCCGGAAAAACTTATTCACGCGGGCGAACCGCGAGCACTACTTACTAGTAGTAAATACAATGTCACTACTCATGCAGCTCTTTTGGCAAATAAGGCACTCATACTAACGTTAATGACCTGTATTGTCATTCGATAAAAATACACACATGCACTCACGCCTTTTATCCCCGAAGGGGCAGGCAGAGGCGCAACTAGTGCACCCACTTTACGCCGTGCGTATTCCCTCCAATGATGTGATAGGGGCGAGCCTATCGCCATTTTGGGCACAAATTCCAGACTCTGGGCTGATACTGAATTTAAAACACAATATCACTGCCCGACCCGGGAATCGAACCCAAGACCTCAGCATTGCAGTCATACCCTAATAAAACTACACTACCGAGGCAGTCTAATAAACAGTATAGTAAAAATAAACTACAATAATTATTTTAAAGCCGTATATATTATTGGAGTCATCGACTGCATTAATGAAAAGGAAATATCAACTCGGCTAAATTATCAACACTTACCGCATTAGAATTATGAACGTGAATCAATTCGAATAAAAATAAAAGCGAATTGATATTTTGCGAAATTACCTACATTCATAATGCAATTAGTCCACCGTATAATTTGAAAAAGTAAAGAGGTCGTCAACATGAATTCACCCACCCCGTTACATTAGCAGCGGTTGCATCATTCGCTAATCGAAAATGCTCAACGTGTTATCTTAAATTTCAAGCCTCTTGTCGAAAATGAATCATGTTCCGAAATAAGGTACCAATAATCGAATTTCAATTTCGCATGCCTCTACAAAGAAAGCACTCTTACTTTTTTATCATGAAATCCGTGCGCGTGACTCATTTCGATCGCGCATCCACTATGGTCCTTAATTATGACGTCATACGGTCGGCAGCCTTTTTGTACAACTTTAATTTATTCGATGACATAAGGACATTAAATCTTCTCAGGTCCTTTATTCGTTGTTTGTACTCATTGTCATCATAAAATTATGGTTATTTGATTATAATCTGCGGACGGCCAATGCTTGATTTATTGGAAGAGAAACTGAAATATATTAAAGTCGATGAATGAAAAAGGCATTCTTTTGAGTGCGGTGACGTGGTGTTAGAAGCTGGTTGCAGCGAAGAGTTTTTTGTATCATTTTGCTTTAAGCCTTCCTTGATGTTTTGTAGCTACTATCTGAAAATTAGAAAAGATTCGATTAATTAAAAAAAATATAGAACACTTTGTTAATCGAACACACTCAGGATACATAAGTTAACCTCTTCCGAGTTAGCAAAGTTTAGTCACTGTGGCCAAAAAATGCTTGGACTATAACTTTCATGCCAGCGTTTCTTCTAGCCTAGTTTAATGTGTAACATTTCTTTGTTACAGGATCCAAAATAAAATACTAAAAATGTTTCCGGCTCAACCTTGACCATTCTTATAGCCGTTGGAGCAATATTAAAATATCTAGAAGTACAGTGTTACAGTGACATATTTCACGCAGCTTTACATGTACACACAATGGTAGCCGATTCACGCCTGCGCCCACTGAGATGGCACACCACAGTCCGTTCTGGGATATTAAAGGCGTTATAAATAAATATGAATGTCAAATAGAAAGTCTACCGGGCTCGCAACTCGTAAAGTATTGTTACAGCTCAATATATACTTACAATAGTAATAAGTTTTCAAGGAGGCAAATCATTTGTGTGGAGAACCAGTTGGATACGGATTTTATTTTTATACCCATGACTAGGTGGGATATAAATATGTCAGAAGTTCACTTTACAACGCACTGGCCGAATCAATCATATATTAAGACTAAAACTCTTTATATCAGATCGTCCATTAACTCGTTTATTCAAATTCAATTTGTATAAACAATGAAGAAATATTCCGTTATAATTTTAGACATGATTTACAAATTATTTTATAGCAGTGATCTTGAAACGCGAAATCTATCTTAAAAATATATTGTTGGTAGGCGCCTTAAACAATGCAGTATAAATTAAATTCAATTTTATCAGTTCATAGGGATCAGCTGCATTCATTCGTTATTAGTGGGTAGACAGTTACTAAACGCTTAGGTATTTACCTAATATATGTTTAAGTCTGAGTCTAAATGTGTATTTCGCAATCCGTGAGTTATAGAGGTTAAGTTTGGTACCTCGTCGATGAAATATTGCGCGGGTCTGCTCATTCAGTCGGCTCATTCATGAACACGCTAGTTATTTGTCTAGCTAAATATCGGCATTAAAACCGGCCTAAATTAAGTCACTTGCAATTATTGCGAATGATTCATTTACACAGAGTTTAAAATATATATAATGTTCGAGCCTTTTGCCAAGGGCAGGCAAGGAATGCGACTATAAATCGCTATTTGCGTCCTATGACGTGATGTTGTCTTTTATTTAGTGATGCCTCATTATCCTGTGGGGTCCCAAAAGGTCTTATTAGCCATACAGAGTTAGGTTGTAAGAGATAATTTAATGTAATTATAATAAGACGGATTTATTAAGTTCTTTTATAGGACGATTTTTTTTTTTTTTTTTTTTTGTCCCTGACTAAACTCTTGTTAGCCTGACGAGGGTCGGCTTATACAAGAACACCGGTCTTGTGGGTGAGCGCAGAAGGCGCTCGCAACCCTTAAATTTAAGCGACCACGCTGAGGGCGACCCACTAATGGGTCACGACCTCGGCTCAGGGCGGCCACTGAGAGGATAAGACATCAACGTTTGGGGAATATGGTTTTTAACCTAATCCTATTTTACGTGTTGATTGTAGTCTTCGGCACGCGGGCCGGAACTGCTACGAGAGGGCAGGGTTATGGGGAACGCGACGAGGTCCTCGACGGCGAGGACGGTACAGCGGTCTTGTGGAGTGTATGAGCTTTAAATGCTCGTTCTTTTCGCGTAAAGCTAGAGTGATTTCGTCCTCTGGATCGGTCAGGACTTATCGCGGTCGTCTCCATTTGGCGCGGTCAAATGGAGTATATATAGACGCTTTACGGATAAGCGTGTTCGGGTGGTTTACCGCCCTGTCGAAATAGCGTCTGCTGGCGCACTGCATAAAGTGCCTGATGGTCGGCATATTGGTGTCCACGTGGAGGTTGCGATTGCGAACGTACCACGGGGCACCAAGTGCATGTCGTAAGAATCGATTTTGAAGCACCTGCATTCGCTGAAGGCGACCGGGCGGTAAATGAGCGAATACGGGCGACGCGTATGTCATTATCGGACGGATGCATGTTTTAAAGATCCTAATCTTGTTGCGGATTGACATCTTACTATTTTTGTTTAGGAGCCAGTGAAGCTGGCTCATCGCGAATGCGGCTCGCGCGCGTACCGCATTTACGTGTGGGATGAAGGTCAACCTCTGATCAAGGGTTACTCCTAAATATTTGGCTCGGCCCTTCCAGGGAATAACCTGGTCGGACATGCGGACTGAAAAGTGAGGGACATGGACTTTCCTTTTCCGAGTGAAAAGGATGGCCTGACTTTTGGTGGGATTGACGGTGATTCGCCATTTGCGGAACCACTCACCGAGTTCGTCGGCGGCGGTTTGCAAAGTGCGCACCACTTTGTCGGGGTCTATACGTGAAGCGTATATTGCGGTATCATCCGCGAATAGTGCCAGATGGGCGTTTTGTGGTCTAGGGATGTCGCTTGTGTACAGCGAGAATAGAAAGGGGGACAGGGCGGAGCCTTGCGGGACTCCGGCCGTGATGGTGTGTCAGGAAGAGAGAGTTCCCTCCACGCGATATCTGAAACCGCGATTCGACAGGAAATCTCGTATGATGTGCACGAGTTGTGTGGGCACGTTGAGAGTGTACAGCTTGAAAAGCAAGCCGTTGTGCCACACCCTGTCGAATGCTTTTTCGATATCGAAGAAAATAGCACCGGTAGGCATTCCTTTACGAAATTGATCGTGGACGTACTCCGTGATGCGGAGCACCTGATTGACACAACTGTGTCTAGCGCGAAAGCCAAACTGTTCTGGAGGGATCAAATTTTGATGAAGAGCTACTATTTTAAGGCGGTCGAGGACGATCCGCTCGTAGATTTTGCCCAGAGTACTGAGCAGACTGATGGGCCTATAAGAGGAGGGTTCGAAAGCGGGTTTCCCCGGCTTGTGGATTCCTATCACAACTGCCTCTTTCCAGACCTCTGGGAAGATGCAGTTACGAAACGCGGCGTCATAAATGGATGTTAGGATTTGAACTAGATGCTCCGGGAGCATCTTAATCATACGAGTAGGGATTAGATCGCCCCCGGGGGCTTTCCTACGTTTGAGTGCCTTGATCAGAGTGGTGAATTCTTCAATCGTCACCGGCGCAAGGGGATCGGGCGGCGGGTCGACGTCCGGGTCGACGTTATCGTATAACGGTCGCGGTATAGAGACTGGCGGTGGCCGGACCGCGTTCCTATCTTCGACGAAGGTGTCAACCGCAACAAGAATGTCGTCATCTACGGGTACGGAGGTGAGCGAGCACTGAGACTCCAGGCTGCCGGCCAGTAGTTCCGCTTTCTCGTCGTCATCAAACGCCGGGCGTTGATTCGGACGATTGAGCGGAGGCATGGAGGCCACATCGTTTCTCTTGAAGGAACGAACCAGTTGCCAAAAGGCGGTATGTGTCGGATCGATATCGGCAAGGCGAGTGTCCCACCTCGAATCGACGACCTCTTTTATGCGACGCTTAACCTCACGTTGGAGGTAGCGCGCAAGATGTCGTCGTTCCGGGACGGGTCTCGTCGCGCAGGCTTTGAGCGTAGCGTTACGCAACCTCACCCACCACCGAACGTCTTCGGGAAGTTGCCAGTGACTGTGAACAGTCTCTGGCACCCTCTCGGAGCTTTCGCTCAAGATGTTCTGAAGGTGGTCGGTGAAGACGCGTATCGCGCTGGTCGTTTCCTCAGGAGTCACGATGTTGGTCGGGATCGCGGAGAGATCAGTGGATGAGGTGTCCGCGAGCTTGGTGCCTAAAAGACGCCAATTAGTTTTCACCTTCATCGGAATATTAGGACCTGTGTCTGTTGGACTGTTTTCGGGGACTAGATCGAGGATCACAGGTCTGTGGTCAGAGTCTAACTCTTGTAACACTTGCATGGAACGCACGCTAAGGCTTACGTTCCGTACAAGTGCCACGTCGAGTATGTCCGGTCGGTGGTCGTCATTGTAACTATAGTGGGTAGGTTCTGAAGGAACCAATAGGCTTAGATTGATTGTGTCAAGACAACTCTCTAGGACTGCACCTCGCTCGTTGGTCGAGTTGCAGTTCCAGAGAGTGTTCTTGGCATTGAGGTCTCCCGCCAAAATGACGGAATCCCCCAGATCAAATAGGGTTTCAAGTTCGTTGGAGTGAAGCTCCTTAGTGGGCGAGAGATAGGCCGATATGATGGTGATCGGCGGGTGTCCGGTCATGGCTAGCCTGCAGACCGAAGCCTCAATGTTGCTCAAGCTTATCGGTGATTCTAATGGGATACAATGAAGGGACCTTTTGTAATAAATGAGAGTGCCTCCTAAACGGCCACTGGTACGATCATTTCGCACCAGTTTGAAGTTTGGGATGTTGGGATCGCGGTGAGAGGGCTTAAGGAACGTTTCCTGGATGAGGAAAACGTCAATTTGGTTGTCGCGGACAAAAGAAGAAATTTCGGCTTTTTGGTCCCGAATGCCGTTACAATTGAAAAACCCCACTCTGAGGGAGCGAGGTTTTGTCCGCTGGGGGAGTTGTCTGGCGTTGGTAGCCATTTATGAAATTAAAGAGGGGAGACGCACAGCGTTAACTGTAGCCTCGAAGATTTGTTGCTGGATCAGAGCGATCTCAGCGATTAAAAGAGGGTCTTCTACTCCCGTACGGGTGAGTAGACGAGAACGCTCGAAAAGTTTCCCGTGGAGAATCATTATCTCCGGGGAGCCTAATAGTGAGGCGACTGAGGAAGAGGCGTCGCTTGCCTTCGCCGCCACCATCGCCGACTGAGAAGGGGTGGGAGGGGTGGTGGGTTTGGGTTTGGGTTTGGGCTGGGCTGCCTTTGAAGAAGGAGCCACAGCTGGGGGAGGAGCGGGTCGAGTAGAGGCCGGGGCAGCGGGAGTGACTCCGCTGGGGGCCTGTGAGATGGGTTCAGTGCGCGCCGTGGGAGGAAACCACGGGTTACGCACTGGCGCAGGTGCCAGTTTGAATGTGGTGGCCTGAGGGGCCGAGGGAGCCGCAGCTTTAGGAGCTTTGGCAACTCTTTTGGGGGCGCGAGGGCATCCGCGATAATTCGCTGGATGGCCGGTTTGGCGGCAGTTGGTGCACGAAGGCGGCTCCGTGCACTGAGAGCGGTCCTTAGGACGGGGGCACTCGGATGTGCCGTGTTCGCCGAGGCACTTGACGCACCTGGCGGGGAGGCGACAGCCACGAGAATTGTGGCCGTATTTCTGGCAGTTGTGACACTGCCCTATCTGGGTCGATTTGTGTGGGGCTTCGACGGTGAAGCCGCCTAGCCCCGAGATATCTTTAATCTCAAAAAGTCTTTTGACGTCGGAAGGGGACTGGAGGATGGCGAGAACCATCTCGTGTTGTATTCCCGGCCGGGAGGCGCGGGACTGTCTGTGCATCCTGTGCACTTCTAAAGTGACTATGCCTTTCTCTTCAAGGCCTTCTTTGACCTCGAGAGTCGACATTTGGACGGGGATACCGCGAATGACGTAGCGGAAGCGCCGCTCGTCCGGAAGAGAATACGTAA
Source organism: Lapara coniferarum (assembly GCA_949316025.1). Lineage (NCBI taxonomy): Eukaryota > Metazoa > Arthropoda > Insecta > Lepidoptera > Sphingidae > Lapara > Lapara coniferarum. The sequence goes on from OX438920.1 coordinate 5,774,520, forward strand.
AGTAGTGCCAATGTTTGGCGTCTAAGAATTTAGTCAGCGCCCTGTGGTCCGCGATTGAGGCGGGCTGCAGGGCAAGAAGTTTGTGGACTTTGTTCCACGAATTAGAGGAAATGGTGATGCGCTGTTTGCGCAGTTCCTCAAATATGTCCCTCATGGTCATATTTGAGGGGAGTTGGAGATTTAACCTCGGGGGTTTTTTAGGCCCCTTTGGTTGAGTCGGCGGCGGTGGCGGCGTCGACGCAGACGCGGACGCGGTTGGCTTGTAGGATGAAATTTATAAACATTTTTTATACGGGCATGGCAATGTGACCCCATTGCATCTGAGAGTAAGCGGAGAGTGGTCCAGATAGAGTGTTGATTAACGAGCGATGAGTATCCCTCGTCAGTGGACGCAATAGGGTAGTTTCCTATGTTTGATTTGTACATTATTTTAGCTACAACAGAAAATAATAAGAAAAAGAATCTGTAAAATTAGCATCAAATTCAGTTTTGAAATATTCTTGTAATCAAAAGTGGGAGCGTGGCGGGGATATCGCGCTATCTCTCTCGCACGCAGGCAGCGTTATGGCCGACAGTGCTTGGTGACGTCACAGCCTAGTATTGCTGTTATTTAACAGCTACACCTTCCACCAAATTTCAAAGCTTTATAACTTACTACGGTGCCTATTTTGAAAATTCTTTTTCCATTCGATTTTGCACAGCATACATCCTACTAATATTATAAAGGCGAAAGTTTGTAAGAATGTATGGATGTTTGGATGTCTGGATGTTTGGATGTATGGATGTTTGTTACTCTTTCACGCAAAAACTACTGAACGGATTTCGATGAAATTTTGCACACGGGTAGATCATGTCCTGGATTAACACATAGGCTATCTTTTATCCCGGGAAAGTATAAAACGGGACTTTTATCCCGGAAAAACTCATTCACGCGGGCGGAGCCGCGGGCAAAAGCTAGTTTTTCATAATAGTATTTAAAACAGTAGTTAACTACCCTATTTTGCCGGACTGTTTGAACCGGATATAAACAGGCTGATCCCGGAACGCGGCACACTTACGAGAGCCACTACAGCGGGTATGATTATTCGACCAGAGTAAGATTTTTTCATCAAGAAAAAGAAAAAATACATAATTTTATCAGGTAAAATTTAAGTCTATCAATCGTACTTTTTACTATCTTACTAATATTATAAATGCGAAAGTTTGGATGTTTGTTAGCAGTAAACGCAAAAAAATGGATTTGGATGAAAATTGCCACACGGGTAGGTTATGTCTTGGATTAACACATAGGGTACTTTTTATCCCAGTTGGAAGTGGAACGGACTGCCGAAACCAATGTCTGCAGGTTCAAAACCCAAGGCCACACACCTCTGACTTTCCTAAAAAATTATATGTGTATTCTTTGTGAATTATCGCTCGCTTTAATGGTGAAGGAAAACATCGTGAGGAAACCTGCATATCTGAGAAATTCTCTATAAGAATTTCGAAGGTAGCCGCACTAGGCCAGCGTGGTGGACTAAGGCCTTAACCCTCTCAGTTGTAGAGGAGGCCCGTGCTCAGCAGTGGGCAGTATATAATACAGCGCTGGTATGGTTATGGTATGGTAATTTACTCCCGTGAGAAATAATGGATATTTTTTATCTCATTCTTTGAGTAGATCGTACAGTGTTTAAGTACGAAAGTTTTGTAGCGCCAAAGGTTTTTCCCATGGGTAAAGCCGCGCGGAATACCTAGTATATTATATCGAACAGAAGCCGTCCATACGATTGCTCGAGTTATCTTAATGCGATTATAAACGCGAAAGTTTGTAAGAATGTATGGATTTATGTTTGTTACTCTTTCACGCAAAAACTACTGAACGGATTTCGATGAAATTTGGCATATAAGTAGATAATTTCCTGGATTAACACATCGGCTACTTTTACCCCGAAAATACTTTTTAACGCGGGCGGATCCGCGGGAAAAAGCTAGTTTTAAATATTTTTCTCGTCTCGTCTAGCACGTCCATTGTCCACCTCCACATCTGACGCAACGACCCGACCTACATAGCTATTCCTTTCTGAAAGTACGCGACAACCTGCTAATTTAAAAAGCAATGTTGGATGTAAAAGTTACAACGCCAATTATGATATCCTTTAATTAGCACGTATTACTCCTACGCCTTGGATATTATTGTGTATTATTTTTTGTTAATTCGTCGTATATAGATGTGTATGGGTGCGAAGCTGTTTCTACGGTGATTGATATTAAACAGTACTTTAAACCATGTTGAGTGGACGATAGCATAATTGGGAATGAAACGGTCTGCCGAGATAATGTCCGGAAGTTCAAAACCAAAGGCAAACACCTCTGACTTTTCAAAGTTACGTGTATATTGTTAATTAAAATCGTTCGCTTTAACGGTGAAGGAAAACATCGTGAGAAAACCTACATACCTGAGAATTCTCCATGACAAAAAGAATTACCCATAAGAATTTCGAGGGTATGTGAAGTCTGCCAACCTGCATTAGGCCAGCGTGGTGGACTAAGGCCTAACCCAAGAGGGGTTAGGCCTTAGTAGTAGATGAGGCCCGTGCTCAGCAGTGAGCAGTACATAATACTGGGCTGGTATTATTATTATAAACCGCGTGTAGCCATTTGTAAGTCTGTCGCAACCAAATAGTTTTGTAAGTACAATTTTTACCCTTCTCTTTACAGACATAAATTTAGTTTCTCTGTATAATTTTTTTGCTCCATTTCCGCAAAATTGTTATCCAGTTTTTGAACAACGGACTCACCATAACATAGTTCACTAATATGAAACAGAACTCAGCAGTAGGAACTTACCAAACCCTGTTATGTCGTGTATTAGTTTACAACTAGTTTCAGGACGAGTTTTGCAATAAATGATCTGAGCAAAGCTCGCAACGCGTGTGATGTAAAGCTAGCCCAATAAATATTTTATCATGTATAATGTTACGTTTATCGCGAGTAAAGTCTATCCGCGCTCGGTATTTGTTACCCCGTTGTAAAATTTTATTTCTTTATGTACATTTATTGTTTAAGCATTAAAATACGTCCCCGTACTTTAAGGTGGTCTTCATACAAGTTGTAAATAATATATTGTAGCAAAATGAGTAATCTTACATTGTTTATGGAGATTTTTTTCTGTTGTCCGAATGCTTCCTGTAATAAAGTATTGCTTTGCTGTAGGTTTTTGTCGAAGATGATATTGTGTTACGTAAATATTTACGAAAAATCTATCGATGCTTAAATGTTAAATATATTTTCGTGCATCTTTTAATTACTTCGCAAATAATGTCAACTTTTTGCCCACTTCTCCATTTGGGAGTCACTAACTAGCATGCCTTTTTATATGTAAATAATTTATACTCGGCTTTTGTCTGTCAGTGTACTTTTTGGTAAATCTTTTCCTTTTTTTTTTTTTTTTTTTTTTTTTTGTCCCTGACTAAACTCTTGTTAGCCTGACGAGGGTCGGCTTATACAAGAACACCGGTCTTGTGGGTGAGCGCAGAAGGCGCTCGCAACCCATTAAATTAAGCGACCACGCTGAGGGCGACCCACTAATGGGTCACGACCTCGGCTCAGGGCGGCCACTGAGAGGATAAGACATCAGCGTTTGGGGAAGATGGTTTTTAACCTAATCCTATTTAACGTGTTGATTGTAGTCTTCGGCACGCGGGCCGGAACTGCTACGAGAGGGCAGGGTTATGGGGAACGCGACGAGGTCCTCGACGGCGAGGACGGTACAGCGGTCTTGTGGAGTGTATGAGCTTTAAATGCTCGTTCTTTTCGCGTAAAGCTAGAGTGATTTCGTCCTCTGGATCGGTCAGGACTGATCGCGGTCGTCTCCATTTGGCGCGGTCAAATGGAGTATATATAGACGCTTTACGGATAAGCGTGTTCGGGTGGTTTACCGCCCTGTCGAAATAGCGTCTGCTGGCGCACTGCATAAAGTGCCTGATGGTCGGCATATTGGTGTCCACGTGGAGGTTGCGATTGCGAACGTACCACGGGGCACCAAGTGCATGTCGTAAGAATCGATTTTGAAGCACCTGCATTCGCTGAAGGCGACCGGGCGGTAAATGAGCGAATACGGGCGACGCGTATGTCATTATCGGACGGATGCATGTTTTAAAGATCCTAATCTTGTTGCGGATTGACATCTTACTATTTTTGTTTAGGAGCCAGTGAAGCTGGCTCATCGCGAATGCGGCTCGCGCGCGTACCGCATTTACGTGTGGGATGAAGGTCAACCTCTGATCAAGGGTTACTCCTAAATATTTGGCTTGGCCCTTCCAGGGAATAACCTGGTCGGACATGCGGACTGAAAAGTGAGGGACATGGACTTTCCTTTTTCGAGTGAAAAGGATGGCCTGGCTTTTGGTGGGATTGACGGTGATTCGCCATTTGCGGAACCACTCACCGAGTTCGTCGGCGGCGGTTTGCAAAGTGCGCACCACTTTGTCGGGGTCTATACGTGAAGCGTATATTGCGGTATCATCCGCGAATAGTGCCAGATGGGCGTTTTGTGGTCTAGGGATGTCGCTTGTATACAGCGAGAATAGAAAGGGGGACAGGGCGGAGCCTTGCGGGACTCCGGCCGTGATGGTGTGTCGGGAAGAGAGAGTTCCCTCCACGCGATATCTGAAACCGCGATTCGACAGGAAATCTCGTATGATGTGCACGAGTTGTGTGGGCACGTTGAGAGTGTACAGCTTGAAAAGCAAGCCGTTGTGCCACACCCTGTCGAATGCTTTTTCGATATCGAAGAAAATAGCACCGGTAGGCATTCCTTTACGGAATTGTTCGTGAACGTACTCCGTGATGCGGAGCACCTGATTGACACAACTGTGTCTAGGGCGAAAGCCAAACTGTTCTGGAGGGATCAAATTTTGGTTGAAAGCTACTATTTTTAGGCGGTCGAGGACGATCCGCTCGTAGATTTTGCCCAGAGTACTGAGCAGACTGATGGGCCTATAAGAGGAGGGTTCGAAAGCGGGTTTCCCCGGCTTGTGGATTCCTATCACAACTGCCTCTTTCCAGACCTCTGGGAAGATGCAGTTACGAAACGCGGCGTCATAGATAGAGGTTAGAATTTGAACTAGATGCTCCGGGAGCATTTTGATCATACGAGTGGGGATTAGATCGCCCCCGGGGGCTTTCCTACGTTTGAGTGCCTTGATCAGAGTGGTGACTTCTTCGATCGTCACCGGCGCAAGGGGATCGGGCGGCGGGTCGACGTCCGGGTCGACGTTGTCGTATAATAATAATAATAATAATAATATAATTTTATTTCAAGTACTAAGACTCATAATGTTAGTTACAATAGGGCTTACACTAAGTTAGTTTTATAATTAAAATTCAATAATTTCGACCTATTTTACATTTGGTTTTTGGTGTATTTTCAACCAGAAATTATAATATGGTCCTGATAGGTCGTCGGCAATGGTAGTTAAAATTACGTTCTCACTCTTTCTGATCCGTGCCCAAAAAGACGCAACACGAGCTCTGATAATCGCATAAAAGTCCGCTACACCAGCTTTTGCGAACATATTTGACGCATTGCAAAATCGAGGAAGCTTTAATAGTATGCGAAATGCATCATTATACTGTACCCTTAAGATATTGTACGAGCGCCTAGTATATTGCAGCCATAATTGACAAGTATAAAAACTCTGACAGTACGAACGAAATAGTGTTACTTTTACTTCGTTTGAGCAACGCGCAAAACGTCGTGCAATCATATTTGAACGTACAGCGAGAGCTCTTCTTTCTCTCTCGATATCACTGTCGTCATGTAGGTTCTCATCTACTACATGACCTAAATATTTGAACTCACTCACAACCTGAACTGGCACACCACCTAAAGCTACAGGGGGTATACCCTCCGGACCCTTTCCAGATCTAAATACAAGCACCTCAGTCTTCTTAGCATTATACTTGAGCCCATGTGATTTAGCATAGCGCTCGCATATCGCCAAGAGACGTCTTAAGCCTTTAATTGAAGGGCTGAGTAACACCATATCATCTGCATAGCTTATGTTATTGACGCATAAGCTACCCAAGTGGCAACCGATATTTGTGCTCCTCAGCTCAACAATAAGGTCGTTTACAAAAATGTTGAAAAGATCCGGAGATGTAAGTCCTCCTTGGCGAACACCACATTCTAACTTGTAGTCATCAGAAAGGGAGTCACCCCATCTCACATTGTTAATCTGATTTTCATACCAGAATCTCAAGAGATTCACCAAATCAACATGCGTTCCTGACTGCCGAAGTTTCGACCAAAGTAAATTATAATTTACTAAATCAAAAGCCCGACTCAAGTCAAGGAAGCATGCATATACGGAGGTATTACGAGTCGTATAATACCTTACCGTGTGTTTGAGGCAAAATATCGCTGAATCCGTTGAGAGACCAGGACGAAAGCCAAACTGTGCATCATCAATTTTCATCGTCTTTGCCAGTACAGGTTGCAAGAGACGTTCAAAAATTTTTCCTATTATAGTGCCCAGTGAGATGGGCCTATAATTACTAAGACTAGACAAGTCACTTGTTTTATTCTTTGGAATAGGAACCACCACAGTACGCATGAGTTCTCTTGGTAAATATGAGTTACGTATGCAAAGATTAAAAAGGTATGCTAAAACTTCGAAAATGTGCGCACCAGCATGGCGAATATGATCGATACTCAGACCATCAATGCCTGGTGACTTACCTCCAGCCATGTGAGTAATAATTTCCTGCACATTCCCTGCAGTGACAGATAGTCTGCCTGGAGCACTAGCCACATTCTCTGAAAATCCGACTTCACTAATATTGTTTGCATTATCGTTTATTATACGTTTAATTTTGAAATGCCTTGCAAATAATTCAGCAATATCTTTGGTATTGTGACAGTCTTCTACTTTTACCGGCATAGCAGTTTTATAATTAAAGCTTTTCGTCGTCGACCAAAATTTAGAAAAGTTTTTGCTCTGCCTATGTAAAGCCAACATATCTAATTTTATCCTTTCTTCATTGTTTTGACACCAACGAAGCTTGTTTTTAAACATTTTTCTACTAGTCTTCATTCTCTCATAAATTTCACCCGTAGTAGGACTACCCGCCGTAACCCAAACGCGCCGTAACCATACCGCAAATAGCGGTCGCGGTATAGAGACTGGCGGTGGCCGGACCGCGTTCCTATCTTCGACGAAGGTGTCAACCGCAACAAGAATGTCGTCATCTACGGGTACGGAGGTGAGCGAGCATTGAGACTCCAGGCTGCCGGCCAGTAGTTCCGCTTTCTCGTCGTCATCAAACGCCGGGCGTTGATTCGGACGATTGAGCGGAGGCATGGAGGCCACATCGTTTCTCTTGAAGGAACGAACCAGTTGCCAAAAGGCGGTATGTGTCGGATCGATATCGGCAAGGCGAGTGTCCCACCTCGAATCGACGACCTCTTTTATGCGACGCTTAACCTCACGTTGGAGGTAGCGCGCAAGATGTCGTCGTTCCGGGACGGGTCTCGTCGCGCAGGCTTTGAGCGTAGCGTTACGCAACCTCACCCACCACCGAACGTCTTCGGGAAGTTGCCAGTGACTGTGAACAGTCTCTGGCACCCTCTCGGAGCTTTCGCTCAAGATGTTCTGAAGGTGGTCGGTGAAGACGCGTATCGCGCTGGTCGTTTCCTCAGGAGTCACGATGTTGGTCGGGATCGCGGAGAGATCAGTGGATGAGGTGTCCGCGAGCTTGGTGCCTAAAAGACGCCAATTAGTTTTCACCTTCATCGGAATATTAGGACCTGTGTCTGTTGGACTGTTTTCGGGGACTAGATCGAGGATCACAGGTCTGTGGTCAGAGTCTAACTCTTGTAACACTTGCATGGAACGCACGCTAAGGCTTACGTTCCGTACAAGTGCCACGTCGAGTATTTCCGGTCGGTGGTCGTCGTTGTAACTATAGTGGGTAGGTTCTGAAGGAACCAATAGGCTTAGATTGATTGTGTCAAGACAACTCTCTAGGACTGCACCTCGCTCGTTGGTCGAGTTGCAGTTCCAGAGAGTGTTCTTGGCATTGAGGTCTCCCGCCAAAATGACGGAATCCCCCAGATCAAATAGGGTTTCGAGTTCGTTGGAGTGAAGCTCCTTAGTGGGCGAGAGATAGGCCGATATGATGGTGATCGGCGGGTGTCCGGTCATAGCTAGCCTGCAGACCGAAGCCTCAATGTTGCTCAAGCTTATCGGTGATTCTAATGGAATACAATGAAGGGACCTTTTGTAATAAATGAGAGTGCCTCCTAAACGGCCACTGGTACGATCATTTCGCACCAGTTTGAAGTTTGGGATGTTGGGATCGCGGTGAGAGGGCTTAAGGAACGTTTCCTGGATGAGGAAAACGTCAATTTGGTTGTCGCGGACAAAAGAAGAAATTTCGGCTTTTTGGTCCCGAATGCCGTTACAATTGAAAAACCCCACTCTGAGGGAGCGAGGTTTTGTCCGCTGGGGGAGTTGTCTGGCGTTGGTAGCCATTTATGAAATTAAAGAGGGGAGACGCACAGCGTTAACTGTAGCCTCGAAGATTTGTTGCTGGATCAGAGCGATCTCAGCGATTAAAAGAGGGTCTTCTACTCCCGTACGGGTGAGTAGACGGGAACGCTCGAAAAGTTTCCCGTGGAGAATCATTATCTCCGGGGAGCCTAATAGTGAGGCGACTGAGGAAGAGGCGTCGCTTGCCTTCGCCGCCACCGTCGCCGACTGAGAAGGGGTGGGAGGGGTGGTGGGTTTGGGTTTGGGTTTGGGCTGGGCTGCCTTTGAAGAAGGAGCCACAGCTGGGGGAGGAGAGGGTCGAGTAGAGGCCGGGGCAGCGGGAGTGACTCCGCTGGGGGCCTGAGAAATGGGTTCAGCGCGCGCCGTGGGAGGAAACCACGGGTTGCGCACTGGCGCAGGTGCCAGTTTGAATGTGGTGGCCTGAGGGGCCGAGGGAGCCGCAGCTTTAGGGGCTTTGGCAACTCTTTTGGGGGCGCGAGGGCATCCGCGATAATTCGCTGGATGGCCGGTTTGCCGGCAGTTGGTGCACGAAGGCGGCTCCGTGCACTGAGAGCGGTCCTTGGGACGGGGGCACTCGGATGTGCCGTGTTCGCCGAGGCACTTGACGCACCTGGCGGGGAGGCGACAGCCACGAGAATTGTGGCCGTATTTCTGGCAGTTGTGACACTGCCCTATCTGGGTCGATTTGTGTGGGGCTTCGACGGTGAAGCCGCCTAGCCCCGAGATATCTTTAATCTCAAACAGACGTTTGACGTCGGAAGGGGACTGAAGAATGGCAAGGACCATTTCATATTGAATTCCCGGCCGGGAGGCGCGGGACTGTCTGTGCATCCTGTGCACTTCTAGGGCGACTATGCCTTTCTCTTCGAGGCCTTCTTTGACCTCGAGAGTCGACATTTGGACGGGGATACCGCGAATGACGTAGCGGAAGCGCCGCTCGTCTGGGAGAGAATAGGTGAAATAGTGCCAATGTTTGGCATCTAAGAACTTAGTCAGCGCCCTGTGGTCCGCGATTGAGGCGGGCTGCAGGGCAAGAAGCTTGTGGATCTTATTCCACGAGTTAGACGCGATGTTAATGCGCTGTTTGCGCAGTTCTTCAAATATGTCCCGAATGGACATATTTGAGGGGAGTTGTAAATTCAACCTCGGGGGTTTTTTAGGCCCCTTTGGTTGAGTCGGCGGCGGTGGCGGCGTCGACGCAGACGCGGACGCGGTTGGCGCTGAAGGCGCGGTAGGCGCAGAAGGCGCGGATGGGGAGGTTGGTGCGGGAGCAGCGACACTTCTCTGCTTCTTCCTCCGGCTGTTCTTCACCGTAGTGAAGCCGTCCTCGTCGCGTTCCGACGAGGACGACTCCTCCCCGGATTCGCAGGCGGAGGAAGAAGCAGATATTGGCCGTTTCTTAGGGTTGTTGGAGGCTTCGGGTTGGCTGGGGGACGTGTCCATTTCCTCTTCAGACTCCGCGGAGCCGCCCGAGGTTTCGGTGGTCTCCGTTGAGGTCGTAGCCTCGGACGACTCCGAGGTGTCTGAGGACGCAGACGGTTCCCTGGCTTCCCTAGCCATTGATAGTATTTCTTGCCGGACCACGTTGTCCGACCGGAACATCTCCCTCACCACTCTCATTATTTCCTCCCTGGAAATAATGGGCGCGGCGAGGGGGGTGCTGACTAATATGGGCGCGTTTTGAGCGGCGACGACAGGCCGCTCGGGAGCCAAATCCATCGGCCCAGAATCAGCCATATTGGCGGCTGAGTCCGAGCCTATGGTAGAAAATGATTTGGGGGCCGCGTGTGTGTTCACTAACCCCGGGTGTGCACCGCCTGTAAAGAACACACAGAAGAAACCAGGCGGGTTCACACAAAACGAAACGAGCGCGGATCGCGACGCGGTGTGGGACGCGATGAACTAAGTCCCCGGGTAGGAACGCCCGGGGGTGAGTGAGTGCGTGTCCCTCCCCGCCGGGTATAGGCGAGGGGGGGTGTACTTAAAATTAGGTAAATCTTTTCCAACTACCGACATAAGTTTATTTAAATGTTACTACTTGCTTATATCATGAGCTTATGACTTAAGCTTGATTCTATGCAACCAGTAAGGGAATAGCTCTAAATTATAATTGGACTACCCTCTTACAGATGTTGCTATCCATTCCTAATATCCCCAGAAATAGCTAGAGCCGTATCTAGCGCAAAGCCTGTAGCCAATATGCTTTTCTACAAGCGTTAACTTCAATAGAAAACCAATAGAATGTTTTAGAATGAGGTATCTTAGGACATAGTGCAAAATATCACTGTATTTATTAATTAGTGTTTATGTATATTAGTATATTTTAATATTATTATATATGTATTAGGAATTATTTAGTTCAATTTATTTTTTGTTTGTTTCTTTTCTTTTCTTGTTGTACACCGCTATCTATGTGTGTTTTTAGATTCTTTCCATACAAAGGTTGCCTGGAAGAGATCGCTTGTAGCGATAAGGCCGCCCATTGTACACCATAAATTTAAGGAAATTGTATGTATATTATATGTTTTTTTTCCTATTTGAAATGGTTGCAATAAAGAATATTTGTATTGTATTGTATTGTATCTTTGCGATAGACTAATTGATCGGATATGTCATTCGCATATTTTTTTTTGTTTCTTATTAGCATTAACGCTTGTAGAAAAGGATCTTGGCTACGACCCCAGGTACATTTTTCTTAGTCCGTCCCATAATATGATAGTCCATGTCGCCATATCAGGCACAAATCCTCTTCGTGACGTGTTCCTTTTGTTACAAAAGCGTTGCATTTACAAAAATCGATTATAATGCAAATCAAAAGAAATTCTGAAAGCAAGAATAAATGCGCGTGCGCATGAGATACCTAGAGGCACCGTGTGACGATCCACGTGAGCCGATAGCGCGAGATGGGAGATTTGTGCCCTTTGTTTTAGAGAACCTACGGGCGGAACGTTATTACACTGAGTAATGCTTAATGTCATGTCTTTTATTATATGAAAAACGTATTTTTATAAAAAAAATTGAGGTTAAATGTAGAATTTCACATCGAAATGAACAATTAATAAGTAGTTTATCTATTTTACTAGTGGGAGGTCTCTCAAATGTAAGAGGCTGGCTGGGTGAGTACCACCGCAATGTCTATTTCTACCGCCAAGCAGCAGTGTGCACGCACTGTTATGTTTCGGTTTGAAGGACATTGTAGCCAGTTTAACTACTGGACATAATGAGACATAACACCTTATGTCTCAGGATGACGAGCGCAGTGGAATGCCACACAGTACTTTGTAAGTCAGGGTGCTGTATCGTGTTACTGCTGTTTATGGGCGGTCGAATCGCTTACCATCAGGTGAATGACATGCACGTGAATACTTACATCTTATTATTTTTAGGAAACAGAATAAGATATTACAAAACCAATGGAGTTTTACTAACAAACTGTTAGTAGAAACGTCTGATATCTTATAAATTATAAATGTGAAAGTTAGTGAAAAAATTAGATGCTTAGATGTTTGTACGTTTATTAACGCTTATTAGAAGTGAACGCAGAAACAGCTGAATGGATTTCGGATGAAAATTACCAAACGGGTAGACCGTGTCCTGGATTAACTTATAGGCTACTTTTTATCCCGGTAATTTGCTCCCATGAAAAATAATGGAAATTTTCCACTAAAATTTTTCCAATAAATAACGCTGGCGTTTTAGCGACTTTTGTAGCGGGAAAGCCTTTTCACGCGGGTGAAACGCAATAAACACCTAGAATTAAATATTAAAATAAAATAATGACAAGATGAACAAACCATTCATCTCAAGTAAGTACTCATGACTGCTCATGAATAGTTACAACACCATTTAGACATTTGTAAAACTAAGTTTCATATACCACTGTTATACGATTATCAGCCAAGTGATTAAAGTGTCATAATATTAATACACGAACTTAACTGACCTTGGAACCGTAAACAACAGAGTAATAGAGAGATATATTAGTAATAGAGAGATATATAGTAATAGAGAGATGATAGAGAATAGTGAGTAGATAAATAAACATTACAGTAGTATCTATCAACATGACTTCTCGAATGGACATTCTTATAGAAAATATATAAAAGAATTATCATGATTTCAGTAGAAAGTTCAATTTAACATTAATAACATTTAGACAAAATTAATGGAAACAAAATAAATATTTTCGTAACGAATATTTGTTTCGCTTTACCAAACATCTTTAATATGTTAATTTTGATTAATTAAAATATAGATAAACGGCGTAGTGGCACGACACTCTCCCGAATAGATTTACACACTTTAATTAAACTCTAATTACAACAATATATCACTTCCATTACTAATTTACAGAACTATTGCTTATATTTAATAATACGTGATTGTTATTCACAGAAAACATTCTTATTGTTTTGAATTTATCACTGTGAGAAAGCAAAATATGAAAAATATTATCAACGACAAATAATGCATAAAATAAATTTTATATTAGAATAAATTTTGTAACGCATTGATTAATACTATTGATTACCAACTAAAAATAGGTACTTTGTTAAAAGTAATTGAGCCTGTACTTCAGGAAAGCCACTGACTGCAAGTCAATTAATAGATTAGTAATTTTCACTATCAAAAACTTCTCTCTCATGTTTGTTCTGTCAACATTAAACTTTAAATTTGAAGCTAAACATGCTATCTCTACTCTTATGTTCTCAGGGCCGTATAGGGAATAATGTTGATTTTCTACAAAATAAAGTTACTTATTAACATAAATCAATACAACGCTATACAAATACTTTATTAAGTAAATATTTGTGTTTCAATCAAATCACACATACTATTTAGCTTTAATTCAATTATAACAGAAGAAACATATTTTCGATACATGGGCAATTTCCACTAAAGCTTGAAATTGCGAGCGGAAATGTTAGCGATTGCGGAAACATGTGGGTGGCGTCGTTTGCCCACAACTAGTCGTTGATCTCACAATGCAATAACATTGTTATAGTATTTTTAATTCAATGATTTGTTTTTTGAATATATGTTTTATATGAGTAGAGTCTATTCTCGTTACACAAAACTTAAAACGAGCGCGTTGAAATCGTCTGCCCGCAGTAACTTTCCGTATAAAATTTTCGACCCGTATACCTAATTTTACTCAATTAAACGTTGGTAATTAAATTGATAAATAATTTCTATCTACTATATTTGAATATTATTTAGTACTACTTTTTGCCTGCGGCTCCACCCGAGTGAAAAAGTTTTTCCGGAAAAAATTCCCGCTTTTTATTTTTCCAGGATAAAAATTTACCTTTAGTACTCACGAGTAATGTGGCTTCCTATTATTGAAAGAATTTTCTAAATCAGTTAAGTCGTTCTAGAAATTACTTCTTACAAACTTACAAACAAACTCACAAACTTTTCCTCTTTTAATATAGATAACTTAATAGTTTATGCATAAAAAATTGTTTATTTATTAATTATTCATTAAATAGTGCTAAAAATGAAAGTATCCACTAGTATAGGTAATAGTAGGCATACTACCAACGCATATGGGCTATGAATACCTCGTATTCTTGTATCATGAACCGTATTTCATTCATCCACACGATACTTTTTCTTCGTATAAAAATGACTTATTCTCTCTCAAGTTTCAGAACAATGTAACCCCTGTTTTCATGTATCTAAAGATGACTTTCGCTGTGCCGTCAGGAGCATGAGTGCTATTCCTTAATAAGACACTAATTCAAGCTTCTTCAGAGAAATAAACCATATTTCATTATAAATCGCCATTGCTATCGCGACAGCGTCCATGTACTGAGCAATTACAGTAGCAAAACTTACTGAGCGTTGCCACCTGTTCTCACTTTGATATTATTAATAATTTCTACGATCATACAAAATATTTAAATACATCTCTTATTTTGTATCATTTAAAGTTGAAATCTGCATATCTGTGAAATGAAGATGCATCATCGAGCGATATTACACCTAATACGATGTTCAATAGAGACACAATTGCCACAAAACGATACGTTGTCGAATCCCACGCACTTTCGTTATATGAAATCCATAGCTTTGTTTTGTAATGAAATTGTTAGTTCGTTTCTTCAAATAAACGAGTCTTGGAGCAATCCGTAGATATAATAGAACACGGGTGGTCTTTATAGTGTGTTTATTGGGCTATTGTGTCGTGTGATCGGATGTCGTACCCTTATTAGTTATTTATTTAGTAGCGGTTTGTGCGTTAATCGGATTATCTGTGTACAATGTTTATTGATGTTTGCTACCAAAGTTTGTGATGTTAGCACCGATCATCATGCTTTTGGGTGTATAAGTGGGTATTAAACTGATCGGAGGGCTTTTGACATGCTACAATAGGGGATTATGTCTTGTGGTTTTTACGAGCGTTTGCATTAAGGAGTTTCTAAGAAGTGTTTCAGTTTATTGCGGAATTGTGGCGGAGGCGTTAGCGGATATGAGTAATGTTTTGGTGGAGTTTAGTATGTAATATTTTAGTATAACATTGATTTGAGTAAATATAAGCAAAAACAAACTTGTTACAACTCGCAGGAAGTTAGCGAGCGGCCATCACAAAATCTTGAGCTCCGTAATGTGAATGTCTTATGAGCTAACATGCTTCGGTTATAATTTTTCTATCACCATTTACTATTTCATTGTGTTCCAAATATATTAAACGCTCTAATCATAACTCATTCTCAAAAAACTCTTATAAATCGTGTATAAAACATTCTGAACTATCATTACAACGCAATACTGAAAATAAACACAATGTAAAAATTTCACAACGCTACACATTATCATCCCACACCGACATGTGAAACTGCAGATATACATAAGACTACGCATCATTTCTAACAGTAAAACATGTGGGTAGGCGGCACACGTCTATTTAGTTACGCCTTAAATACCTAATTGAATTAACATTTAAACATTAGTCGGTTGACGAAGACACAAGTGTCGAAGAGACCACGAGAGCGATCGTTTGGACGAGTTGTACAAACAATCGCTTATTACGCTTTATCCGTCCCGTTAGTGAGTTCTACGCTTTAACGGCGGACTGAATGGGGTCGAACATTCCATATCATCGCATAACACGGAGATGAGTTTATTTTTGTGTTGGTTTCGGTGCTACATATGAAAATGAAATAAACGGATTTAATTTATTTTATTTTTGCTTCAGTGGCGTAAATGTATAATGTATTTCGTTTTTTTCTAATAATTATCAGCACGGAATCTGGAAATGTGTCCGGTATATGGCAATAGACGCACTCACTATAACATAAGACCTAACATTTAGCAAACTGATGGCCGTCCACCCCCGACAAGGAATAAATGTGTGATTCTATGCATTTGGGCATGTTAGTATTTTTGTAATTTATAATTTAAGACATTATATTGTAATCTATTCGCAAAGTTCTAGACAGTGAAGCCCCCGTGGTATGGAGTGAGACGTTAATAGTAAACACTGGAATCTTTTCGTGTAATGAGTGTATTGCTTCAATAATTTTTTCCTACATACAATACTTAATTATTTAGTAATACTTAATTATAATTATTAAAGCACGTAAAGCCGTTGGTCCTGCGCCTGATCTCTCTCCGGTCATGTCGGATTGCCGTCTCACCGGACTATGAGAGTGAAGGAATAGCGAGTGCACCTGTGTATTGCGCACACACTTGTGCACTATAATATCTCCTGCGTACCTGGCTGATCTCCGTTGAGATTGGCCGCCGTGGCCGAAACTGGCTAGGAGGATTTTTCACTTAATTATTTTTATATTGTTATTATACTGTACACGTTATCTGAATATAAGTTCATTATCACTTATGAAAAAGCCTTAACAGACCTGTGAACATCGGCGAGGATACTGACAATATTAACATCTGTCCGTGTGAAGACCTTTTATTTTAGACGTTTGAAATAAATCATTTAAAATTAGTGCATTCATTTTTAAAGATTTTTACCATATTATATCACACTAGCTTTTTCCCGCGGCTCCGCCCGCATTAAAAAGTTTTTCCGGGTTAAAAGTCCCGGTTTATGTTTTCCCGGGATAAGAAGTAGCATATGTGTTAATCCAGGACATGATCTACCCATTTGCTAAATTTAATCAAAATCCGTTCTGTAGTTTTTGCGTGAAAGATAAACAAACATCCATACATCCATACATTCTTACAAACTTTCGCCTTTATAATATTAGTATGATGCTGAACATATGCTGCTCTAATTGCTCTTTAATTTTTTACTTACAACTTTTTAAAATGCAGTATACATGAACGTCGTTAGTCAGTTATCCTTCTTTGGGGGATCGTAGTTCCGAGGCACTGAATGGACTCAGGCAGCATTCTAATTTGTTTGCATAAAGTTAAAACAAAACGTTCACTGGTTACGGCTTACAGAGACTATTAAACTCTGGATAGTTTTACAAAATAAAGAAATAATTCATATTACGACATATAAAAAATACGATTCTTGGTATATAATGATAATTATCAAACTATAGTAAAGTATTATTTATAGTCATTTAATAAGTTTGAACATCTATTATATTGTATAACTAGATTTTGCCCGCGGCTCCATCCGCGTTAAAAAGGTTTTCCGGGATAAAAGACCCGCTTTTTGTTTTTCCGGGATAACAAGTATGTGCCTATGCCTATGTGTTAATCCAGGACATGATCTAAACGTGTACCAAATTTCATCGAAATCCGTGCAGTAGTTTTTGCGTGAAAGAGTAACAATCATCCAAACATCCAGACATCTATACATCCATACGTACTTACAAACTTTCGCCTTTATAGTATTACGTAGGATGAACTTTTATTTTATTTTCTAACTCTGGACATTACAATGTATGTAATATAAATCACTAACATGGACGTACATACAAAAATTTATTAACGTTTAAAATTTCTAGATCGCATATGACACCATCGAAAAGTAATTAGGCGCACAATCAGTATTCTTAAACGGTCTTATAACGGCACAATCCTACTAATATTATAAAGGCGAAAGTTTGTAAGAATGTATGGATGTATGGATGTAAGGATGTTTGTTCCTCTTTCACGCAAAAACTACTGAACGGATTTCGATGAAATTTGGCACACGGGTAGATCATGTCCTGGATTAACACATAGGCTACTTTTTATCCCGGGAAAATATAAACCGGGACTTTTATGCCGGAAAAACTTTTTAATGCGGGCGGAGCCGCGGGCAAAAGCTAGTAATTTATACATACACCACAAATTCTCTTCTACCATACGAATGAGTAATCACACAAATATTGTATATGCTATATGGCGGTGTTTGTTTTTTAATTAAGCCATATTTTTGGAGAGCTTTACATTGCTTTCAAATAACACACATAATCCATTACAGCTCTAACCTGCGACTGCACTTGTTTAGAGGTCTTTTCCTGGAATGAAATGCCTTATACCGTATAAACTATTAATTTACGTATATAAACGTAATCTATTCAATAATCAAGAACCTAGTATATCAATGTGCTCATCTATATATGAATACGTGAAGAAAAAACTTAGTACCCATCTTTAACCACAGTGCTTGTACGGAGCAGTGACTTGGCATAACTCAATATAGAGAAGTGCAGAAAAATCTGATTTATGTATAATTTGTGTTAAAACTGTGGCAAATTCGACGGCTGTATCCAACGACCTAAATTACAATTATCATCATCTAAATTTATTCAGTAGTATGCGTGATTAGCTAACAAAATATGAAATAAAATCTTTACAAACTTTCGCACTAATAATATCAATAAGACTTGGATGCAATATTACGAAGCTGCGTATTAATTATGAATTTGATCCATACCTCAGTCTGTACTGTACAACATGTTTTATGTTTTTGAAATCACTAACCACATGTTGTGGTTATAAATTACTTGTAGAAGTTAATCTTTACCGGAGTTCCGAATCGGAACAACTATAAATGATCACGAGCCGACAGCGGATTGCGTAGGAAGCAGGAACTGTGTCTGCAAACAGTATTCCATATAGATTTGCCTGTACATTGGCTAAGATGTTCCGATGTTTCTTATAAGTAAATAAAGTAGATTTGGATAAAATTAGGCACACAAAGAGATCAAGTCCTTTTTAGGGTTCCGTACCTCAAAAGGAAAAATCGGAACCATCATAGGATCGCATTTTGTCCGACTGTCTGTCTGTCTGTCAGTTAGTCTGTC
This sequence comes from Lapara coniferarum, assembly GCA_949316025.1. Lineage (NCBI taxonomy): Eukaryota > Metazoa > Arthropoda > Insecta > Lepidoptera > Sphingidae > Lapara > Lapara coniferarum. The sequence goes on from OX438920.1 coordinate 5,793,274, forward strand.
CGTCTGTCGGTTTGTCTGTTTATCTATCAAGACTCATTTTCTAAAGTAGGCGTAGAGATAGTAAGTTGAAATTTGTAAAAAATATTCGGGTCTACGGTCTCTTACAGCTGTGAAAAAAGTCAATGGAATCAAAAGATATGATTGTTTATGTTGCATATTTCGCATATTTTACGATTTCGCAAGGGAATCAAAATCTATAAGATACTTTCCGTTGGCCTAGAATCAGGCGATTTGGCAAGAAGTTGGTGTCTTACAGCACATATTAAGGGGAAAATCTGAAAACCGCAAATATGTACTTCAAACTGGAAAAAATAATATAAACTTGAAATTTTATTAAGATATAGCTTTTGCCCACGGCTTCGCCCGCGTTAATAAGTTTTTCCGGGCTAAAAGTACATACATTAAAACCTTCCCGTTGAATCACTCTATCCAACACATTTATTTGTATAAAGATTAATATTATGACGTTGATACAACTCTTAACAAATAATGCATTAATTTCGACCAAATTTGATTACCACAAAAACGGTTCTAGAGAATTTATTTTAAAAGATAGACACATACTGTCGCGGACTTTTTTTTAGGTCATTTTAACAGGAATAATTCTTTCATACATATATTTTTGGTATCTTGAACCGTTTTCACAGCGCACGCAATGGAAGCCCTCAAGGATGAATAATTTTCCCCGCATTTTTCACATTTTCCATTATTTCTTCGCTCCTAATAGTTGCATCGTGATGTTATATAGCCTATAGCCTTCCTCGATAAATGGTCTATTCAACACAAAAAGAATTTTTCAATTCGCACCAGTAGTTCCTGAGATTAGCGCGTTCAAACAAACAAACAAACAAACAAACAAACTCTTCAGCTTTATAATATTAGTATAGATTAATTAATTTTGGTGATCTATTTATCTTTTATACCTTACCTACACGTTTGTCGGAACCCTCGGTACGCTAGTCCAACTCACACTTCTCCGGATTTTTTAATATATTGACTACTTTTTATCCGGGAAAAATACAGAGCCTTACAATAAAAATAAAACCCGGAAAAGACATCGCGGGTGAAGACACGGACAACAGATTGATTGAAATTATTTTGACTGGTGTATGCGTAAAAAAGACCATGAACTGCACATTTACCTGATCTGACTTTAAAAAAATTATAATTAGCACAATGCCACGATTTCAAATCGTTATTTTTAAATATTTGATTTGATTTGATCCTAAAATAATAAAATCGGGTGCATCATTAACTTGGTGATTAGGTTGTAACCTGACGTCATCTGTATATTCTCACTTAATTTTATCGCACTTATCACGCCCGAATCGTATCGTATTTAACGTGGCCGAAAATTAGCGTCCACGGAGGAGAATAAAAATTATACAAATGTGTTTCATTTCACAGTGACTCAGGGTTGAATCATTCATTAAAAATTAGGACTTGAAATAAATCATGCGATAATAAACAAGCTAATTAGGATAAAAGTTGTTGGTTTAAATCTTTAAATTAGTACGCTAATGCGTCCATAAGCTTGCAACGTTGATTGTGTCGAGATTACGCTGAATTTATTGACCGGTCACGTATGTATCTCTAAACATATTTGGTTACGCTCGCTTACTTATAATCTTGAGATTGCAGGATATTTTATTCTGTGTTACTTTTGCATTAGTAGCTGTTTTATTTTGATATCAATTTTTCAGGCAATTGTTAAATTAAAATGTTCTACTTTTTTATTTTATATATAGAATTTCACTTCTATATAAGATTTTTGTAATCCGAAAAGCAAAGAAAAACGATGTGTAAAAACAGAGATATTTAAAATTTCCCACCACTATTTTACTCCCCGAATAAATGCAATAAAAAATAGTTATGGCCTATCCAAAAGTGAATCGCTCCAAGCGCCATCCTACACAAAGCTGGAGACGTTCCCGTGTACCTAATTGTACATTTTCAAGTGCGGCTTATAATTTCGGTGTGCGATGCTATCGCTTGAGAAATGTTGAGGTGCAGCTTTGAATGTTGTGCGGTTGCATTTACATTTTATATGAAGAGTCTAGATTATATGAATTATGTAAGTAGGAAATGGGAAATATTATATGGATGATGTAACTTTGAATTTATTTTGTTTTTTTATTGTATAAGCAGGCATATAAAATCACCTGATATTAATACTTAAACGTTTAAAAACGTCTTTTTTTTTCAAATAGAATTAACAATTAATCACGACTGCCATATATCTGTATTATATGTATGGGGAAATATTGTTACACAGTGTTAGTATCTGACTGGGGCGGCGCTGGCACAGATGTGTTAAGAAATCTCTACAGTACATAAACACCCCCGGAATTCCAAAATATGGTGGATGCACCGGCTTTGAAAAGAAGAAATAATCTACGTAATTGGGTCGCAGTCCGGAAACAGACTTGTGTATATACATATTTTCGAATAGACCGGCATTGCGTTGTGGAGACGGATAACCGATATTATACCGATGTCGATATTATAACTGGAATCACTCCTCTTCCCATAAGGTGCACTGGAGTCACTTTCCTGTGCCAGAAAAAAAAAATCTGTAGACAAATAAATCGACGGCTCCCAAGAACAAAGTCGTATATGCAAAATGAAGCTTTTCAGTAGAGCGCTTTGAAAGACTAAGTTAATTGTGAAAATCACAAGTTATAGTGAACAAAACATTATATTCTATAGGGTTCAGTAACAACTTTGAACTTAATGTGTGAAAATAGCACTAATTCGCACATGATACAAACTAACGACTTTCAAAGCGCTCTACTGAAAAGCTAACATTTTGCATATACGACTTTGTTCTTGGGAGCCGTCGAAATGTCTACAGAGTTGCTCTACCACTTCAACCCGACTCTATTGTGATATCATAGTCTCCTCTAGTTTAACTTTTAAATTTAAGTCGTTTGCACGAAGGAAATAATTATACAATACATAGTACAGTAGCTACGAAGTAGGAATGAACATGCATTTTACTGACATCATACTGTTAAGCAAGGGATACCTACTTTATAAAAATAATGTGAGCTAAATCAAGGAGGGCTTAAACGCTATAAATATCCAAAATTATGTGATTTTATAGAGACAATCACCATATAAATGAGAATAAGAAAAAATCCATTGTAACCTTCAGTCATTGATGGTCGTAAATTTTTGTATTTATTATATAATAAATCATTTAAAGTACATGAATAAGGTGCGTCGGTTTTTCACGCCCGGTCAAATCTACCGCTTGTATAAAGCACAGGTACGGCCGGGTATGGAATACTGTTCGCACCTCTGGGACGGTTCCGCCCAATACTTGCTCGATGCCTTAGAGGGATTGCAGCGGCGGGCCATCCGCATTGTGGATGATGCAGACGTAACGAGCAACTTAGAGTCGCTACAATTGCGGAGGGATATCGCTTCTCTAAGCGTGTTCTACCGTCTGTATCATGGCGAATGCTCTGAAGAGTTGTTTAATCTGATCCCCTCCTCTCCTTTCCTCAGCAGAACCACGCGTGCCGGCATCCGAAGCCACAGCTTGATGGTTAAAACCATCTCGGCCCGAACCAATAGGTTCGCCAAATCCTTCATTTGCTGCAACATCAAGCTTTGGAATAGTTTACCGGCGCACGTGTTCCCTCCTTCCTATAATCCTGGGTCCTTCCGCCGTAGCGTGAAGAAGCAGCTCAGTAGCCCGGCATGATTGTGTCGAATGGCATGAGATAACCATCTGCTGCCATTCGATACTCTATCTGGACAGCATCGCGCTTACCATCAGGTGAGGTGAAGTCACTTTGCCGTGCACGAATAAAAAAAAAATGCAAATTAGTTTGGCGCTAATTTAATGAATACGTTCAAAGTTTGTTTCATCGAATGAACCGGGAATTATGATCTTCAAAACTAATTTTCTTGACAAAGCCAATGCTATTGATTACAGATTATAATAATTATAATACCAGCCCTGTATTATATACTGTCCCACGGGCCTCCTCTACTAGTGAGAGGGTTTAGGCGTTAGTCCACCACGCTAGCCAGTGCGGGTTGGTAGACTTCACATACCTTCGAAATTCTTATAAAGAACTTCTTAGGTATGCAGGTTTCTTCACGATGTTTTCCTTCACCATTAAAGCCAACGATAATTGATAAACAATACACACGTAACTTTGAAAAGTCAGAGGTGTGTGCCTAGGGTTTTGAACCTCCGGACATTGTCTCGGCAGACCGTTCCATTCCCAACTAGGCTATCGTCCACTTACAGATTATACTGATTACAGATCCTACTAATATTATAAAGGCAAAAGTTTGTAAGAATGTCGGGATGTATGGATGTTTGTTCCTCTTTCACGCAAAAACTACTGAACGGATTTCGATTAAATTTGGCACACGGGTAGATCGTGTCCTGGATTAACACATAGGCTACTTTTTATCCCGGGAAAACATAAAGCGGGACTTTTATTCCAGAAAAACTTTTTAAAGCGGGCGGAGCCGCGGGCAAAAGCTATAAGAATAATATTCTATAATGTATGAAAGGAAGTCGTTCTTTAAGCGACGCTATATGTGACGAATAGGGGTATGTAGGAAAAAGGAGACGTGGGAAAAATCAGAGGTAATATTATGCTGCATTGGTTAGAAGTAATAACAGATTATGAGTATCATAAATTGATGAAAAAGCAATAAGAATCGGCTACAACTGTTAAGACGAATCAAAGCTATCGAAATGTGGTAAACAAAATTGTTAATGAGTATTTAATGCAAAATAGATTTTCCATTTCTTATATACAAATAAATCTTGGTTTAAAGTGAAACTAAATGAACCTTGAAACCCACTTAGTTCACAATAATAAACTCATCTGTTTATATTCTTACATAAACAGTTACTTCTGAGCCGGAATCATTATTTTTTTAGGTCAAATTATCTAACATCGAATAGTACGATTTATACAAAAACTGCACTTCTTCACACAGATAGCAACAAAATTAAAAATAAATCGTGACGCCTAAACGAACCTAATCAATCTAATCCTTAATCCTAATAGAAAAAAAATAATGAATGCAAATCTCCGGAATTCCGTAATACCATATTAACACCGTAATTTCGTCACGCTTCGATCATAAGATATTCTAAATATTGGCAATAATTGTAATAAATTAATCTAACAATAAGTATTACCATAAACAATCATCATAAAGCTGGCATATTATTATTTTGATCCTTTCAACTATGCAAATGTACCGTAGCATTGCTTCTGACGTGATGTGATTTATTATCAAGAACATGATGTGATATTAATCGAGAAACTTAGTTTGCGTTATTGATCTGAACGACTAATAGACTTGTTAACAATTGAAATTAAGTTATTTTCATTGGGAATTCTCAGTTAGGGTTTACTTTTTTTGTGCGTTAAGTTTTAATGTACACATACATCATTCTACAAAGATTGTCACATTTTACAATAGCAAGCATGTAATACAAATCAAACTGATTAACTAACACGAAATAGCAAACCAAAGACTGATAGTTATAGGTTCCGCGCAATTTAATCAAACAAATCCTAATCATAAGTCATAAAGCTCGATACTACGTCAAAATAAATCTTACGATAAAGCAAACAATCAAACAAAGAGATATGGCGAAGGCAACAATATTAATCGAATTAAATTAATTGTTATGCCGTTAGAGGCAAGTTCAAACGTTGAAGGGCACATTTGAATTTTCCATTTGCATTCTCAGACTGGGTTGTCGGTTGAAATGCTTTGTCCGTGTCGTCATCAATGATGTAATCGCCATCCATCGCGTTTGACTGATTGTTCAAACGCTGCTTTTAATCTTAAGAAATTTGTACAGATTTTCATGTAAATAATACGCGTTAACTTATTTGATTGCTATCAATTTTTTCGTTTAATTTGAATAATATCAGCAATATACTACATCGCAGGTGGCCATTTACCTTACAATTTCCCTAGTAATATTTTTTATTTTATAACTTTTAGCCAATTACTGAAGTAAGCACGCATTAATTCAAGATGGGAGCAACAATCTTTTGTGTCAAACTCTTAAGGCAGGACGCCTACCATAATTTACAAAACCGGTAGATTTATAGTTATCCTGTCAAAGTTCAAATAAAATAAAATGCTTAATTCACTTTGATCACTTTGAGTATCAACTTTTCATATTGCACTTCAGGCCGGAACTTGTTATTGATCCTGTTAGGAAACAGTCAAATCTGAAGTTATGCTTTTTGACTTCCGAGTAACTATATCTACATAAAGACATTGGCAAAATCACCGCTGCAACGGTGGTGCCATAATCTAAAAGAAGAAGAAGAAGAAATGCTTAATTCACTATACCTACAGTCAGTACTTTAAAAATGAAGGCAGAGTATACTATCAATAGTCTAATACGAGACACGTAAATCTTGCCAATTTCTTGCTTATAGTATACTGTTATTAAATTTATGAAAATACAGTTAAGTAGACAGCATTTAATACAGACACAAAATACAACACTCATTTTGTTCCGTGAGTTATTGGTTATTAAAATATCTGGAAACTGATTATAATCGATCGGTGATTCTGAGCGATTGACTTCTAAAATATTAATAAAAGCTAGTGTTACAATTGTGTATCTTATTTTTCATCGGCCAAATGATTAAATTGGACCTTATAGTAAGTATAATACAGTTTAATCTATTATTTCTATGATAGTTGTTACGCTCTTTGATGGTAGCCAAATTATAGCACTAACTGCATCGGCAGCAACTAAATAACTATAATAGCAGAATCGTAAATAATGAAATCATTTCCACAAATCTTATTTTGCGTTTATTAACAACTAACAATATTCTGCTGACTGCACTCAACTTATATATTACATTATTTCGTCTCCCGATATTGAAGCAAAATATTACTTAATGTAAACGAAATTAGGCGTAAACTTGTATTGAGTTATATTGAGTGAAGAATAGAAAAACTCTATATCTATAAAAATATAAAATCACTCCACTCTATATCACTTTGTATTACTATAGTACAAAGTGATATTGAGTTTTTCTATTCAGTATCAGCTCGGAGTCTGGAATTTGTGCCCGATATGGCGATTGGCTCGCCCCCTATCACATCATGGGACGGAATAACGGCGAAAAGTGGGTGCACTAGTTGCGCCTCTGCCTACCCCTTCGGGGATAACAGGCGTGAGTGAATGTGTGTGTGTATTGAGTTGAGTTATATCAATGTCCACGACCGGGCCGCGACCGGTCGAGGTTAATGATACTGAACACTCACACAAAATGGCTAAATATTCTGACTCCATATTTCTGGAGTTTAAAGATGTAGGACACACGGAGTGCGAGTGTGCTGAATAATTTTATAATAATACATTATACCATACGCTACCAGTCCTGTATTATATACTGCCCAGTGCTGAGTACGGGCCTCCTGTACAACTGAAAGAGTTTAGGCCTTATTCCACCAGGCTGGCCTAGTGCGGGTTGGCAGAATTCACATACCTACCTTCGAAATTCAGAGAACTTCTCAGGTGTGTAGGTTTCCTTCACCGTTAAAGCGAGCGATAATTCACAGAGAATTAAAAAAAGTCAAATACTATAGTACATTTATAGTATTTAATAAAAATTTGAAAAAGAACAAGAAATATAATTGTTCACAATAATGGTTTGTATGGTTATTTCACCATCACCATCGGCCATACGAAATCCACTCTCGAACATGTGCCTCTCGTAAAGATTTCTGAAAATGGCCCCGTCAAAAGCCGCCTGCATCCGGTATGTTCCTGCGATCTTTTATGTTTATTTACTTCTTTACTTTTAATTTTTGTCTAATAGTATTTGGTATTCAATTATTGTTTTAATTTTTAATTTGTAATGCGATGGAATAACGAGCTCATAAATATTGTTTTCTTAAATTATAAATAATCAGCTTAATGAAACACACACACTCGCACCTTTTATCCCCGAAGGGGAAAGCAAAGGTGTAAGCAGAGTCGCAACGAGTGCACCCACGTTTTACCGTTCATACTCCGTCCCATAGGGGTGAGCCCATCGCCATATCGAACACACATTCCAGACTCCAGGTTGATACTGATTAGTAGAACCCAACATCACTTTGCCCGACCCGGGGATCATGCCCGAGACCTCAGCATTGCAGTCGTACTGTAATACAACTACGCCAAGAGGCAGTCAGTCACTTTAATGAGTATACATGTTACTGCAATCCACCATATTTTTAGTCATGAATGTTTTTAAAGTTAACGGGCTTTACTAATAATCGCTGTATAAATCTGTCATACTTATGGAATGTTTTGTCTCACTTCCTCTGACGGTGAATTTCACTAACTATAAAATAGTATAATAATAATACCAGTTCTGTAGGTATTATATATTGTCCAATTGCTGGACACGGGCCTCCTCTACAACTGAGAGGGTTTAGGCCTTAGTCCACCACGCTGGCCTAGTGCGGATTGGTATACTTCAAATATCTTCGAAATTCTTATAAAGAACTCGTAGTCCTTAGGTATGCAGGTTTCCTCACGATGTTTTCCTACACCATTAAAACAAACGATAATTAATTGATAAATAAAACACACGTAACTTTGAAATGCAGAGGTGTGTGCCTTGGGTTTTGAATCTCTGGACATTGTCTCGGCAGACCGTTCCATTCCTAACTAGGCTATTGTCCACGTCACTAAATATAGCAAGACAAAACACTCAAAAGCTGTCGTGTGCAACGTTTATTAGTAAGCGAATTACCTTTAATTTTAAAACTGAATGACATCGCAAGTCACTGATAAAATTTATATAGAAAAAAAACATATCGATGAACTCAACGCCCGTATGTCACGTGCATTGGGCAACTTTTACTCATGTCGTTCTGTCATTGTTTTCTATTCATTACGTGCCATGTATTATGCAAATCATGACGTCACTGTTCACTATAAGAAGTGTATGCTAAGTAATGCGATACAATCACAATACATCGCTAGAATTTGCCATCCATTGTTAATGCAGTCGTTTCATAGATATTGTGTCTCAGTCACGGCACTCAAGGGTTTAGTTGCGGATAATATAAGTAATTTATGTTTAAAATACAATATTTATGTATATTTACGTAAAGTCTGTGCCATTTCCGTGAATGGCACGTCTGGCGACAACGAGATAAGCCCAAACGGTGAGAAAATGTCGTTCTAAGGGTGTGGATACAAGGCAAGGTTGGTCGGTTTGGTTACATCGTTAAATATACAAATACTAGACTCTGCCTTCGTCGGCTTCGGTTTCGGCTTCGTGACTGCACAGAATGTTAGCACGTAGACAAATGCGTTGGGTGTTAATGAGATTCCGTTGGATATCAGCCATCAAACAATAGTAAATGCCACGCGTTTGACAAAATATTGACCTAATGGATTTAGTGACATGCCTCGGTAAATGGCAAAGGTTTATACAATACTAATAAATCTGATTAATGTGGAATACAAATGTATTGTTGATACATTATTAGGATTAAGCGCCATGATACCGAAGGAACGGTCTACAGGTATGTAAATAACATTGTAATATTTTGTATTATATAGGTGAAAAACTCGGCTTGACTCGTTTCGAAGAGTCGCATTTCGGTCTCATAGTATGTATCCAGTATAACAGTCTTACAAAATTTAAGCGATAACTGAGAGATGTTGGTCTTTAATCAATCGATATCATATTTGGACTACACTGTAGGTACTCATAATTAGGTATAATTTAGATTAGAAACCATGCCAGGGCAAAAATTCAATGCGTAAGTGGGACACTGATCGTGAGTGCCCATAAACGGACGCAATGCTAGAGGAATTATTTGATTGAGTGATCTAATTTGAGAAACTATTTATCTGAATACTAACCTTTAATCGCAGTTTGGGTTGCGACAAGTCCTATTCTGAGATAAATTAATGTCGCATTCAGGTATAATACGCCATCCTATCAGCGAATTTTTAACCGACCTCAAAAAGGAGGTTCTGTATTCGATCCGTATGTACGTATGTATGTTTTTTTGTATGGCCGCCAGTTTCTCAAAAATGACTGATCCGATTTGGATGTGGTTTTCGATGTTCAAGTGTATAGTTTTCAGGGAAGGTTTTAGTATATAATTTATGAAGATCTGGTGAAGATCTTCGGAGATACACAATGGAACTCTTGAATAACTAACAGGAGATGACTTGCGAATGCTGCAATCGTATATCTATGATGTATTATTTACACTATTCTATAATTAACTAAGAATAAAGCAATAAATAAAAACTTTTTAACAAAAATTAAACCGACTTCAAAACCACTACAAACCAAAAAATAATCCAACTTTATATTCGCTTAGTATATACGTATATTTGGAGTTGGTGCCTAATTCAAATTGAACAATGTTTTCGTATTTATGATCTTGTATTTCCTTGGCTTAGCTGGCAATTTAAATTGGCATCGACTCCAAATACGTACCTATATACTAAGCGAATATAAAGTTGAATTATTTTTTGGTTAGCAGTGGTTTTGAAGTCGGTTTATAAAAGATTAGTTCAAATAGGCTGGTAGGTTCGCTAGGCTAGGGCCTGTAGTGTCCTCACCGGTGAGGATCGCGATGCGTTCCTCCCATAATTTTTGTAATAATAATGATCTTTTATTTTTTATATCCCCTTTACTGCCAGCCCGAGCTGGCTTTTTAATTTTCATAATTATTTTTAATCTCAATAAAATTGTCGGTAGTTACATAAGTGACCTTTTGTATCAGTAATAATTATTACAATCAATTTAATGTATGACTTATCATAAGTGCAACCATGTTCGCCTACGTGATGAATAAAGTATTTTATTTTTATTTTAATAAAATCTACAGATTTATAATTTTGCTCGCGGCTCCGCCCTATAGAAAAAGTGTTTTCCGGAATAGGAGTCCCGATTTATATTTTCCCGGGATAAAAAGTAACCTATGTTATGATAATGTAGCTTTATGTTGATGGTAGAATTTTTAAAATCAGTGTAGTAGTGTTTGAGTTTATCCATGACAAACAAAAAAACAAATCTTTCCTTTTTATAATATTAGTAGAGAAGTACAAAAGTTTAAACTGTAGTCTATAATACAACTCATTTTTCTATTTCACAACCATCGTGATGCTTTTGATGTCTTTGTCTCATTCACTTCCTCAATTCCAGGACAGTATCGCCTATAAATTCCGTCTTCCATATTAAATACTTTAACTGATATAATTACCAGACATTATGTAGTATGTGTCTTCTGCATCGTCTAGCGGACTATGTGTCCCGAACGTAAAGTTCTTACTCATCGCGGTCGTAAATCTATATTCCATATCGACGTGAGTCGTCGTGTCGCGTTTTGTTTTAAAATCATGCGACAGACGCTTATAAACTTTAATGGACTGTGTCATGTGCGAATCGAGATTTTTTTGTTAAATATTGTCTTAGAATTTAGTGAAATCGAAATTAAGGAACACTTTGGTTTAATTTTTATTCTTATAACACAACTTTTTCTGTCGGGGCTTAGAATTAAGGTAACACACACACACACACACACACACACACACACACACACTCACGCCTTTTATCCCCGAAGGGGTAGGCAGAGGCGCAACTAGTGCACCCACTTTTCGCCGTTATTCCGTCCCATGACGTGATAGGGGGCGGCCTATCGCCATATCGGGTACAAATTCAAGTCTCCGAGCTGATACTGAATAGAAAAACTCAATTAAGGTATGTATTAAAAGAAACATATTAAAATATAATAATAATATGACGAGTCAAATTATATAACATGCATTTTGTATTGATTGCGTTTCTGCCTAAATAAAACTTTCACTCACATTTTTTTTATATGAAATTTATGCGATTCCAGCACTATGTATATTTTGATCGAAAATGATACAGAAATCTAGTTAAATAAATTGGTGCCGCAGTGTGTCGAATCCGCGGCTGTTTTATGATCATTGCATTAGACATCATTGCGTCTTTAGTGTCGTTTTATGATCTTAGTACAGTAAATTAAATCTTCGCCTCCGCCATTAAATCTATGTTTATTTATTTTAATATCAATAAGATTTATTCCGCTATTAAGTTAAAGTCATATCCTTTTTCTCTGATTTAACGTTTGAATGTTTCGTGACTTCCTTAGAATGATATGCAGTTACGTCCGATATAACCGTTGAATGAATAAATGAATGAAACACTTAATTGTACACCGCATACAGCTAAACGTATACAATTATTATTTAGAGAAAATAATTAATAATAACAATACGTGCAACAATAGACGGTCTTATCACTAAATAGCGATCCCTTTCTGACAACCCGTACTGTTGACAATATTAAACAGTTTTAATCAACAATAATAGATTGATAACAGTATAACGATACAAAACCTTAATTAAGGTTTTAGATAATCACTGTTTATACGTTGTTACGACAAATATCATGTAAAAAGAAATGCTTTCTAGATTAATCGCAAACCAAAAATATTTATTGCTACCCATAGTTCAAAATCCCGGATATGGCGCGAAGCAGGTTGAAATACCGAAACAAAGTTAATAATCACATTAACTATATATTTCAATTATAAAATACGTATGAACATAATGATATATCATTATTCTGACCATTATATTCGCATGATGTCCAGATACTAATTTAAGGATGATTGTATGCCACAAGTAAAAATAGTTTCACTTTTACAACTTTAAAGATAAATTGAATCGAAACAAAAACCAGCACAAAATGAGATATATTAACGTCGCCTCACAACCGGTACTCGTATGTTAATCATTATAATAAAAAATGAATACGAAACCGTATTGGTGTGTCGCAAAAACGGAATCCATTCGTTGGCCTAATGGGCACTTTACACCAGAATATCTAACTGATGCTAAATTTTCTAACAGTCTAGAAGTTTTAGTGCTAGTTTTGACTCTTGAGGCGGTTGTAGTAAAGAAAGATATCAATTCATTAAGAGTACAAATATTATAACCAACTGAGCGTTCTAAGAATTAATGTCTCCCATGCTGACGAGCGTTTTATATTTAAAAAATTTAAATTCCGTTAAAATTTTGCTATAAAATTGTCGTGACGTTTACAAATGGGCGACAACTTTTCAGAATTTCTTCGTGTAATTGTTTAGGAAAACATTGGAAGGGGTTGCGTTTTCTGCCATTAATTCAAATTCGGGGATAGCAAAAATGCTCGAAAGGAAGTGGCGCGGACTAGAACTTAGAAACTATATTTCATTGAACTATCTAAGCTCTAAATCTACGTGACACGTGCTTAATATAGAGTTCGCACGACTAATTTATTGTTAAACGAACTACGAATCTTACAACGCGATTAAATGATGCAATAATATTAAACATTACATCAATGAAGAATTTATACTTGAAATATATTATCACACCTTTCACAGGCATCTATTTAAATTTCATTAATAAAACATATAGCATTAATCAATTATTAATTTATACATAGTTGAAAATCCGCGTTGTTATTTATCTTACGTGATTATCCTAACTCAAACGCCTTTTTAATTATAAAGTCTTTAGATGTAATGAACTAAAAATTACTTTAGTACTACGGTGTCCAGAACTCTCCTTGAACTTATTCATAAAAAGCAAAATAAATTTTATGTTCTTAACAAAAATGTTTACAGCCACCGCAGTAACCCGATCTTGACAATTTCGAAGAACGAAAATGAAACCTACACATTTAATTTATGTTAAGGCAGTCTAACTTTGCCGTATAATGTCAAATCGCTCGTACTAAATTGTTGTGTTGTGACGTCACCGCCGCGCCAGACACGCAGGTGCCAATCCAATTCTCATTTACATTCTTGTAGCGTTTCTGTTCGATGTACTAAAAGTCACTCTAATTTCTAATCGATTAAGATCAGTTTTATTTGAAAATAAATTAACATTGGCCGTTTAAAAACAATAAATGGCATTTTTTTTTTCTTTGCACCACATCTTTATAGACAAAAAAAGTTTTCATATCCTGAACTTGGTCACCTAAGGCACGTTTCAACATATAAGTTCAATGAGCTTATACTTGTCTTACGCGGAACTTGCGACACCAACAGGATCTATCTTGTTATATAATAAATTTATTCTATACTTATAATATATAATTATTATACTGCCAAATGTAACTACTATAATACAGAAGAATCGTGCATAAGTGAGCCATGCACATTCACATAATTAATTTTAGTTTAATGACATATAATCTATGGTGAATTTATTACCACGGAAGACACATTGCCAATCTACATACATGCACTTTTTATCCCCGAAGGGCTAGGCAGAGGCGCAACTAACGCACCCACTTTTCACCGCGCGTATTCCATCCCATGATGTGATAGACCACACTATCGCCATATCGCCATATTCCAGACTTCGGGCTGATACTGAATAGAAAACTCCAATATCACTTTGCCCGACCCGGGGATTGAACCCATCGTTATCATTGCAGTCGTCAACTACGCCACCGAGGCCATCAATTACCAATTTATATTTTCAAGTTCATAAATACTATGATAGATTGACCACTTTGGGAATCTATTTAATTAAGAACAACAATATCATCTTCGATAGATAAGTGAAGTAAATTTTAGTAGACGTTGACGTAGTCGAAGCACTGACCTCAATTTCGTTAAGTAATTCAGTCAAAACAGTAATCCATAGACCGTTCATAGCACTGTTCATTCGGAATATTGATGGTCAGACCTCGACAAAGCAACATTGTTAGTACATGCGGGTAACAATAGCGATAGACAATGATTCATATCACGACATACCTATTAGCATGATAGTGGAATAACGCCCACGTATCATCAAAACTGTGTTGTTGAACGGTAAAAATGTGTACGAGAAATCAATTAGGGTATATAGAATAAACAACTGCAAACTTAAGGCATTGACAATTAGATAACACTAACAATGGTCTCAGTATATCTAATTTTGAAGAGGAAGTTTGTAACGGCTTTAAGTATTGAGTCAGTCATCATATTTGCTTGCTTGAAGAAGTTAGATACGACTCTACTTAAAAACCGGACAAGTGTGAGTTCACCTTGAATACCGAGGGTTCCGTACAAACTTTTAGATAAGGTATCTAAGTATATAAGTTCAATAGTTCACCAAAAACAATTAATAAATTAATCAAATTTAAATAGATTGTAAATACGCTTTTTTCTCGTATTAAAGTAGATATCTATGGTTTTCAGATTTTTTTTTAACATGAGCTGTAACCATGCTTCATGTAGAATTTCATGATTCTAAGTCAACGGCAAGTACGGCTTGATTCCCTTGCGAAATCGTAAAATATGCGATGCAAATATGGACAAAAATGCAATGCGAAATAAACGGTCATATCTTTTTAGCACATTGATATACAAGTTTGATTTTTTCACAGCTGATAGAGGCTATAGGCCCGAGTATTTGATATAAATTTTAACTTGATATCTTTACTTGTTCCTGAGAAAAATGGTCTTGACAGGCAGACAGACAGACAGACGGACAGCAAAGTGATCCTATAAGGACTTCTTTTTTTCCTTTTGAGGTACGGAGCCCTAAAATGATTAACTATTGCATAACTTCATATGTCCTATTAAATTATATACAATCCATCATAAAATAATTAATTATAATATAAACGTATAGTTTAAAAAATAGCGCAGGACATTTTCGGGAGAGTTTGCAAGAGATTGGGTCCCATCCGCGCCCTACTCTATTCCATTTTTATAATAAATTGCTTTTAAGTAAACTGTTAAAATACATCATATATTTATTTTTAACTACCTCTTAATAATAGCTACTCACATTAATTAGTACTATTTCTGGTCGTTTTATTATCCATGTTTAATTTATAAGCTATATTTCAAACGTTTGAAATTCTTCATAGAATAAGCAGATAACGTCTTAGTTGTTTTAATACATACATACATATATATACACTCACGCTTGTTATCCCCGAAGGGTTAGGCAGATGCGCAACTAGTGCACCCACTTTTCGCCGTTATTCCGTTCCATGGTGTGATAGGGGGCGAGCCTATCGCCATATCGGGCACAAATTTCAGACTCCGAGCTGATACTGAATAGAAAAACTCAATACCACTTTGCCCGACCCGGGGATCGAACCCGAGGCCTCAGCTTTGCAATCGTACTGTAATACTACCTACCTGACCTACTGCGAAGTGTGTGATGAATTATTCAATTAATGTTTGTAAAACGCTTTGCTAAATATCCTTAGGCTTGTCCAATTACGTTTAATACATTATAATAATTTATTGGCAATGTTGATTACAGCGAAAGGGCAAATGTCGGGTTGGCAGCAGCTAAATGGGTGTTAACCAATTCGATCCAAGGAGTCCACAATCGTCATAATTGCATGAAAGTACCAAGTGAATTATGGAATTGAAAATTCTCTATTAATGCCATATTTGTTATTGTCAGTACATAATGTGCAGGTTTCGACTTTACGATTTGTTAGTGCCTCCTTTCACTGCATGTTAATTGGATGTATTATTTATAATAATATTATTTTTAATATAATATAAATATTATTTTTCAGAAATTGGAAATGAATTTTGCATCTTAGAATATTCTAAATTTGAGGCAGCTTAGTTTTCTTTAGTTTAATTAAGACTATGCTTTCAAAACTTTCATCAAATATCAGATTGATATTGAACTTTCAGATAATATTGGGGGTATTTTCTCCCGTTAATTTTTATTTATTTTGATGAATACTGTGCACTAGAACTTTATCGCGATTACTAATTAGCTATTCTAATTAGGCGTCCGGGCCCATAACCTAAAATAAAAACACGTCTGGTTTGGTTGAAAGGAAATGATGAGAGAGAAAGTATTCAGTGTGGTCAGATTAAAAGTTAAATTTAGACATTATTAAGATGTCACATAATAGTTACCTAATTATTTTGATATTTGCAACAATTACTAAAAGGCATAATGCTCAGTAAAGGATACATTTGAAAATGATTATTGGACGTAATATAATTACATCTTAAAATGGTAAAACACAGTAAGTTGTAAAATACAAAGAAGTGAAATGGTTACAAAAGATTACGAGAAGCGTATAATATACGCTTAATATATGTTTATATATTATGTAATGAATAATATTATTAGAATGCAGCACAATAATTAAAATAATATTTATTACGATCCATCGTCATCAGCCATATGATGTTCACTGCTAAACATAGGCCTCTCATAAAAATTTCAAGACTGACCTGTCAAAAGCGGCCTGTATCCAGCGTTCCTGCGACCTTTATCAAGGCACACATCTATTAATCAACTCAGTATCAACTTTATGTTTATACTAGCTTTTGCCCGCGGCTCCGCCCGCATTAAAAAGTTTTTCCGGGATAAAAGTCCCGGTTTATATTTTCCCGGGATAAAAAGTAGCCTATGTGTTAATCCAGGACATGATCTACCCGTGTGCCAAATTTCATCGAAATCTGTTCAGTAGTTTTTGCGTGAAAGAGGAACAAACATCCTTACATCCTTACATCCTTACATCCTTACATCCTTACATCCTTACATCCTTACATCCATACATCCAAACATCCAAACATCCAAACATCCATACATTCTTACAAACTTTCGCCTTTATAATATTAGTAGGATTATAAATTAAACTCCCTATTTCGACTGCCTCGGTGGCGTAGTTGTATTACAGTACGACTGCAAAGCTGAGGGCTCGGGTTCGATCCCCAGGTCGGGCAAAGTGATATTGAGTTTTTCTATTCAGTATCAGTCCGGAGTCTGGAATTTATGCCCGATATGGCGATATGCTCGCCCCCTATCACATCATGGGACGGAATGTCGGCGAAAAGTGGGTGCACTAGTTGCGCCTCTGCCTACCCCTTCGGGATAACAGGCGTGAGTGTATATGTATGTATGTAAACTCCCTATTAATGCCAGTTTGCGTAACATTGCTCATGCGTATCGAAATACATCTCTAAGCTCATTAAATATCTATTCTTTAATTAGGAATCAATAAGGAAGCTTTGGGACGACCCACCTAAGGTGTCAAATTGTATAATGAGAAGTCGAATACGCACGTATGACTATATGTACCCAGTCTCGTAATTTTACCCGTCGACCACATTTTCCCTTAGTACCCACTACTAATTGGCGACTCGTGTCTGAAAGGTAAGGAGTTAATGGTAGAATTATGCAGAGATGATACACAACACTCTTATAGCCTAATAATATCCTAATTACAATTACCAAATTGTAAAGCTTTCGTCTTCAAACCACATCAAATAATAGTATTTATTATGATTCCAAACTGAGTAACACAACGTAAATAAACTTCTAACACGCAGTATAGAAATAGTTTAACCTTGGATTCATTACTATATTTACATTAGAAAGTTGTAACAAATATTACCTTTATCAATAAGAAACGATTTAAATAAATAACGGTAACCCCGCGTAAAGTATACAACGTTATAAATTCACACGTAATGAGCGTCTGTACGTATTCACTCTGTATAAATATTAGCAACATCTTGAGCTCGCAAGAAATTCAAGTCGAGACGTACCCGACAACTGAGCGGGTACAACTGCGTACCGACATGTAATTTGTCAAGCAATTTAAATAATATGCATGATTATATATCTATTAAAGGCACAAGACATGTTGATATTGAGCTAATGAGGTGAAGTCGGTAAATGGCTACTTGGCTCAGATTTTTTGCCTTCAAAGAAAGTTGTGAGAAAGGTCAATGCTTTACGTAATTTATGTTTTATTATAAATGCTAGTCAATTGCAGAATGTCCTGTCAGTTATTGATGACTTTTCGTGTAATTGTCAGCGTATGGGCTGTTATGGAAAACAATTGTTGGTGATGAAAGATATTATGCGACACCAATTTGTTACTTAAACAATAACGCAAACTAAATTTTTGGCGTCGCGTATTTATTTAACACTTGGAAAGTTAATTAGGCCATTGCAATTGTTAATGTTTTTGGCCATTTTGGCTATAAAAAATGCGAATGCATAAAATGTTTCCCACGTCTGACATTACAGGCAAAATTCCGCCGAAGCCGATACGTGTTTATGTCGGTTCATAATTGACTTGTCGTGTCAAATTACCATTTATTAGTTGTTACGATATCGACACGGTGTCCTATTATTTTGTCCGGCACTGTATTTATTTGCGGCTTGTTACTGCAATGTTACGAAGTGGGGCGATCTTTGCTGATGATTGAGACGCAATTTGCGGCTTATATGATCCTCGCAAACATCTATCGTTGATGATCTTGAAAATATTATACAATCAGCGAATAAGGCTATATGGTCGCTGTATATAACAATGTCATTAAATTACCATTAAAATTCCAATGCTCAAAGAACGAGTTTGAATCTAAGTATAGAATAGCAAATTCTCGCAGCAATATATTGCGCAGAACTTCCACATGCGTTTACACTAGCGGCAATATTCCATACAATTCTATACATTAGACATGGGCGCCGCGCCGGCGTTACGCCGCCGGGCAGGAACCGCGCGCCGCCGCCGCCGCCGCCTAACTTGGACGGCGTGGATTTTGTGAATACTTTTACTTTTGTATTGTCAAATTTTATGAATTATTGGGTCTCAAATGTCATATTTAGTTCGATGTAGACATAGGCGCCGCGCCGGCGTGGATTTGGAATAATAAAAAAATTTCTTCAAAATTTTTATTCATAGTTATTGGATGACTTGGGTTTTTTAAAGTTAATAACAGAAAAACGACTATTAGCGTTAAAAGGTCCTGGCATCGCTAACTAAACTTTATGCCACGGAGTTATGTGGTCCATGATCTTTTACAGCAGTACCTTTTCGGCCGAAACCTTGGACCTGCGAATCTCTCTGCAATGCTCTCCAGTGGAATCCGCAGCAGATAATAAGGGCGTACCACACGATCTTGTACGTGACTTACTTGTTGGTTAGATACCGGCCTAGGATCTGGACCCCAAAGCCCTACGGCCACCTTCCACTGGCTCGAGGGAGCTTCCATACATGAGCAGCGTCCGGCTCCTAAATAGAGGCCAAGCGGGCACCTTTCGGCGGAGTTGCCATGGAGGATGTGGTCTCAGGCTGGAGACCCCGTCCTCGGTGCCCAAATGTTTTAGTAGTCCACCCTGATTTCACTAAGGCGTGAAGCAACTATGGTCCAACTATCAACTGATAAATGTACTCATCGGAGAACATTATTTCGGAGTTTCTGTGGCAGATCGTAGGTCATGTCTTTTCCTTGTGATAACTGCCCAACGACGGTGTCTTACGGTCGTGCATGTGATCGTTTTAACTAGTCCATGGTCAACAGGCGGAGGTTTCAGATTGCAGTGGCTAACTTTTTCAGAGTAGTCCTCCATCAGAAAGAGAGTGCTACGAGAGATAGAGACTCCTGGTCCTCACCTGTGAATTGGGGGCGTTTAGGGAAGTCCACTACAGCATCCCCAGTCTGTTATAAAAGCCGACTAACAGGGGCTATCGGGCGATCGTGGGGTCTCTCGAATAACCGTCCACTCGGCCTTTGAGGTTGCAATATACGGTCCAATATATAACCTAAGATTTATCGGAGTTTTAGCTAACCTTAATTGAGAGCATAGCGATTTCGTGTCATTTTAAGGAGGAGGCCTCTCGCTGTCGCTGTGTTACTAACCAAGACTACAGCAAGAGATCTTAATTTTTGATGGCCTACGAGTACGAAGGTAGACCTCTTATGAAAAGAGATGGTGCGGGAACACGAAAGGTCGGATTCCTCCCGCCAGAAGTAGAGAAATTTGAGGCATGAGGTGGAGAACCTAATATAACCCGTCCTTTCGATGGAGATTTGCGGATAAAATGATTAGGCGCACAGGACCATGAGATCATGAAGCCGTCCCTGACGCAACAAAATGCTTTGGTATACATTTAGTATGCCGTGGTAGTTTACGATGGCGGCGCTAGACCAAACGTGGACGTCGGCAACATCAGCTTTGTGAGACCCCTTTTATTTTCCACTTTTCTCTCGCCCGGGCCTAGCTGCGGCTGAACCCTCGGTTGACAAAGGGCACAAAGAAAAAGGCCACGTGCAAACATCTGCCCCCGGAGCCCTGCGTTGGCTAAGGCCACCACTATCAAAAAGTAATATTAAATATTTTTTTTGTAAGGCCCCTTAAGCGCGAGGCCGTCGGCGGTCGCCGACGCCTAACGTCGTCACTACTAGTTTTCATAGACTAAAAGACTTGGTCCAGCTTGGTGTGTCGCCCGATGCTTCCATCTCTATAAGTGGCGTAACGCTATGTCGTAAAAGCGGTGATAATGATATAACCGCGCAGTAATATTTGATAACGGGATGGTGGTCCCAAAGGACATTAATGGTCATTTCACCTTCTCCGCGAAACAAGATAAAGACTCGCGAGTGCCATGGAGCATTTGTCTTTTTTTGTTATTATTTTTCGCGGAGAAAGTGACTTCTTACTACCGCCCATCGTTCAAGGGGGGCGACTGAGCAGTTATGCTGGGTTCACCGTGCCTTACGACCCGACGTTGAGCCGCCCGGAGAGATGAAACCATTAGGTGACCGCCCAACGTATGTACAACGCACGGCATACAAACCAAAACTCCGCGATGGCCATCTTCGGTGTATTAGGGACGGCCGCGGGCTTCCTCTGACGGAAGTGTCTAAGTATCGTCCGCAACCGCCCCTCCGCAGTGCCGCCTAATGCGGCCCGTCTGCTGTTGTGTTGGGCTCAGACGCTCCGGCGCACCGAAGGACGCCCTCTGCGTCAACGGCAACGTGAGGCCTACCTGCCACACTGCCGTCCATCACAGGGATTGCAACAAAGTGCTAAAAAAACACAAAACTAAAGACGGACAGCCCCCTGCCATCCGCCTAGGACCCCCGGTGGCTTCTATTGTCTAATAGTCTTTTACGACAGGTAGGGGATACCGTGGTGGAATTCTCCAAATGCCCCCAATCCACAGGGTGGATGGAGCATGGGTCCTGAAGGGATTTTTATACCGATAAGTTAATTGGCTAGTGCTTCCAACTACCTACGAACATGTAACTCAGGAATTTATATGTGGCCTGTACATATATTCAATATTCATTAAAAAATCCACGCCGCCGGCGTTACGCCGCCGCCGACCAAAAATTACCAGCACGCCGCCGCCGGCTTTTTCCTAGGCGGCGCCCATGTCTACTATACATACGACTGTCCTCAAATCTTGCAAGCTACAAAATTAGCAGAAGGTTGCCTGTCGTGATTATTTACAACTTCTGCAAAATTTCTTGTAAATCTGAGCTTTGCTTAGCAGTAAATAAATAAAATATAATTTTTTAAGGTTATACAACGGCTCAAAAGTGTTCTTTCATAATTCATTAACTCGTTTTTACTAATTACCATTTCGATTCGATTTTGGTACTTTTCGCTTTCTTCCTGTACGAATATAAAAAAAAACTTTGTTTACATTGTAACCAGTGTAATTGGTTTATAATCTTCTTTACTGCCTACGTTTATTCCACTCCAGTGTTGGCTCGGCGCAACACACTTTTCTAACTAAAATTGCTGATAGGATTTAGCTCGTTTTTTACTATATCGTCGTTGTCAAATCAATATCTGCTATGTGCAAAAGGTACATTTTGAGATATGGAGTAAAACACTCTCATGTAAACTAACATTTATAAACTACTATAGGCGGACTTAATGCCTTAGTCATTATCTCCCAATCTACCTTTGGGTGATTTGGAGATGAAATGAAGCAGGTGTACATAAAAAAAAGAAAAATGAATATTGTATGGTAATATGTATGACTATTGCGCCAATTTTATATTTTACTACATTGTAAATTCCTCTATAAATAGACGTATAGTTCTACAACATAAAAAGGCTGTAATTTATACTATTTTTATTATTCTTTGTAACAATTTACAGTGCGTTAAAGTTTCGGATTTTCCAGATTCGATCTATATCATTGACGTAATATTTTAGTTATTTATCTTAGGCAAATGATACTAACTTTTATTACGTAAATAGCCTCCCAAAAATACTTAAGTATTCAGACTTTTTTTAATAGTAACTAGTTCGTGGAGGAAGATCTACATACCTTTCTCAAACCTTCTCCATAACAAATTTCATCGAAGTACGTTAGGTTGTTTTTAATTTTATCGCGTTCAGGCAGACAGACGCGGCGAGGGACTTAGTTTTATAATACGTATACAGGATAAAAGGGTGATACGGAGATAGAAAGAAAACATGATCTTCTTCATGCAAAAGTCAAGTTATGCAAAAATGTTCTCCTTGTATGCTTTCGTCGGGCAATATCCCGCAGCTTCTTTCTACTTTTCTTCTTCGGGTTGTCATCGCTTAGGTAGCTAGTGAAAGGCTGGTAGGTTAGCAAGGCTAGGGCCTGTAGTTTCCTCACTGGTGAGGATCGCGACGCGTTCCTTCCATTACTTTTTAATAAAAATTACCTCTTTTTTATATCTCCCTTCCTGACAGCCCGAGCTGGCTTTGTTGTTTATTTTTCAACATAGATTTTACTCCCAATAAAAATGTCTGTTGTTATACATACAAGTGACCTGTTGATTAATTTAATGTATCTTGACTTATCATAAGTGAAACTATGTGCGTCTACGTGATGAATAAAGTATTTGTTTAAGTTATTTTATTTTTTTATTAAATACAGCTTTGTGCTATTGTTCCCTGCAGGATATTTCATCCTTATGCATGAATTGCAGTCGCGGAACCCTTGGGCTGATGAATAGGTATTTTAAAGTAGACTTGCTTACTTAAATAATAGTCAATAAAACGATATAATATGCTTTTATCAAAATGATGTAATCAAAACTCAGTCAATTATCACCGAATAATCAGTTTTATAATTAAAAGCAAAGCAAATAATCTAATAAAAAGACAAAAGTCGTTGGTAGAAGTGGTTTAAGATTTGCTCACGAAGCATACAAAAACGATCCTTTGAACTGCACAAGGTACTAAAATTACGAGTGTGAAGGAAAAAAAACAGTAGCATGACTGATCCAGCCATGTCCGTAGCCCGTACCCAGTTCCGTTCAGTACAATAAGTGCCGTGACAAATCTTCAATTGGATTGATAAAGATGCCAACATTCCGTGCATTACCGTTACTAATTTATCATTTTTGGTTTAGGCTAAGTCCGGGAGTAACAATCTGATGAAATTGACCGGATACACGTAACGACGTAATAATTTTGTGTACGCCGCGCTTTTTATATTACCAATCATTTAATGCGTTTTCAAGCCTTAAGTACCACTTAATTGCGTGGTTTAATTATCGTATGCTTATATAGTTGAAGTATGCGGTTTATTTCCTCTTACATTTGTCGCGTATCAAATTCGTAGACATTTTATGATATACATAATTTTCATGCTCACGTTATACTTTCTTGTATTACTTATGTCTATTTAGGAAAATATAGTAAAAAAAGTTTGAGCTTCTGAGGATTATGAGATCCAACATTTTTCTAAACAACGCAGTATGTTATCACTCAATTTAGAATTTCAAAGTACTAAAATATAGTATTGTTTTTTTTTTATGGATGAACGTGGCGCGTACCATCAGGAGAACAACATACATCTCTCGTCATACAGTTAAACAAAAAAAAAACAAGTCAACAAATTGGAAATGTTTAAAAGATACCATAAACATTACTTCTATGCCCCTTTTACACGAAGACGGTATTTAAAACTAAAAGAAACCTCGTAGTTATTGATATTAAAAAAAATATAAACTAATATTTTATAAAGGTATACAAATAACCCATTCCAAGTACAAAAAATATGTGGCATCTCGAAAGCAATAAACTCAAGTCATCGGATCGCGGGTTTCCCTCCAATTTGTATCATTTGCTATGGATAAATTTAATTCACTCATAATTGTTTTGATTTATTCTGCTTTTTGTCGATGCCTTAAGGATGTCCGCTCTGTTAAGGTCAAGTTAAATTTAACTATTGGTTTAACACTATAAATACAACTAAATTGGATCACTCTTAAAAATAATTATCCCAAAAGCGTCATAGCCTTGAATAAAATCGATGGTGTAGACCCTCTCCCGAGTATACGCCTTGTGCATTCGTTCCATACATTTCTACGCATGATTTATGGGCGGGAATATGCAAAGATATACGAATAATTTACTTATCAAATCAATTACAGATCTTTGCGAAAATTTTAACCTACCAATATGTTTCTTATTAAATTGTCTATCCTAGGGTTGGTTGAAAGTTAAAATGATGTGTACCTACGTTAGAAAGAGATGCACGTAAAACATAATTTTAGTGGCATTTTCGTCATGAAATAAACGAAAACAAAGTGTATGTGGTGTATTAGTACAGTCACCAGCATAAGTAACTGAACAAATTCAATATTTCAAATTGCCTACATACTTTTGTGTTCTTACTAACCTTATTTTTCTCTTCACAAATATAAAATAAAAGCGATTTGCTTTACTTTAACGAAGAATTATTTTTTTCAGTTACACTGTATAGGCGATATGAAATTTTGGTTTTGTACAGATATTTACGCTGCTGACTGTAAACACGTATGAAGGAAACTTTCTCAATCAATTCATTTTTATTTCAATGTCATAATAATTGTCGTATTACATTAATACAGCCAAATTATTATTATTATTTATTTAAATATATTTACATATTATTGTCTGCTAAACTGACAGTCATATTTTAAATTATGGTTAGTTTCCATAAATTACTAATACTTACAATCAAAAGTGAACTTAACTAAAAATAAAAACTTTTTTAAATACAAGCCGAATAAGCCGTTACACCAATTTAAATTATAAATGAAATAAGCCGTTACACATATTTAAATTATAAATAACTGAAACAATGACAATGCACACATTGTAATCAGCATTCGTATTACAGTAGCGTAAACACTACTCTCATAATTTTGCATACAATACTAATTATCAACAAATTGGCCTGAATCTAATGACTGTAGCTTCGGAACCTATCACATGGCAATAATTATTTTCTATATTTAAGTTTTATATAATTGCGAAAAACAAATGTAGATGTATATGATATGTAAATAATGACCCTAGAAGACGACATCGCGACGGTCCAAAGTGACAGAAAATGTGACGATTTTCGTGTGACGATTTTTTTTACATAGATTTCTACCGTACTTCGATAAAAAGGTTTTACTTTAACAATATCCACATTATAAAAAATACTAGCAAAGTAAAGATAACATGTTGCAGAAATACGATGTAAATTTTTCTATGTTATAAATTTCGAATACATAGCTTCTAAAAACCAATAAAATACAGGTTTACTGTTAAAATCCTATATAAGTCAAGAATCTTAAGACGACATAATGTTAAGTTTTTCAACTTTCAGTAGGAAGAGATCGCTATTCGTCGCAATATGTTGTCATATTCCCTCTTTAGTATCTTTATTTATTTATTTATTTATTCTCATAGGAAAACATACAGCATACATGACAATATTGTGTCCAATTAAAATAAAGTAATACATAAAGCCAATAATATATATATACACTCACGCCTTTTATCCCCGAAGGGATAGGCAGAGGCGCAACTAGTGCACTCACGTTTCGCCATTATTCCGTCCCATTATGTGATAGGGGGCGAGCCTATCGCCATATCGAGCACAAATTCCAGACTCTGAGCTGATACTGAATAGAAAAACTCAATATCACTTTGCACGACCGGGAGTCGAACCCGAGACCTCAGCATTGCAGTCGTACCATAATACAACTACGCCACCGAGGCAATCAAGTAAAGCAAGTAATGTTTTCACTATTAAATAATACAGGTTTGTGGAGTGAACCTTATTACAAGTAGCATAAAAATAACTGTTACCAGAAAATAAATGAATAAAAATCTATGGAGATGAATACTTAATTGCCTTTAAGGACCTTTTATTGACTACAAACTGGTGGCAGATCATAAACCCTTTTGCTACTTGCGTGAAAGTGTGTAGCGTCGACCCCCCATACGTAAGAGATAAGGATAGAAAAAAAGCCCAACAGAAATTAGGCACAAATAGCCTTTCCAATACAAGAATAAATCTGATAAACAACGGTAAATTTCTTTCAATTAGCAAATCGTTTGCCAAATGCCAGTCCAACTGGTCGTATAATGTATTCACGTTTAATGCATTGCTGTCACCATAATCTTGTTAATTTTCAATCAACTCGACTCGTGTAAGCAGGTGGCTAAAATCTAGTATTAAGTTAATTTATTACAACATTTGTTTGTAAATTAATTTATTCAGAACATTATTTTAAATTTTATTACTGAGAAAATGATAACAAATATAAGGAAAATAGTATGGTACATGTCGGTACAGTGATGTTTATTATTATCAATTGATATTATCATTCTGTTTGATTAAGACTTTCATGGTGTATACAAAGTTGTCTTCACGCTAACTCTACCATTTTACGCCAGCCAACTGGTCTATAGAACTTAATCGCCTTAGGGGATGAATTTAAAAAATCTGATATTATTAAGATTTTATTAAGTGCTTTGCTTTTGTTGTGCATATCCTACTTATAATAATGATAGCAAAATTTCTAAAACTGTCGTGTCATTGTTTTGCGTTACCGTTTCAATTTTCTGAGTAACATACGTAAAACAATTAATAACACAATACATACTGATTCACAATGTTTACGTTAAGAAAATCTACGTGTTTTTCTCAAAACTATCCGTCATTTCCGCGCCATTCATGGAATAGTTTCTATTTTAAGTTCAAACAGTATGAAGGCGTAACAAAAATAAACAATTACTTGGCACGGTTAATAATATCTCAAACGTTATTTTGCTAGAAAAACACAATAAATGTTCTAATTAAAGCTCTAGTTATGCGTAATAGACAATTTAATTTATCAAAACCGCAAACTGTGTATGAATGAAATTTATAAATAAACTAGCGGCCCCGACAGACGTTGTCCTGCCCTAAAAAGGTAACTAAAATGGCTATTAAAAAATAAGGGTTGATCGTAGAGGGGTGAAAATTTAGGGTTGTAGGTATTTTTGTATGCTGTATCATAAAAAAATTAAAACAAAAAATTTTGTCTGAAAAATAAAAATAAAAATTTAGGGGTGGTCCACCCTTAACATTTGGGGGGATGAAAAATAGATGTTGGCCGATTCTCATAGATACCGGATAAGCACAAAAAAATTCATCAAAATCGGTCAAGCCGTTTCGGAGGAGTATGGCAACGAAAACTGTGACACGAGAATTTTATATATATAGAGATTTAATCTTCAGTTAGCGGCTGACTCATTTTGGACTATATTGCCATACAAGAACATTAACAACTGTAACGATGGGATGAGACACTCGCCAAGAATCGTGCAAAGGAAATGAGAATTAAATTTTACTCGCATATTTTAAGTATTACGGCGCAAAGTATCGACGATCATTAGCGGTTTTTGTGTAAAATTTTGATGTTTTAAAATTAATATTGGCAACATCGTAACCGTTAATGGTAAAGTGATCCCGCTAACATCGATTTCTCGATCGGCAACTTTTTGTTTGCAAATTGTTGTCAATTAAATTTATTAATGAAATTTTGAGATCATAACATATAAACTTCTTGTGATAATCCAAATTGGAAAATGTATAAAATTTTAAAGTTTAGAACCCATTCACACGACGCTTTTTAAACAACCTGACTGGTCCTCAAACTAAAATGCAAGCGTCATGATTGCGTAAAACATATGCCTCAAGCGAAGACCCTTAAACCACCAAGGACCTTGTTCAGTTTTCACTCTATTAGTCACTATAACTAATCTAAATTCTTGATTAATCATAAAAAAATGAGAAGTGAAAATCCTACCAATTTTATAAACGCGAAAGTTTGTAAGAATGTATGGATGTATGTTTGTTACTCTTCACGCAAAAACTACTGAACGGATTTCGATAAAATTTGGCACTCGGATAGATGTCCTGGATTAACACATAGGCTAATTTTACTCGGGAAAATATAAAGCGGGACTTTATCCCGCAAAACTTTTTAACGCGGGTGGAGCCGTGGCCAAAAGCCAGTATGCTATAATTGTAGTATTTTCATTACATGTAAGTCCTGTAGAAAATAATATTTATCCTTTAAGAACTGTTTTAGCTTCATCTATCAAAAATACCTGATACAAAATCATCGGCATTACATTCTATGATCATCGTATGATTTTATTACACCATAACAAATTACATTAATATGTAAATCAACGTTTAAAATATAATGTTTGAGATTTGATAGACGAAATGTAAAACGCCGAAATGCGGTCGTAAAAAGTCTACTCAGGTGTGACGAAAAGTTGTTAATATGTGCAAAACACGTTCATCCACCGACGATATCTATGCTATAATAAACGAGTAGATCCCGGGATGTCTGTACGTTGAAAGAAATGTGATAAAAAAGAAAGCGGGTGATCAAAGAGGAATAATAGAAAATATCAGCGATTTTCTGTCTGTCTGTCGGTTGTTCTTTTTATTCGTTACTGCACATCTCTGAAACTACTGAACGGATTTCGATGAAATTTTGTATGGGGATAGTTTGAGATATAGGCTACTTTATAATCGGGGAGAATATAAAGTGTGACTTTTAGCCCAGTAAAACTATTTCACGTAAGCGGTGCCGAGAGCAAAAGCTAGTATATTAATAAGGTAATATGAGCCGGCTTTTAATTTGTCATTAAGGTGTGGACCCATTCTCCTTTAAAGCTCATTTCGTATCATAAAAATCGTTTGCGACGCTCTTTCCGTTTTCACCCATTCCGCTCTGAGCAGCCGTCTCGGACGGACCTATTGTTTGTTGTAGCGCTCGCTACAACTTTCATTGTTCCGCCCGAGTACCTGCTCGGTGCGTTCGGCAGCGACCTCGCTGCAGCCAAGGCCAAACAGGTAGCAAAGGGGCAACCTTTTGCTATTTTGTTAGCCTATTTCGGGCCAAGCCGCGTCCTTTTCAGGACAGGGTTTCGCCCAATTTGTTTCTTATCGACGTTTGGCCCCTTCAGGGCGTTGGCTCGGCGGAAACCTAACGGTGCTAACAAGCCGAGTCGCGTCACCGGCAACGCGCTGCGCCCCTTCAGGGCAAGGCAAAGCCGACGGGTACGGATCCGGAGGCTGCGGAGGCACACCGCAGTCTCTCCCGTACATCACCTTCCCAACCCTACCCTTTCCTTAAAATCCATCCCGTGTATCGGTTGAGCGTGCGGCCTCCGGCCAATACCGTTTACGGTACACGGACTGTTAGGAACCCTTTTTGCACAATAAGACTGGCAAAAGGGATACAAGCTTAGGGCACACCTAATTTTAAGTACACCCCCCCTCGCCTATACCTGGCGGGGAGGGACACGCACTCACTCACCCCCGGGCGTTCCTACCCGGGGACTTAGTTCATCGCGTCCCATACCGCGTCGCGATCCGCGCTCGTTCGTTTTGTGTGAACCCGCCTGGTTTCTTGGTGTGTTCTTTACAGGCGGTGCACACCCGGGGTTAGTGAACACACACGCGGCCCCTAAATAATTATTTTCATAGGCTCGGACTCAGCCGCCAATATGGCTGACTCTGGGCCTATGGATTTGGCTCCCGAGCGGCCTGTCGTCGCCGCTCAACCAAACTTAGGTAGCACCCCCTTCGCCGCTCCCATTATTTCCAAGGAGGAAATAATGAGAGTAGTGAGGGAGATGTTCCGGTCGGACAACGCGGTCCGACAAGAAATTATTTCGATGGCCAGGGAAGCCAGGGAACCGTCTGCGTCCTCAGACACCTCGGAGTCGTCCGAGGCTACGACCTCAACGGAGACCACCGAAACCTCGGGCGGCTCCGCGGAGTCTGAAGAGGAAATGGACACGTCCCCCAGCCAACCCGAAGCCTCCAACAACCCTAAGAAACGGCCAATATCTGCTTCTTCCTCCGCCTGCGAATCCGGGGAGGAGTCGTCCTCGTCGGAACGCGACGAGGACGGCTTCACTACGGTGAAGAACAGCCGTAGGAAGAAGCAGAGAAGTGTCGCTGCTCCCGCACCAACCTCCCCATCCGCGCCTTCTGCGCCTACCGCGCCTTCAGCGCCAACCGCGTCCGCGTCTGCGTCGACGCCGCCACCGCCGCCGACTCAACCAAAGGGGCCTAAAAAACCCCCGAGGTTGAATTTACAACTCCCCTCAAATATGTCCATTCGGGACATATTTGAAGAACTGCGCAAACAGCGCATTAGCATCGCGTCTAACTCGTGGAATAAGATCCACAAACTTCTGGCATTACAGCCCTCTTCAATCGCGGACCACAGAGCCCTCACCAAATTTTTAGATGCCAAGAAATGGCACTATTTCACTTACTCTTTGCCTGACGAGCGGCGCTTCCGCTACGTCATTCGCGGTATCCCAGTCCAAATGTCGACTCTCGAGGTCAAAGAAGGCCTCGAAGAGAAAGGCATAGTCGCCCTAGAAGTGCACAGGATGCACAGACAGTCCCGCGCCTCCCGGCCGGGAATTCAATATGAAATAATCCTTGCCATTCTTCAGTCCCCTTCCGACGTCAAACGTCTGTTTGAGATTAAGGATATCTCGGGGCTAGGCGGCTTCACCGTCGAAGCCCCACACAAATCGACCCAGATAGGGCAGTGTCACAACTGCCAGAAATACGGCCACAATTCTCGTGGCTGTCGCCTCCCCGCCAGGTGCGTCAAGTGCCTCGGCGAACACGGCACATCCGAGTGCCCCCGTCCCAAGGACCGCTCTCAGTGCACGGAGCCGCCTTCGTGCACCAACTGCCGGCAAACCGGCCATCCAGCGAATTATCGCGGATGCCCTCGCGCCCCCAAAAGAGTTGCCAAAGCTCCTAAAGCTGCGGCTCCCTCGGCCCCTCAGGCCACCACATTCAAACTGGCACCTGCGCCAGTGCGCAACCCGTGGTTTCCTCCCACGGCGCGCGCTGAACCCATTTCACAGGCCCCCAGCGGAGTCACTCCCGCTGCCCCGGCCTCTACTCGACCCTCTCCTCCCCCAGCTGTGGCTCCTTCTTCAAAGGCAGCCCAGCCCAAACCCAAACCCAAACCCACCACCCCTCCCACCCCTTCTCAGTCGGCGACGGTGGCGGCGAAGGCAAGCGACGCCTCTTCCTCAGTCGCCTCACTATTAGGCTCCCCGGAGATAATGATTCTCCACGGGAAACTTTTCGAGCGTTCCCGTCTACTCACACGTACGGGAGTAGAAGACCCCCTCCTAATAGCTGAGATCGCTCTGATCCAGCAACAAATCTTCGAGGCTACAGTTAACGCTGTGCGTCTCCCCTCTTTAAATTCATAAATGGCTACCAACGCCAGACAACTCCCCCAGCGGACAAAACCTCGCTCCCTCAGAGTGGGGTTTTTCAATTGTAACGGCATTCGGGACCAAAAAGCCGAAATTTCTTCTTTTGTCCGCGACAACCAAATTGACGTTTTCCTCATCCAGGAAACGTTCCTTAAGCCCTCTCACCGCGATCCCAACATCCCAAACTTCAAACTGGTGCGAAATGATCGTACCAGTGGCCGTTTAGGAGGCACTCTCATTTATTACAAAAGGTCCCTTCATTGTATTCCTTTAGAATCACCGATAAGCTTGAGCAACATTGAGGCTTCGGTCTGCAGGCTAGCCATGACCGGACACCCGCCGATCACCATCATATCGGCCTATCTCTCGCCCACTAAGGAGCTTCACTCCAACGAACTCGAAACCCTATTTGATCTGGGGGATTCCGTCATTTTGGCGGGAGACCTCAATGCCAAGAACACTCTCTGGAACTGCAACTCGACCAACGAGCGAGGTGCAGTCCTAGAGAGTTGTCTTGACACAATCAATCTAAGTCTATTGGTTCCTTCAGAACCTACCCACTATAGTTACAACGACGACCACCGACCGGACATACTCGACGTGGCACTTGTACGGAACGTAAGCCTTAGCGTGCGTTCCATGCAAGTGTTACAAGAGTTAGACTCTGACCACAGACCTGTGATCCTCGATCTAGTCCCCGAAAACAGTCCAACAGACACAGGTCCTAATATCCCGATGAAGGTGAAAACGAATTGGCGTCTTTTAGGCACCAAGCTCGCGGACACCTCATCCACTGATCTCTCCGCGATCCCGACCAACATCGTGACTCCTGAGGAAACGACCAGCGCGATACGCGTCTTCACCGACCACCTCCAGAACGTCTTGAGCGAAAGCTCCGAGAGGGTGCCAGAGACTGTTCACAGTCACTGGCAACTTCCCGAAGACGTTCGGTGGTGGGTGAGGTTGCGTAACGCTACGCTCAAAGCCTGCGCGACGAGACCCGTCCCGGAACGACGACATCTTGCGCGCTACCTCCAACGTGAGGTTAAGCGTCGCATAAAAGAGGTCGTCGATTCGAGGTGGAACACTCGCCTTGCCGATATCGATCCGACACATACCGCCTTTTGGCAACTGGTTCGTTCCTTCAGGAGAAACGATGTGGCCTCCATGCCTCCGCTCAATCGTCCGAATCAACGCCCGGCGTTTGATGACGACGAGAAAGCGGAACTACTGGCCGGCAGCCTGGAATCTCAATGCTCGCTCTCCTCTGTACCCGTAGATGACGACATTCTTGTTGCGGTTGACACCTTCGTCGAAGACAGGAACGCGGTCCGGCCACCGCCAGTCTCTATACCGCGACCGCTATACGACAACGTCGACCCGGACGTCGACCCGCCGCCCGATCCCCTTGCGCCGGTGACGATCGAAGAAGTCACCACTCTGATCAAGGCACTCAAACGTAGGAAAGCCCCCGGGGGCGATCTAATCCCTACTCGTATGATTAAGATGCTCCCGGAGCATCTAGTTCAAATCCTAACATCCATTTATGACGCCGCGTTTCGTAACTGCATCTTCCCAGAGGTCTGGAAAGAGGCAGTTGTGATAGGAATCCACAAGCCGGGGAAACCCGCTTTCGAACCCTCCTCTTATAGGCCCATCAGTCTGCTCAGTACTCTGGGCAAAATCTACGAGCGGATCGTCCTCGACCGCCTTAAAATAGTAGCTTTCAATCAAAATTTGATCCCTCCAGAACAGTTTGGCTTTCGCCCTAGACACAGTTGTGTCAATCAGGTGCTCCGCATCACGGAGTACGTCCACGAACAATTCCGTAAAGGAATGCCTACCGGTGCTATTTTCTTCGATATCGAAAAAGCATTCGACAGGGTGTGGCACAACGGCTTGCTTTTCAAGCTGTACACTCTCAACGTGCCCACACAACTCGTGCACATCATACGAGATTTCCTGTCGAATCGCGGTTTCAGATATCGCGTGGAGGGAACTCTCCCTTCCCGACACACCATCACGGCCGGAGTCCCGCAAGGCTCCGCCCTGTCCCCCTTTCTATTCTCGCTGTACACAAGCGACATCCCTAGACCACAAAACGCCCATCTGGCACTATTCGCGGATGATACCGCAATATACGCTTCACGTATAGACCCCGACAAAGTGGTGCGCACTTTGCAAACCGCCGCCGACGAACTCGGTGAGTGGTTCCGCAAATGGCGAATCACCGTCAATCCCACCAAAAGTCAGGCCATCCTTTTCACTCGGAAAAGGAAAGTCCATGTCCCTCACTTTTCAGTCCGCATGTCCGACCAGGTTATTCCCTGGAAGGGCCAAGCCAAATATTTAGGAGTAACCCTTGATCAGAGGTTGACCTTCATCCCACACGTAAATGCGGTACGCGCGCGAGCCGCATTCGCGATGAGCCAGCTTCACTGGCTCCTAAACAAAAATAGTAAGATGTCAATCCGCAACAAGATTAGGATCTTTAAAACATGCATCCGTCCGATAATGACATACGCGTCGCCCGTATTCGCTCATTTACCGCCCGGTCGCCTTCAGCGAATGCAGGTGCTTCAAAATCGATTCTTACGACATGCACTTGGTGCCCCGTGGTACGTTCGCAATCGCAACCTCCACGTGGACACCAATATGCCGACCATCAGGCACTTTATGCAGTGCGCCAGCAGACGCTATTTCGACAGGGCGGTAAACCACCCGAACACGCTTATCCGTAAAGCGTCTATATATACTCCATTTGATCGCGCCAAATGGAGACGACCGCGATCAGTCCTGACCGATCCAGAGGACGAAATCACTCTCGCTTTACGCGAAAAGAACGAGCATTTAAAGCTCATACACTCCACAAGACCGCTGTACCGTCCTCGCCGTCGAGGACCTCGTCGCGTTCCCCATAACCCTGCCCTCTCGTAGCAGTTCCGGCCCGCGTGCCGAAGACTACAATCAACACGTAAAATAGGATTAGGTTAAAAACCATATTCCCCAAACGTTGATGTCTTATCCTCTCAGTGGCCGCCCTGAGCCGAGGTCGTGACCCATTAGTGGGTCGCCCTCAGCGTGGTCGCTTAAATTTAAGGGTTGCGAGCGCCTTCTGCGCTCACCCACAAGACCGGTGTTCTTGTATAAGCCGACCCTCGTCAGGCTAACAAGAGTTTAGTCAGGGACAAAAAAAAAAAAAAAAAAAAAAAAAAAAAAAAAAAAAAAAAAAAAAAAAATCTTTCCGTTTTTACTACATAGAAAATGTCTACGCATTTTACACCGCCGTAATTTATTTACAAAGATGCAAAACATTTTTATGTAATTTGTTTTTAATTTTGTTTCGCAGGGGTTTAAACAATAGTAGCCATGGATTTGATGTCGTTCATCGTATATTTAAAACGTTTTTGAAATTAGGCTGTGTGCAGTAGCTGTGTGTCAACTAAAATAAGTTTATTATAAGTATGTACATTGACTGCCTCGGTGGCGTAGTTGTATTTTAGTACGACTGCAATGCTGAAGTCTCGGGTTCGATCCCCGGGTCGGGCAAAGTGATATTGACTTTTCTACTGAATATCAGCTCGGAGTATGGAATTTGTTTTCGATATAGCGATAGGCTCGCCCCCTATCACATCATGGGACGGAATAACGGCGAAAAGTGGCTGCAGAAGTTGCGCCTCTGCCTAACACTTCGGGGATAAAAGGCGTGAGTGTGTTTGTGTGTTAACGGTGAAGGAAAACATCGTGAGGAAACCTGCGTACCTAAGAAGGTCTTTATAAGAGTTTCGAAGGTATGTGAAGTCTACCAACCCGCAGTAGGTCAGTGTAGTGGACTAAGGCCTAAATCCTCTCAGTAGTAGAGGAGGCCCGTGCCCAGCATTGGGACAGTATTCAATACAGGGCTGGCATTATATTATCAGCTCGGACTCTGGAAATGTGCTTGGTAAATGGCAATAGGCACGCATATTACATGGAACGTAACATAGAGGGCGAAATTTGGCTGTGATACTCTTCTGCCTACCCCTGAAAAGGGAAAATGGCGTGATGGTATGTATGTACACTTCCTCTTGGAAAGTCAGCACAACTGAACTATAATAACCATAAAGTGTAAGCACATTACATGTTTAGAATAACATTGAAATTATCTTCCTAACATCCGTTTCGCGGCAAGCAAGATTAAAACTGTAGAAGTTGCAGTTTCATTCAATTGGTGAGACAAATTTGTGTGACCCACGATCATTTAATACTAATTTCCATAACATTATAAGTGGACCATTTTTCATCGTTATTTCTACACTTAAAATTATTCTAGATTTATTTTGAATTTAGGAAAAATGTAATACCTAAGTATGTTTTATTCGCAGATTTTTAAATAAATATTAACCTTTTAAGCTATTGCATAGCTTCTATCGCGGGCCTTGAGCGTAGAGACCGAATCCGGAAATTCCGTGACGAAAATAACCTAACACCCCCTCACTCCGACCGGCACAG
Source organism: Lapara coniferarum (assembly GCA_949316025.1). NCBI lineage: Eukaryota > Metazoa > Arthropoda > Insecta > Lepidoptera > Sphingidae > Lapara > Lapara coniferarum. Next base: position 5,830,145 of record OX438920.1, read on the forward strand.
CGGTGATATTTTATTTTCAACTCTATCACAACCACGTAGAGTGTAAAATTCCATAAGTAAATTTAATATCGCAGTCTTGTAAGAATACAATATGTAAGAAGATATGAGCTGAATGTTAAACGATAAAAGGTCGAAATTACCGTGTATTTAAAAATTGTTCCAGTCAGTGAAACGTATCGAAATGTCAAACGCGCGCAGTTGATGAGAATGTCCCCGTGGCGGGATGACGTGTTTCTAAGTTTGAATTTTTAAAAAGTTATTATTTTATATCTGTTCAAAGAGGTTATAAATATTAGAATTGCCTGCTTAGAGTTTCAGCGTTAGGGCACGAGTGAAATTTGGACAACAGAAAAAAAATAAAAAATATAAATAATTATAATTACATAAGCTGATAAAAAATGCCACACGTCTTTTTTTGTTATAATGAGCATTGACAATAAAATTTTGTGTAACGTTGCTTAAATTGCCAAATACCTTCGCGAAATAATAAGAAACAAGCTCGAAAAAACGGTTTTGTATCATTTGTTACGCTGCATTTCTCAGAGGTCGTTACGCTAAGAAAGGATCGATGATACGTCATTTTTTTTATTTACATTCTGACAAATACCGTACTCAGTTCATTTACCGGCTATAATTCAATTAAGTAAGTTTTTACAGTAGCATTATTTTTCAGATATTAAAGCTTTTTTCATTTTGAATATACATATTTTTTTTATTTTTACTGGTGGTACGTCTCTCGTATGTAAGAGTCCGTCTGGGTGGGTACCACCGTAATGTCTATTTCTACCGCCAAGCAGTAGTGTGCATGCACTGTTGTGTTTCGGTTTGAAGGGCATTGTAGCCAGTGCAACTACTGGAAATAATGAGACTTAACATCTTATGTCTCAGGATGACGAGCGCAGTGGAATGCCACACAGGACTTTGTAAAGCAAGGTGTTGAATGGCTTTGTTACTGTTTATGGGTGGTCGTATCGCTTACCATTAGGCGAACGGCTTGCTCGTCTCGTCATTCAATTCCATAAAAAAATATTATAGTTTAATGATGAGACGAGCATGCCGTTCGCCTTGTAGTAAGCGATACGACCACTCATAAACAGTAGCAATGCCACACATAAGCACGAATCACAAAGTACTGCATGTCACTCCACTGCGCTCGTCACCCTGAGACATTAGATGTTAAGTCTCATAATGCCCAGAAATGACACTGGCTACAATGTCCTTCAAACTAGAACACAACAGTGCGTGCACACTGCTGCTTGGCGGTAGAAAACTTTTATTATTGTTAAGTAGTTGTATTCACCTTTAAATGCCAAGATTTAAGAAAAAGACATTACTTAAATATATAATTATGTTGACGGCATTGATGCTGAGAACTCACTGCATATGCAAACTAAAAAATCAATGATTAAAACAATAAATGTGGAAGTAAATTACGATGCACTGCGGTTGTATTTTACAATTTTGTGCATATACGTAACGTAGTAAAACACGAGAGACCGTAAAAATGTTTGCGCGTCATATAAAAAAGGCTAAATGAAGTTTCATGTTTACTTCATTGTGTCAAAGGATACAGATTAAGTAGCTATGCTTAAATGCAATAAAATAATCAAGTAATATGATGGCAGTGGATTAAATTCCCTAAATAAAATTCTGCGCAGACTAATTCGCTGATATACCCTATAACTATGCTAAATTACGTTTAAAAACTTCTTATTAAGACTACTATGGGTACGAACGTACTAACGTACTTCCTATAGATCTACGTTCGTGAATTATCTGTACATTCGTGGCCTATTCATTAGCTTATTCGGTTAAACATTACATTTTGAGACATTAAGTTTCACTGCGTTGAGAATTACTTGAATATAACAATGGTAACTTGCTGAGTCGTTACACAACAGGTACAGTCAAACACATGAGTAGCTGAAAAAAAATTACAATCGCCTACACGCATTTACTTTAATTGCTTGATATTTTTTTACTAGCTTTTGCCCGCGGCTCCACCCGCGTTAAAAAGTTTTTTCGGGATTAAAGTCCCGCTTTATGTTTTCCCGGGATAAAAAATAGCCTATGTGTTAATCCAGAACATGATCTACCCGTGTGCCAAGTTTCATCGAAATCCGTTCAGTAGTTTTTGCGTGAAAGAGGAACAAACATCCATACATCCAAACATCCATACATTCTTACAAACTTTCGCCTTTATAATATTAGTAGAATTTGTGCAGAGTAAAATAAATTCATATTATTTTATTTTTCTGAAGTTAAAAATAACGCAAAGGGTATCGGAGATTTGAAGCTTTGAGTTTGTTCAGTTACTTATGTGGCCGACTGTACAAGAACCTAATATAAGATCGTAACGTTTCCGCATATCCCTTATTCAACAAATTGCGACAATAATAAATCGCAGCTTTTAAATATCTTGCAACACGGCAAGGCGTACGTTTCGCTTATTCAAATCACGGTATTGGCTGCGTTAGGGCCATCCGCGGCTCTAACCGCCAGTTAAACAAACTGACATGTTTGCACATCTGACCAAAGGTCCGGTGTCATATATCTTTGTTTGAGTATTACGACGGCCATAAATAAAACTATTGAACTTTTTTACACGTCTGCATACTGGTTTTGTTGCGTTTATTGATTTTTAGAAATATTTGTGTTATTACGAGTTGGTTTTTTAATCTAATAATAGTTGTCATAAGTCCTAGTTGGATTAAACTAAGTAATTCTTTTTATAAACAATACTGTATATTTTTTTATTATAATCATATTGTCTATGTTATCCTTTAGATATTTACAAACAATATATCATATCACACACTTAAAAGATAAGTATCAAAAACGTGAACACATATAGGCATAATACATTTCTCTTAATGTAAAATGTTAAACAAATTATCATGACCGTAGAATAAAGATAGAAATATATTCATATTTAAATTGATCACGCACAGTTCCTTGCATTTTCCACATTTCGATGCAATGACAGAATGCTCCAAAGTTTATTGACTGCAACTTGTCTGCGGGTGGCTTTATGTCGAAGCTTTAGGTCGAAGCTTGTTTCGCGTGACCTTTGAAGCTCGGTGTGTGAGCTATTTGCCTGTCTTGTCGTATTATAATGTACATTTGATTCATATACACAGAAGTTGATTGATTTTTTTTAACGGCTTATAAATGTTAACAGTCACGTAATCTTAAAATTTACCAGATTCTTAAAGAAAATATTGATATTAATTTTCTAAAGAAAACATTATTTCATGATTAAGACTTTATTAATCTGATGAAGCATAATATGTATTGATGATCAAAATTCAGTGCTAAGAAATATGAATCTTTTTTGTTTAAACGCGGAGAAAGTGACTTATTACTACCGCCCAGCCTTCAAGGGGTACGACTGAGCGGTTATGTTGGGTTCACCGTGCCTTACAACCCGACGTTGAGCCGCCCGGAGAGATGGAACCATTGGGTGACCGCCGGGCCGAGTCCCTAAGCTACGTACAACGCGCGGCATACAACCAAAACTCCGCGGTGGCCATCTTCGGCGCATTAGGGACGGCTGCGGGCTTCCTCCGACTCACGTCTAAGTTGTCGTCAGCAACCGTCCCTGCGCGTACTGCTAGTGTGGTCCATCTCCTGTTGTTGGGGGGGTGGGCTCAGGAGCCCCCGCGCACCGAAGGACGCCCTCGGCTTCAACGGCAGCGTGAGGCCTATTTGCCACGTTGCCGCCCATCACGGGGGTCACAAAAGTTTGCTAAATTAACTAATAGGTGGACGGCCCCTTCCGCCCACCCGTGACCCCCGGTGGCCCCTATTAGTCGCCTTTTACGACAGGCAGGGGATACCGTGGTGGAATTCTCCAAACGCCCCCAATCCACAGGGCGGAGAAAAATATGAATCTGCAAATAGCTAAGGTTGCAGTAAAATCTTTAATTTATTACTTTAGAGAAAAGTATATGAAACAAAGTAAAGACATATAACACATTACGCTGCTTCTTTTCTTCATCATATTTTAATATAACAAATGACTTCATGCTTATTCCTTCAACTTTACTTAAAATTATTACGTGAAAATTTTATTAAACATAAAGCGCTAAAGTTATTATCGTTTAATAATTACTTCCTTCGTCCATTTTTGCAGACGCATGCAGCGGTGGATAAAAAACGTCACAAAATGATGTAAACAAGGAAAAGACAATAGATGTGAAATATTTACATTAAACTCATTCAAATTACTTATAACAATAAATGCGTGAGCTAATTTTAACTTGTTACGTATGCATGAACTTGAAATATACTTGTTAGGTTTATTTGTTCCGCGTCAATTTGTTATGTCACGCAATAGCCTCACTTAAAACAAATATTTTTTGTACATTATCCGATAATGGCTTTATTTTAAGGGCATCGTAACTTGACACCGTTTTTGTAAAACATAAATTTAAAAAATAATGCATGGTTAACGAATATCAATGGTAGACATGAAAAAAATCTGTATTAAATCATATATAAATAAATGAGGCATAAAAATGCCTAAATAACGATGTCTCCACCATGGCTTACATAAAATTTTCTTAATCAACTTAAAATGCTTGCCTAGATACTTAGGAATTATGGAGTTTAGCCATTGGTTAGTCTGCAATAAAACCCGTCTTTCCAACAAATGTATATAATAACTGCCGTATTTTTATTTCCATTTATTGAGAAATATTTAGTCACAATGAGATCATACGTTTATGATAACCGTTTTACGGCTAACACAGACGACCGCAAATACACGACGCTATTATGTTAGTTAAATAAAACTTAGCCATCAAAATCACTTCATAAAAATTGACAGACTCGCTAACTTAACAGAAGAAGAAGTTATGAGAGGAGTACGTGCAAGAAAATGACACAGTATAATACCAATTGAAATTAAAAACAACTCCTACGTATTAGATCGTACCTATATCAAAAGGTAAGATTTTACAGAGGACCCGTTTTAATTAACATCATTCTTTTGGTTAATATTTAATACATTTTTCAACTCCCTAGGTTTTTTAAAAAATGATCAGTAATTTAAAACACGGTTAAAAATGATTTTCGGATCATAAAATCATCTTTTTCATTTACGGCCTTATTCGTGGGAACCATTAACGCTATTTTGCGTTCTACTTTATCTACTAAACTACTATCCCTAAACGGGCAAACAAATCAAAACAAAAAATTTAACAAATTTGTTATACATTTCCTTCGTAACATTTTAAATAGGGTAGTTACCCGTCTTTAATTTTATCCTACTATTATTATAAAGGCGAAAGTTTGTAAGAATGTATGGATGTATGGATGTTTGTTCCTCTTTCACGCAAAAACTACTGAACGGATTTCGATGAAATTTGGCACATGGGTAGATCATGTCCTGGATTAACACATAGGCTACTTTTATTTGGGAAAATATGAAGCGGGACTTTTATCCCGTAAAACTTTTTAACGAGGGTGGAGCCGCAGCCAAAAGCTAGTTTGAAATATTGCTGTGGGCAAAGGTGGGGGCGTGGTGAGGATATCGCGCTATCTCTTTCACACGCACGCAGCGTTGTGGCCGGTGACGGCCGATGACGTCACAATCTGACATTACTGTTATTTGACAATTACCCCTTCCACCAAATTTCAAAGCTTTGTAACTTACTTATTATTACGCCAATCTTGAAAATTATTTTTCTCTACAATTTTGGATGTCATACATTTGTTATAAATGCATTAAAAAAAGTAGTCAACTACCCTATTAGTTATAGCCATCTGTTTAATTTAAATTAGGGCGTTCCACTATACATTAACGAATCGAAGCACCAAAAAAATCGACAAGTTATATGCTCTGGCAATTTTTTCACACATTTTTTCGCTTTCCGTCAATGTATCGTCCCACCGTGTTTTGATTGACACTGACATATCCTAATTGGATTGTTAAACATTATAATTAAACAATAATTGATTGTAGATAACTATTTCGGACATAAACCGTTGGTTGGGTTCAATTATCTCAAAATTAACTACTGTTATGAATTTTAATTTACTATACAACCAATTAGACAACTTTTTATTTAAATCTAGTTTTTGTGCTATCAATTTATAGGCGAACCTTTTGGATGCACTCTTTGGAATATAAATACATTTTTAATTTCCCTGTATTTTTTTTTGTAAGTCCAGTATTATTAGACATTTTAAAATGAGTATTACAAAACAACATTGGTATGCCGGTGTAGGGTGTACATAGTGTTAGGGACTCGGTCCAATGCTCGCTTGGATGATGCTATACTCCCGAGTGTCGACATTGGGCTGTAAGCCTGTGCGAAACCAACATAACCGTTCCACCCCCCCCCCCTCCCCAGTGGTGGTAGCGATAATGCGTTTTTCGCCGAGAAAAAAAAACCCTGTATTATATACTGTGCACTGCTGAGTATGGGCCTCCTCTACTACTGAGAGGGTTTAGGTCTTAGTCCGCTACGCTGGGCTAGTGCAGGTTGATAAACAATACACACGTAACTTCGAAAAGTCAGGGGTGTGAGTCTTGGGTTTTGAACCTTCGGACATTGCTTCGGCAGACCGTTCTATTCCCAACTAGGCTATTGACCACTTTTATATGTTTATTTATTGCTTATTTTTAGATATTTTTCCTATTCATCAAATACATTACTCGAATACAAAATATTTTAAATGGACAATAAACAACTAATCTAGATATTCGATGAACGATACCAGATTATTAAAAGCTAAGTAGTATACAAAAACATTTTTATATTACGTATCTATGTGACCTATAGTGGCATTTGAATATTGCTAATGGCACCATTGATTGCCCTGATTTACTTGCTAAAATATCACTTCGTACAAATCTATTAGGTCTTAGACAAAGAGGGATATTAGGTGTTTTATTTGCTAAAACAAATTATAGGAGAAATTCATTCATGATTCGTAGTACGAATAGCTTCAATTGTCTGCCTCTGAACCTTAACATTGATTTATTCTGCACTAGCACAACTGTAAAACGAGTGTTAAAACAGCAATTCTTTGCCGATAATGAAGTAAATACCGTAACAAACGCATAGACACATTTTTTTAATTAGTATTGTAAAGGCATTGGTTGTAATTAAGTAAGAAAAATTCCTTCTTAATTTAGTGTATAGACGCAAGGTGCTTATTTAAGTTATTCATAGGTGGAGATTTATTGTCAGCAATTTGTTTACAATATAATGTTCCCTATCCATTGTATTCTTAGTCTGTAAGCCTTCCTAAAACCAAATAAATAAATAAATACATTACTTCCCAAAACTGCCTCGGTGGCGTAGTTGTATTATGGTACGACTGCAATGCTGAGGTCTCGGGTTCGATTCCCGGGTCGGGCAAAGTGATATTGAGTTTTTCTATTCAGTATCAGCTCGGAGTCTGGAATTTGTGCCCGATATGGCGATAGGCTCGCCCCCTATCACATCATGGGACGGAATAACGGCGAACAGTGAGTGCACTAGTTGCGCCTCTGCCTACCCCTTCGGGGATAACAGGCGTGAGTGTATATGTATATATATATGTATGTATACTTCTCAAAATAGACGTTCGAAATTTAAAACAATTCCCTTCTCAAACGGTTTAACAAACTGCAGATATTCAAATAAAATTAATGAAAACATTACTCACAAACTAAAATTATGCTAATATTTGATGGATGCGTAGGAATAATGAGCAGTTATCAGATTGATGCATGATTGATATGTGTAACTAATTTTGATTTATTGCTTTGGGATTCATTTTTTCATTAGATTATGTTTTAATGTGTGACGCATAGATCACAAATGCCGACTGCATTACATTGTTCACACCACTGGTGGTAGATCTCTTATATGTAAGAGTCTGTCTGGGTGGGTACCATTGCAATGTCTGTTTCTACCGCCAAGCAGCAGTGTACATGCACTGTCGTGTTTCAGTCTCAAGGACATTGTGGCCAATGTAACTACAGGACATAATGAAACTTAACATCTTATGTCTCAGGATGACGAGCGCAGTGGAATGCCAGACAGTACTTTGTAACTCAAGGTGCTGGATGGTGTTTCTATTGTTTATGGGTGGTCGTATCGCTTACCATCAGGCGAACGGCAAGCTCGTCTCGTCATTCAATGCCATAAAAAACACTAACATACGTGTAGTAAGATTAATCTGTCAAGCCCCGCGACGGACACCAGTGTCCATATATGTCGGAGTGAATAAAATACTATAAAATAAGATGCTGGTTAATTACCAGTATGTCAATATTGCATAGTGAGATTTAAAAATGAACTACTTATTTCTAAACGTAGTGTAATACACAATGTTGCAGATTGATTTGAATTTGTAAAATAGGTTGTTGATTTGACTATTTTTATTTATGAATATTGTATTACTGTTGACTTCAATGAATCGGGTAGTATAAAATTATGTAGAGGGGAGCGAACCTTTATAATGAGAGCGCAGACGCGCTTCAGGACATTCGAAGTTTAGTTGGCTAGCTCAACAGAACGTTGTTATTACTCTGTATTGTTGTTGAGACGAAATATGTTACGTTTATATGAGAAACCCAGCTTTATTATGGAAGACTTAAATCATGACGAAGTCTAAAACATGGACATACTATCTTTGCCCATACCACCATCATCCAACTCCGAAATATATATAGAGTTTTTCCATACTCTACATATGTATAAGTGGGGCTTGACGGGTTAATATTAGCCCTGTATTTATATACTACCCACTGCTGAGCACGGGCCTCCTCTACTACTGAGAGGGGTAAGGCCTTAGTCCACCACGCTGACCTAGTGCGTGTTGGTAGACTTCACATACCCTCGAAGTTCTTATAGAGAATTCTGGGGTATGTAGGGTTCCTCACTATGTTTTCCTTTACCGTTAAGTTAACAATTAAACATAAGCCGCTCTTAAATATATTATGGATAATACAGATAAAATCACTGACTATAAAGTTCATTATTAACTGCTTTTGCGAAAATAAAGATTAACTATGTAAACAAAAATGTACCTACCATCGACTACGCTTATGGCCTGTCGTGACTAAGGTGTCAATTCTGTACTTTAATCTTTTTGGCGCCACATAAAGTTCAATATGAATCATATTAGTACAATCGATTTATTTGAACTGTGTAATATTTCCGCCTACGACTGATTTACAACGGTTTCCTATATTTCTACGATAACATCTTTATTTTCCTACCCTTATCGCTACTCAATGAAATGAGAATTACTGGTACTCAAATTCTAAAATCAAGCGATTTATGAAGCAACCAAAGCCCTAAATGTTTCCATCGTTAACTAGAATGATTCACTTACAATTATATTTAACACAGCTATCCACATATATATAGCCTAGTAGTGGACGATAGCCTAGTTGAAGTAGACGATAGCCTAGTTGGGAATGGAATGGTCTGCTGAGACAATGACCGGAGGTTTGAAACCCAAGGCACACACCTCTGACTTTTCGAAGTTACGTGTGTATTGTTTATCAATTATCGTTCTAGGCTCTAGTTTAAGACTACGCCAGCGTGGTGGACTAAGGCCTAAATCCCCTCAGTAGAGGGAGGCCCGTGCTCAGCAGTGGGCAGTATAATAATACAGGGCTGGTATTATCATTATTATCCACATATACACAGTCAGAGAACGCAATACAACTTTGCTATAAATATATCCTTTTCTATTACTTGATGCACTTGGCTCATTTATCTCAAAGTACTCCACCCTAAGGTTGACTGGGAAAGTATACTTACGGTACTAAGTCTGTCGATATAAATTTGTATATAAAATGCATAAATGAAATACATCAAGAGACCAAATTACTAGGTATTTTTTATTAATCGTTAATTGAACGTAAACGAAAAACCCACCTTCTACAAAATATTGTCAAACAACACATGCTAAGTATGGATGCGATGCTTCACAGATCGTTACCAGACAAAATTACAAAAATAAAGTTTGCATCTCAACTGAGCTGACTAACAAAAATCAATAAACATTTAAATGTACGTCAATTGCAGACAAACTATGACTGTCGGCGTCTCAGATAAGATACTGTTTACTAGAAATTGAAAATAGCTTACGCCTTAATGTTTGTCACAATTCACGTCATAGCAATGTCATTATTTGTACTACGATGATCGTCGATAAGTGGCAACAACAATGTGTTTCATTGATCGATATTATTTACCGAGTCAGTCGCTAAAAATAGATACCCAGGTGATAATACTAAGTGTCGTTTGACAGCTATTATTGTGTCCATTCAGTGATTAGCGTTGATTGCCTGTTATCGATGATTATTTTTAAACCACTGGTGATGATAAAATGATTACCGAATATGACGATAATGCAAAATGACTCCCATAACACTTTATGCTAACCTACGTATTAGCTTATTATGTGACGTGTTATGTAGCTTATCTTATATTTATGGCTTCCACCGATTTATTTATCAGTGATTTCGCCAATGTCAAGTAATTATAGCTGGTACAAAAAAATAAATATAAATTTCTACAGATCACTTAGAGAAGCTACGCTTTTTAAGTTATAGAATTTTACCAAGTAATTGGTATAATAGTATAAAAATAAAAAAACACATGTAGGTAAACATTTAGATATTTATTATACGAATAAAAGTATAAAGAATAAAAACACATATTATGAAACATTTAATCATACTAAAAGAGTACAGAGTCGGTTTTCATCATAATAATGTATTTTGAGTTTTGTAGTTTAATATCCACTCTACTGTACTAGACGTGTATTCACAAAGTAACAAACCATTGACCGCATTGAAAAGTAATATTATACGCAAATTTATGTTTCAGTTATAACATATTACTTTTAAACTCTTCCAAACTTAAAAAAAATTGTTATTCGATATGCGTAATCGAGTATCTCGACTGCCTCGGTGGCGTAGTTGTATTACAGTACGACTGCAAAGCTGAGGTCTCGGGTTCGATCGCCGGGTCGGGCAAAGTGATATTGAGTTTTTCTATTCAGTATCAGTCCGGAGTCTGGAATTTGTGCCCGATATGGCGATAGGCTCGCCCTTATCACATCATGGGACGGAATGTCGGCGAAAAGTGGGTGCACTAGTTGCGCCTCTGCCTACCCCTTCGGGGATAATAGGCGTGAGTGTATATGTATATGTAATCGAGTATTTGGGTTTACTATATAGATGATCTAGATAAAAATCATGCGATGTCATAGTTTACCGCCTATTGACGGCATGGGTTTCTCCTCCGCCACCGCTCACGGATCACGTACCACAGGTCCGCATTCGAAAAAGCATGACATAATGCAAATCGGTATTAGCCATATCCGATTCTGTGGCTTGAATATTTAGTTGTATTTGTTAACCATATATTCTAGCATATAGGCCCGCATGATGGTAAGCAGCTTCCACCACCCATGGACTTAGCAATGCTAGAGGTACTTAACGAAGCCACTCTTTTTAAACTACATTTAAATAAGGACAAGTCAAAAGCGCTTGGGAAACACATAAAGAGAGCTCATTCCAAAATTTGCAAGTGCACGGCAAAAAAGACCGTTGAAAACGCACTACAGACGGATTCAACGTAGTAGGAATGAACTCTACTACGATGGCGAGTGGTGCGATGGTAAAATAGTGAGGCGGGCACCATATTAAACAACTTCTAAGAGCACTCTCCGCGGAAAAAGCGGTAGAATATACAGAGAGATCTAATGTATCTCCAAGTACCCAGCGCCTCCACTCTGTCCGTGAGATTGGGATCATCGAGGATGAAGTGCAGGCCATTGTAAGGAGTCAAATGGGTTAAGCAAGTGTTCGAGGGCCTTTGCCCAGAGATGTGAACAGTACTCCAAGTGGGGCAAGTTTAATTGGCCTACATGAGCTATTTTCCGGTCTACGTTGATGTTGATGAAGTTTAGAACAGCCAATTCGCATTTTGAAATTTATTTTTATTATCCTGTTTATTTTACCAACTTTTTATTTATGCTTTTTCGGATCGGCCAGCTTTATTGTCTACAAAACTGGGGGAGGGATAAAGAAAAAACTATCTGGGCTATAAATATCTTTAACAAATACATAACGACTAGACAATCTTAATTATGATTTTTCCAAGAAATAAACATACTATGGAAAATTGCTTTAAATTAAATCGCTCTAAGTGCATTACAGCGTTAAGCTATGCTCCTTCATTAAAAGTTATAACAGAAGAAAGCTAAAGTACCAAAAACCGCCAGTAAGTCTTTGAACGTTACTGTTACAATAAAGCAGATTCAAAATTTAAAATAACAAACATCACAGTCTTACAAACAAGTACTTGAATTGCAACAGAACAGTTATTTTCATTTAATACGACACCGCCAAATTTGTTATTTGTCCACGCAATTAGCGAGACATGAATCAACCATATAACAAAGCATATAACCTCTATTTGGATTCACACAAATATTGCCTAAACAGCCTATTAATGTCTCATGTTGGGTCAAAGGCCCCTAATAAGTGGAAAAAAAAATCCACCACCGCCACCCACGCATGTGTCAGCATCTTTGTGATTACTGATTGCTGATTAAAGCTCAAAATGTCATTCGATTTTTATATTCACGTCCCTTATCTCGTAACGGTTGATGGAGACTAAGCTTAGGTCACTCACATCACCTTAGTGGTTTAGGTCTCAATTATGTCAATTGTTATACGAACTCAATATAAATAATTTGGTGGTAGCATATATTATTTTGATTCATCTTAGCATTTGTCAAAACTGTACGGATCGTTTACAAGCAAAATTTACAAGCAAATAGTTTGTTTAATGGAGGATTTATTTTTATTCAGTACCCAACTTATAAATTTCATTAAATATTCGCATATTTCATTCATGACATTTCCTCAAAATGGAAGCTACAGGAGGTTGAGATCCCGTAAATTATTTAGTAAATTTTTTAAGTAATAAAAAAACTGAATTCATTGAATAATTATCACAATAAAAAATTGAACTCGTGAACTATATTTTTGTCAGTACCTGAGCGAATGCGCCTATATTTAATCTTATAATATAAGTTATACAATACGAGGTGTTGCATGCGGCTTCGCCCGCGTGTAAAGCCTTTCCCGCTACAAAAGTCCCTAAAACTGTAGCGATCCACAGCGCAATCTGTACGACGTCAACGCCATCTAGTGTAAAAATCAGATTAAATATTCAAATAATTCCCTCTGTATCAAATAACCAGGATTAACAGTTGTTAATCCAGGACTAGGATCTATCCATTTACCAAATTTGATACAAATCCGATCATCAGTTTAACTGCATTTACTTCTTACAAAGATCCAAACATTTTCAAAATAATTTGCAATTAAATTAGTAAGAAGTAAGACAAGATACACATGTATCAATTTGTTTACGAGTTTAAATATAGTATATTGTTCGACGCCATGACTTTGTGTTTTTTATTTTTGTATAAAGCCATCGATTACCGAATATCCAAATAAAAATGTTTTACCCACGTTCCACATGGCAACAGCGTGTATTCATAAATATTTAATTAACTAAACACAAAAAACGTTTCTTGTATTGGCGATTTTATCGAGTTAGGAGGCGTACGAAAACGCGCTTCATTTGAGTTCGCCCACTGTTGCTGTGATTTTAGAACATGTATGACTGGCTAAACCCACGTACAAATCAATTATTTTCTTACACTTGATAAATATACACCTCAATATTTGATTATTAAATTACCTCTGCAGTGAAGCAGACTAAAGTTAACTGTGAAAGGCGATCTCGCAAGATTTATACCTAAATTGGATCAATAATCGCTAGCTTTAATACAGGACATCAAGAAACCTGCATACCTACTATAATATTCTATGTTTACATTTCGAAGATATGTGAAGACTGCCTTATACAGATTAGGCTAGTTTGGCGGACGGAATGCCTTAACCCTCTCAATAATAGATCAGCCCGTGATACAGTTATATTATGGCTGATGTATTTATTACTAAGCTTATTAACACTAAATCTATGATTACTTGGAAGTATGGAATTTCTTGTAGTTTCTTATGACCGCAAGTTCGAATTTTGATTAGGTTAGTACTGTAGTCACGTATCGTTAAAAATCCCTACACACAACTCTGTTATTTGTGTTTATTTACAACTAATGGTTGTTCACATCAGAACTATGCAAAACATTTTCTCATCAGAAACAATCCCGGTGCGGGAATCGACCGCAGTGGCTACCAGTAGATCCAGCTGTCCGTCGCGTCACGGGCGCAAGTTTGTTTAGCATAATATAATTCAAATAAGAATAATTCCCAGTACTGAGCTCCCGCAATCGATTAAATGTTGTCGTAATCGGCGTGGCGGTTAGTTCGCACACCCGTACGACAGATATCGCGAGCTATTGCGTCACAACTAGAACATTGACGTATCTGCAAGCCTCGTTGAAGGTGCGAACACACGCGGAATATTCGGAAATGGCAGTTTATTTTGCGTTAATTCTAAGAAATGACTAAACAGGTCTTTCATCTGAGCACATGCGAGCATTTAGGTCACACACTTAAGATCCGCTATTGGTTCTGTAATGTTTAGTTTAGTTTTTTACTCATATGCATGTAATTGCTACGTCATGCGTATACTTGTTTGGCTACGTGAATACATGTAGTTTTTTGTGTCAAGTTTTTTTATGAAACGGACATAAGTGTCAACATTTTTACGAACGTTTTCATAGTAGAAATAGAGCCAATGCAAACCTACATACAAAACTTAGACGTCTAACAAAAAGATTCGAATCAAAATGTTGATCACGACGAGACATTTCCCAACGCAATAATCCAGTAATCACGTGCCACATATGAGTCGATCGGTAGGTGCTGACAGAAAGTAGCTGCGGCAGACAACTGCATTCATTGCACAACGTCTGGAGATTACTATCAATGTGGGCTGACGGACGCGTCACGTCGCTCTGTCAACGCCTCAACAGATTTAAACATGAAAATCATACGCTACAAATGCAAACAAATAAATAAATGCATAATGTGCTGCTGGTTGAGTTAATGACCTTTGATAGTATGCGTGCTAATATTTTTGTAAAGCGAGCGGATTCCTAGTCAATATTAAATCGATTTCGTCTTGTTAAATAATAGTCTGTGTATTCCAGCTAATTAATACATGTAACGCGAACGTGACTGCGCGATAGATGTACACCTGGCTTACATTATATTGCGAACCATGCGTATGCACTATGCATTGATCCCCTTCCCGATCCCTCCGACGCCGCGCACCCCCGCCAGCATCCGGCGACCGCGACTCGAGCACGGACACGCGCGCGCGCCGTTGTTGAACTTAATCGTTGTATATAGCCCGAATATTGTGATTTATTATATATGGTTGTGCTCCGAACCCTGTGATTTCATTCAAAACGCCCTGAGATACCAACACACGAATCTGCGACCAACACAGGCCTTCACAGTGACGCCCAACTTGCGGGCACAACCATTTTGCCGATTCGGGCGAGTCCATTTTTCGGCTCCGATTTTCCCCGTATTTACGACGCTGTGACGGCGATTTATCCCGGGGAAGTGATCAACATACCACCGAGGAGACGTCCATGTGTAACCAGCACCGCGGAAAAGTCTAGGAGCGACGAGACGTTCAACAGTTACGCACTTCGGCCGCCGCGTCGCGCGAGGTATTTCGCGCCATTTTTGTCGTCAAGCGAGCCCCGGCAACGGATATTATGCCGCCTAAACGACTTGGAAAACGAGATGGCTCCCCAACAGCAGTCGATACAGACGACGAGCAGCAAAGCAGCAGCAGTGCACCGGTGCTGACGATAACCGAAACAATGTTGCAAATGTTAGTAGCTGGCATCGTGCGCAGTCAAGCAGAAGCGAACCGGCTACTCATGCAAGAGATGTTCTCGATCAAAGGCGAATCCCAGGTCCCGAATACACCATTATTACCTGACTCACACGCTACCCTCACGAACGGAAATTTCTCGAAGTGCACGGCGCGTTTCGATGGGTCGACCAAAAACGCTGACGTCCTCGAAGCTTTCATAGATGCGGTTGTCGTGTACAAGGAATGCACTAACGTTACTGATGAGCATGCGGTCAAGGGCCTGCCTATGTTGCTGACGGGCGAGGCCGCTATCTGGTGGCAGGGAGTGAAGGCATCGGTTACATCGTGGGAGGACGCCCTACGACGTCTTCGAGGATCATTCGGTGTGCCGCGCCCCGCGTATAAAATTTTTAGAGATATATTCGCGAGTGAGCAACAAAACGAACGTGCCGACGCGTTCATATCAAAAGTGCGTGCGTTATTGGCAAAATTGCCATACAAAGTGCCAGAACAAATGTGCGTAGATATAGTTTATGGACTGCTAAGTAGGAAAATACGTAAAAGAGTGTCACGCGATGCCGTGGACGGGCTCGAGCAGCTTGTCGCGAAGGCCAGGTTAGTGGAAGAGTCGCTGGCGGAGGTAAGTGCTTGTCCTTCCAATTCCAATGTCCTGGAATCCTTGCCATGTACCCCAGCCCTTCCTACAACTTCGCATGGCATCGGTTCGGATAATGTAAGCCGGAGTGTCGGTCCCGCGCACGCGAGTCTTAACCCTTCAAAGGTAACGGATACCTTGAGTAACCCTCCAGTGCCAACGTCCGATAATGTTGATACTGGACTTGTTAAAAGTAATGATAGTAAGCGTTCCCGTCCTAGATGTAGCTATTGTAAATTATTTGGGCACACCGCCGACGAGTGCCGTAAAATTAAATCTAGCAGTAGTAGATCAGACGTACGAACACAGTTGCACTGCTACGGGTGTGGTCAACTGGGCGTGGTGCGTTCTGAATGTGATAAGTGTAAAGGTGCACAGAGTGTTATCAATTCGGATTTTCAGAGCGTATACGTAGATGACGCTAACGATGCTCAACCTTTGGTCCAGATTAATATTGCGGGCCGCCAAGGAATCGCAATCCTGGATACCGGAGCCACGCACTCGATCGCAGGTCCTATGCTGCATCGGATACTCATTGATGCAGGTGTCGAATTCAAGCGCACACTACTTACGTTCAGCCTTGCTGATGGATCGCGACAGATTCGTACCGTACACGAATGCAACACTATTGTTACGCTGATGGGCCGCGACGTGCCTACAAGTTTTGTAGTGCTCCCCGATGCGGAGACGCGTACCCTATTAGGAAGGGATTTTATAATGAAGGCCAATATTCTGCTGGATTTGCCGCAGAATAGTTGGAGGTTTAGCGATAACACGCGACGTTCGTATCCGTTTGTTACCAGCTATAAATTACCTACCTGCGACGAATCGACGTTGATGAAGGTGGACGTGTCGAAACTTCTATTAAGAGAAGACGAGGGTACCAGATTGACCGCGGATCAGAGGACCCAATCGGACGAGTTACTCGTAAAAAGAGCCGATAGATTCGCGAAAGAAGGCTTACCGACGGACTATGCTTTACATCGCATAAAAGTCGACGCACGGCAAGGACCGATCGCCTCACCTCCTTACCGGATGGCACAAAGCAAGCAGATACTGCCTCAGAACTGTGCTTATGCAGGGGGAGGGCACCGAGGAGCGGACCATGGAGTACACGAGCCGTATATTGAATACACGCCCGGTAAGACGAACGCAATAACCGATACCCTTTCGGGACCGCACAGCGACGATGAAGCTGATTGTGACATCCACTACGCCGAAGTGGATCTGCCGTCCAGAGACCCCAAGGAGGTTCGAGAGAACCAGCTTAAAGATCTAGAGGTGCGTGAGATTATCAAAGATCTCGAATCCACCCACGATCCATTTAGGGGGAGCGGTTGGTCAGATCGGAGATTTATATTATCTGATGGAATACTATACCGTCATGTTTCTGATGATAGCGAAGAAGATACCACGTGTTTAGTATTACCAGAGCATGAATGTGTCAAAATATTAGCCGAAGGGCGACGCCCCGCGACTGAGTACGCGCCAGGGGACTATGTTATTCTCAAGACCCAAGGGAGCAACGATGCCTTACAAGGGCAGACTCCGAAGTTTATACCCCGGCGAGACGGTCCTTATCGCATAAAGAGTCTTGCGAGCCCGACAACTTACGTGTTGGAGCGGATAGGCAGTGATGAAACATTAGGCAGGTACCACGTATCCCAGTTGACCCCATACGTAGGTGACGTTCAGCCGCCGGTGAACGAGAAACGAAAGCGCGGTAGACCGAAAAAGCACTGACCTTGGAGCGAGGGCGCGTTTTCCAGGTCAGAGGGGGAGGTTGTAACGCGAACGTGACTGCGCGATAGATGTACACCTGGCTTACATTATATTGCGAACCATGCGTATGCACTATGCATTGATCCCCTTCCCGATCCCTCCGACGCCGCGCACCCCCGCCAGCATCCGGCGACCGCGACTCGAGCACGGACACGCGCGCGCGCCGTTGTTGAACTTAATCGTTGTATATAGCCCGAATATTGTGATTTTTATTATATATGGTTGTGCTCCGAACCCTGTGATTTCATTCAAAACGCCCTGAGATACCAACACACGAATCTGCGACCAACACAGGCCTTCACATACATACATAAATTTATATTTATACCTCAAAAATATTAAACAATTTTAGGGAGATAAAAAGAAATATCTTATCTAAAATAGAAGTACAAATATATAGGGCAGAGAGGTTATAAAATAAAATATTTTTTATAAATGTATCTTTATAACTCAATAAAACAGCACGGTTTTAAATTAATTCCTTATAGAATAATTAATTGGAAAGGTGAATTGCTAAAGCCTAGCGTGAGAGAAACGTAAATTAGAAACTGTAAAATATGTTTAACAATACATTATTATGTGAGCTGAAGAATGCGTCGGTGTTTCATATTTCAGTTCCTACTTGCGATGAAGTTGTGGCTTAACCACATTATTCATAATTTAATACATAATATAGTAGAATTATAAATGAATTAATATTATTGTCATGATCTAATTATAACGAATGCTATTATTATAATTTTTCTGTTATACTAAAGTATACCGGAGTCAGGAATCTGTGCCCGATATGGCGATGGGCTCGCCCCGTATCACATCATGGAAAGGAATACTCACGGCGAAAAGTGGGTGCACTGGTTGCGCCTCTGCCTACCCTTTCGGGGATAAAGGGAGTGTACACACACACTTTAGTACTCGATTTTTCAGTTTACTTTAGTACCCACGTACAAAATTATAATTCTAAGAGAGGTATTAAGCGAATATTTTTAATATTATACCTATTGTTCAAAAAATAAACAACAAGTAAGATAAATAATAATTTACTGTTCTAATGCTAAGTGGTAACGTTAACTAATTATGCTTATATCACAATAAGTTTTTCAAACACAAACATGTAGCTTTATTGCTAATTAATGACAGTTTAAACACTGTCTATTACTTGCTAATTCAGTATAATACGATTCCTGTTGGCTTACATTTAGAGACTTGTCCAAGGAAATGTACAAACACGGGCTTAAAATTATTTCTAACCAAGATACTTTATATATATTTGGATAGTACTCCCAATAACTAGGCATTTGCAATAAATCGTATAATATTAAAGTCCTCCGATTTTGAAATTTATGAATATTATTTTGCCTAAAAACTACACTTAAAATGATTTTTTTTATAAAGTATAAATGGAGGGGTCTAAAGATATTTTTTTTAATGAATCCAACATCCATATTTTTTCCCCTTTAATATCCATAAACTTTGAGCCTGGTTAGATTTGGGACCCAGAACACATACAAAAAGCGGTCATCTCCTTTCCACTGATACACACAGACTGCCTCGGTGGCGTAGTTCCCCGCCCCATTCCCATCCCCGGGTCGGGCAGTGATATTAGATTTTTCTATTCAGTATCAGCCCGGAATCTGGAATTTGTACTCGATATGACTATAGGCGCGCCCCCTATCACATTATGGGACAAAATATGCACGGCGAAAAATGAGTGCACTAGTTGCGCCTCTGCCTACCCCTTCAGGGATAAAAGGCGTGAGTATATGTGTGTACACACAGTTATTATACTAAAACATAACACACACAAGTATAGCCCCAAACACGCCTAGTATCATTAAATTCCATAATACGGTTTGACAATATGAGACAGTGATTAGATAAACGGTAAAAGATTCCCTATTTAATTCATACCGTATTAACAGTAAAATTACGATAAAATCTAAATCAATTTGATTAATTATTGACTGAAATTACTATTCTAGAGAAGTGATTCGAAAGCAGTATCCTTTAAAAGTGACGCAACAACTGGCCTTGTTTTTAAAGTCGTGGATTATTCGTGCAAACAGCGACATTCGTGCAAAAACCTATTACCGGGGAAGTACTAGTGTGCACGTCTATACTCTGTTTAACTTATGCAATAACTAGGTGTTTCTCGTGGCGTCGCTCGCGTGAAAAGCCTTTACCGCAACAAAAGTACCTAAAACATAGTGCGATCCCAGAGCCACCTCCTTAAAGAATGAGATAAAAATCCGTTTCTTCCATGGGAGCAAATTACCGGGTCAAAAGTACCCCTTGTGTTAATCCAGGATATGATCTACCCGTGAGCCAAATTTTATTCAAATCCGTTCAGCAGTTTCTGCGTTTACTACTAACAAGCATACAAACGTCCAAACATTTTCCCAAACTTTCGTATTTATAATACTAGTAAGTGCAATAATGGAAATAAATGTGACGGAAAAGAGGGTATAATTTTTTTTATCTTTGAAGTGACACAATCTTTTGTATTGTATCGTCCATTATGCGTTTACGGCTACCTACTGATGAATACGAATACAATTGATAATGCGGAACGAGAAGGATCTGACAGTTTAAATATTTTGATGCACCGTTATAGTGAGATGACAAGAAGTAATGGAAGTATTGATAGCATGGAGTTGAATATACAGGAAAGTATTTCTAAAGATGATGATATTGGAAGAAGACCACACAAACGGAACCGGGGATTAGACCAAGAGGAAGTATGGACTACTGTGGGGAGAAAGGGCAAACGATTTGCCCGGTCAATAGACATAGATGATTCAACAAGGGTAAGAGAGGATTTTATTGAAATATGCATTACAAGTACTGACAAACTGCCAAAACAATTTAAGTTAGCGAAAACCTTAAAATCTGAAAATATCCAGGATATAGTTAAAGTAAAATATTTAAACTCCTATAAAGTAATACTTCAATTTAGTAAGGAAGAAAGTGCTGAAAAGTTGCTATGTTCTAAATTTTTTAACGAAAATGGATGTAAATGTCATAAAACTTTCGAAATTAACCAATCATTTGGAGTTATCAAAAATATAGATCTTGGTTTAAGCGAAGAGGAGATATGGGAGGCTTTATCATGCGAGACCAATATTATAGGCGTTAAAAGACTAAAACGAAGAAACAGTGTGAACGGCCAATGGGAACCCAGTGAATCTATAAGAATTGTCTTTAAGGGATCATCGCTGCCTTCATATATATATATTTTTGAGACTAGAATCAGCGTCAGTCCATACGTATACCCAGTAACTCAGTGTTCCCAGTGCTGGAGGTTCGGCCACTCTTTAAAAATGTGCCCTTCTAATAGAGCGGTGTGTCCAAAATGTGGCGATCGCCATGCAAACTGTGAAAAAACTTCGTACAAATGCAGTAATTGTGGTGGTAATCATATGGCACTAGCTAGAACATGTCCTATATATATAAAAGAAAAACGTATCAGAGAACTTATGGCAGAGTTTAATTGTTCGTATAAACGAGCCCTTACAATATATACTCCCCCTTCGCCTATTTATCAACCCAAGGATTTCCCGAGACTAAATCAAAATGTGAAAGATATAGAAGAAGAAAGTGTAGTGGAAGATACTAATAAAAACCAAACGGACTTCTCTTCATACGCTTCTGTGACTACTAAACATTTAAACAAAAATTTCGGCAAGAAAGTTAAAAACAAGGCTACTTCAAAGATTAATTCTATGGACAGAGAAATAACTAATTTAGATACTTTATCAGATGTTAGTGAAAATCCAAACTGCAGTCAAACCCAGCCTGAAGAATCACCGAATATAGGGGATGCAAAAAAGAGAAAAGGAAAAATTAATTGGAAATTATTATTTGATAAGTTAAAAAAAAAATTGTTGAATGAAGAAATACCTTGGGAAGGAAAAATTAAGAATTGTTTAGCAATTATACTGGAAGAAATGTTATCTTTTGTTGTAAACTATTTTTCAGACTGGCCTTGTTTAAACTTTATGTACAATTATGGACGGTAACACCTCGCGTAACATTATAAATATTTTACAGTGGAACGCGCAAAGTCTACGGCCCAAAAGAACAGAATTCGAATTACTTTTAAGTCAAGAAAAAGCTCACATTGCTATAATTAGTGAAACCTGGTTAGATACGGGTAGTAACTTTTGTATAAGGGGCTATAACATATTTAGATTGGATAGGAATGATGGGTTTGGCGGGGTAGCAATATTAACACACTACTCATTAAGTGCACAGCAAATGACTTTTAACCTAATTAATCCTAGTGTTGAGGTTATATGTGTTAAAGTTACAAATTGCGCCCATTTAGAATATGTTATTTCTGTGTATTGTCCCCCATCTGCTAGTACGTCTACTAGAGACTGGGATGAACTTTTTTCACATATACCATCAAAAACGATTATTGCGGGTGATTTTAATGGACACCATACTTGTTGGTCATCCAAGTTAAATACTAGAGGGGGGCAAATATTTGATGCTATGATGGATTCAAGCTTCATTCAGCTAAATGATGGCAGTTATACAAGAATAAAATTAGTTAATGGCTCAGTACACAAAACATCACCAGATTTAACGTTAGTTTCAGATGATATATCTATAAAATTCAACTGGAAAGTGATGAATGAGACCCTAGGAAGCGATCATTTATTTATAAAGATAAGCACTGAAATCAAAAAACCTGCAAGTACTGTAATACGTAGGAATTTCAAGAAGGCCAATTGGCCAGGATACAAGCAGAAAGTAGAAGATCTATTAACTAATTTCACATTTCACTCAGAGATCCAAAAAACGTATGATGATTTCATTGCAATCATTAATAAAGCTGCAAATGATCATATCCCTAACATCAAAATTGTTAATAGTCCTCTTAATACTAACAAATTCTTACCGAAGCCCTATTGGTCACAAGATCTATCTCGAGTAGTGGCTGAACGTCGTCTAGCCCTCAGAAACTTTAGAAGGAACCCTACCCCTGACAATTTAGGCATTCTTAGATGTAGAGTTAGTACTGCACAGTTGGCTATTCGTCGCGGTAAAACTAAATCATTTCAAATATTTTGTGACAGTATCGACAGTTGCACATCTTCGCAGGAAATGTGGCATCGCATGAAATGGCTTAAAGGCTACAAAACCCCAAAAATGGACATAGATCAAGATGGAGCCAAATCGTTGTTAAATAGCTTAACACCAGATCATGTTTCACCTAAGATGCCGAATTTTATTTCAGAAAACATTCATTTATGTACATCTATTTCTATACACGAACTTAAAAATTGCATTAAACATTCTGACACTGCACCTGGTGAGGATAACATCTCGTACTCCATGATCGACAATCTACCAAAGACAGGAAAAGAAATCTTGGTACAATTGTATAACAAGATTTTCGAGGCTAGTTTTGTCCCTAAACAATGGAAAAATATTAAAATTATCCCCATTCCGAAACCAGGTATTGATAATACTACTGCTAAAAACATGAGACCTATTGCGTTACTTTCATGCCCTTGTAAAATTTTCCATCTAATAATTTGCCGACGACTTGAATGGTTCTTCGAAGTAAATAACTTATTTTCCAAAGACACTGTTGGATTTAGAAGGTCTAAATCATGCATCGACAACCTATCTAGGCTAATTAATCACATACAATATGGATTCACTAAGGGTTTTTCTACGGTAGGATGCTTTATAGACCTAGAAAATGCCTATAACAATGTCCATGTGCCGGCTTTGTTGTCAATTTTAGATAATTGGTATAGGATCACAATTATGTAAATATTTATGGAACTTTTTAAATATGAGATTTTTGTCAATTAATTTTAATAATGGTGAAATTCTTCGACGTACAACCGGGATTGGTTTAGCTCAAGGTGACCCCTTATCCCCTTTATTATTTAATGCCGCGACTATCAAGATATGCAACAAGATTAATAATTATAATACGTATGTGTCACAATATGCAGACGACTTTTTACTGTACTCTTCTAATAAAGTAATATCGCAAGCAATGATTGACGTCCAAAATGCATTAAATGTTTTCGGCTGTATGATTGATGAAATAGGTTTAACGATTTCATTACGAAAAACTAAGATCTGTGTGTTTAGTAGAGGTTTACGTATTCATAATGGTAGCATTGACGTTAAAAATCATGCAATTGAACATGCTGACTCTGTCAAATACTTGGGTATGTGGCTGGATAGAAATTTGAAGTGGAGTCATCACATAAGTTATTTACAAAATAAGACACTTAAATTTCTCAATATCTTCAAAGTTCTTGCAGGGTCTAAGTGGGGTATCCACCCAAAACACCTTAGAAGGTTATACATAGCTATTATTCGAAGTAGACTGGATTACGGTAGCTTTTTGTATGATAGCAGTTCGAAATCTCATTTGATTAAACTTGATAAGGTTCAAAATCAAGCATTGAGGATAATTGGAGGCTTCATCAGAACTACGCCAATCCATGTTATGGAAACTGAATTGGGGTTACAACCTTTATCCATCCGCAGGAAGTATCTGGCTGGAAAGTTTTGGTTAAAGTCGAGATCGATCAGCTATAATGAGACAATAAATATCCTAGATAATTTAAATAGCATTTTTGATAACAGTGGGTATTGGAGAAGGAAAAAGATACCTTTGATGATTGAGACACACAAAACCTATAAATCATACGCTATCCAGTCACAGCCAAAGCTAGATATTTATTCTCTTAACACTTGGATAACTAACTTTGATCTCTCTGAAAACATCATATGCTCAATTGAGGGTGTTAATACTGCTAAAAGATTTTGTAACCGGGTGGAATTAGACAAACATCTCAGAGTATTGATCAATAACAAATACAAATTACATTATAAACTTTTTACCGACGGATCTAAAGATATAAATGCTTCAGGAGCCGCATTCTTTGACCCTCAGACAAATCTGCAAGTCAAGTTTAAGACGGATTCAGACTTTTCTGTTATGCACAGTGAGTTAGTAGCGATCGCTGAAGGTCTTTCATACATGTTATCTTTGAACAGTCGTTGCTTCGTCCTTTTTTGTGATTCAAAGAGTGCACTTCAACATTTGGCTCGGTTAACCTCGAATCTTCGAGGATATCCGATAGCCTTCAATATTTTGAGCCTAATAGATAAGCTTAAAACAGCAGATAAACGGGTGATTATTCAATGGATCCCGTCGCATGTCGGAATCGTGGGCAACGAGACAGCTGACCTAGCAGCGAGACAAGCAGGATATGAAGGTATACCATATTTCGGTCTTCCTTTACATAATGAAGTACTAAGATACGTAAAAGAAAACTGCTTCAAAATGTGGCAGGAATACTTTGATGAGCGTTCATTATCTAAGGGAATATGGTATAAAACCATTCAGTGTCAGGTGCCTCGTTGCCTATGGTTCGAGCAGATAGACATAAATAGAAAGTTTATAGTAATTTTATTTAGATTACGATCGGGTCACATCCCTGGAAACAAATTTAAGTATTTAATGGGTAAGTCTGAGTCTCCAAATTGTCCGAACTGTCCAATTATTGAGGATGTTTATCATTCCTTAATAGAATGTGTTCGTAGCGAAAATGTTCGTCGTGAATTTGTCAATAATTGTAGCAATGTGGGTATCTGTAATAGTATTTAGCTTTACCAAATTCTGATAGAGCAATCAGAATGATTAAGATTTACATTTCTTCCAGGTTGGATTCTGATTGATCTTATATTTATTATTATGTTATAATCTTTAAATCTAACAAACACCGTGTTTAAATTGTTATCTCCATTGCATCGTTGTTAAAATATGCTGTATTGACTTACGGGAGTGACATAGTCAAATGTGACCAAACTCCCTTTAAGTAATAAAGAGAAAAAAAAAAAAAATCTTTGAAGTGTAGGGAATTTGTCGGTTATGAAATGAGTGGCTGCGCTGGATTCTAGGGTAAGTATGATGATTAATAAAAGTCTGCAAAAGTCAAGCTTTCAAATAAACGGTAAGCAAAACAGTACATTCTGTATCAACTGTCTTATACGTCATATGGCGTATATTTGAGCATTGCGAGGTAGGCCTTAAGTTATCATCTTACCAGTAGGACAGTAGACTTACCATCGGGTTTGATAGTCATTGTCTCGTACCAGGATAAAACAGTAATGTAACGAAACTATTATTATATCAATTGAATATCAATATTTATCCTGTGGGTATTTCGAATAGGAAAATCTGCTATTATGTTTTTGTTATCCTTTCATGACGCACCTCTGAATTGGATGGAACAATCGCAGGACATTTATATGTATACTAGGTTTTGCCCGCGGCTCCGCCCGCGTTAAAAAGTTTTTCCGGGATAAAAGTCCCGGTTTATGTTTTCCCGGGACAAAAAGTAGCCTATGTGTTAATCCAGGACATGATGTACCCGTGTGCCAATTTTCATCGAAATCCGTTCAGTAGTTTTTGCGTGAAAGAGGAACAAACATCCATACATCCAAACATCCATACATCCAAACATCCATACATTCTTACAAACTTTCGCCTTTATAATATTAATAGGATAATAGGATTATTGTAGTACAATATAGCATTATTATTTGTACATGTGGGCTAGAAAATTACTTTGAAAATTAAAGTAGAATAATACAGATATTTCAAATTATGAACTTTATTAAAAAATATATTAATACAAACAAAATGAATCAAATTTAAAAACATAACCGAACCCAAATAAACAGTGATGTACCATTTCGAATTAATGCTATTACAAACATTATCACCTATGAGAAAATATATTTCTTTGGTATTTTAAAAACAAAATTCCTAATTTAATCAAACATTAATAATTACATTTATTCACTCTTTTTTAATACGTTTAAATTACGTTGATTCTTAAGTGCCACAATTCAGAACAAAGTACATGGCTAATTCAAAGCGCTTGTACGCGATCGCCTCTCTGTTTTATCTGAAGTTAGTGGGCGTGTCGTGGCGGCGCGGCGCGACGTGGGCCGCGGTAGCGCCGCGCATCCATCTGCCGTTGAGTAATTGTCGCCGGCACCGCATGTTGTAGACAGCGAAATTGTTTCTACAAACCCTGCCCCAAATTGCCAGAAATCTGTTAGTAATATGCGAATTTAGATTTTTTGTAATAAGAATGTTCGGCTGGACTAACGATGATACACTGAGCTCATATGTAAACGGTACACTCAAACTTAAGCTTCAAATATTGTATTCAAAAGGTTGAAAATTGTGGTTAAATTTGTCCTTGATCAACTATAAAACCTGACCTGGATCCGTATCTAATTGATGATGTAATAACATTACATCACATTGGTAATGTATATTGATTGAGCAACTAACATTACCATCCAAAATAAAATTAATATATTATAAACTTATGTTGAGACCTTCAAGCATTGTAGTTAATTACACGAACTCATAAAAATATAACAGACTAGCTTTTGCTCGCGGCTCCGACCGCGTTAAAAAGATTTCCCGAGATAAAAACTAATCTATGTGTTAATCCAAGACATAATCTATCCGTGTGCCAAAATTCATCGTAATCCTTTCAATAGTTTTTGCGTGAAAGAGTACCGAACATCCATACATCCATACTTACAAACTTTCGCGTTTATAATATAGTAGGATTATCTTTCCATAATAATCTATATTACCAAACTGCAACGACGACTTAACTGGCTATATAATGGATACGTACATAAAAACAAACATAATCTCATACTTGTATACCCGAAAGGATACGTGGAAGCGCGCCTACTGTACCCACACTTCACTAATTTAACACTCGTCTCATGAAATATATCAAAATAAAACCATCTTAGGTGTATTTTTATTGCCCGTAGAACCAAATTTAGATCTCAAAATCACGGTCTACGCTACCAGACCAACGACCAGGTATATTTATAACTAGTAAATAACATTAACGGGATTCACACACAAGTTTAAGTGTCCAAGTACTACATCATTTTACAAGTGTAAAGTTATTGTCCATTCATGTGCGGCAATCGAACGCCGTCCTTCCCTTCATTCAATAACTCGGGCCACCGTACGAGAGCGACTCTGTGATAAATTGAATACAATTGCGATTATACGAAGCTATGAAAATAAATGGAATTCTGCTTTGAACTGTATTTTTGTTTATATTTTGTCTATGCTATGCGATTTCTACTTTTTACTTTTTAAGCCAGACGGTGAGTAAAACTGTTTAGGAATATTAACCAGTTCCCTCTAATGGAAGAGTTCCAATCGATTCCTAACAAACGCTTCCTTAGTATGAATGTCTGAAATCCAAAATAAAATGAAGACTTAGTTAGGTAATATACAAGTTATTAACATTTAAAAAAAATACAATTATTAAGTGATTTTCGTTCTTGTTATCAAATACATACATAGATACATACACGCTTATACCTTTATCCCCGAATGGTTAGGCAGAGGCGCAACTAGTGCACTCACTTTTCGCCGTACATATTCCGTCCCATGACGTCCTTGTTTGCCTTAGATTTTTTTTATATACTAGTCAAATGTAATACAAAATGTGAAATCAAAGTTTTGCAATCATATGTCAAGCCTACTCGTTTTCCGCCTTGCGTTAAGTCCCCGACATGACAGACGGCAGACCCACTGCTATGTCGGGCATAAATTGTGCACACAATAAGCTATTATTCTAATTATATTCAGCGTTTCCTCTCAATAGCATTCGGCACTGTGACAGCGATACGTGGCAAAGTTTAAAATGGGTTAATAGGCAACTTTTAAATACCCTGATGTGTTATTTCGTATTTGCGAATACGAGTTTTTTCCCCACGTGTTTCAATTCTTGGTGGCATACCATCAATAATTATGCATAGCTAAGTTTCAATTAAACCAACCACAATAGCATTCCACGAATACTTATACCATCTGTAAAACAGTGCCAATGTGAACTCTCTACAAAACCTACATCGCGTCGCCTAAAATTTAATTAAAAAGACGGAATAATTTACCGAACTTACACCGTTCTCTCTTATTAAAATAGATGACAGGCAAAAATCTACAGAAATATTTATAAAACTGACGTAACAAACGTCTAAAAATCAGCCAGTGGGGCTAGGATGTGAAAAAAAAACACGATGCGTCTCCGCTTCGTTTTATTGTGACTGGTTGAGAGAATGACGTGTCGGTCTCTCGATCAATCACTAACATCAAAATACCGATACGTCAGTCACTCAACCAATCACAATAAAACGAAGCGGAGACGCATCGTGTTTTATTTTCACATCCTTGCCCCACTAGTGATTGTTATAAAAATCCGAGAGCAATCGAAAGTACAATATATTCGGTTGCGTTGTAAACGTCAAATGATTTTACGCGAGCCGGCTCATCGTAAATCCACGAGCGAGTAATGGACCCGATATCACACGGAGGCTATTGCATTTCATGTTGCGAAACGTTCGGTACATGTTATTGTCATTTAAACGAGAGAATATTCGCTATTAGAGTTACTTATTTTTATTTAAACGACGGTTTTTGGGATATACTTATTTTTGTTATCGGAATTTATATTATATTAATAATGATAACAATGATTTATATAAAAAAATATTTTACTAGAGTATTTATAGAGGAAGAGATACGTAAATAGATAAGATTTAGGCCTCGTTTACGGAGAATCAGGGCGTCGCGCGTTGCGTGTGGCGTTGCGTCTTGTGGCGTGTCGGGCGAGTTTTCCGTTTACAGTACGGCGGCACGTGCAGCAGCCCACTTTGTC
Organism: Lapara coniferarum; assembly: GCA_949316025.1. NCBI lineage: Eukaryota > Metazoa > Arthropoda > Insecta > Lepidoptera > Sphingidae > Lapara > Lapara coniferarum. The sequence goes on from OX438920.1 coordinate 5,860,183, forward strand.
GCATGCCTAAACACTAGCATAATATGGAAATTTACAGTGTTGTTAATAAAGGAACGAGGCGTAAAGAGTAGCGGTGTCCACTGCTGCGGCGTTTCCTCTGGCGTGTTGCGTAGCATACGGCGGGTATCCATGTGGCGCACACAGTGGGCACTGAGTCGGTTGGATTGGCGGGACCTGTGACGCTGCGAACGCCACCGTGGGTGTCACTAGACCGGAGAATTACCGCTTCGATTGCCGCCGCGATGAACGCTGCATTTCAAACAAACGCATGTAAAGTCGCTTCTCCGTAAACGCACTCATAGAACATCATAATATATTTGAAGTCAATTCGGGCCGCCCCGCCCAACACAACGCGCGACGCCCCGCGTCTCCGTAAATGAGGCTTTAGTATTTTGAATACCTTAATGACGCCTACTCTTTCTACGGCGACCAATCCCGAGCAAATTGTGTAAGGCAAATTTACATGTGATAAAAAGAAACTAAACAAATCTACTGTTAACTTCTACTAATAAGTATAAAGGTAGCACATAGAGATATTGTAAGGGAAACACGACACTTAATCAATGTGGGCTGAAAATCAATATAAACGAAGATTAAGAGCCAATAACAGTGTTTATCGGCCATTAAGTTTGTCTATTACACCCTCCTTAACGCTATTTAAGGGCATGTCATTAATATAGACTTCAAATTATACTTTGAAATATAGACATTAGTCCAGAGAATATGGCACAGTGAATTTTCAAGTTAGTAGAAAATTTAACATGGATAAAGCATGAACAAATGTTACATACTTATTTTGCGCATTAAAACTCTACTAACATTACAAATGTTCACAATTGTTGTTTGTGAGAAGTAAATAATGAAACCTCTAAATACAGTAACGTGAACTAATCCTACTAATATTATAAAGGCAAAAGTTTGTAAGAATGTATGGATGTTTGTTACTCTTTCACGCAAAAACTACTGAACGGATTTAGATGAAATTTGGCACATGGGTAGATCATATCCTGGATTAATACATAGGCTACTTTTTATCCCATCAAAATGTAAAGCAGGACTTTTATCCCGGAAAAACTCATTCACGCGGGCGGAGCCGCGGGCAAAAGTTATTTTGAAATAATACAATGAATGATGGCTTGTTGTAGTGTTTCGCATGTTGTCTGAACTTACTATCTGAACATACTTCAGTTCGGTCACTAATCTCTATTGATAATAATACTAACCCTATATTATATACTGTCCCACTGCTGGGCATGGGCTTCCTCAACTACTAACAGGGCTTGGCTTTAGTCCATCACGCTGGCTTAGTACGGGCTAGCAGACTTCACGTATCTTTGAAATTCTAATAATTTCTTCTAATCTCTATTACTTTCCTTTAAAAGTGGCTGAACATGATTTTTCGGTATAATATGGATACTATCTAACATCAAATTAATATACTCATTGGACCCTCTCTACTATTAAGAAATACATATATCAGAGTAAAGTATTTGTTAATTTGACATTGAAGTCATATTACACTATTTATACAAGTACATACTCCTTATGTAAAATGTTATCTAACGTGAAACACCGGGGCATTCCCACGGCGAACGATTTCGTGACACCACACACAGCTATTTCAACAATTCTGATAAAACATTTATTAATATTACCTTGTACGGTGATGTAATTGTTTTTGGTTTATGTCCGATATTATTTACCTATATATTAAATTTTCCTGTTTCTAATATGAAAAGTACTGAAAGTCGAAACTGATTATGAGCCTCGTCTACTACCGCGATGCTTCAAGGTACAGTTTGGATAAGGCGTCTGCGCGTCATCTTAAAGAAAGAAAGAAAAACTATTTATTTGTCACAGTCGCAACGCATACAATTGACATAAAGAAACTTATCTATGCTTAAACAATACAATACGCGCGAAAACTCAGACGTCTTATTCTTAACGGAGAAGAAAGAATCGCTAAAAGTAGGTACCTACAGCCAGTGATCGGCGATCTAGCGCCAGTCCATTTGCGTTATAGTGATAGTAAGCCTTTGGAGAGTGGTGTTGGAGACACCTTCTGTAAATCCCATGGACCACTTTCCACGCCAATGTGTTTATTCTAAATGAGCTCAAAATGAAGAGTAGGTTATCATCGATAGTTCAACAACGTGTCTTAAAATTCTTCGATCACATATCTAGAAACGAAGACTCTATGGAAAGACTGGTGGTCCAAGGACATGTAGAAGGAAAAAGAGCTAGAGGCAGATATCCCATTCGCTGGACTGACTTGATTAAAATGGCAGCACAGTCCTCCATAACAGAGCGTCGCCACTAACCGACAAAAATGGAGAAGCCTTAGTAGACCTACGAACATCGCCGAGAAGACTGACAACGCTGACATCTTTCCATGTATTACCATCGCGACAACCACGACCACTCTGCCAAGAGTATGACTGAGAAGAAGATAGTGAGCCTATCGTCATATCGCATAACCGCAATCCCAGGCAACTGACGCATATATTTTGAAATCGGAAATTGCACTTTTTTTAATCACATTAATAATATTAATTGTTATTAATGCATAACATTTAAAAATCGGGCCCATCTTGTAACGGAGCAATTGACTGCCTCAACCTTAAGTGTTTAACCAATGATCATAAAAGTGTGATAAAAGTCGGTCTAAGATTGTGATAATAACACAATTATGTATTACTATAAATACGATAAAATATCAAAGTACTCAACAATTTTTTTTTTTTTTTATGGCCGTCTTCGGCGCATTAGGGACGGCTGCGGGCTTCCTCCGACTCACGTCTAAGTTGTCGTCCGCAACCGCCCCTGCGCGTACCGCTGTTGCGGTCCTTTTCCTGTTGTTGTTGCGGGAGCTCAGAAGCCACCGCACACCGAGGGACGCCCCTGGCGTCCGAGGCAGCATGAGACACGCTGCCGTCCATCACGGGAAATAGTACTCAACACTTAACCTTATAATTTTCCGTTATTTTATAAACCAATGAATTTAATTCATCTCATACTGAACACGTAATAATTGAGATGACAAAACGGTTTGTCGACAGCAGTTATTAAGAATCTGGGGCTGAGGTACATCCCTGATGCTAAATATTACGCCTTTGACTTAATAGAAGCCGACATTATCATTTAATACAATGTAAAATTAATTTCGACTTACGTAATGAATAAAGGTCGCTACGTGTGTCTATACAATATTTATCGATTGCTATGACGATACAATAAGCTATTTTTATAGTTCGTACATTAAAAACATGTTTCGAATTAACATCTTTTACTTGATTCAACTTATTTTTACCTAACTGCGAAAGAAAGAGGGTGAGGTTTTTATTTAATAGTTTTTCCGCGACGCCGCACGCGTTAAAATCTTTTCGCAGAATAGAAGTTCCACAGGAACAAATTTTCTTGTGGACAAAATGGAGCATATCATAAATTACTTCAATGGATAAATCATGTTGAGCCGTTAGTTAATTTGTTGTAGGAACGAACAAACCTTCGCATTTCTAAGAATACATAAGTAAAATTGTTGGAAGTGGAAATTAACTGAGAAAATATTAGAGTTGGTAACATTCTATTTTTTTTGCTCGTTATTTGTTATTACGCGACGGTGACCTTTGCGATTTTCCCTGCGATGGACGATGCATATAAATCGTTTCTTTCGTAGGCTTTAAAGGTTTTCTCCGAAGTACTGTGCCTGTTGCATTTATTACCGACACACATTTCGCGCAACAATCATAGGTATTGTCTCATAATAACTCGAAGTATCGTCGTATACGTTAAAGAGGGCCATCAGGATATCCGGCATAACTCTCCGGACCTATATTGAAGTGCTATAAATAAATTTTCCTACAAAATGAACATCTATGGTGTACTGATTAGAAAAATTCACCGTTTATGATTTATAAAACTTTCTTTGAATATAACATTAAATAGCTCGTGTCACAATAATTTACCTAATATTTTTTAGTTCATCACACCTAATTTGATAATAAATAGCTATTTGGATTAATATTATAATGATTTTATATTTTTAGAATCCTGAAAAAGAAACAGTCGAAGGCGGGACTCGAACCAACGACCTCCAGGTTCGAGTCCCGCCTTCGACTGTTTCTTTTTCGGGATTCTAAAAATATAAAATCATTAACCAGGCACTACATGGCCATTGATATGTATAAAAAATCATAATATAAAAATTAATATTATAAATGTGAAGCGACGATAGCCTAGTTGGGAATGGAACGGACTGCCGAGACGAATGTCCACAGGTTCAAAACCCAAGGGCACACAATTCTGACTTCTCAAAAAAAAAATGTGTGCATTCTCTGTGAATACTCACTTTAACGGCGAAGGAGAACATCGTACGGAAACCTGCATACCTGAGAAGTTCCTTGAATTTCGAAAGTATGTGAAGTCCGCCAACCCGCACTAGGCCAGCGTGGTGGACTAAGGCCTTAACCCTCTCAGTTGTAGAGGAGGCCCGTACTCAGCAGTGGGCAATATATAATACAAGGCTGGTATGGTATATATATGGTAGTTATAAATGTATCAAACAATAATTGAGACATGGTTGTGTAAGCTTAATAGGTATGTATGTATATAATATGATCAGTATTTCCAGAGGAAATGCACACGTTACTCATACAACAAATGAAATACCATAAGCATTTCTCATATTACGCTACCATTTTAGGGCCTACGTGCTTTAATAAAGGTAGGCGGTCTGAATGATGGGTACGTCATTGATTTGAGAATGACAGACAATTTAATCATAATCTTGTACGTGTCAATCTTGATTCATTGTGTAATTATTGGTTCAATATATTTGTTTATGCTGGGGATACACTGATGTCTATTGGCATTAATTATCACAAACAAACAAATATATTATACTGTCATGCTTTTATCTCCGAAGGGGTAAGCAGAGGCACAACTAGTGCACCTGCTTTTCGTCGTGTGTATTATGTGATAGGGGGCGTGCATATCAGGCACAAATTCTAGATCCCTGGCTGATACTGAGCAAACAATACAAATCCCTGACCCGGCATTTGAACCCACGACCTCAGAGCGGTGTCGTATAGCGCACGCATTACAACTAAGCCATCGTGGCAGCCATTATGGAAATAATTAATACGTTACAGATGTATTACCTATAAGTTATAACTACGACTTATCGCGATAGTATAACTGCATTCAATCAGCAATGTTACTTTGTTTTAATTGCGATCTTGTTGGCCATGTCTTAATTTTAAAATTGTTTTCACATTTTTATATCCTACTAATATTATAAAGGCGAAAGTTTGTAAGAATGTATGGATGTTTGTTCCTCTTTCACGCAAAAACTACTGAACGGATTTCGATGAAATTTGGCACACGGGTAGATCATGTTCTGGATTAACACATAGGCATATTTTTTATCCCGGGAAAACATAAAGCGGGACTTTAATCCCGGAAAAACTTTTTAACGCGGGCGGAGCCGCGGGTAAAAGCTAGTTTTTATATAATATTCTATTAAAAAAACAACTGCCTCGGTGGCGTAGCTGTATCAGCTCGGAGTCTGGAATTTGTGCCCGATATGGCGGTAGGCTGGCCCCTATCACATCATGGGACGGAATAATGGCGAAAAGTGGGTGCACTAGTTGCGCCTCTGCCTACCCCTTCGGAGAATAAAGGCGAGAGTGTATATGTTGCATTAAAAAACAATAAACACATATAACATTTTTAAAAAGTCACCCTCCGCTGGCGACGTTCAAGACCGAAGCCACCGGTGCTTAGGAATTCAAAATGAGGAATCTCCTCACAATGCGTGTTGTGTGCAGCAGTACTACTTTCTGTATCTGGCTCTTGACCTAACAGCTAATTGATAGCCTCTGGATATTGGTTCAGGCTCTTTGATATCAACCCATGGACAGAAATAACAATCGGGACAACAGTTGTAGACATCATGTCAGTAACCTCGTGTATTATTTGCCATATTATTAAGAGTATATTCCTTATAATTCAATTCTGGATGGTGTGGCTGTAGTTTATTGGCGGTCGATTCGCTTACCATAAGTAAAAAAAAAACTACGAGGAAATATAAATATTTATGATTCAAATTTGTGTATCTTTGTGAGTATATCATATAGCATGACTTTTAATAATTATGGTAGAAAAACGGTTTATTTGTATTAAATACGGCACGTGAGCAAAAGGACTAATAAGTGTCAGTGAGAAGAAGTGATGAAGGAAATTACTCAATGGATCCCGAGTTATCATTATCCTTGTTATGACGAATTAATTGAAAAGCTGGATAATATTATTAAACGTTAATTGGAAAGCAACCACAAAATATTTTAATTAACCACTCCTTACGTAGGCACAGCTACAAAAATGAGTATTACAGTGATGAACAAATATGGCATACTAATCGCACCTTTAGGATGAAAACGACACAATTCAAAAAATAGAAAATTGAGTTGTCATTTTTAAATGACTAAAAACTAGTCCCTTATTTATAAAAATATTATGAAAAAGGTACCGATATAACAGTTTTCTCCTTTTCCTGCTTGAATATAGCTGTGTTTAAACTATTATTGTATCATGAACTTCGTTTTAAATAATTTTATGCCGATAACTCAATTTTCTATCTTTTTTAATTGTGTCGTTTTCATCCTAAAGGTGCGCTATACCTAATTGTGTTAAGCTTAAAATGGCGCCTTTTTTATTTTCAGGGGTTGGTAAATATAAGAAGTTCATATTTCATCAGCTATGTTAAACTCTTTGTCATAGAGGATGATCTTGTTTCTCTTAATAGCATGATTCTGGATTCTAGGCATCAGCCTAGAATCCAGAATCATGCTTTTCTTCTCCATATCAATGGAGAAGAAACCCAAACTAATTAAACAAAACCGCAATCTCAGCAAGGTTATCACCAAAACCAATATATTTATTACCGCAAATTTTCACCAAAATGCACATCAGTCATACATTGATTATTGCGCAATTGATGACGCAGCCTACTAGATTGGCCATTTTGGGACTGCACCCTGAATCACTGCCAGGTAGGCGGGCGGAAACTATTGCTACGGAACTGATGTAATGTTTGACGTCATAAGCGTCGACGAGAATTAGTCAACATACTCTCGCAGAGGGAAACACTATTCGTCATTAATTTTCAGTCATTGCGAAGTAATGCGGAATGTTTTCAGGTAAATTAAGCATTGATTTGTAAGAGTAAATTTCCATGTAATATGCTATGTATAATAATAAGTGGAGGTTTTATTTATTTAATTCAACTATTCTAGTTATAAATATTTTAACCTTTGTTTAAAAATCTTACTTTCAGAAGTATGTGGGAAACCAAGTATTTTTTAATTTGCTGCAGTAATGTTACGAGATTATGGAAATTACAGGTAAAAATAATGTAGTAGCCCACAATATTCGTTACTTCGACCAAGAACAACATAATAGGTATTATAAACTAGCTTTTGCCCGCGTCTCCGCCCGCGTTAAAAAGTTTTTCCGGGATAAAAGTCCCGCTTTATATTTTCCCAGGATAAAAAGTAGCCTATGTGTTAATCCAGGACATGATCTACCCGTGTGCCAAATTTCATCGAAATTTACTATTCAAACATATTGACAGACTTTTTTTTATTTACTTACCTACTTTATTATAGGTGACGAACGACACAAATGTTTTTCTATTATTTTTCCTTCCATATTAATGTGCCATGAATACTAACACAGTAGCATAGTTGTTACAGTACGACTGCAATAATGAGGTCTCGGGGTCGATCCCCAGGTCGGGCAAAGTGATATTGGGTTTTTCTATTCAGTATCAGCCCGAAGTCTAGATTTAGTGCCCGATATGGCGATAGGCTCACCCCCTAACACACCATGGGACGGAATATGAACGGCGAAAAGTAGGTGCACTAGTTGTGCCTCTGCCAACCCCTTCGGGGATAAAAGGCGTGAGTGTGTGTGTATATGAATACAATACATTGTCATCAATGAACATATGTTACCTAGCTAAACATGCACAGCATAATGCATTGGGTTGCTAGAAACTGCGGTGACATAATTAATTGTAATTATAATGATATTATCGTAGAACTGATTATTCTTATGATAATTGGAGAGATCCGCATCGAAAGATATTTTGGAAAAATATTTCTTAAATAAAACTGCCTCGGTGGCGTGGTTGTATTATAGTACAACTGCAATGCTCTCGGGTTCGATCCCCAGGTCGGGCAAAGTGATATTGAGTTTTTCTATTCAGTATCAGCTCGGAGTCTGGAATTTGTGCCCGATATGGCGATAGGCTCACCCCCTATCACATTATGGGACGGAATAACGGCGAAAAGTGGGTGCACTAGTTGCGCCTCTGCCTACCCCTTCGAGGATAACAGGCGTGTGTGTGTGTGTGTGTATTTCTTGAATAAAACTCGTTTAAAAGGTGGTGGAAATTTCTTTTTAATATTTGAAACTGGTTTGAAAAACATTATCAAAATATGTTTATTGAACTCACGTAAGTCTTAACGAAATAAGGTGAATAATTGATGTCCTAACCTCCAAATAGATTTGTATGTTCAAACAATGTGTATCAAAGAAACAAAACACATGGGTAAACAAGTTCGAAAAGATTAATCATTTAAAAAACACAAGTCACCATTGCAAATAAAGACTTACAATCAACACAGACGTGTTACAGATATTGAAAAGTACAAAAAAATGTTAGTATTGGAACATAGACACCAGCATACGTCATCTTATATTTCGTTACATCGTGACTCATTGACGAAATATCTATTATTAGACAATCGACCTCGGACCTTGCAAGCTCTCCTTACATAACTTATCTAGTGACTAACGCTTATGGAAATTAGTAAAAGTTATTTTTTGCCGCCATCTTACGTAGGTGTGTGATCACGTTTCCGGAATTGAATTATTATACATGAAATTTTATTTTAAGATACAATTTTTTTAAGCGATTTATAGTGAGTTCAACACTCTAATTTTTTATTATTTTGATGTTAACGAATTTAAAAATGCGTGCTTTTTTGTTGGCATTAATTATGTATTTTTTTAGGATTCCGTACCAAGAAAGGAACAGAGGAACCCTTATAGGATCACTTTGTTGTCCATCTGTCTGTCTGTCAAGACCCTTTTGCTCAGGAACGCGTAAAGATATTGAGTTGAAATTTATATCAAATATTCTAGTCTACGGTTTCTTTCAGCTGGGAAAAAATCAATCTTGTAAATCAACACGGTCAAAAGATAATATGATTCTGTATGTCCCATATTTTAAGATATCGCAAAGAATAGCACCAATAGGATACTTCCCATTAATCTAGAATCATAAAATTTGGTAGGAAGCAAGTTCTTACAACACATGTAAGGGAAAAAATCTAAAAACCGTAAATATGTACTTTAAAAATAAAAAAGCTAATTTACTATTACAAACTTTTCAATTTCATTAATTTATTAATTAATTTTGGGCAACTATTGAACATATATACTTAGATACCCAACCTTCAAGTTTGTACGGAACTCTTGGTGCGCGAGTCCAACTCGCACTTGACCGGCTTTATTATATTTTCATAATGTTAACAATTATGTATTTGATATTTTCTGATTACTATTCCTTATTCCTTCCTTATACCTTTCTTTTGGGTTAAGCTGACTAGCTAATATTAATTTATTTTGTGGTTTCAAATTTTATTAAACTAGTTTTTTTTATTCGTATAATATAATAGCCAAACTAAGAATCACTAAGACAGTTACCAATTCAACGACAATTACTGTGCAATTAAGCGATATAAAAGTGGTTAAATTTTAAAAATAACTTCTTGAAAATTAATTTTATAAATATTAATATACAAGTTTTGAGACTATAAAATCTATTTTATTTCAATAAAAACGAATTTTATGAATGTTCTATGCTGGTTTCAATTAATTGAATCCATACATGCAAGGAGTATCTATATTGTAAAAAAATATTTTACTTTATTCAAAAACAGGAAGTGCCAATCATAAATAAAATTATGGTACGCAAATATAATATTTGAATGAAGAAGTCGACGATTGAGAAAAAAAATTGCATACATAATGCAGAAGTTTTTTCAACGTCCTGTGGCACTTGTTACATTTGAATCTATATTTTAACTACATTAGAAATGAAGAACTGCCTTGATGGCGTAGTTGTATTGCTTATGCGATGCTCCAACCGTATTCGTCTTCTATACAGCGTGAGAGTACTGGATATTTGTCTGCCCTCTATGCACCCGTAGTCTGGAATTATTCGGTAAATGGAAATACACTCGACTCCTATGCCATGAGGCCTAACATAGCTCATGAAATGTGGGAGTGATGCATCTTGGCCTACCCCTGACAAAGAAATAAGGTGTGATGGTACAAGAGAGAGATGCTAAGTCCCTGTATAATGTACTGGTAACTGTTATATATAGTAAATATACAGCAACAGACTACTTTAGCAATCTATATAAAAACGAACATTTGAAGAACTCACACTATCACCAAGATGAAATAGCCCATCCAGAAAATTACATACTTTTAGATGAAGTCAGAGCAGCAGCCAAAAAGCTAAAAACTGAAAAGAGTTCAGGACCTGACGGGCTTAGTAACGAAATAATAAAATATGGAAATGATAATTTGTTCTCGTACATTCAGTGTTTGTTTAACAAAATTTTTGAACGTGAAGAAATACCCAATCAATGGCATATTTCCAATATTATAGTTCTACACAAGAAAGGTAGGAAAGATGATTTAAATAACTATCGACCAATAACTTTATCATCATGTATGTACAAACTATTTATGTCAATAATGCGGGATAGAATAATGTATACATTAAATGATCAACAACCGATAGAACAAGCTGGATTTAGGCCTCAATATAGCACAATTGATCACATACATTCATTAAACCAGCTAATAGAAAAATGCAACGAATATAATTACACAATATATCTCGCATTCATAGACTTCTCCAAAGCCTTCGACTCAGTGGATCACGACTACTTATTTAGAGCGCTAGCAATACAAGGCTTAAGTAAAAAATATATCAACATACTAAAAATCATATATAGGGACAGTAAAGCTATAATAAAGACTGATAAAAGAGGAGAACCTTTTGCCTTACAAAAAGGAGTAAAACAAGGAGATCCAATCTCACCAATTTTGTTTAACGCAATCTTAGAATCAGCTTTCCGCACGTTATCATGGCAAGAAAAAGGAATAAAAATAAATGGGAAGATATTGAATAACCTGAGATTTGCTGACGATGTTATCATTATTGCAAAAACCCCGACAGATTTGGAAAATATGATTATTGACTTCAAAAACGCGTGCAAACCAGCCGGACTACATATGAATAAAGAAAAATGCAGAATAATGACAAATGGTAAAGAAATATCCATCATAATAGACGGAGAGAATATACAGTACACAGAAGACTACATATATTTAGGGCAACTAATATCATTCAAAAACAAGCAAGAAAAAGAACTTCAACAAAGAATCTGCAAAGCCTGGAAAAAATTTTGGTCCCTCAAATTTATTATGAAAAGCGAGCTATCACAAAAGGTAAAAACAGAAGTATTTAACACAGCAATAATACCTACCCTAATATATGGAGCCCAGTCATGGACCTTTACAAAAACAACAGAACACAAACTAAGAGTATGTCAAAGGGCAATGGAAAGGTCGATGATGAAGGTAACAAGAAAAGATCGGATAAGTAATATAGATCTGAGGAAGATGACTGGAGTGGACGACGTCGTGGTGAGAGCCAGGAAATTGAAGTGGTCATGGGCTGGTCACATCAGTCGTATGAACAATGAAAGATGGGCAAAACTGCTCACCGAATGGGTACCAAGATATAACGTCCGCAGCAGAGGAAGACCGAAGGCTAGGTGGAGAGACGAGCTGGTACAATTTGAAAAATTCTGGTGGCGAACAGCCTTAAATAGGAAAATATGGGATAGGTTGGGGGAGGCCTTTGCTCACAAGAGCTCTGATTAATTATAAGTGATATTTTGATTATTATTTTGATTAATATTTTTTAATTCGAATTATAACTAATTTTATATCAATCATCCTAATATTACCAATTATAATATATTACTAATTATTTGATAATGTTAAAATCATGTAAAAATACGGAATAAAAAGGCTATAAATAAATAAATAAATAAATAAACTGTTATATAGAAATTAGAGCCCAAATGCTAATTTGCAAGAGGTGTCAACCCCATATTGGGAAGGGCAGATGGAAGAAGACATAGGGGCGGCTGCGGAAGACAACTTAGACACCCCCGTCAGAGGAAGCCCCCAGCCGTTTCTAATGCGCCGAAAATAGCCACCGCGGAGTTGTAGTTGATATGTCGTGCGTTGTACATAGGTTAGGTACTCGGCCCGGCGCGGCGGTCGCCTGATGGCGGCTAAACGCTCAGTCGTAAGGCACGGTGAACCCAACATAACCGCTCAGTCGCCCCCCTTGAAGGCTGGGCGGTAGTAATAAGGCACATTCTCCGCGAAAAAAAAAAAGGTGGAAGAAGACATAGCAAAAGACTAAAATGTCATGTAGGTGGTCGCCTGCAATGGTTAAAGAATACCATATCTATTAAGGGCTACCCACACTGTCTGGTCGAGAAACCTACACTGCATCGAAAATACACGAAGTTAATTAGTAAAATGGTGTCGAATTAAGTCGAAGCTAAGTGACGATAAATAGTGTTTGTGAGAGCGTTAAGTTACAACACATGGTTAGGTATTTTTATTAACGCATTATAAATGCTAGTTATTGAGATTTTACCATAATTACTGTTCATAAAAAACTGGTGGATTTCTTGTGATACAGGTCAGGTACAGTTCGTTTGAGAGTACAAAAACACAGGAGTAAGATGGATATGAAACTCCCACAAAACTACTTTATAATTAACTAGCTTTTGCCCGCGGCTCCGCCCGCGTGAATGAGTTTTCCCGGGATAAAAGTCCCGCTTTATATTGTCCCGGGATAAAAAGTAGCCTATGTGTTAATCAAGAACATGATCTACCCGTGCGCCAAATTTCATCGAAATCCGTTCAGTAGTTTTTGCGTGAAAGAGTAACAAACATCCATACATCCAAACATCCAAACATCCATACATCCTTACAAATTTTCGCCTTTATAATATTAGTAGGATTAATTTTCACTTTACTCGGTGATAAGCATTTTTAGATGCGTAACTGTAGATCGTAAGAGAAACAATCATAAGCACTCATAAAACTAGTGGGACAGTGGTGATATTGCGGCCATTCCGTACTAGAAAAAAACATCTAGTTTAACAACTTTGGGAATTTCACAATTCAGATATACGCCAAAAGAACATCAAGGTGGCAAGTTTTTTTTATAAATTGTAGTCCCTTCAAATTAACGAAAACTGTGGCTTTACGGTGTATAAAGCCTTTCCTTGAAAGATTGAGGTCGTCTGACAAAATTGTTTAGAACCTTGGAGGTGTTTTATTACCTCTGCCTGAAACGAAGTCCTATTAATAATTGACAATGAGGAATTTTCATAACGAAAGAAGAATTTATTACGTTAGTGTAGTTAGAATTTATAAACAAAAAACATCATTACACTTTCATGTTAATTTATCTTATTATGGCATGTTAAACAAATCGATCTCGCCGATCTTTGTTTGATCTTAGGATACACAATAATTTATGGTTTGTTATGTTGGTCAAAATCCGCCTTTATAGAGTTGAAGACGTAACCAGGCCGCGCCAGCGCTAGATACTAATTGAATTATTATTTCAAGGGCATCTTTAGAACATGATATAGATTAACGCTGTATACATTTTTAGAGGATGAATGGGTCAGTTTACCTACATTACCACGGTTGTATAATAAACCGTCAATTCATTGATACGTTTCGTATTGTACTAAGATTTCCAGAGGCCCAAAAAATCCACTCCTCTTCTTGATTGGCATTCTATTCTTCTAAATCAGGTAGCGCATCCAAGAAGTGCAAGTGTTTTGAAGCGGTACACATTACTGAATACCTTCAAGTTCAGTAAAGCCAAGCTCATCTGTAATTATGCGATAAAAAGACATTTAACTAAACGTATCTAAATTTTTTTTTAGGCAGGCGGTCCTGCAATCAACACCGGGGGAAACCTTTTTTTTGTTTTCGCGGAGAAAGTAAGTTATTACTACCGCCCAGCCTTCAAGGGGGGCGACTGAGCGGTGATGTTGGGTTCACCGTGCCTTACGACCCAGCGTTGAGCCGCCGGGCCGAGTCCCTAACCTATGTACACCGCACGGCATACCAACTAAAACTCCGCGGTGGCCTTCTTCGGCGCATTAGGGACGGCTGCGGGTTTCCCCGGACTAATAGTGTCTAAGTTGTCGTCCGCAGCCGCCCCTGCGCGGTGCCGCCTAATGCAGCCCGTCTCCTGTATGGGGGGGCTCAGAAGCCCCCGCGCACCGAAGGACGCCCTCGGCGTCAACGGCAGCGTGATGCCTACCTGCCACACTGCCGTCCATAACGGGGGTCGCAGCACTGTGCTAACAAATACGCACAAAACTAAAGATGGACAGCCCCCTGCCGCCCGCCCGTGACCCCCGGTGGCCCCTATTAGTCGCCTTTTACGACAGGCAGGGGATACCGTGGTGGAATTCTCCAAACGCCCCCAATCCACAGGGCGGAACTCCGGGGGAAACCTGCGAATGGGATATTGGAGTCCCCCGGCTTGACGACTGCGTCGTGGGAGGGAAGTGGAAGAGGAAGATGGAAGGGAAAAAGGGGGAAGGGAGGAAGGTTCCCAGGACGGGCGGAGAGAAGTGGGTGCCAGGAAATGTTCGCGGGCCCTTTTAGGCCTCAATGTGTTATCCGACCAAGAGGTATACACACTGAACTGTGTGCCTCGGCCCGCGACTAAGGTCCCCTATAATATAATAATATATGGGCGTGCATTGGGTGTGAACGTATCTATATTAGCATCAGTAGTAGAAGTACTGTCTGTATTATCTACACTGGAGCAATGTTTTATAGAGTTATAATGTAAATGCACCTCAAGGTCAAGTCTTAAATATAATCATCATAGCAATATATTTCAGTAAACGCTTTTCTTAATTATCATGCCAACGTTAATGTGTTTGCATAGAAAGTAACTTAATTATAAAAATAAAGCGAGTCTTCTAACTCAAGGCCATTTGCCGGCCTTGTCTATTTTGCATTATGAATTATAGACTATAAAGAAAACACGAAATAGCCATTAATGTTTTCCAATAGTTTTTTCGACCTACTTACCGTTAAATTATGAGTTTACTATAAAGATTCCTTCCGATTTTCAGATCTATTATATATTGCATGTTTTGTTACCATTTGATACACCTCCAGTTTTTGCTCACGTGTAGGGGAGACCGGGGATGGTTGGCGATAGGGGCAGGATGAATAATCGTCAATAACTCGAGCTATTTTAAAGTGTTGCGTTGCCCTGATATACACAAAAAACCGTTAACTGTTTACGAATCTTCACCCCAAACGCGGCACCGCGGGCGTACGTAATCCGGGAGAAAAAACGATTTATCAAAAAATGATACCTATGAGTAATTCTTTACCTCTTAATATTATTTGTATGGAAGCCTTTATACTCGATGCTATGTACTTTGAAGCAATTCAAAGTAAGAGTTTGGTTATTGATGTTTATTTTAGTGTAATTTTTTTTATATTTCGACACAGTTTTGAAGTACTTACATGTGGTTGAAATTTAAAAAAGTTGTTTGGGGCTGGTAGACAAACTTTGTATTGGGGCTAGTGGACTACCTAAAAAATGTACTACGAAATAATCGAAATATTCTTCACATGGAATAAAGTGAGTTTTTTGTCAACTTTAAACAAAATAACAACTCATCGAAACAGTAAACCATTTGCTGGTGGTAGGATTTTTGTTTCCGCCCAAGTAACGAATATCGTACAAAACGTGACAAATTATATGTAAATTACGTAAATGTTACTGACAATTTGTCTCAATAAGGCACATTGATAATAGTAAATAAGTATTTGTTGTGTTTTATTTTATTTTACAGCCGTATTTTATACCAATCACTTTGTAGGTCAATTTACCCCAAGTGAATAGTCCACCAACCCCTGGCATGGGGTAGGTTGACATGATTTTCTTGTTCCACAAAATGGCTTTTGTACACTATGTTATAAACAATCGCGAGGTTTTTGGTATTTCTTTCGAAAGCTTATTAGTTTACCTATCGAACCTATAAGATTTTTTGGCATTGTATATTAAAACAAAAAAATTATAAGCCTCCAAGCTGAAAATTGGTCAACTATCCCCGGTCTCCCCTATTGTTCAAAAGGAAAAAATCACAGAAATAGTTGCAAGATCTGGGGATCGAACCCAAGACTTTAGAAGTTTCGTGATGTCACTAGATCAAAGTCTTTTAATGATTGCATACCGGATGTCATGTAATATTACAGATATATATATTTTACTTTAAACTTTAAACTTGTGCATGCTGTGCCAACCTTTAAATAATTTGTTACACTTACGCAACATACAAACAGTATTAGTTTGATATCTAGATCATAAGTATTGGTGTAAACAATTGTTGGAGGCCAAATAAATAAAAAAAAGCGACAACCTACATGTTTTTTTGTTCAGATAGGTCTTGTAAAGCTCCAACCAGAATGAAAACGTAGTCTCTCAAAGCCTGAGTTCAATATCAAGCTTTACAGATGATTGAAGCTTAGATCGGCGTGACACGACACAAGCACGAACTTCGTGACTGGTACCTACATTATATATTTGAACTTAACTTGTTACCATACCAAGATGTATGAAATAATTTACACAGCAGTTAGTGCTTTATCTTCTAGTACTGCTTCTTTGAATGTTATAGAGTCATAAATTTTCATAAAATTATAATTAGGGTTCATTTTACCACATGCTGATAAAGTTTCTGATAGCCTATTCAGAACTAATCCACCACATAAACTCTTAGAGCATTCATTTAACAAGGAGAGGAGATAACCAGGTGAACCCTACGTTGGTCATAAATGCGCAGCTGCTCAAAACTGTTATTAAAACCTATGTGACTTGGGATCGCTGTCATTACATTCTACGATAATGACATTAAGAGGTGCTCCACAGAAATTTTGATTTTTCCTGTGTTATTGTGTAAAAAGCGACCTTATATTCAGCCCTGCACGTGTGGATCTTTTTTGTTAAATGTGTGCTATCCGTGTCAACCTCGCCCCCCATCAGGATTGACAGAAAAAATTGTTTGCGCATTATTTCCATATCGTGTCCATTGCTTAAATAGTCTAAGCATAAACTACAATTATTGGTTTCACAGATCTCAAATACAAATATTTGGCAAAAAAAAATTCCTAAAGTCAGATATTTTTTTTAGATAGCGTTATATTGTAGTTAGTGAAACTGGCACACAAATCTTTTGACAATGAGACTTTAAAACCCTATGCTTCTTCATCAAACTACGCCTCAGTTACTAACAAGATCTAAGCTCTTGTACTTTAAAATATAACGTGACCATCAAAAGTCGTATACAAATCATGGGCATGATGTAATCAGCTCTATATAAAGGGCTCTATCACTAACAAAAGAATAACGATTATAAACTCACTTTCGTCACAAGGTCGGGCCCACACCCACCACTAATGCCTACGTTAAACGCATTTTGTTACAATCATCTAGCGACTTTTATTTATGTGCCAATGTTTTGGTGACAAAAAAATTTGAAAGCTAAAAAAAATTTTGTAGTTTTTTTATTGCTTTATGATTCGTTCTTTTGTTGCTACTTTATGTGTGCACTGTGCATTATTACGAGAGACTTAGAGGTAAAAGCTCACAATGTATACAATATAATAATAATTTACACTAATATTAAAAACAGGTAAAGCTTGTGAGTTTGTAGAAAGTAATCTCTCGAACTACTGAATCCATTTCGATGAAATTTGATATGAAGATAGTTCGAAATCCTGGGAAGGACGAAGGCTTGGTACTATACTTATCCCGAGAAAATATAAAACGGGGATTTTATCATAGAAAACTTTTTTACGCGAGCAAAAGCTAGTAATTAATTAATTGGTATTTATTAAGTTAGTAACATAAATAGCACCACATATAAATTTAACTAAATTCGTCGGCAATAATAAATAACTAGTTATAGAAACTTAACATCTTATGCTACATCACTACACTATGTTGCACGTAAACGTTCATTAACAGTAGAAATACCATCCAGCACCATGAGTTACAAAGCATTGTGTGGCATTCCACTGCGCTCGTCATCCTGAGACATACGATGTTAAGTCTCATTATTTCCTGTAGTTACACTGGCTACAATGTTCTTCAAACCGAAACATAACAGTGCATGCAAACTGCTGCTTGGCGATAGAAATAGACATTGCGGTGGTACCCACCCAGGCGGACTCTTACATAATATGAGAGTTCTGCCACATCTATAAGTAACCTGGTCTATTAGAGTTATAAATATCTCACATTATACATCGCACCTTTAGAACGAAAACGACACAATTAAAAAAATAGAAAATTGAGTTGTCATTTTTAAATGACTAAAAACTAGTCCCTCATTCATAAAAATATAATAAAAAAGGGACCCATATAACAGACTAGTAGTGCTCGCGGCTCCACCTGCGTGAAAAGTTTTTCCGGGACAAAAATATTTTCTCGGGATAAAAGTAGCCTATAGCACTCAGGAGTTATGTAGCTTCCTATTAGTGAAAGAGTTTTCAAAATCGGTTCAGTAGTTCCTGAGATTAGCGCGTTCAAACAAACAAACTCTTCAGCTTTATAATATTAAGTATAGATTTGTCCTATTCCTGCTTGAATATGGCTGTGTTTGAACTATTGTTGTATTGAAAACTTTGTTTTAAGTTATTTTATGACGATAACTCAATTTTCTACCTTTTAGAATTGTGTCGTTTTCATCCTAAAGGTTCGACATAGCGATGCCAAAGCATAAGACATCAAAATCTAAAAGTTTACAAATTTTCTTCTTTATTATACAAGAATGAAATAGTACAGGCAGGAACATTCTTATTTCATTTAGACATCGTAAAGAAAGCAGAAGCATATCTTCCACAGTAACAGTGGTGTTCTTGAACCGCTTGCTATAATTCAATGTCAGAGGGCAGACTGGATCTTTACACACATTTCAATTACAACGAAGAAACTATATTAATAAAAATGATTTACGGAGGAAAACATGATTGCGCATTCATGAAACACTGTAATAGATAACATAAACATGTAAGGCACCGCGCAGATGCTGTCAACAATGTCACGACAAAACTACACTACAATGAGATTCATAGTCTCTTCCCCAAATTTAGCAACTTTTAATTCTTAGTAGTGTAGTGTCTCGTCTAGATATGAGCATAGTCATTACGATGCATTAGAGGTGTGATCGTATAACTAGTCCTATTATGTTATGTTCCTTAATTTACAAATCGCTATTGACCGATACCTTCCGCAGTAAAAACAATTTGAACTGCGTCGCAGAAAATTACATGAAGCTATGACTTCGTTGATGCATTTCTAATGATCAAATTTGAGCATCAAATATTTTTCTACAACTAAGACCTAGTATTGAAAATAAAAAATATATCTGTGAATATCTTAAGTTCATAATTTTGTAAAACAACCAACATTTTTCCTTACGTCGCGTTATGTTATTAATATGCCGCACGTACAACGCAAATTGATTATAAAACATGTCTTTACAGTAAAAACAATAATTACAACACAGCAACCGAAATATCGCGCAACTTTACGAGAATTACGAAAATCACATGAAATTAAGACGTAAGAAACGCAAGCACATAATCATAACAATAATTATGATTATTGCACATCGGTATGCAAAAATTATTTCCTTCGAGAAAATAATCCTCGGGTTGAGCTTACTTGTTCCTTTCGAACGAATTAGCGTAACCTGTAATGAATTTAATTGTGTAAACGGAATTCTACCGCTGCCTCATTAGGTATGTTAAATGTTTCTACAAGATCGATTTATAGTACTACACGCCTTTTCATTACGTCAGCTGCGTGAATAATTCCACTTGGAAACCATACTTCAAAACCATAGCAATTGTAATTGCTTTCTCAATTTACATACATAATACGGCAAAAGCGTGCGATGCGATATGTGATCGTGCAAATCAATGCATAAAATCAATCATTTTAATTCATTCAGCTTTCAATTTAACGGGGTAGTACCACGAAGGTTCTGTGCCGTACAAAAATCTACGATGTTCTGTTCACAAACAAGTTTTGCTTTTTACAGGTGTTAAGCATTGGTAACAGGGTAGTTGACTACTTTTTTAAACTACGATTATCAAAATGTGTGCTATCAAAAATTTAATCGAAAAAGAATTGTTAGAATTGGTGCAATAGTAAATCATAAAGCTTTGAAATTTGATGGAAGGGGTAGCTGTCACATAACAGCAATATCAAACTGTGACGTCACCTAGCGCCGTCGGCCATAACACTGCTTGCGTGCGAAAGAGATAGCGCGACACCCCCCCCCCCCCTTTCGCTCACAACAATATTTCAAAAATGAATAACTGCTTCGTTTTGCAATCGATTTTGACACTAATTTCACAGAAGAATTTAATTTTGTATTATTTTCTGTTACATCTAAAATAATGTACAAAATCGAACATAGGAACGTACCCTAATACGTAAGTTTTTTTTT
The DNA here is from genome assembly GCA_949316025.1 of Lapara coniferarum. Taxonomy (NCBI): domain Eukaryota; kingdom Metazoa; phylum Arthropoda; class Insecta; order Lepidoptera; family Sphingidae; genus Lapara; species Lapara coniferarum. The sequence continues at coordinate 5,880,933 of OX438920.1, forward strand.
TAATTAGTCCTGTTTGTTGTTTGATCTGTATTGTTTATAAATTGCTAGTTGTTTTCTATATATGCATTCGATCAGGGTGACCAGTCAGCGCAGAGTTATACAATGATTTGTAATTCGAAGTTCTGGGTAGCATTGCTACTGTTTATGGATAGTCGTGACGCTCGCTCAGCTCATTAACCTTGTCAATTCCTCATCTCATCGTTTCATTTTTGTTCTTAAAGAATTGTTTATTAATTATAACGCTTCTATTGTACGAATTAGATCAGTATATTCATCACTACATAGTATAAAACAAAGTCGCTTCCCACTGTCTGTCGGTTTTTTTTAATAGATAGAGTGATTCAACGGGAAGGTTTTTATGTACTGTTAGCCCGGAAAAACTTATTAATGCGGGCGAAGCCGCGGGCAGAAGTCTAGTTGTCTATAAAACCAACTTTATCTCAAGTCTTGCACTTTTCATCAATAACTTTGCAAAAATCATTGTTCTTACAGTGACAGTATCATTGTTGTTATTCTATTCGACATCATTGTTGTTATTCTATTCGACGACAACTTCAAATCCTATCATCCTTATGTCACACTATACCGCTAGTACCAAAAACAACTCCCATTTCAATACAAATGTCGTTTACACTATTACCTACATCGGCGCACTCAAAGTGTCATCGATTATCCTAAATCCTTGCGATGGAGCTTTCACATCGACATAGGAAGCCACTCAAGCGACACTTATCTCAGTCACAATGAGCAATTTATCACAGCGTTGATTTTAGGCGTTACACTTACCCAGTAATTGAGAGAGAGTCATGACCTTGATACCAATTTACACCACGGATAAACTATGTCATTTTTTTGTGAGTCTGACCCGCTGATATGCAAATATTGGTACCGGTGGAGTGCGTCGACCTTGTGTTAGCTTCGCCCACGGTGGGTGAATCAAAACGCGCCGGCTCTAGTGTAGCTCGGTTTAAAGTAGCTCCTAGTGACCTACTGATTTCCATAAAGCCTGTGGGCGTGCGCCTGCGCTGACGCGATCGCGCCGTCGTTACAGCTTACGTATTCGCTAACGAGATACGCACTTATCGTGTCGGCTGCTATTAATCGGCTAGTTTCATTTATAAATAATTGACGTATCTTCTCCATCGTACTACAACATCTTCCAATTATATCGACTTTGAAATTGGATATTGATAGCGACGTAACAAGCGATAGTTTAGCGAGGAATGGAAAAGGTGGCCCGAGTGGATCTCTGATTTCTCTCATGGCACGTATCTCTGAATTTTTAAGTGAACGAAGTATTCCTTGATAATAAAGGCCCATTTTTATGATGTAGAAAAAAAAAATTAAGGAAAATTTTATAAGAATTACATAAGAATTTCGTAGGTGAATACATCATACACCTAAGCGTAACTACCAGCATAAATACCTAACTCTAGACACTAAACATTGGAACAATTTAAAAAGACAACACCCAAAGAAAACTGTATTAGATTTCTTTCCTGCTAGATAATTTATTATTTTAAAAAGCTAAACAATTATTGTACCCTGTAACCAGTACATTACGCGTTATTTAAATCCTGGGTTGACGACCCATAAGAATCATTATAATCGCACCAGCCTTTATCGCGTGGAAAAAGAAATAAAATTACAATAAACTGTTATTTAGTTTCTACTCGACCTGATCTGTCGGCGCTTCAAAAATCACAATCCAGGCGCGTAAACGCCCTCGTCGAATTGTTTTGTAGCACGCACAGATTAGATCCATAATTGGACGCTGTTTCATGAAAACATCCAACGCAAAATTGAGTTAGTGGAAAAAAATTTAACACCTTTATTACTTTGATCAATAGGCTGAAAGATTCAAATTGCGCCACCAGATGGCAGAGCTTACGACGTGCACGTTCCCTATACTGGTTAAATACATTAAGGTGGGTCGGGCTATACTTTAAAACCGACAAAATAGTCTGGTGTGTTTATGCACTATAGTATATTATATTCTAAAGTAAAAGATACAAATAATTCCAAGTTGCCTAAAACACATTTTATTCGTTGATTTTTTTACACATTCTATATACTGTGCAGTTGCAAAGTAACCGCAATTACCCTGCCCAACTCACGGTTTGAAATTCTCAATCGTGAGTCGTGAAAAAAAAGACGTGTGGCACTCGAAGACTGAACTGAAATAAAAACGGAGCTGATACTGAAAAGCAAAACTCAATATTACTTGGCCGATCCGGATCTCGAACCCGAGACCTCAGCATTGCACCGTTCCGTAATACACGCCACTGAGGCAGTAAGTAAAGATGACTAATTAAAAAGTTAAAAAGTTAATCCATAAATTCAAATAAAAGAATCTGCGAGTCACTCGCCTTTGAAACCTGTAATAATACATAATATATTTTTCACTATATACGTATTGTAGCCATATACATCACTGGGCAATGTCCAGTAAAAGCAAGAAAAAAATATGACAAAACGGTCTGTCTGCAGTTGGTCTGCGGACAAAAGCTCGTTACGCAGACATTCGTAAAGCACAGTGCACACTCTCGGCAATACTAACACAGCAATTTCGAATGAGATTGCAATAAAGTAAAATAAAATATTATTCTACAACAGCAATTCCCAAAGTGGGTTCTGCGAAGTTACGTTTATCATTCTTCACATTAAAGCCCGTAATTAATGAACTATATCATATAAAATGTATTTAATTAGAGGTTTTGTTCTTAATTTAAGTTATAGTGTCTTATAATCTGTCATTTAAAATAAAAATAAAAAAAATAAAAAAGCCTTTTATTTCATGCAAGTTACACATTATTCCTAACAATTCAAACTTTTAATTTAACAATTTTTCTTAGTAAAACATACAGTTTTAAGTTACATATTAATTGGTAGTTAAATATTTTTTGTAAATTACAATAATTACAGTTTTTGCATTCATATCTTTATAGTAGTATGTATAATTCATTAGAAAATTTCATTTTTAGTTTTAGTCATGTATTTATTTAAATAGTATTTATAATTATTTATTTTAATTTGTTATTTAGTAGATAAGTCATATATTTTGTAAATTACAATAATTTCCATTTTTTTATTTATATATTTATAATAATACTAGCTTTTGCCCGCGGCTCCGCCCGCTTTAAAAAGTTTTTCCGGGATAAAAGTCCCGCTTTATATTTTCCCGGGATAAAAAGTATCCTATGTGTTAATCCAGGACATGATCTACCCGTGTGCCAAATTTCATCGAAATCCGCTCAGTAGTTTTTGCGTGAAAGAGGAACAAACATCCTTACATCCAAACATCCAAACATCTAAACATCCAAACATCCATACATTCTTACAAACTTTCGCCTTTATAATATTAGTAGGATTAATCATTAGAAAATTTCATTTTTAGTTATAGCCATGTATTTATTTAAATAGTATTTATATTTATTTATTTACTTTAATTTGTAGTTTATATTTTTTTTCATGCATGAACCCTCTTTAGGTGAAGGCCTCCTCCAAAGATTTCCATTTTTCTCTATTATTAGCAATTTTTCTCCAGTGTGGTCCCGCTGTCTTCACAATATCATCCTCCCAACGTGTGTATGGTCTGCCTACGCGTCTTTTACCTTGAGGGCCATTCCACGAGGTTACAGTGGTTGTCCATCTATCGTCTGTTAGACGTGCTATATGGCCGGCCCATCTGAGTTTTTGTTTTTGAGCATAGTTTAGGGCATCTATAGCTTTAGTGACATTTCTTATTTTTGTATGTCGGATTTTTTGAGATTTTTTTATTTTTAACATACTACGCTCCATACTTCTCTGGCAAGTCGTTATTTTGTTTTTGACTTTCTTAGTGAATTTCCACGACTGGCACGCGTATGTTAAACAGGGAAGAATACATGAGTCCATAACTTTCTTTTTTAGCGCTACAGGCATATCAGCTTTTAATATCTCTTTATATGTCCAGAATTTATTCCAAGCTATTTTTGCCCTTCGCTCTACTTCTAAATAATTGTTATTATTTTCAAGACTGATTTGTTTACCAAGGTAGATATAATGCTCAACATATTCTAGAGTTTCATTGCCGATCATGATATTTTTTCTTGCATTGTTTGTCATGATTTTTGTTTTGGATAAGTTTACCTCTAAACCCACTTTTCTGCTGCCTGTGTAAAGAGTATTTACCATGTATTGTAGTTCCTCGCTTGTTTCGGATAATAATACCAGATCATCAGCAAATCTTAAATGACTCAAGTGTCTGCCGTTTATGTTTAAACCACAAGACTCCCATTTTAGTTTGCCGATGACACTTTCCAAAACCGATATGAACAATTTTGGGGACAATGGGTCACCTTGTCTTACTCCCCTAGACACCGGGAAGCTCGGACCAGTTATTTCTAGCTTGACTCTACTTGTGCTTTTACTATATATATCTTTAATCACTCGTACATACTCTTCTTTCACACCTTGTGCTCTTAAGGCTTCCCAGATGCTTGAGTGTAGGATAGTATCAAAAGCCTTCCGGTAATCAATGTAAGCCATATAAAGTGAACGGTTTTTTTCTTGGTACTTTTCAATCACAAGGTTAAGTGAATGTATATGGTCTAGTGTTGAAAAACCTTTCCGAAAACCAGCTTGTTCCATCGGTTGTTTTTTCTCCATCGGTTGTTCTTTCTTTTCTCTTTTTTATTTTTTATTTTATTTTATTATAATCTTTCATTTATATAATCATTTGATGTGAGATTTAAAAAAAAAAGACGACAATGTTGTTCCATTACTTTAGAAACCACCGCTCTATTACATACCGAGGCTTTTTTTTTTTTTTTGTCCCTGACTAAACTCTTGTTAGCCTGACGAGGGTCGGCTTATACAAGAACACCGGTCTTTTTGGTGAGTGCAGAAGGCGCTCGCAACCCTTAAATTTAAGCGACCACGCTGAGGGCGACCCACTAATGGGTCACGACCTCGGCTCAGGGCGGCCACTGAGAGGATAAGACATCAGCGTTTGGGGAAGATGGTTTTTAACCTAATCCTATCAATGCGTACGTAGTAGTCTTCGGCACGCGGGCCGGAACTGCTAAGAGAGGGCAGGGTGATGGGGAACGCGACGAGGTCCTCGACGGCGAGGACGGTACAGCGGTCTTGTAGAGTGTAAGAGCTTTAGATGCTCGGTCTTTTCGCGTAAAGCCAGAGTGATTTCGTCCTCTGGTTCTGACAGGACTGAACGCGGTCGTCTCCATTTGGCGCGATCAATTGGAGTATATATAGACGCTTTACGGATAAGCGTGTTCGGGTGGTTTACCGCCCTGTCGAAATAGCGTCTGCTGGCGCACTGCATAAAGTGCCTGATGGTCGGCATATTGGTGTCCACGTGGAGGTTGCGATTGCGAACGTACCACGGGGCACCAAGTGCATGTCGTAATAATCGATTTTGAAGCACCTGCATTCGCTGACGGCGACGGGGCGGTAAATGAGCGAATACGGGCGACGCGTATGTCATTATCGGACGGATGCATGTTTTGAAGATCCTAATCTTGTTGCGGATTGACATTTTACTATTTTTGTTTAAGAGCCAGTGGAGCTGGCTCATCGCGAATGCGGCTCGCGCGCGTACCGCATTTACGTGTGGGATGAAGGTCAACCTCTGATCAAGGGTTACTCCTAAATATTTGGCTTGGCACGCCATCCTGCGTTTTAAATCGTCAAATTTAATCAACCACGGTAAATTGATACTAACAAAGTTATCAGAGTGGACTTATATTTTTGCATCAGTTTTTAGCGACTACGCGAGATTTTTTGCAATAAGAGAAAATCTTACGAGGCATAATGTCAAGTTATTTGTTTTGTTTTTTTTTATAATATTTCAGACAAGGCGTCAAGCAACTATTTGTAAGGTAACATGATATTTGCAGTATTTTAATATAAATGTTTAATATATAATGTTCACCTCCGAACTACGTGATTTGCACAAATATTGATATAAGAGAGACATTGAAACACTTTTAAAACACAGAAAAAACAAATGACGCTTGTTTTAAAATATAAACGCCTAGCAGGTTTCAGATAATTAAAAAAAAAGACGTGTGACACTCGGAGACTGCCGCGGTAAAGCTATTGCATAGCATTTTCTATCAACTTATGTAATTATAATTATTTATTTATTTTTTATTTTTCTATTGTCCAAATTTCATTCGTGCCCTAACGCCGAAACTCTAAGCAGGCAATTCTAATATTTATAACCTCTTTGAACAGATATAAAATAATAACTTTTTAAAAATACAAACTTAGAATCACGTCATCCCGCCACGGGAGCATTCTCATCAACTGCGCGCGTTTGATATTTCGATACGTCTCACTGACTGGAACAATTTTTAAATACACGGTAATTTCGACCTTTTATCGTTTAACATTCAGCTCATATCCTCTTACATATTGTATTCTTACAAGACTGCGATATTAAATTTACTTATGGAATTTTACACTCTACATGGTTGTGATAGAATTGAAAATAGTTATGTGTGGCAGGTTATTTTCGTTACGGAATTTCTGGATTCGGTCTCCGCGCTCAAGGCCCGCAATAGAAGCTATGCAATAGCTTAAAAGTATTTTGCCGAACATCAGATTCTCACTATTCTAAGAATTCTTAAACTAAAAATATTATTAACAATAATCTATACTAATATTATAAAGCTGAAGAGTTTGTTTGTTTGAACGCGCTAATCTCAGGAACTACTGGTTCGAATTAAAAAAAATATTTTTGTGTTGAATAGACCATTTATCGAGAAAGGCTTTAGGCTATATAACATCACGATGCAACTATTAGGAGCGAAGAAATAATGGAAAATGTGAAAAAAAACGGGGAAAATTATTCATCCTTAAGGGCTTTCATTACGTGCGCAGCGAAAACGGTTCAAGATACCAAAAATATATGTATGAAATAATTATTTCTCTTAAAATTATCTAAAAAAATGCCCGCGACAGCATATGTCTATCTTTTAAGATTAACTCACTAGAACCGTTTTTATGGTAATCAAATTCGGTCGAAATTAATAACTCAATCTGTCGCGCTTTCACGCCAATACTACTGAACCGATTTAAATTAAATTTGGTACACAGATATTTTAGAACCTGAAAAAGGACATAGGCTACTTTTTATCCCCGTGAATCCTACTAATATTATAAAGGCGAAAGTTTGTAAGAATGTATGGATGTTTGGATGTTTGGATGTTTAGATGTTTGGATGTATGGATGTTTGTTCCTCTTTCACGCAAAAACTACTGAACGGATTTCCATGAAATTTGGCACAGGGGTAGGTCATGTCCTGGATTAACACATAGGCTATATTTTATCCCGGGAAAATAAAAAGAGGGACTTTTATCCCGGAAAAACTTTTTAACGCGGGCGGAGCCGCGGGCAAAATCTAGTATACATATATACACTCACGCCTGTTACCCCCGAAGGGGTAGGCAGAGGCGCAACTAGTGCACCCACTTTTCGTCATTATTCCGTCCCATGATGTAATAGGGGGCGAGCCTATCGCCATATCGGGACAAATTCCAGACTCCGAGCTGATTATTACTATTATTAATACTTACATTTATCACAAATGAATGCCATCCAAAGTCTAACAAAAAAAGAATTTTCAAAATTGGCGCCATAATAAATAAGGTATAAAGCTTCGAAATTTTTTCGAAAGGGTAATTGTCAAATAACAGTAATACCAGACTGTGACGTCACCGATTATCACTGGCCATAACGCTGCTTGCGGACGAAAGAGATAGCGCGATATCCCCACCACGACCTCATTTTTGTTCACGACAATATTTCAAATATGAATAACTGCTTCAATATTCAACCAATTTTGATGCTGATTTCACAGAAGAATTACTTTTTTGTATTATTTCGTATAAGATAGGAAACTCTCTCTATTATAGGGCTATAATCACCAATTGTTTCCTAAACAGCAACACGTCGTACATGAATTCAGTCTGTCGTTATATCGAGGAAAATCAAATCCGGAAAAATATATTTTCGCTTGAAAACTTATTAAGCCATCCCTTGTTTCAGAAATGTATACTACCTATAGTTCCGATGTACATAGTAGTTTTAATCGATTTAGTAAAAGTTTAGCTATCTAATATGCTGTGATTTAATCGAGTCTAGTAATCTAAATTATTAGAAAATTAGTATGAAAAATTTCAGGCTAATTAGACAGTACAACAGCGAATTATTATTTTATGTTTTTTTATATCCCAATGTCTCATACCTACATCTCCCGAAATCGAAAATTAAAATAATATAAAAACATTATAAACCTAATATTAAAACCGCTGATCACATAATATATATTTATTATTCACTAGCTTTTGCCCGCGGCTCCGCCCGCATTAAAAAGTTTTTCCGGGATAAAAGTCCCGGTTTATATTTTCCCGGGATAAAAAGTATCCTATGTGTTAATCCAGGACATGATCTACCCGTGTGCCAAATTTAATCGAAATCCGTTCAGTAGTTTTTGCGTGAAAGAGGAACAAACATCCTTACATCCATACATCCAAATATCCAAACATCCATACATTCTTACAAACTTTCGCCTTTATAATATTAATAGGATTAATTTCACTAAACATAAATTCTTGAAAATACTCGGTCCTCTTTGCATTGAAATTGGCGTAAACGCAGGCGTCATGCATTGTTCAATAAGTTACTATAACTGAAGTCTCCAATAAACAAACAAGGCGTTCCAAAGGCCGTCGGTTGTAAATAGCTATAAATAGACAATGATTTGTCATGGACCTCTATAAATAGGTGTCAATAATTACAGCTATGTTTCAAACAAAATGGCAGACAGACGACGTCATAATTATTGATTGGCTCTAAAATAAACTATAGGTACCCGCCTTAGCAATCAAACTATTGTCTTCGTACCATTCCACTCGTACACACATAATACAACTACATATTAGCTCTGTTATTTGATTAATTTTATCCAGCATTTTCTCTGCCCTCGTTAAAGTCTTACGGCGTGGCAGAGGCACACCGGATGCCTAATCAGTGTATATAATTATAATTATACTTAACTCTTAACTATTTATTCACTTATAGTATCTATTTGCTTCCTTTTCCCACTATTTTGTTTATCTATTTATTCCCATTCGTCTAATATAGGTAATCAATCCGTGAGTCACTATCCATTAAGTGAGGGTTCCAGTTGAAAACCAGCGCCAGACACACCTTGCCTGGCATTTTATGCTGAACTGGATCCTTTTCGACAGTATCATGGGATGCACGTTGCCCGCATGCTTTATGTTAATACCTAAGTATTACTTTTTAGTGAATTGTTTGTATGCGTCCCAGCATACTGTGCGAATAAATGTTTCTTTCTTTCTTTCTTCTTTCTTTCTTATCATCAATAAAAAAAAATGTTTATATGTTACCAGAAATATGTATAATGCAGACATTGTATAGCCTTGGCAGAGCATAAAATGCATATTTCATTCATTGCCTAGTAGCCCCAGGCATGAGCGTAGTTATAGCCTTCACATTTACATGGGGGGTCCTACGATATAAAAAAAATTAGTGCCGTGGGTTCTTGCCTTGCATGACACCGTATTTTAGAAGGTAAGGGGGGATCCCCAAAATGTCAGAGGTCAGTGGCGTAGCGTGGTTTATTGTAAGCTAAGGGCGGGGGGCTTTATTGTAAAGCTATACGCCCATGGTCCTAGGCCCTTTATATTGCCTAGGCATACGTACATACATACCATCACGCCTTTTTCCCTCTTCAGGGGTAGGCAGAGGTGTATCACACCTACATTTCACCAGCTATGTTAAGCCCCATGTAGAGGGGACGGGCCTATTGCCATGTATCGGCACATTTCCAGACTCCAGGCTGATACGGAGTAGATAAACCCAATATCACTTTAGGTTTTATATATTTTGTTTTTTTTTTTTTTTTTAAATGGCCATCTTCGGCGCATTAGGGACGGTTGCGGGCTTCCTCCGACTCACGTCTAAGTTGTCGTCCGCAACCGCCCCTGCGCGTACCGCTGTTGCGGTCCTTTTCCTGTTGCGGGGGCTCAGAAGCCCCCGAAACACCGTACCGTGTCCACGTTTTGGTGTCCGAGGCAGCGTGATTATATATTTTGTTTAAAAAGTGTCGTTTATTAGGTGCTTTACGATGGGAATACTTTTAAGATTAGATCATTTAGAATTTGTGTAAAAGATCAATTTAAAATATTTTTAAAAAAATAATTACGATGTTTACATACTATTTTTTGGGGCAGTAAAATATGCAGAATTACCTAGCATGAGACACCAATCAATACTCCTCAATTTTATTTCATTACTAGCTTTTGCCCACGGCTTCGCCCGCGTTAATAAGTTTTTCCGGCCTAAAAGTACATAAAAACCTTCCCGTTGAATCACTCTATGACTATGATACAACTCTTAACAAATAATGCATTAATTTCGACCAAATTTGATTGCCATAAAACGGTTCTAGTGAGTTAATCTTAAAAGATAGACATATACTGTCCCGGACATTTTTTTAAATCATTTCAAGAGGAATAATGCTTTCATACATATATTTTTGGTATCTTGAACCGTTTTCGCAGCGCCCGCAATGGAAGCCCTCAAGGATGCATAATTTTCCCAGTTTTTTTCACATTTTCCATTATTTCTTCGCTCCTAATAGTTGCATCGTGACGTTATATAGCCTAAAGCCTTCCCCGATAAATGGTCTATTCAACACAAAAAGAATTTTTCAATTCGAACCAGTAGTTCCTGAGATTAGCGCGTTCAAACAAACAAACAAACAAACTCTTCAGCTTTATAATATTAGTATAGAATAAGCCCTATACTTCCAAAATCCACTCAAAGTCTATCCAAAATGGTAAATTAAGTGGTGATGCAAACGCTGACGTTATTAACAGCGAAAAAAGACCGAGAGTGTTTTATTAATGATCCGTGGTCTGAACGAGTTAGATGGAACCTGACGTGTTTGTAGGTTGAGCACACGCTGTTGTACCCAGAAACAATGGAGGATAATGTGCCTTTGTTTAACATTTTTGTTTTTTTAGAAAAGGGTGATAACATATTACAGGTCATAGTTTATTGTGCTGCCCTTATCTTACTTTTTCCTAATATTATAAGTACGAAAGCTTGTAAATATGTTTGTATATTTGTTAAAGTAAACGCAGAAATAACTAAGTGGATTTGGATGTTTGGCACACGGGTAGATCATGACCTGGTTTAGCCTATAGGATACATTTTACCCCGGTAATTTGCCATGGGAAATATGGATAGCTTTACTCTGATTCTTTAAAGATGGCGCTGACGCCGTACAGTGTTTTAGGGACTTTTATAGAGGAAAAGGCTTTTCACGCGGGCGTTTTCGCGAGAAACACCTAGTCTGGGTATAAAGTTTGTGATAATGTTTGCATGTCTGTTAGAAGTAAACGCAGAAACCACTGAACAGATTTGGATGAAATTTTACACACGGGTAGATCAGGTGCTGGATCAACACAAAGGCTACTTTTTATCCCGGTTATTTACTCTCTTGGGAAATAATGGATATTTTTTATCTTATATCTCAGCATGACGCAGTTAATTACCACGCACAAATTTTTCTTTAAGGAACTTGACGATCTAACTAAAAGAATAGCAACCCTACTGATATTATTCATGTGATAGCAACTGTTTATTAGAAAAATTACCGCTGACCATCATCAAAAAATGGGCTTCTTTGTTCAATTATGTGCTTCTTAAGTATTAACCCACACGATTATATTACAAGCCAAAAACTACCCCCATTCTCACAAATTTAAATATTGCACATAATTTTATCTTCTATAACCTATTAAATAAACAATAAACTTGCCCCCTGTCACATCACGGGACGGAATACGCACGGCGAAAAGTGGGTGCACTAGTTTCGTCTCTGCCTATCCCTTCGGGGATAAAAGGCGTTAATGTGTATGTTTTGCATTTTTTCTTTATTGCATAAACGAGCATGTCGATCGCCTGATGGTAAGCGATACGACCGCCCATAAACTGTAGCAACACCATCCAGCACATTGAGGTAAAAAGTACTGTGTGGCATTCCACTGCGCTCGTCATCCTGAGATATAAGATGTTAAGTCTCATTATGTCCAGTAGTTACAATACACTTAACCGAATAATTTATTCTTTATTAGTGGCTAGTGGTTTTTATTGAGATCAACGTCCTATTTTTTGCTATGAATCAATTTAAAATGAAGTAATGAATGAATCATAATATATTCTTTTCGAATTCATGTCTATACATTAGGCTGTATTCAAATTATGACCTTACTTGATTTCGACGTGATGTAGGTACTTGATAATACTAAATAGGAATAAAGTTAGGTTTCAGTGATATTTATGAGATTTTGGTAACATGTAAACATAATAATAACATGTGTATACTCAAACGTGGTACCCAAAAGAAATATACCACCTTTATACTTAATTAGAGCGCCCATAGTTCGTCCTCCTTAATTTCTTTACATAATGTTATGGAGATTAAAGACAGCTCACGCATTAAACCCCTTAATGCACGAATCCCAAAAGCTTCATAGTGGTACTTGACTCGTCAAGCCCCGAATATAAGCGGGGTTTGACTGGTTTAGAAAACTACTTATATTTTATTTAAGTCATGTTTAGTGATGTACGAAATAAAAGAAGGAAAGAGATATTTTATTGCTGGGACAAACAGATTACAAATTTAAACATACAAAAAAAAAATAAAAAAATATAGCGTAATATTGTACCAACAATAGGAACCCTCATTCAGCTTCTTACTACAGTACGGTCTAACCAATAGTGCAGCGCAGATTTTCGATGAGGGACCCAGGTGACATTCGAATACTAAGTGAATCAGTACGTATCTGTGCCAATTAAATATGTACTAAACTTAATAATGCTTAAATAACTAAAATGCACTGGTTTTGCAAAAATCATGATAATATATCAAACGAAAAGATGAATTAAAAAAATACTTATACACACAAACATAAACGCGCTAAACGCGATAAATATCTTATAAAACATGTTCATTTGTTACAGCAAGCAGCTATTAAATAATTTTCATACATTGGACAACATAACAGCACTCAAAACAGTTAGGTACCACACAAACAATTGTATCAAATAAACACATCATGACACAAAAGAAAACACGTTGTTTGTTCCTGATATTCGTAAGATTAATGGATTAAAGATACTTTTACTGGTGGTAGGTCTCTCATATGTAAAAGTCCGTCTGGGTGAGTACCACCACAATGACTATTTCCACCGCCAAGCAGCATGTGCATGCACTGTTGTATTTCGGTTTGAAGGACATTGTAGCCAGTGTAACTACTGAACATAAAGAGACTTAACATCTTATGTCTCAGGATGACGAGCGCAGTGGAATGCCACACAGTACTTTGTAGCTCAAGGTGCTGGATGGTGTTTCTACTGTTTATGGGCGGTCGTATCGCTTACCATCAGGCAAACGGCATGCTCCCCTCGTCATTCAATGCCATAAAAAAAACCTATGTACACTGTGATGTATTTATGGAATTCCTTAAAATAGACGTATGAGTGATGTCTACACGCCAATTATACTGTAAATAGATATTATAGCGTTAGATGTTTACGTCAGTAGTGGGAGTTTCCTATTTGGAATAAAAGAAGTGACTATACTGAATAAGATATATTTTTATAATAATCCTTGACAAGAAACTAATGACAATAATATATTTTATAAATAATCCCGGTAACGTAATTAGATAAGTTTAAAATCCTCCTTTTAGATTGTAGTACTGAAAATCTGTAACTTTACTCTAGGGACTACTTACTGATTATTTTTTATCAGATTTTTACGTTTTTAGTCGTGGAATGAGACTATTCCAGGGCTAAAAGTCCCACCAAGTGCCGAATATTTTCTCATCAACCAGTAACTCCGTTCCAGTATGAAAGGACAAAATAATAAACACACATTCGCTTTCATAACATTAGTAGGTAAATCAACTCAATCTATACTAATATTATAAAGATGATTTTTTTTTTGTTTTTGCATCTTTACCATACCATACCATTTTTTTTTTTTATTTTGTCCCTGACTATACTCTTGTGAGCCTGACGAGAGTCAGCTTACCCTAGTGTCAATCCATCTAAAATACTCCACCAATTTCGCAAAACATAAATTGTACCGCTACATAAAAAGGACCAAGCATATTATTATATTGTTCATACACAAAACCAACTTTCAAATTGATTACAATAATATTATATTTTGCACATTATTACGTTCATCAGTAAACCATTAATATCAGCAAGGTGCTAAAAATCTCTCTAATTTGGATTCTATGATAAATAGTTTAAAACCTACGCACTTGTTTGAAGTGGCACTGGCCAGTGAAAAATGTTAAACATAATTTATGTTAACATATTGTTTAATTAAAAAGAAAAAATCATAACAAATTGCACCCATATACTGTGGCCATATAAGTTTGCGACCGTTATTAATTACAATCATAAAACGAACAATTAATTAGATGAAATAAAAATAATATAAAATTCTCAACATGGAAACTAAGAACCAATACGATACCATACGTGATGCACGTATGCCTTATAAGGTAGTTACTGGCTAACGCAAGATTCAATTATTATTTACAAATGCGCTCGAAATATAAATTAATTCCGAAGTTTTTTACAAATTATTCTTCTTTAAACAGGATTGTATACCTATTATAAAAAGTATTTGATAAGTTTATTTACACAACTGAATAACGAACAAACCAAAAGCCTAATGTAAGCGCTACGAATCGAGACACGCGGCAGCGTGTCAAGCCAAGCAAAAAAAAAAGTTGAAGCTGCCTAGTGTAGTTTCACCCGAACCATTTGGAGCGATATTTGACGACTCTATAACTCAAAATCTATTAAACGTAAATACATAAGATTTGGTTTATGTATTGAACCCTCTCAAGTTAACTAGAATCCAAAATTTCATAAATATAGCTCAAACGGTCATTGAGATACTAACATCTAAAAATCAGCATTTTTATCACTGACTGACATATAGATCAAAAACCTAACCCACTTCCAGATGACCTAGAAAGTTGAAATTTGGTGTCCAGGTAGATAATTGTATGTATACTAAGGAAAAAATCTGAAAACAGTATATTTTTAAGATTTGAAAAATTTTCGAAGCAATCGGAAAATCTGCATACTTACTATCTATAAATTATCTTTAGAATAATGAACGTTTAGGCGTACACATCCATTAATGCTTTGTTTTAATTTAAATACTATTTACCTTGATCCATTAATTACGTTCCCTCCGTATTACCTTTGCTTGAATTTTTCTATAAATTTTCCGACTTTAGACAAAGCTGTTGTGGGATACAGCGGTAGGTTCCTATAGGTACGTTATAGGCATCAGCAACTCGTGCCCGCTCTTTTATATTGTATATTTACTTCTGTTTCGAGCTCGAGTTAAAATTTCTGATTTCTACAATGTTTATTTACATCTTAAGACGTTTATTATTTTGACAGTTGAGATGACATTGAACGTTCTATGATACTTGCGAATCATATGAACATAAAGGTTTTTATATCAAGAGGACTTCATCGCGTACACATAGCAGAACGGTGAAGCGGTTTACGGCTTTTAATACCTTATATATTTTCATCCTAAAATAAGTAATTTCATAAATATTGATCAAAGGTACCTTCTTACGTATTTGTTTTAATAAATTTAAACTAATATTTCTTTGTTTTTCTGCTACGATATAGTTATGATATTTAAAAATATAACTTCTTAAATTTGAATAGTCGAATTATTTACACAAAGCAGATAACTTAGTATAAATTTAAGCTCAAGATTTGTCTTGGCTAGTTTTTCTGATATGTTGACTTTACAATATAAAAACAGTAACATAAAGATAAGTGTATTAGCCAAATATAAGAAAAATTGTATGTGAAGACTAGCCAAGTCAAATCTTGAGCTTAAATTTATGCTAAGTTATCTGCTTTGTGTAAATAATTCGATTATTCAAATTTAAGAAGTTATATTTTTAAATATTATACTATGTCGTAGCAGAAAAACAAAGAAATATTAGTTTAAATTTATTTTAGAATGGAGTGTGTTCTTATAAATAATTTTCAAGATTATTTACAGGGCTTGGCAGCCATTTAGATTTCAATACTTTTGTCGGTGAAGTCGACAAGCACGCATATTCTTAATATTAGACGTGGCTTCCATATTTCACATTTATGTTTTTGATGGGATAGCTATTACCAGTAGCTACGCCATCGAGGACAAACGCCAGGAAAATTATGGTAATTAAAAACAAAAACAAAAAACACGACTACGTCAATATCTGCCATGTTTATTAAATTCATTGAAGAACTGAAAAGAAGAAACAAGAAACTAGAAACAAGAATTTATTTTGAATATTTTATTTTGATTTTGAGTAATCTTAGTTGACAGTGTTCACAAACGCTGTTAGAGGCATAACACGCTCACTTTTCATGATTTGGTTGGTGATATAGGTTGAGCAACAAAATCTCGGAGTGAACAGATGCCTCCGACTGCGTTTGTGAGCACTGTCAACTAAGATTAATACATGAATAAATATTACAGAAACGATTTGGCTTAGTATTACGACCATAATTTATTATAATTGCTTGTTTTGTATCTATTGCTTTTCTATTTCATTTTTCTGTCATGTGTGTGCAATAAAGCGTTTTATATTGCATTATACGATTTACTGCGTCACCTTCTGAAGGATTTAGTCCCGAGAAAATCGTAATTTTACATTATCCTGTTATTCCTAGTAGCAGCAAAAAAACATCAAGAATGAAACTTATTTTATGTATTACTATATTCATATCAAATTAAAAAAAAACAATATCCTCCTAAATATCATATTCGACATACATTTATTAAAACATTCACCCACAGCTTTAACCAATCACAATCCATTGATATAAACAATTACACAGTTACATAATAAACAAAGCGAATCCGAGAATCAGTTTGCTGATTACAATGGGAAAAAGATCGCAAAATGGAATTCGATGTCTGCGAGTGATTTTGTGTAACGCAACAGGAAATACTGGATAGTTGAGTACATCGATTGACAATCATTAGAGTGTGGAATTAACGTTTTTCTGTACTCGCTGACATGTAATTTGTGTAAGATACTGCGAGCATTAGCTATGTGAAAGGATGATTGTGACATAGGAATCCTATGCTAATAGCGCACGATTTTAATCAAGATGTCGTCAGTTATATGAGATAAGTTGTTTGAAATATAGATAAAGATAATTATGTTTTTGTAATAGGTAAAATGGCGGGAAGTAACCAGGGTTACCTGCAACAAAAGAATGCACATGAGGATCAAAGGCCTATCCTATAAGATCAGTTCTCATGTATAGCAGCGGAACATGGTCCGTAACGCAAAAAACATCCAAATTGCCGATATGAAGATGCTGAGGAGGATGTGCGGTGTCACCGCTTGATAGGATCCGCAACGAATACGTGAGAGATAGCCGGGGCGTGCGCGACATCGCCGATAAAATGCAGGAGAGTAGGCTGCTATGGTATGGACATATGAAGAGGAGGCTTCCTGACTATATAGGAAACGTACCGCTGCAATTAGCTGCAATCCTTAGTCGAAGATCTAGAGGCAGACCGAAGACAATGTGGAAAGATGTAGTGCTGAGGGATATGAGAGAATTGCAAGTTTACGAAGACGTCATTTTGGATAGAGCGAAGTGGAGAAGAAAAACGAGAAAAGCTGACCCCATCACTATATAGGACGTATAGCTTGAAAGAGAGAAAGAGAGTTTCTAATAGGGCACAATTAATTTATACATAGAAGGGTCACGATAGGGTGATTTTGTCTGTATGTAAACGAACCGCAGCAGCTCGATAGGGTGCTTACCCTAAGCACTTTACAGAGAACTGCATGAATCGTTTTAATATTGTGTTTGTTACGAGCTGTGAAATGTCCTTGCGTCTAGTCACTCTTGTCTTTCTTTTCATTCCATACTCCTCTTGCTTAGAGTTAAGCAAAGCAATTACTAAGTATTTCCTGTTCCAAAGTTTCTTTCCGTGTTTTTTGTTACAATTGTATGACGAGATGAGCATGCTGCGGCTAGTAGGTGATACTAATCCCCGTAAACAGTAGCAACACCATCCAGGACTTTGAATTACAAAGTACTGTCTGGCACTTCACTGCGCTCCTCACCCTGAAACACTTCTAAGATGATAAGCTCATAATGCCCAATAATTACACTGGCTACCATGTCTTTCAAACCAGAACACAACAATGCGCGCACACTACTGCTTGGCGATAGAAATAGACATTACGGTGGTAGCTACTCAGACGGACGCTCGTTGGGCTAGTCCTACCACGAGTGGTAGTGAAGGTTGATCATTATAGACGCTGATTAGTTTAATAGACAAATGATATAATACGTTTCTCCAAATTGAACTATATAATAATATAATATTAGCTTAGTAACCAGACAAATTAATCCCATCCGTAGATATAATTACATCTACTCTTTAATGGTACTTCCTGCTGGCGAGCGCTGTCTTTGATATTATTTCCTCCATAAGTGGACACAGATAAAGAGTACCTACAAGGTATCCATTTTGTCCCAACTATATTAACGCATCTTTATGAGGCCTCTGAGTATTTGATCCGTTAGCGCAAGCCTACCAAAAGGCCCCCCTTCGTGCCGTGATTTTCCGTAGGAAAAATACAATTTAATATTTATGTAAACTTCAGTTATTTCATAATTTTAATTGCTCATAAGTTTCAAGTAGCCGTGGTCGCTTCCATGGTCGGCGTTTGGGAGGCCTGGCAGGCGGTGGCCCTCTTCTGCGAGGTGGTCCTCTCGCGGAAGGAGAGTGCCGAGAGGGATCGCCAGCGCAGTGGTGATCCCTCCCGCTGCCAGACGAGACGTAGGAGGCGTCGAGTGGACGACTGACCGGAGTCTCCCGCCCTATGGATTGGAGGCGTTTGGAGAATTCCACCACGGTATCCCCTGCCTGTCGTAAAAGGCGACTAATAGGGGCCACCGGGGGTCGCGGGTGGGCGGAAGGGGCCGTCCATCTATTAGTCCAGCCAACTTTTGTGACCACCCGTGATGGACGGCAACATGGCGCCGAAGGCGTCCTTTGGTGCGCGGGGGCTTCTGAGCCCCTCGACAACAGGAGACGGACCGCAATAGCGGTACGTGCGGTTGCGGACGACAACTTTGACGTGAGTCGTAGGAAGCCCGCAGCCGTCCCTAATGTGCCGAAGATGGCCGCCGCGGAGTTTTGGTTGGTATGCCGTGCGGTGTACATAGATAGGTTAGGGACTCGGCCCGGCGGTCACCCGACGTTTTTCATCTCTCCGGGCGGCTCAACGTCGGGTCGTAAGGCACGGTGAACCCAACATAACCGCTCAGTCGTTCCCCTTGAACACTGGGCGATAGTAATAATTCACTTTCTCGGCGTAAAAATAATTATTAAAATAATTTTCAAGTAATTATCTGTTTCTCTCTCCATACAGCGTGCATTTAAAGTCCATTATTTGAATTTGCATCAATCAATCGTTTTACCTGTTTGTTCTTAAATAGGAATAAAAACACACTTTTCCAGTAAAAGTGGAACTGTGATTAACAGATGAAATAATAACTAGTCTAACAATTACAATATTATATACGTATGGACAAAGACTGATTTGAATATAAAAAAATACCTGTGTTCCAATGTGTCACTACTATAAGTACTCGATTGAATCGAGTAACACAGAGGAAAACTTTCGTCTTTTACACTTTTACTATTTGCTGTGAATTGCTAATAACGCTTATACCGACTGTTACTACATTCTAAATGATTTGCAATATCTATAGTTGATTTATAAGCAGATGTTATAGCAGGTAACATAAAGGTAAAAATATTAACCAGCTTCTGAGTTAACATTAACGATGGATTGTAAATCTTACAAATATAAAAGAGAAATTTTTTGAAAATGCTTAGATATTTTGTATGTTTGTTAAATAGTAACGCAAACTTATAATATTGCTGCCTCTTTTTGTAGGTAAAATACTGTATTAATTAATACTGTACATCCACTTACACTTAGTTCCTATAACTTATCAGTGGTTAACGATGTTTGGTTCCACAGCTATGTATTTCTATTGTTTCAAACCTGTATTATTCATTCCTCTGTGTAACTGTTTGTTGACCCAAATAAAGAGAAAAAAGAAGAAGTAAACGGAGAAACAATTATATGGCTATGGATTTATTTTTTTTAGATTAGAAACATAATTAATCTAAAGTTCAACCAAGTTAGTATACTTGTTTTTTACTTTACTATAATTGTTTCTTTTTTACTTTATGTTGTTATTTACGTGCAAGCGACATAAACAAAACTCATACATTTATTGTAAATCGAACGATTATAATATTTAAAGTGAGGAATTTTTAATCGAGTTCAGTTAGTAACGATATAATGATAATGATTCTAATAATTTTCCTTTGAACGGGGCACGAGACTCTCACACTACCGGAAAAACAGGAAAGCTCATCAAACAACTCTTTTTTTCACCAAACAATTTGAATACGGTCTATCGCTCCCACGATAAGTTGACTGCCTTGGAAATGTACCTTCGCTACATAATATAAAATAACTAGCTTTTGCCCGCGGATCCGCCCGCGTTAAAAAGTTTTTTCGGGATAAAAGTCCCGCTTTATGTTTTCCCGGGATAAAAAGTAGCCTATGTGTTAATACAGGACATGATCTACCCGTGTGCCAAATTTCATCGAAATTCGTTCAGTAGTTTTTGCGTGAAAAAGGAACAAACATCCATACATCCAAACATCCATACATTCTTACAAACTTTCGCCTTTATAATATTAGTAGGATATTCTCTAGATGTCCTATTGTTTACTGCAGAGATGTTACTATCTTACTAATATTATCAACTAACTCTTGCTCGTGGCTCCGCCCGCGCGAAAAAGTTTTTCGGGATAAAAGTCCTGCTTTACATTTCCCCGGGATAAAAAGGAAAGTATGTGTTAATCCAAGATATTATCTACCCGCATGTCAAATTTCATCGAAATCCGTTCAGTAGTTTCGGAGATGTGCAGTAACAAACAAACAGAAGAACAGACAGAAAAGAATTATAAAAATCGCTGATTTGTTTTCAATTACTCTTCTTTAGTCGCCCCCTTTCTTTTTTATCACATTTCTTTAAACGTACAGACACACCGGTTCTACTGCTTTATCATATGTGTAGATACGAAAGTTTGTGAAAATGTTTGAATGTTTATTAGAAGTAAACGCAGAAACAACTAAACGGATTTGGATGACATTTGGCACACGAGTAGGTCATGTCCTGGATAAAGGCTACTTTTTTTACTGTAACACACAGGCTACTTTTTGCCCTGGTAATTTTCTCCCATGGGAAATAATGGATATTTTTAGTCTGATTTTTTTAAGTAGATGTCGCGGCGTCGTACTGTGTTTTAGTGACTTCTGTAGCGGAAAAGCCTTTTCATGCGGACGAAGCCGCGACCAACACCCAGTGTATAATAAAAAAGAAAATTCCTGGGCATTTACTATTCACGTTCGAGAGGAAGGTTCAAGAAAACAGGCTGAGGTGGTATGGACATGTCAAAAAAGACCACCTGACTACATTGGCAACCAGGTACTGGAACTGTCCATTCCCGAAAAAAGACTAAAAGGGAGACCAAAAACTACATGGGCAAATGTGTTGCAACGTGATATGGTAGCATGCAATGTTTCCGATGACGACGTCATCTGTAGAGCGAAGTGGAAGAGAAAAGTAGAGAAGGCTGACCCTACCATCATGTGGGAATAGTCGGGAGAGAGAGAGAGAGAGAGATCGGGAGGAAGGTTAGACTTACCACGAGATGGTCGATACTCGATAAAGAAATAACATACATATACACTCACGCCTGTTATCCCCGAAAGGGTAGGCAGAGGCGCAGCTAGTGCACCCACTTTTCGCCGTCTTTCCGTCCCATGATGTGATAGGGGGCGAGCCTATCGCCATATCGGGCACAAATTCCAGACTCCGGGCTGATACTGAATAGAAAAACTCAATATCACTTTGCCCGACCCGGGGATCGAACCCGAGACCTCAGCTTTGCAGTCGTACTGTAATACAACTACGCCACCGAGGCAGTAAAGAAATAAATCTGTAAGTAACTCAAAAACTTAGACCAATTCAACGCTTGTCCATTATACGTACACTAATATGATTCTGACTTTTCAAAGTGACGTGTGTATGAACTATCGTTTGCTTTAACGGTGAAGGAAACATAACCTACATACACGAGAATTCTCCAAAAGAATTTCGAGGGTATGTGATCAAAATACAAATATCGCTGTACACACAATGCTACAAGTCACGCACACAAGTAGATATCTAATAATAGTCTCGTAGTAGTATGAAGACAATTACATTTATCTTGACATAATCGACATCAATTAATTATGCAGCAAAAAGGTCTTGTCCCCGCAATCTACCCACAATCCACTAGTAATAACTCGGATATTCCGTGACGTAGGTGGTTGCGGTCTCAATGAATTTCTATTAAAATTTACAGGTAGTCAGTCTCAAATAAACATTTGGTATTGATTATTTACTTTAAAAAATTGTTCATAGGTATGTTAAATAAATATATCCATCTACAAATAATTCCATGGTTGGTAGTTATCTGGAAAAGATACGATAAGACCAGCAATTGTTACACTATTTATATTTAGTCAATAAGTATGTTTGTTTGATTTTTATTGCTTTCACATAAGAGGTGTACCTAATATAAAAAGTTATCTATCTACATAGCTATTGATGTGAAACGTCTTCCTGTCAACGAATACATTTATATGGGACTGACTATACATTGCTTATTATATATAAATAGGAAATATGAATTGCAAGAAATAGATGGAGCGTAGTTCTTGTATGTTATTCTTATAAATAAAAAACGTGCATTTTCATTTAACTAAAATGCTTGAGATTCTATGTACTCTTGTTCATTTTATTCTTAACTAGCTTTTGCCCGCAGCTTCGACCGCGTTAATAAATTTTCCTGGCTAAAAGTACATAAAACCTTCCGCCAAAATTACACCAACAAGGCAGTCCATTGAGCTTATGTTCTAAATGTCTACATAATAAATCAAGTAAAACCTTAGACAGTAGAAGCTATCATAGACAAAACTGAACATAGATTTTTTTTAAATTTATTTTATATTTCAATTCTAAATTCTTATAGACTATAATACTATTGTTGAGCAGTTTTTAAGACGGTGAAATAATTAAGTTGTAAACTTTACTTACTTAGTTAACTTTTTCATTAGATAACATTACATAAGAAATACAAGTTTCGTATAAGACACGGGATTCTAGTGATGTTCCTCTGTTTTTTTACTTCCGTGTCTAATACTGTCTGGGCACAGATTATCCTTTTTATTATTTTTTTTTTTGCACTTATTGGATAGGCAAAGGATTGGAGTCCATATAACCTCGCCATATGTGTAAAATATATATATATATTATTTTATACATTTTAATTTCTTAATAATTTACAGTTTACACACATGCACTCACTTACACGTACACACACACACACACACACACATTCACACACACACACATTCACACACACTTGCAAGGGAAGGTGCGCACGCGCGCACTCTAGTGTATATGTTTTTGGTTGACGTTGCTCTAGGATCTAGACGAAAATCAGCGCCAAGCATTGCTGTTTGACATATTATGCTGATCTAGATCCATTTGACACGGTTGCGGTGGGACATATACCATCCGCACTGAGTGAGTATTTGAGTACTTTTTTTTTTTTATTGTATTATGATACTCACACACCCACTGTTATTATAAGTTCACCACCCAATTAGTGGTCAATAAATTTATTCTTTCTTTCTTTTTTTACTGTTACAAATAGCAGAAGGCTTGATAATGTTTATATGAACCGCTAATTCCAGGAATAACCACTTGGATTCTCAAAATTCATTTATTAATAGAAAACTACAGTATGTTTGAGAACTATGATACCGGAACTTTTAACGCAGGAAGTTTAATGAATGCTTTTACAATTCGAATAATGGACTAGTCAACAACTTATTAATTTATTATTAGGGGTCGAACTCTTAGACTATTAATTAACCAATGGGCACGATATGACATTAATGCGCAAACAATTTTTTCTGCCAATTCTGACGGGGGGGCGAGGTAGACACGGATAGCACACATTTAACAAAAACATCCACACATGCAGTGCTGAATATAAGGTCGCTTTTTACACAATAACACACAATGTGGAGCACCGCTTAATGTCACTATCGTAGAATGCAATGCTCTACTACTGAGGGGGGTTAGGCCTTAGTCCACCACGCTGGCCACTTAAAACATAACCAATATTGGACTCCCATTGGTGTTTGGATTAAAACTAACACGAAGGATTACGTACATAGCCTGACTGACGTGGGGCATAGCCTAGCCCAATAAGAGGATATTTATTATTCTTAGTTACCACGTACATGACGCGGGAACACATCATCCGCGATAACCAAATTATGTTATGACGTCACACCAATAATCAAAACTTTGTGTAGTTTTTTACCACCTTAGTTGGAAATGACTACCTCACAAAGATATGCTAGCACTTCCGATTACATTATAGGTATTGATTTCTTTATCTCTATTCCAATGCACTCTGAACTTTATATGTACTAACGTTTCACATTTAGATATCAATCTGCCGACAATAGGAAATGGCATTTCCTCTAACATTTCAGTACCTGCGTGAACAAGATATTCCGAGAATAAGCCTCTCAAAAAATTTAAATTAGTCATCGAAGGCTTTTAGCTAATCATAACCGAGTCGCGTGTGGAATGTTGGTATGACTGGCTTATAAAGGATTTGCATGCATGTTATATTATGGCTTGAGAAAATTGCGTTAAAAGCTGGTTTCCGTCACCTTAAATATATTACATTATACTCCGTCCAATCATTTATTAAACTTTTGAGAGTTCGATTTCTGTTCAATTAGGGATGTACTAATGCGTTACCGATTCGATTTCGTGTAACAATCGATTTAATTCATGAAGAAGTTTTTATTGATTAAACACATTGAAATGTTATTTTTGTTCAATATTTTGTATTGTCTTATTAAGATAGCCTAAGCGTTTAAATGTGTATATTTTCTGTTCATAAATTTATTCTGTAGATATATATTCTATATCCTATATAATTTTTATTAATATTTAACTTTAAAAGTGTATTTTATTAGTTATCATATACTTACGCATATATACTCTTTCTTTGGGAAACGCCAAACTGACGGATAGGGCTTGAGGTGTTGCCAGAGGAAATCAACCGACGACCTTTGCAGTACTATTGACAAATCTTTGTATGTTGTTTTGTGGTGTTGTTATAGATAATATGTTTTACTTTTACTTGTTTTTTTTTTCTTTTTTATGTTTATTTTTTTTTCATGGTATGTTTAATTATGTCACTAAGAGTTTTTTTGTCTTCCGGGACACGCACTTCAAACGGCTCAACGGAAGACCAGCGTTGGCTGTATTGCCAACTTTTTTTGCTGAGTTGAGCCTGTTTGCAACAAATATATTATGTAGTTTTAAGTGTTTTATGTTTTAGTTGTGTGTGCGTTTGTTGCAAATAAAGTTTCTTTCTTTCTTTCTTTCTTATATAAAATCATCAAATCATCGTGAATTTGTAACTACGTATGTATTAATTGTTGACACGTTTATTTAATTGTATCGTATATGTATGGTATATACAGGGTCATTTTGACATTGCGTTTATAAATGAAACCACATACTAATCTTCTTGAAAATAACGTTTTCCATTAAATTATTTTAACCATAGCTGTAAAATAAAAAAGTGTAAGTTTCAAACAAAATAAATATCAATAAAATGTAACTTTAAGTTTACATGCCCTAATACCATTATGACTGCTCTAGGAGAATTCGTCGCAGCAGCAATATAACACTTTCAGTCAGAAATACACTTACGCACACACCTAAACTACAAAATGATCAACAAAAAATTGGAATACTACAACCGAGATTTTTGGCGAAAGTATTCGTTATTCATTGATGATTTTTGGCACAATGTTAGCAGACGAATATACTGGTCCGTGGGCCAGTGACAGATTTCGATGACCAAGTTTCTCTCAAACGATAATTGGTGAGACGCATCAGAGACGTGTATCATAAAGCCTCGTGAACGTCAGCTTCGGCTCCGTGGGTGCCATGAGCGGTGGTAGCCTCCCAAAGATGTAGAAAAAAAAATATTATTCAGTCATTTCCTCCCAACTAAGAATTATTTTAAATTGTAGCTAACTCAATACCTTGAAGAAAAAAAATAATCAGCTGACTGTAACTTGGGGCATTATGCGTCAGCTGGTCAATCAAACATGTAAAAAAAATATATCATTTCAGTGATTTCCTCTCAACTACAAATTTACCTGATGATAGCTTATACGCAACTATGAATAAATATATATGTCAGCTGGCTGTATGCCGGGGCAAAAACCGTCAGCTGATGCCTTGAAAGTTATAACGCAGGTGTTAGGCGAGAGCTTCTATTACATAATTACATGCATCAGCTGACAATATTTCCCTCGAATTAATGATAGTAGATTCTCTTTATTAATTACAGCATTGTATTATCAATCTATACATGTAAAATGCTTTGTCCTGAATGACTGACTGACGGTTAAACGCACAGCCCAAACCTCTGACCGTAGAGATCTGAAACTTACAGGGTGTGTTCCTTGTATGACGCGATGTAGGCATGCAACACTTTTCTAACCCTTAGATTAGAAACGTGTTGCAAAGGTGGTACCTGCAGTAGGTTGTGTTAATCTGAAAAGTCTTCTGCTGACCACTTTATCTTACTCCGGAGAGTACAATAAACTATAAATTCATAATCACTGTTCTTACTATTTCTTCAGTTATTTAATTATATACGTATTAGTCGTAAAGTATTTATACATTTCATCGGAAAACTCATATCTGAGCGTAAAGTCAAACATTTAAGATACATTATATCTTCCCAGATGAAAATTTATAAGCTGACTAGCTTTTGCCCGCAGCCGCGGTCGTACGAAAGAGTTTTTTTTTTATAAAGGTCCCACTTATACATTTTCACGGGATAAGAAGTAGCCTAAAACTTTCCAGTTTCCCAGATGCTCGAATTATCTCCATACCAAATTTAATCAAAATCCGTTTGATAGTCTTTGAGTTTATCGCGTACAATCTTTTTACCCCATTAGGGGTTGAATTTTGCAAAATCCCGTCTTAGTGAGCTCCAACGTCCTAAAAGGAACCTCCACAAAATTTGAGACTCCTAGCACGTGTAGCTTCTCAGATTTCGTGATGAGTGAGTTAATGACCTTTCGATTTTATACATATTATATATTACGGGATTAATTTCAATAAAACATGAAACACGTCTTCTATCATTTCTGTTAAAAATAAGTTTAAGCAATATTTGAAGTAGGTTGGACCAAGGAATCACGTTGGCCCATACAAACTTTGCCCCTCTTTTTCACCCTCTTAGGGGTAGACTTTCGGAAAATTCAATCTCATTAGATGCCTATGGCATACAAAGAACACACCCTGCAAGTTTCAGGTCTCTACGGTCAGAGGTTTAGGCTGTGCGTCAGTCAGTCATTCAGGACAAAGCATTTTACATGTATAGATTGATAATACAATGCTGTAATTAATAAAGAGAATCTACTATCATCAATTCGAGGGAAACATTGTCAGCTGATGCATGTAATTATGTAATAGTAGCTCTCGCCTAACACCTGCGTTATAACTTTCAAGGCATCAGCTGACGGTTTTTGCCCCGGCATACAGCCAGCTGACATATATATTTATTCATAGTTGCGTATAAGCTATCACCAGGTAAATTTGTAGTTGAGAGGAAATCACTGAAATGATATATTTTTTTTACATGTTTGATTGACCAGCTGACGCATAATGCCCCAAGTTACAGTCAGCTGATTATTTTTTTTCTTCAAGGTATTGGGTTAGCTACAATTTAAAATGATTCTTAGTTGGGAGGAAATGACTGAATAATATTTTTTTTTCTACATCTTTGGGAGGCTACCACCGCTCATGGCACCCACGGAGCCGAAGCTGACGTTCACGAGGCTTTATGATACACGTCTCTGATGCGTCTCACCAATTATCGTTCGGGAGAAAATGACTGACGAAATTTTGCACTGGCCCACGGTCTATACGGTTTCATTTAGTAACATAATGTAAAAATGACCCTGTATATATTTTTAAATTTCATAGATATTATGTAATATGTATATAGTATTGTATTTATTTTGTCAGTTTGTATAGGTTGACTGGTAGAGAATGCCTTAGGCGGACTTAATGCCTTTACATAACTTTGTATAAAGTGCAATAAATAAATATTTAATTTACACTGCCAAATTGTATTTTCAATGAAAAAGTTTTGAACTTTATTTGTTACACAATCAGTGACCTTAACGAATGTCGATCGATAATTAATATCGGAGCTGAATAGCAAGTCGCTTTACTATGGAAAAGAAAAAATGGCTTCCATAAAGTAGTCAATTATTTTGTTTTTCATTCCTTGTCAATATTTATAAAATTCCATAGGCGTGCATATGTCAAAAGTTAAATAAATTGTTGGACGGACTATAGCTAAAACAATTTATATAAAAATTTGCGTTTTAAGATCTTCTGAAAATTAATACTTATCTAGAAATAAGACAAGGAAAACGAGTGCAGAACCAAGTAAAAACATTAAGACCGTTGAAAATTCTCAATATTAATAATATTTAATGAGAAGAAAACATACAGGGGCAGGGGATGGTTACAGGTGCGTCATTGAAGACATAAAAGCGTAGCGAGCTTTTAATTTTCACTAGTGTACACAAATGAATCACTTGCGCCCATGAGCAGAGAAACGAGTTATAGATGAATTTTAGTATGTGTGTGGAACCGAAGAAAAGTTGAAACTCGTTCTAAAAAGTTAATCAAAGTTCTAAAAACCCATACATACTTTTATCGGAATTAAGAGTCAGACCAGGAACCTTCTAGTACATGACCCATTCACTACTGGGCGAGAAACCCAACTTTCATAACTAAGGGATTTTGACAATAACTCACCCTATTGGTTAGCAGGAGCGTCATAACATTCGTAAGCAGGGTGCACTAAGAGCTGCTGACCTAACTTAGGTCCGAAACATAGATGTTTGCAAAAACCATTGAGACTATACATACTCCAAAAAATATTGAAGTAGCATAACTTATTTCCATTATTTATGAAACAAGTTATATCCACACCCTGTTTACTCGTGAGTAGGTAAGTAAATATTCTGAGGTCACTTTAATGTACCGCAACTTGCGGTTCAGTATTACTAATGTCAAACATTGCAGATTTTAAGGCATTGCGAAATTAATGGATTCCAAAAATCAATCAAGGATTTGTCAAACCTAGGTAATGCGTTAATATATCTAAGACGTATTACGTCATGGTAAATAAAACTAGAGAGATTCAATTTAGTAGCGCACCAGTCTTTTTGTTTGCAATTAGCTAAAATAAGCCAGCTAGACCGAGTTAGTACCTCTATCTCACAGAAAATCGTAAAGTGAACGCTTGCTACTGCGTTTTCTATGGTAACATTTCCGGAGATCCAAACAACTCGCGCCTCGTCCTATTCTCTATGCATATCCTTTAAACCGCACATCCATAATTCTATATTCCTAAAAAAACAAGGACTATCAGTCACAAAAAATAACAAAAGAGAAAATGTAATTATATTCATGTTAATTACTTACATTTTCCATAGTAACACATCAGTTTTAAGTCAAAATTGTTACTTACATAGTATGAACTCACTGAGTTTGAAATATATTGCATTTAATTTATTTTATTTTTATTACATTTTCCATAGTAAAAAGATACATTTTTCACAGTCAAGTCAATCAGTCTATCGCCTTACATCGCTGAACGTAGTCCCGCCTATTTGAGCGCCAACGATCCCGGACTTGAGCAGCCCGCATCCACCCACTTTTTTCAAGTCGTCAGTCCATCATGCAGCAGAGCCATCTAGACTACGTTTTCCTAATTGCGGCCTCCACACCAGCATCTAAAAACAATAAAAACAGCTAATTTGTGAAATTAATTTATTTTTTTAGATTTATCTGATTCAGCAACTTCCTGGTTCTGGGGAAACAAAACCGCCAGAGAAATAGAATCCTCGTTTCATTTTTTTAAATTTATCAAATCCATTAACTCCCGATAATTTTACGGTTGTAGGGAAATAAAAACCATAATGAACATATAGTCATATAGTAAACATTTAAAAGCTACTAACACCCCGGGGGTCACGGGTGGGCGGAAGGGGCCGTCCACCTATTAGTCTAGCCAACTTTTGTGACCCCTCGGATGGACGGCAGCGTGGCGGTTAGGCATCACGGTGCCTTTGACGCCGAGGGCGTCCTTCGGTGTACGGGGGCTTCTGAGCCTCCCCAACAACAGGAGACGGACCGCAATAGCGGTACGCGCAGGGGCGGTTGCGGACGACAACTTAGACGTGATTCGGAGGAAGCTCGCAGCCGTCCCTAATGCGCCGAAGATGGCCACCGCGGAGTGTTGGTTGGTATGCCTTGCGGTGTACATAGGTTAGGGAATCGGCCCGGCGGTCGCCCGACGTTTTCCATCTCTCCGGGCGGCTCAACGTCGGGTCGTAAGGCACGGTGAACCCAACATAACCGCTCAGTCGTTCCCCTTGAACACTGGGCGGTAGTAATAATTCACTTTCTCCGCGTAAACAAAAAAAAAAAAAAAAGCTACTAACACCACGCATCTATGAAATGCAACACACCGCATTAGACCAAGACAGTGTCATTTTGCACCGTGTCACTTGTCAAAATCGCATTAGTTTCAACGTCAATGACCGTCAAACAGGTAATTATATAATTGCATTACTAATTGTCGCGTTTTTACTTCAAATAAATTACTCGGAACGATTTTTGGCACATCCTATGCGGATATAGATGACGTAGCATAATGTTGAACTCTAGTTCAGAACAATTGTATGTGACCTCACCGTGAAACGGAATATTTGCATAAACGATGAGGAAACATCATTGCACGGGATTTTCTATCGACGACCATTCCGAGTAATCGTATGCACCAGGATGTGCGAACAACGGCAATGGTTACTGAATTCAATAAATGTTACCTAACTGTTTATTTTCGATGAGAAAGGGTATTTTTCAGGTGGTACCTAATGACTAATGACGCGCCGCCCGTCACATACATATATTTACATCGTTTCGTCATTTTCTGAAATGAACTATTAAATGACCTATATTCAGGACAAGGGTTAGATCATATTAAATTGTTATTTTTTTTATTAGGTCCACTAAACCAGCCGGTAACACAATATACAAACCTGCTTAAAAAGTAAATATCATAAACATAACTATGTGCACGACTTTCTAGAAGTGAACACTGCATGCATTAAAAGTAAAGTACCTAAGTTATATATATATATATATACATATACACTCACGCCTTTTATCCCCGAAGGGGTAGGCAGAGGCGCAACTAATGCACTAATGCACCTAAGTTACACAGTGTTTATTAAGTAAATTATTATGAAATATTAAAAGCATATTAAGATTTGATTATTTGTTTCTTTGCATTGAATAAGCTCCGAAAATACTAGACCGATTTGAAAAATTCTTTCACCAATATAAAGCTACATTATCAGCAAGTAACATAGGTTACTTTTTATCCGGGGACAATATAAAGCGGGTCTCTTACCCCGGAAAAACTCATTCAAGCGGACGGACCGCGAGCAATGTCCATATAACTTAAATTATATTATCGCATAGGTTATATAGGTACTATTATATCGTCTAAATATTACTATTATGTCACTGTTAAAACATCGAGATATTAAATTAATTATTTTTGGCACACGTTTTTCATTCA
Organism: Lapara coniferarum; assembly: GCA_949316025.1. NCBI lineage: Eukaryota > Metazoa > Arthropoda > Insecta > Lepidoptera > Sphingidae > Lapara > Lapara coniferarum. The sequence continues at coordinate 5,912,998 of OX438920.1, forward strand.
TTCAGGATTTAGGAAATGAAAAACAAAATGTGGTTTGCCTTCCAGGAATAGAACAAAAAAGAACTCTACGAAGGTCTTTAAATGTATTTTTGCAATAAAATAAAAGTAAAAACAAACATGCACACGAAGACATGCAATTATCTCTTTTTCCCCGATCTGTAACACGGTAAGTACATTTCACGATGCGATCATTATGGAAACAATGAAAGGAAGTCACCATGAGAACCTTCATATATTTGTTGTCATGTTAAAGTATCTGCACTTTTCGACAAACTTATTTAATCTTTACATCATCATATATTGCACGTAATTCATAATTTAAATTATCTAGCCCGTTTAAAACGAAATAATATAACTTAATGTAAAATATTAAGTATAGTAAAAAAACTGCCTCGGTGGCGTAGTTGTATTACAGTACGATTGCAAAGCTGAGGTCTCGGGTTCGATCCCCGGGTCGGCGAAGTGATATTGAGTTTTTCTATTCAGTATCAGCTCGGAGTCTGGAATTTGTGCCCGATATGTCGATAGGCTCGCCCCCTATCACGTCATGGGACAGAATAATGGCGAAAAGTGGGTGCACTAGTTGCGCCTCTGCCTACCCCTTCGGGGATAACAGGCGTGAGTGTATATGTATGTAGTAAAAAAAGATACACATTATACACCTAAAAAAAAATAAAAATAATAATATTCAATAATGTTACTAAGCGTGGGTACTAATACAAGTAATCCTGAAAAAGTGATAAATGAATCGTGAATTGAAAGAAAAAATAAAGGTCTATTTGACTATTGTGAAGTATTCGTTAGGGATCATCCATTAATCACGTGAGGCTCGAAAGTAGATTCTGGAGATATATCACGCGCATTTATTTTTTAAATGAACGTGCGATTAAATTTAAATTATATTATACTTACCTATATTTGAAGATAATACACTAACATAAGATACTTTGTAATAAAAAAATACACGTGATCTGACCACCGTGTGTTTGTCTTCGACATATTTAACTGTCGACTGCCTCGGTGGCGTAGTTGTATTACAGTACGAGTGCAAAGCTGAGGTCTTGGGTTCGATCCCCGGGTCGGGCAAAGTGATATTGAGTTTTTTTATTCAGTATCAGCCCGGAGTCTGGAATTTGTGCCCGATATGGCGATAGGCTCGCCCCCTATCACATCATGGGACGGAATAATGGCGATAAGTGGGTGCACTAGTTGCGCCTCTGCCTGCCCCTTCGGGGATAACAGGCGTGAGTGTATGTGTGTGTGTATATTTAACAGTATCTAGACTCGCGGCAGCGGGTCAAGCCAAGTTCAAGCAAAGGAACTGGCTAGCCAGTCAAATCTAACCTATTTTAAGATCTCACATTTTTAAATAACAGCAGTTGTTATAGGTATCCAATAAAGCAAAGAAATAGAGTTTAATACTTGCTCATAATGTTATTTTGTTCCTATAAGTACATATTTGGATTTTGCATAGAACTGGCACTCAGTTAGATCTCCATTCTTTTTGCTGCGAAACCCACAGCCAAGCATAATTTTCGTATTGAACTTGGCTTTCCTTTTTTACATTTATGTTTTTGGTGGGATTGTTTAACACTTCCTCCGAGTTCCGACTCCTGTAAGTTAAACCTTTGATTTGGTATCTCTGAGTACATTTAAACTTGTGGTTTATGTGTAATTGGGTAACAAAATTCCAAACATCTTTTACATTATAAATTAGGACTTATATTTTTAGAACAAATGCTTCTCATCGAATGTCGTGAATAACATTATTATTTAATTTCATCTATACACATAAATAAAATGAAACTGTGAGTAATAACAAAATAAGACGTGTTACAAAACGTCGTTGTGAAACCAATATCTGCTATGTGCAAAAACTTCAACTTTCAGATACGGAGTAAAAACATTCTCGGGTAAAATTTTGAGACAAAATTTGCACATGGCACATATTTGTCGTAGCCATCGTAGTTCGCTGAGTAACGATTATAATCGCAATACATAGCGGCTTTCATATATCAAAGTTTGGGGAGCAAACTAGTCATATAAGTCAAAATGTTGAAAGCTCATAAAAGTGCACACAGCAGATATTTTGACAACGACGAAAATTTGTTTCATGATTACCCACATTTGACATGTTTTTATTCTTTTATTCCGGCTAATTGAAGAAACGACGACTAAACCGATTTTAATGGGACTTTCACCGAAAAATAACCGATTTTATTACCTATATGTTATTATTTTCTCCGAAAATAATATGTATAGATTTCCGCAAGAAAAGCTGTTGAAGTAAAATTCAAAAATCAATAAAGTTGAGGACGAAAAATTATAATTTACTAAAGCTTTATAACGGACAATGCACGGTTTTCGTGAAATATTATTTCGGCAGAGTGCACTGAGGACGCGCGAAATACTGAGTTTTAATATAGTAACCATATAAAACAATTATGCCTATATTTCCATACCTAACTCATAGTTTATGTCACATAGTTTTCCTACAAATAATAGGTTAATAACCATGTGCAAATAGTAATTATATCTTTTATACTACTGTGTAATATAAACAAAATGTTTCCTTCAATAATAACGCTAACACCTGGCTTAATAATAATTAATATTGACGAACAGGGAATTGCCCAAAAATTATATTTCCTTTGTATTGACGCATTTTAGATTTTTCGTTTCGATGTGAATTAATTGAAAATACATACATACATGCACGCCTTTTATCCCCGAAGGGGTAGGCAGAGGCGTAACTAATGCAACCACTTTATGCCGTGCATATTCAGTCCCATGATGTGGTAGAGGGCGAGCCTATCGCCATATCAGGCACAAATTCCAGACTCCGGGCTGATTCTAAATAGAAAAATATCACTTTGCCCGTCCCGGGGATCGTACCCGAGACCTCAGCATTGTAGTCGTACCGTAACGCAACTACGGGACCGAGGCATTTATCCAGGGGCGTAGCTACCGCTATATCAACTATATTACTGATATGGGGCCCCGAGCTTTAGGGACCCTCTTAGCCCTTACGCTACACTTAAGTTAGCGCCCATAAGCTCGCTATGGCCTGAGAGGTTAAGGGCCCCTACAAATTTTGATATTGGCCCCTCCTATGACAAGCTAAGCCGCTGACGTTATCTCGTAAATTTTTAAATAATTTTAACACTACATTTAAGCCACTGTTAAGCAATATTACTTAGAAGACTTGGTAAATTCTATAAAACTATTAAAAATCTAACTTATTATTATAGTTGCCGTAAAAGTTAAATATTCATTCAAATAACTAAAATTTGTGAGAAAAAAACAAAATTTTGTTGATTTATTTACCAATTCCTAGAACTCGTTCAAATTAGTATTTAATTAAGTTCAAATTTTATTTGGTCCTGATTACAAATATATTTTTGTGAACCTCTCAATACTATTTTACATCAATGTACTTGTTAATTCGTCATAGTTAAAAAAATATCAAAAAAACTTTTAGTGTCATTGAACTTTCACGTTAACGCAGTGTTGATCAAAACCCACTTAGAACTTTAATATCGCCGTTTGTAAATTGGGCCAACCACTGAAAAAGAAGATGAAAGCAAACAATATTAATTAGACAAAAAATCATAAATATAACCCAATAGGGTAGTTGACTACATTCTTTAAAATACATTTATAAAAAATGTATGTCTTCTAAAATCAAGAGGAAAAATATTTTTTTAAAATACAAGCTTTAATAATGAAATCCTCCTAGCCAGTTTCGGCCACGGCGGCCAATCTCAATGGAGATCAGCCAGGTACGCAGGAGATATTATAGTGCACAAGTGTGTGCGCAATACACAGGTGCACTCGCTATTCCTTCACTCTCATAGTCCGGTGAGACGGCAATCCGACATAACCGGAGAGAGATCAGGCGCAGGACCAACGGCTTTACGTGCTTTCCGAGGCACGGGGGTATCACACCACCAACTTCCTGACTCCGAGCTGTGACTGAGTAAATTTTAAGATGGAAAAACCCAGTCACAATTTTTTTTGGCTCGGCCCGGGATTCGAACCCAGGACCTCAGCGCGCAAATCGTACTCGTAATGCGTACGCAATACCACTACGCCACCGAGGCTTTAATAAACTAGTTATAAAGCTTTAAAGTTTGGTGGAAGGGGCATCCGTCACATAACGGAAACAACAGAATGTGACGTCACCGAGTGTCGCCAGCCATAACGCTGCCTGCGTGCGAAACAGACGAAGCGATATCCCCACTACGCCCCCACTTTTGCTCACAACAATATTTCAAATATGAATATCTGCTTTAGTTGTCAACCAATTTTGATTCTGAATTTACAGAAGAATTTAGTTTTCGTATTATGTTCTGTTACATATAAAATAATGTACAAAATCAAACATAGGAAACTACCCTATTGTTATCTCCACATTAGAAAAAGTGTCTGTCAAGGATTGTCTTAACTTTGTTTAAGATGCTCGTTGCTAAAAATTATTATTATATATTGCCAATTGTCCTATTCTTTGTGGTCTTTGATAATAACTCAATATATTTTCATGACGTAAAAAAAATATCAGAAGTCGAGGCTTAAGACAAAAAAAATGTTCTATGCGATTCATACGTAAAAATCATGTCTTTTTTACTGCCATCAGTCAGTTTCTGCTGTAGACTTGACTTAGAAATTGTAATTAATTGTATATTAAGCTAGTAAACTTGATAATAAATATAGTAAAGTTGAAAATAAATTTGTACGCAACATTAACAAATTTACTTTCAATGTCCGTTTAATAAAATTACTCACCTTTTCAAAGCAAAAAAAAAAAAAAAATAGCAAGCAGAACTATGGGCAACACTAGAACATAAAAATAATTACTTCATTATGTAACCTCATTTAAGTTTTATGAAAACAGTGCAGTTTTTTTAAATTCTACGGCCTTATTCTCGCTACCCTAAACGGCGTAAGCACATGTGGCAAAGCTAAAATAACAAGAATTCTATAGGCGACTATATAACTCCAATCGACCAATCGTATGGGACTTTTTAGGAATTGAGGCCGAGAGGCGGACTCTGACGACAGTGGGATGGGAAGAAGCGATGCTGAAATAGGTTCCAAATATGGCGGATTCTAAATTTAAAATCGCAGCTTTATATGGCTATTTATTAGAAATGTCTTAATAATCCTTAAATGGAAATAGGGGTGGAGTAATTAAATTTAAACGCCTATGAATTTAAATTGGGTTCTCTAATATTCACTGATACCTACTTGTCTAGTTTTGTCTACGAAATAAAATGTATATTTTTTTGGGAAGATAATTATTTGCAATTTAATTATACGGTGAACTAATATTTTTAAAAGTATAAACCAAGTTACATTCATTAGGCATTTTCTTTATTAGACGTAAGTATCTTCCAATCGGTTTAATAATTACAGATACAGAAAAAATAATTTGAAACAAATATCTATAATATATCTAATCTATTTTGAAATAAAATGATTCATGAAATATTGTTGTTTAATTTTAACTGAGTCGTAGATACTTTATATTAGCCAATCGTTGTTATTATGTGTATGTAGAGAAATAAATGGATTTAAGTTCATAAATATAAAGCTATCATATATTGTAGAAAAAAGCACTGAACAGTATAATTACTAACATATTTTATCTGTAACATATAAACGAATACAACACTACAAATAATTCGACGCTTATAAACATATTTACAACACCAATAAAAACCATTTGAAATAAACATAGAATCGAAAAAATTTGCTACACCAAATGAAGTTCGAAATACGCGTTTTCACATATCAGGAGCCGGTACTGAAACATATGTATTTATTTGGACAGTGGATTGCGTAAGAGCATCTGTTCGTTTACGTGGATAACGCGCGCGACGTCGCTCTTGTGACGTCATACGCCATGTCGGGCCCTCTAACTCAAACAATGCGTTTTTTGCACCCTTTATCACGGGACCGCCGTCCACATAAAAGCCGTGGAAATCCGTTCAGGACACACATTACACGTAACGCGGCGAACCGAACGTATCCGCCTGATCGTGGCCTGAACGATACATTCGATATTTTTTTTTATCAGAATACGGCTCTGGATATATGCTTTTGTGCGTGTGATTAGAAAGTGAACATTGTGACTATACCAAAGATTTTTTTCTGTGATAATTAAAATAACAAAATGTTTGACGACTACTGCAACGGATGTTCCTCAATGAAATGTCCATATATTAAAAGTAAGTTTTATAATATTTATAAGCATAATAAAAAATCTGAATAAATCGTTCAGGACATTGACATTAGTTGCTATTTCACTGCAGAATACATAGATCAATAAGTTGAGGTAAATAGTGAAATGATTCATCAATGAAAATCAATTCATACATAATTCAATTCACGGGGCAAAATTACATCATATTTAAAACTTTATAAAACTAAACAATATTGTTTTGTTACTGCCAGTGTTTTCCTCTTCATTGCAGTATTTGAAAAAGGAAAAAACAAACGATCATAGCAAAGAAATAAGTAGCGAAGTATTTCTCGTAATCGTAATATGTAGCCAAATAGTGATTATTATTGAGGCTTCTTGCGACTCATTTTTGCAAATTATACTGCAAATTAACATTATGTCACTGCGCTATGAATTTATTTAATAATAAAATCGAACTATAGAAACAATTTACTGCCGTATAATTAGGTAATTCTAGTGACCTAATATTATTAAGAACAAATGATGTAATCAGTTGTAATATGGTTTTGAATCGTAAAGATATCTTAGGTACTTACATTAGGCCAAAATTTTTAAAAATATACGAGTATTGTATCTTTTGAGATAGTTAAATAAATGATACGATGACAGATCGAAATAACTCGGCAAAACATAAAAAATATCATTTCCATTTCCGAAAACATTTATTTGAAATAAGAACATTATAGTTCCACTGAAAAACGATTTCTTAAAAACATTTAGTTATGTTAAGATTTTCTAATCGAAGCAAAAAATGATTCAGTAGGGCCGACTTTGTAGTCCACAGTTTGCAAGAAACGTCACAATTCATAGATAACACTAAGGTAATTAGACTTCAATGATAGATAAATGTAATCGATAACGTTCGCGGTATACTCATTCTCTTTTGGACTGGCCCATAAATACGTCATAAAAATACTAAAAAAGTGGGCGACACTAGTTGATTATTATAAATGTCCAATTATGACATCGATATATCGATAGTGAATAGTAAGGAAAATACAACGTGCATAAGGAAATGAAATCCTCCTAGCCAGTTTCGGCCACGGCGGCCAATCTCAACGGAGATCAGCCAGGTACGCAGGAGATATTATAGTGCACAAGTGTGTGCGCAATACACAGGTGCACTCGCTATTCCTTCACTCTCATAGTCCGGTGAGACGGCAATCCCACATGACCGGAGAGAGATCAGGCGCAGGACTAACGGCTTTACGTGCTTTCCGAGGCACGGGGGTATCACACCGCCAACTTCCTGACTCCGAGCTGCGACTGAGTAAATTTTAAGATGGAAAAACCCAGTCACAATTTTTTTGGCTCGACCCGGGATTCGAACCCAGGACCTCAGCGCGCAAATCGTACTCGTAATGCGTACGCAATACCACTACCTACGCCACCGAGGCAGTCATAAGGAAATAAAGCTAATCTGAAACCTAAACTGGCAATACCTTTACGCATAACTTAAACTTAACCCTAAACCGCATACATAATGACAAACTAAACTGAGACCAAATTGCCTTATTCACTTTTGGTGACACAGACTACATTATGTATTTGTATAAACTTTGCATACTGAGGAGTTCGTTTTTGTACGCCTGGGGTATAGTTTAGTCTATGGCGCAAAAGGTGTAAAGAGTACACGCGTCGAGGCTTTCTCGAGTTGCGCGCGAATAGTGATTTATATTGTGGCTCGTGAACAATGACATCCCGCGTATTGGCAACGCGCTGCCTGCCGCAGTCGGACACTGTCGCGGAAGCTTGGCTATTTGAGTTTACGGTAAACTTAAATTAGCTGACGAAACTATTGGTTAAGGAATTTGCGACATTCCCGACATACGCATATCAACATGCTAAACAATGTCGAAAAACTGGGCGGTTACAACTTATACATGAAACGAGACAATAACTGAAACGCAGTATTTCATGCATGAATATTCTACCACGGAAACCGTGAAAAATTATAAAAAATCATGTGCAGATTAAAATGTTACGTTCGGAAACTTTCTAAAAAATTTATTGTTGTTCAATAATGCATAGAAACTTTTTTTAATATTCAGAAACATTTCGTAGCACAAAATTATTCAGTATTTAAATGCGTGACGAATCGTTTGAAGTTACGCGGATATAACGAGCATACTTTCTACGGACCGTGAGTAATAGATGTGAACTCATATTGTGACGCGACACCCGAGCTTTTGTAGGTTTTCAGGCGTACACTGCGAGCTCACGGCATCGCGTAAGTTTATACGTTTCAGGGCAGTGCAAATAGTGACCTAAGAACAGGACAAATATTTTCCAAAAAATTCTGTGCACTCAATTGTGTTTATTCTGTCCTTGTTTCTAAAATCGATATAATGTTTGTGAGTTACCATTATTTTAACATCGTTTTTCTAATACTATCTGGGCAGATAATCATTTACTTATAAATTAACGTTAAAACGTGTTCTAAACACATACATTATATAATATAGACTATAGTGAGAACGCAAACAATTTGTCCACCAATGTACACGATTCGTCGACCGCGTTTCCCATTGCGAAAATTCGGAAAATCCATGACTCACGCGATGAGACTGCCACAGGAAAAGCCTCCACTTACATCTAATTGCGAGCCCATTTCCATATAAAAACGCTAATACCAACGCTAATTGATGAAAGCCATGTCATTATATCACCAAGCTGTGGGAATTTCATCCGCAGAGACGAACGCAAAAAATGATTGTATTGCAGATTGTCGTGTCGCGTTAACTGATACATCGCGAATGTAAATCACACATAATGTACATCCTAATGAACATTTTTAATAAACATTATTTTTACAGCTTTTTATACTTTAAAGTTGAGACATAAGCTTGTATTTAATTAATGAAAGAAAAAAATTGGAAGCCTTAAAAAAATCTGTACCAAAAAACAACAACATACAAAGAAACTGGACGGGAAGTATATATTATTAATCATAAACATAATAACGCGGTATTGACACTATCACTAAGCGGCCGGCAGAATGGCATCGCCTTGTTAGCCGCGGGACAAAAAACGTGTCAAAGTAAACACGAGATGTCCGCTCAAACGTTACAACCGACCTCACCACATGCTACCTATATCCCATATATAAAGGAGACGGGACACGCAGTGCACTAAAGAATCTGTACTTTGTTACTATCCTGCAGTAGGACAACTTTGCCCATTCCTCGTGTAACTTTACCTTCCTCTAGGGTAAAAATACCTTCGTAGAATACTGTAGAAACACAATATATACAATTATCAAATCATGTCACCTTTCTCAGATATTTGGGGTTAGTTAAAGTTTACCGTCGTCCTCGGACTCTATCGTTTGTTGTCTATGAACAAATGGCATGTCGCAGTGTAAAAAAGAAAATGAAAGTTGTTTATGTGTTGAACAAACGCAAAATCTGGGCGGCATTTACATAAGTCAATAAATTAGCACGATTTTTGTTTAATTAATAGTAATGTGAGATATTAATCATAAAATTCACTTTTTTTTATAAATGACTTATTTTTACTGATTTTTTTTTATTTATGACTGCCTTGGTGGCGTAGTTGTATTACAGTACGACTGCAAAGCTGAGGTCTCGGGTTCGGTCAAAGTGATATTGAGTTTTTCTATTCAGTATTAGCCCGGAGTCTGGAATTTGTGCCCAATATGGCGATAGGCTTCGCCCCCTATCACATCCTGTGACGGAATAACGGCGAAAAGTGGGTGCACTAGTTGCGCCTCTGCCTACCGCTTCGGGGATAACAGGCGTGAGTGTGTGTGTGTGTGTGTGTGTGTGTGTGACTTTTATTTTTATAAATTTAACTTTAGTTTCAAAAAGTCTGTCAAACGTGTTTCTTTTTCACTATCAGTTGCCACCCACAATCGAATACAATAGTTCGATTGATCAATCAATTATGTTTACCTAAAAATTATGTCATGATCGATTACCTATCGAAATCAATGAAAAAACCAGTTGCCGCGCAAATAATGGAATACATTAGCACTATAATTTCATAAGAATCTACGCGTGTAGTGATGTGACACGTGGTCTGAATCGGCGGCCCGACTAACGCCCGATAAAAACTCACTTTAGGATAGACTCATCGATGAATCACCGCCGAAGTATAACCGAATCACTTGCACAAGATGGAGAAAGAGACGTCTGCGGAGACGACATTATGTAAACTTTTAATATATACAATGAATATAAATGTAGATGCTGGTACAAGTATTTTTTTTATGCAAATTAGGAAAATATTTTATAATCAATGATTTACAGAAAACAAAGGATTTTTATCAGTAGTCCAAAAATTTGTGTTCGACTATATTTTCGATGTGTAATTTCACAATCTTGATAAAATACTGTTACCCATGACGTAATAAATTACAAGGAGACTTTGAATAATAAAATTAAAATAAGAGCAAAATAAATTGCTGAAAAAAAAATAAAAGCGTGAAGTCTCCGCGAGGGTAAAAGTTCTTTATCTACAGTGCGGCCGGTAAGGGTTTTCGCATAGTTAGACGGGCTATTTCATACACGGTGCCGCATTTCGGTGCCCATTCAACGAGCGGAGGCTGATCGCGCGCCGGTCTGCCACACTCGCTCCCCACACCACACCGGTGACACACGCTCGACAACCTTACACACCGAGTGCGAATTGACTTCACTAGTGGTTCCAATTTTAAATTTTAATTGTGGTACGTCAGTGCAAAAAGTTTCGCGAGTGCTATCGGCCAGTGTATCAATTCCGCCGCAGTAGGACAACAACAATTCGTCAACCGGGATATTGTTGTTTGGATGAATATGGACTTGCCCGAAGGAGCTACATCAATGCATTGTTCATGGATGTCTTTTTAACTGGTGTGTGTTTTTAAATTGTAATTTAAATGTGGAACAGGTAAAGGTGTTGCATATCAACAGTATTCTCATTCATTAAATGTAAACAAGTGACATTTGGTGCGGGTAGATTGAAAAATAAGTTGTGATTCTGTGCTACTTTCTTTTATGGCTTAATTGACAGCCTCAATAAGCGCAGTGAAGCGTATGCTGTGGAACAAGAGGCAGCCGGTTCATTCCCGCGTCTTGAAAAATGTTCATAAAATGATTAATATTATATAGATACTTATTCTGGATTGGATGCCCAAAACTCTTCAGTCATTTAAACCCACAATAAGCTTATGTTTTATGTAAGATTTTAAAGTAGTTGTATATAAAAGTTACGTCAATAACTTATTTATTTACTTCTAAAATTTATAACTATACGCTTTATTCATTACTGTAGCCAATAAAAATAACTTATTTATTTAATTGGACAAGAAAACATGTTACAATGAAATAATACTACTAAGATACACGATAAGGTATTTATTATACAAGATTGTAGTCCTGCTATTTTGACACATTATTGATACTATAATATTTAAATCTAAACAGCTGATTACCAATCAGCATGTACATAAATAAATTGGAGAAAATATTATTATATGGTGTTGTATCACTTAGGTTGGTTGGCTTAGGCGCTTTGAATATGTGTTTAACTATGGAAAATTTATATTTTCCATAGTTATCAAAATGTCATGTTAATTATCAAAATATATTTTGTTATCAAAATGTTTATTGCAAATATTTATAAGCACTACCTATGGTTGTAAATAAACATAACAGACACAATAAATAAACACACTATAAAGATAACTTTAATATAATCAGTATTACAATTTCATGGCGACGCATAAGACGTTCCCATAAAACCAGAAATCCCGGTATGCAACTAAAACGAGCATATCCATGCGGATCCATTCACAATTCTGCTAAAAGTGCAATTTAATTCAATTCATGATCATTTTTGGAAGTGCACAATGCATATATCGCACGAAGCGCTTCGTGTGAGTATGAAAAACACAAGACCGTCGGCGACCGATCAAACGCATACTTCTATGAAACTCGTCGACATGATTTGTCATTCGATATATTTTAGCTTTCCATACCGATTATGTTACGTTACTTAGCTTTTTATGGTATCGATTAATTACCGACGTCATCGAATAGAATTTGGGCTAATCGATTAAATTATTTATTTTATTATACTAAATATCTCAATTAATTTGCAAGCGAACACAAGCTCAAGAAATTACGTAAAAAACTCGACATCTGACAGAACAATGTTAAGTCAAAAAAATAAAACATATTACCAGTACTTAAAAACAGGTAATGTACGTAATTCGGAAACTAGCTATTACTGAAACCGTACGTTGTTTGGGGAAACCCCATGATGGAAACATCACATCATGTACCGTCTATTCACGTATTTTGCGGTAACAATTATATACGAACATTGTTTGATATCATCCAATGCTTTCGATAGAGCCTGTTGGCTGGCGACGCTTCGCACAATGATCACAGAATAAAAAAACTGTAAAGGAAAACGGTCGGTCGGCCACAGCATGCAAGCTATTCACACGAGATACATTTTGCACGGTCTCGTAACGCCGTATTTACTTAACATACATTAAATTGTCAACGACACGAATTGACCTAATGATTCACTGACCATAAACCTTGGCTTATCCTTGTCTGACGTAATTCCAAAGTGTTAACTCACCGTAATTCAATATGATAATATGTTACATATTTAATATTATGCTTTTCTAAAACCGTGAGCTCTAAACAAACAATCTTAATACGTAAGAAAGTCTAATTGAATCGTATCGCAACTAAAATATTGTAGTGATGTTTACGACCATCGCCTTCGGAATAAATAAATAGTAAAAGTGCAACAAGAAAACTTTCTACGTTTTAGCACATGAATCGGACAAAGGCAAGCTTCACTCGGTGGTGTCTCTCCCCTTTTAAAAGTTTGAAAACGTCTCTCAACAAAATTGTGAGGCTGCGTTGGAACATAAAATATGTTTTACGGCGTCGGCGCAAAACATCAAAACCTTCTATAACTGTCAAAGGTTGAATCGTATGAGGGGACATAATATGAAATTTTTGCGCAATGACTGAGGGAATGGGCGTGACGTGTTCGTGCCGTGACCGTGCGATGTGAAGCACCGCTCCGGGACCGTGCTACTATGCTTATTATCTCATTTATTACATTATACATAAACACAGGTTATAGACGTCAATCAAAATTAATAGTTTTAACATGAGGTATTTATCCGCACCCTATTTTTTCAATGCTACTATCGATTACGTCCGTATTGGGTTTATGCTCTATTTTTATTATACAACTTATTATTGTGTAAATTGTTAAAAATACATAAAACCCAATTACGATTAAAGTGAGATTTACGAAATTAGAATCTCTGCGTGGTGGCGTAGACTGCCTCGGTGGCGTGGTTGTATTACGGTACGACTGCAATGCTGAGGTCTCGGGTTCGATTCCCGGGCCGGGCAAAGTGATATTGAATTTTTCTATTCAGTATCAGCTCGGAGTCTGGAATTTGTGCCTGATATGGCGATAGGCTCGCCCCCTATCACATCATGGGACGGATTAATGGCGAAAAGTGGGTGCATTAGTTGCGCCTCTGCCTACCCCTTCGGGGATAAAGGCGTGAGTGTATATATGTAGAATCTCTCCGTGGATACAAGAGGGACTAGCTAAAAGTAAATATTAGATCTTTTAATTTAACAATCTTACACATTTCGTACAAATATAAGGCACCTAACCAAAGAATACTGATTATTGCCAATTACCAAAATTCGTCTTTTAACATTGCATAAACCTACATAAGTATAAGTGGCTGTGGGACCAGGTCGGAATTGATTAAAAATATCACGTTCGAAGGCACCCATCCCGCGGCGTGTAATGGCCGAGAAAGTGCTCTGAGATGGAGATCGGACATGCACACAGAATGCACAGCCGCCTACAATAATCACCGAGCTTATTATTTTTTATGTGAATCCTCGGAAACTAGAAAGAACTAGTCATGTTGCAACAATTCTTAAACCTCTTGTTAGACATCGAAGATTATATTTAGACTAGGTGTTGGTCGCAGCTTCGCTCGCGTGAAAAGCCTTTCCACTACCAAAATCCCTAAAACACAGTACGATGACAGTACCATCTACATAATGAATTAAATAAAAATACCCATTATTTCCCATGGGAGCCAATTACTGGGATAAAAAGTATCCCCGTGTGGCAAATTTCATTCAAATCCGTTCAGTTGTTTCTGCGTTTATTTCTAATAAACATATAAACATTTTCACAAATTTACGCATTTTTAATATTGAGATATAAAGTCAGATTATGATCCTACGTCTATGAATATTATTAGACAGGAATTATGCACACAGACAATGTATTCCAATCGCATCCGGGGCTTCCCACAATGTCCTTAATACGACTGTGTACTGTTATCAAACAATTGTATAAGTAAGGATTACAACTTTGTTCTACGCTGTGGGACATAATGTCTAAAATATTAAACATCAACGGCATTTTCACCGTATAGTTTATACGTTGCCAACTTTCACAATATCTAGAAATTTTCATATTCCTCGTCATAGTGGCATTACTATAATCTTTGCAAAATAGTGATCACGTGATATAATCACGGCATAAATCATTAATTATTTTGTACTTTACCTGTTATCTAGCTATCAAACGGATAATCTTATAACACCGGTCATACAGATACTATCGTGTATTTATAGCCCTATGGATTCCTTTCAATAGTTATAAATGGTTGTTAACATATTATCAGTAACGTTTAATTGCTTATGCTATACATTCGTCAACATAGATTTGTTTATTGTTGCAGATTTTCCTAAAAAGCTTCTGGTAGCTACATCAGTGTTAGTAATCATAACTATGTGCCTAACATCGTGCGAGGCTCGTACGGTCGAGCACAGGATCCGACACGAGAGGCGGCACGACAGCCTTACACAGCCACCCAAAGAGATGTCCAGGATGAGGCCGCTGGAGGCTCGAGTTGATCACAAGCGGCGGACACATACCAAAGACTCGCCAGCGCCGATAAGGCAAAAGGGCGACCGCTCCGAGAAGAACGCGCAGGCCGACCGTTTCAAAAACGCGATGACAAAGATCAAGAAGAAGTTAAAGAATACCAGAGCGTTCTTCAACGATGAGAGGAGAGTGCTGAACGAGAGCAAGGAGTACAGGGACGGGATGCCCACCTGGCTGCCCACTATCAACTTTGTCGACATCCACTTTCACAACTACAGGAATCCGCGTCGGACAGGTGCATCTCTTTCGGAAAGAAAAGTAAGTATCGCTTGATACTATACAATCTTGTAGTTTGCGAATATTAGCAATGACAAAGGTCCCGCACTTTCTTCTGTTACGTAGATCATAGCTTGAAAGGTTTCTTCCGTTGTCACAAGTACAGCTTAGGCACAAAATATTTAGGCTAATTCTGATTATTTGTTACAATGGAATTTCCATACTTCATGCTAAAGACCTATTGTAAATCTTATCCAACGTAAACTAATATTGTGTCCTAGTTTCTTAGTTCAGCCATTTCAAACACATTTCACTTTTAGCTTGTCTTCTCCTGCCTAAAGCTATATTTATGAGTGGTTCATATTGTTCCATCATTCATATAGTTCTCCATTTATAATTGTTTACCAAGCATGGCACGTTCGTGTCAATAGCCCACCGATATTAATTTCATCAAAACTCGTATAGTCTGCGCCCGGATGGCGTATGGGTTCTCTCGCAACAATCACGCGTAATATTTGAAGGGAATTTTAAACAACTGACAGTGTAATTATTGCGGTCGATCAGTTCACGTCTCGAGGGTGTGGTGGGTCCGTCCCATCACTCTTTTTGCCTGTTCAATGTTTTTACATTATTTTTATTTTATTTTTGCTTTATTTGAGACAAAGAATCACCGCTTACATTAGCCGTGCTCGAGGCCCCACTGTTGCGACTTAAATGAGGTTTCGTCGAGCCAAATTACACGAGCCCAGCGTTTGTACCACGTTTATTTACTTCACATTGTACTTAAGGGCCATAACTAGATGTGCAAGCCCTTAATTTTCAGTGCCGCTTACGCTTCAAAATTGATGCAGTTTTAAGTGTTTTATACGAGCCCCGCCGCGCCGCCTCAGCCGAGATCACTTCATTTATTTCGCCTCCACCACTAATATACCACTTCTGTACCAATAATACATCGATGTAATAAACAAACTATATTCCCCTTGATACGAACACTCGCGCATAAAGCCGATTCTGATTATTTTATTTCGGAATCATCAAAAACGGTAGATGAAATAAAATTATCATCTTTTAATCTCGATAATGTTTGTTTGAAAAAGTAAATAACCAGCTAAGGATGAACTCTTATCAACAGATCTCGCTCATTGTTAAAGCAACAAAGCGTTGTAAGGAAACGGGCTCCGTTAACGCTGGTGTTATATAAATCACAGGCTTATGGTTAGTCTTTGTAGGAGCAGAGCAAACCAAGGAGCCAGTTAAACGTTTCGAGGAAATTTGCATAGATTGACACCGCGTGATTCGGCCGTGCACACGCGATGCTAAGCCGTGCCTTCAAACATTATGTATTTATATTTTAGCGAACTTCATAATTATATTAATAATCGTGTTTAGCAGCCAATGAGTCGAGATACCAATGCGGCTCGATGACTTGAAATATATATACACATGCACGGTTTATTTAAATTGCGACGTGTAAGCTCTTTTATTGTTTACCGAACACACATCTGGACACGGCGACTTTCCATTATGTATTCATATTGGTCGCCCACTAATTAGTACACAAAAGTTAATGCGACACGAGACAATAAGTGTATGTGACCGTTGGAACTTGGAACAGTCAATATCGAAGGTTTGTGACTCGTGAGCGCTGTGCGGGCAGCCTCCACAGTCGCGCAGCGGTACTGCGCGCCACGGACCGAGCGATCTCCTCACTCGTGGCTCGATGCCCGATGAATATTGAGCATTTCTAACGCACGGCTCGTCAATTCGTCAATGTACGGACACTTAACAAATTCAAATATTTAAACATTGGGCAAAGGAAAGCGTTAGAATTCAAGTGATCTCTGCTCCGCTCCGACTTTAGTTGACACACGAACAATTTAAAAATTAAATACCGCTCAAATGAGTCGTTAAAATAATGGACACGAAGAAAGACTAGTGTGGATATCTATTTGTACATTGATTAGAATTCTTTTTTTCTTAAATTGGGTATTGAAGTTTTACGCAATCGCACTTATAAATTACGATTTAAAATAATATTGTTTATTAAAATAAGATACAAGACAAATGACAAGTATTCGCTTTGAAAACCTTGCTTTTACGCACTCATTCTTAGTGCAATATTTTAAATTTAAAGATTTGACTCGTCAAGCCCCGCGACGAACGCCGACGTCCGAGTATATAGGATTTCCGCATACATCTTATAAGCGGGACTTGACGAAAAACATTTTCAATATTTGTACAAAGGGCAGACAAGGCGTGCACAATGTATTTTGCACATGTCAGTGGTGTGCTAAGCACAGTATACTGTAGACATGGTACAGTACAGAGGAGAAGCGTGTCCGCCACGTCGGTGCGCTTTCACGACAAACGGCCGCTGTCCGCCGCCCGCGCACCGAGCTCTCAAGTGTTTGTACAGTATTTACGATTTAACAAAACAACACGAAATGTTAAAAACACATTATTTGTCCAAGTGAGACGAATGTGTACTTACGATTCCGGAGTGTTCCGTTTGTGTCGACACGTCCCGCGGGTTAACTTCGCCTCTTTAACGCTAATGTACGACATATTGTCGCGTTTTCAGGCTTTAATACACGACCATATTTGCTCGTACACAGTCACTTTTATCGCCACGACTGTTTCCACCACAATGGACGAGAAAATGCGACGCGTAAAACGATTTTATGACCCGTGACGTTGACTATTAATTTTTGTATTGTTTAGAGCACTTTAATTTTTTCTTAACAATAAACGAATGCTGAGTCATTTCGGCTTAAATTTGATAATTTGATTAATGGGCTGTTATCGACTATACAAAATACATTTAATTACTTATGCAAATTCAATCTCTCGCATGTTAATTTTCTGCAAAAGGATAAACCACAATCACGAGTTAAAGTATACTGTGATTTAAATGCACTAAACAATATTAATGATGCTTTACACACAATTTATAGATCAAGAATAAATAATTCATTGATATTACCACAAACCCTAATAAAGTAATAACCCGAGCTTCCACGTGCGTAAGCGATCTCGAAATTGCTGACGGTTCAGCAAACATCCCTACCAAGTACCAGTATAACAATGGCATCCCTTTAAAAAGATTTAATACAAACTTTGTTTATAATAATTAAAACTAGACGCCACCAGTGAATCATATTCATTCATTAAGTGGAGGAAGTCGCGTGTGACATATGATTCGACATAAACAATGCTCGATTGCGTATCAGGTTAAGGATAATTCCGGGAACACTGAGTGTATTAACGAGATGAATTCATTCATTAACCGCTTTAACGAACGGCCGTTAGGTTTTTCAGAAACATATGCACATTTGTTAGTCACTGAAAAATATTTGAACACGTCATTTTCATAACTATTCACTATGGGTGACGTAAAACATGCTCGGTAAATATATAAAATATTTTAGCTTGAACATTTTTTTTATTTGTTGTACAATTGGATAGTTAATTTACGTATCGATATTAGGGTACTGGCTAGCATTAAATTCATAATAATAAAAACTATAAACTTTGAATTTCGAATACAATTCAGAATTAATTTTAAATATCTATTTTTACTTGTTTTAATTTATTATTCGATTATTTTAAATCATTATTTGTAACAAAAATAATATTTTTTACATGTGTATAACCTTTAAGTATACCTGAATTAATATTTTAATTGTCAGTACAGGTTCTGTCCTATGACAATACTAGATCTATTATGAAAAGACATTAACGTCATTATAACAATGATCATCATACCTACGAACGTAGGCAGTCACCGGACCACCCGGTTCACCTCGACTATAATCGATAACTCATATTGCCTTTTTAACTACCTTTGGTATTTCAATTCATTTGGATGTGAATTTCCTGAACAAAAAACGCGCCATTAAAATAAGTGTAATGTTTTTACCGATCGGAAAATATATTAATCATTTTATTTTTAAAAATATTTCGTAATCTTTGTTGTTAACGTATTGATATATTTTTCGTTATATTTTATACCTCAGTTTTTACTCCAAACTTCAATATTACAAAATACATGACTTTACACAAAATGCATGCAAAGGCAAATATTTCCACGTTATTGCTCGCCTAGATAACTATTGTACAGAGCACAAATGAAGCAGATATTTATGTACTCTATGATTATGCTTTATGAGAAGCTCACTCAGAAATGATTTATGGGATACCAGACCACACCTTATGTATGAAAAACGACAACGCATTGAGAACTATTGCAGTCATCCTAATAATTTAACATGTAAACACGAAAATTCCTAAATTTACCACGTATTCAAAAACATTAGAACAATACTTGAATATAAAAGACCTAAAACAGACGCCAATTACAATAAAACTTACAAGCAAGTCGTGAATCTGATAGTTAATTCACAACACATATATAATTAAAATGGAAGCCCTCAAATGGCATACAAAAGCTTTAGTGGAATAACGCGAGGTGCCAATGTTTTGTAGTTATCATCAGAGAAGCAATCACAAACGCATGCGGTGCTCAACCTCGACACGAATCGACTTCGCAGTATGTTGACTGTATTATATTACGCATTAATTTAATTCACACCATTCTTAGGCGTATCATCATCGTCCGACACTCAAAATTCACAAATTAGGATCGTCTTCCCTTACATTTGGGGACAATGAGGTCCTTTTTGCAAAAGTACCTAATTAAATTCGGTGAATTGTATTTTTATAACATCGAACTAATTTGAAATAATCACACCCAAACTAACGACTACCTTTAAAGGTAATAACGTGCCTTAACGTGTTTGAATTGAACTGGACCTTTTCTAAATTGAATATTTATTTACGTTAAATATTGACGTAAACTTATTTATATCCGCTGTAAATTTTCAATGACTTATAATATTAGCAGCGGAACTCCCCCTTAACTATAACTAAATGAGTTTTTATAAACACAAATTAATAACATTTTTCTTTTGTTACAGTTCATCTATCTGATGCCGAAACTGTACAAGTCGTTGGTGGAATTCCAAGACATATTCAAACACCTCGCCAAAGTTGAAGTGAACTTCGCCGATGATCCGTTCTACACGTACAATAAAACTCGTCAAGAGCTGCTAGAGAAGACACTGAACAGGCTGTACAGCACCATAGCCGAGATAAAGGAGAACATGATAGCAGTAAACGTCACCGCGCCTCAAATCACGCAAAACAAAAACATCAACACTTTGGACCTTAAAGTGGACGCACCACAGTGTCTCAAGAACGATTACATAGCGTTTAGGGCATACGGGAATCTTCTCAACAACTGGTACAGCGAATTCAGATGTCCATTGGGGAAAAGGGTGATCCATGATAACATCAGATGCAGAGCGTACGAGGCCAAGCTCAAAGAGAAGATGCAGACGCGGCCAGCGAGGGGGAAGAAGATCGTCGCCAGTTGATCGACCAGCCAGTCCGGCTAATATGTTGTCGAATTGGGTATTGCCCATTTGTACTTATTTATTGTAACTGTATGCTCTCTACGCGTGAGGTGTTATTTGAAGTGTTTGACGAAACAATGTTTTGTTGATGAAGTATTGGGTACTTTCTCTGTGATATTTAGTATTCTGTAGATAGTGATTATTCATTAATTTATTGAAAAATAGTTTTAAGACTTTCTGTTCAGTTCCTCTGTACTTAACTATACTTTTGACTATTTCATCTACATAGTAGCTATTTTGTTTTTCTTAATTTATTAATCGTGACTATGACTATCGTTATTTATTAATTTAATTATATTTTAATGATTTCCTTTCTTGACAGTATTTATTGGATTCTGATTATTG
The DNA here is from genome assembly GCA_949316025.1 of Lapara coniferarum. Classification (NCBI taxonomy): domain Eukaryota; kingdom Metazoa; phylum Arthropoda; class Insecta; order Lepidoptera; family Sphingidae; genus Lapara; species Lapara coniferarum. The sequence continues at coordinate 5,934,241 of OX438920.1, forward strand.
TCTATGCAAAGCATCTTAACTTTTTAACGACAAATGTCTTTTATTTCGTGTCGAGTAGTATTATTAGCAGGCACCGAGAATGCCGTTTTAGCCAAGAAAGACTTTTAGCCCTATGTTAAGTTGCTTATTTATGTGTAATTATTATTAATTTATAAGAATGTAAAATTGCCGTTAGTTGATAATAAATGAACTGATACCATGTGAATATTACCTATGTTATTAAGAAAATGGATAAATTGTTTGATTAGATTTTTTGATACAAATAAAATGTAATTATTATGTATTCAAATCAAAATAAATTGATACAATCGTGTAAACAATTGTAATTTCTTTTGACTTCTTACCAAGGTACCTACACTAATTAACTACTACAAATACTTATGTTTGAAAATTTCTACAATCACATCTTATTCTACACACATTGCAAGTGTGAAGAGATGTCAAATAATATATTCTAGTAATTTAATAAGTATATAAAAATTTCTTTCGTGATATTTTATAAAAATGTTCAATAATGCGAACAATAAAATGTAAGCGAATAAATCTTTGAGGTCGTTTCACAAGGGCCGCAGCATGTAACACATATTTTTACGACGTTGTACATCAAATGTATAAAGTACTAACAAAGGTTGAATCAACAATAAACTAAAAGTAGTCTGGTAAAAAAATAACAGTCAATCTGCTAAAACCCTACTATTTATCCACTTTTCCACAATGTCATATAAACAAACGCCGTATGGATACTATCGGCGTTGTTTACGCTATTATCTATTTTCACAGTCATCCATCAACAAATATCGAATTATGATCACTTTAGTTTCACGGTCTTATGCGATGGTTAAAATATAACATAAAGAAAATTGTTCGCAAAAGTGGAAACGACAGTTGCTCATTTTCTACAGCTCCATCTATTTTTAAGATATACTAACTGACAATAACACAAATGTCTTCTTGCTACTTACCGCTAGAGGGCACTTAATACAACAAATAAAAATGTTACAGCGCCCTCTGTTAAAAATAGTAGAAAACTAAAAATATACAAACTGTCTTTGCTACTTACTGATAGAGGGCTCTCATAGTGACACATAGCGCCATCTATAGCTAATGGTACTATTTACTACCAGTGTCATTTTATCAATTACTAAAAAAGTTAATCTATTCATCACTAGAGGTCTCTAAAAAAGCACTGCATTCAATAGTATTGACATTATCATAAGTTTTAGCGAGAACTTTTACTATAAAATGCTATAATTACTGGATAGTTATTATAGCATTTTATATAATACAGTTCTATTTATGCGATCATATGGAGTGTAATGAAATAACAAAAACACAACTAATCATTTGTTTTCAAGTTACCACTAAAATAATTGCTCGTTAAAGTTTAAAACTCGTGATTAGTCTCACAGACTTCCTATGATTACTTTTTTTTTCCTCTTCTCGGCGCATTAGGGACGGCTGCGGGCTTCCTCTGACTCAAGTGTCTAAGTTGTCGTCCGCAGCCGCCCCTGCGCGGTGCCGCTTAATGCAGCCCGACAACTCTAGTGGGGAGCTGGAAGGGGGGGAACACATACTATCTCGCGGCGGACAGTACCCGTGGCGACCAACCCGAACCCCACTAGTCCCTATTAGTCGCCTCCTACGACAGGCAGGGGATACCGTGGTGGAATTCTTCAAACGTCCCCAAACCACAGGGCGGCTTACTATGATTACTAGGTGTTTGGCTATATTCTTGAATGCCTGATCCGAAGTATGGGAGAAAACTTCATATTATGAAGCTAAACTAAATTATTATTTGACAATTTTTTTGGTGGGGGTAGTCAACCTGTCAATACCGAAATTTTTGCACTCCTGTTTAAAATTTAATTTAAAAATCATATTTTAATAAGTTACACATTTTAATGACAATAGTAAAGAGTTAGTGGAAACTACTTGTCAGGTTAGTGTTATCTCCTGTCCATTTATTTCCTTTCACTGCACCAACTTCACATCACTCCAAATGGATTCCATAAAAGACACACTCTCCGATATGATGGAATTGTTCCATAAGAGAATGGCTGAATTTGATGCTGAACTTCACAAGACTTCAACCACCTCATCTACCACTTCGAGTTTGGCTGCTGAGTTTTCCTTATTCCGAACGTTTATTACACAAGCGCTTGGTAATCTACAACAACAAGTAGAAATCCTTGCTCGGAATGTGGATAACATAGAGATGAGAAGCCGTAGGAAGATCTTGCTGCTGCACGGTGTAGAAGAGAAGAGCAAGGAGGACACAGCATTAGTTATTTCAACTGTCATCAAGGATTGCCTTAAAGTTGCAGATTTCTCTTCGGTTGACATTAAGAGGTGCCACAGAATGGGGCGTTCTGCAAATCCTCAGAAGGCGAGACCTATAATCTTCAAGCTCCGAGATGCTGCAGTCCGAGACAAACTTTGGTATGCCAAAACAAAATTGAAGGGTTCCGGTATTACGATGTCGGAATTCTTGACTAAGACCCGTCACGATCTGTTTATGACTGCACGTGAGAAATTTGGTATTGCGAAGTGTTGGACCCTACAAGGCTGCATTTACGTTCTGACACCTGATGGCAAGCGACATCGTGTCGTTAGCCTGCAAGATTTGCACCAACTTGTCCGCGCAGATACTACTAAAACTCCAACACCCAAGCCTACAGCACCAAAGCCTAAGCGCGCCGCCGCAGGTAGAAAATGAGGAGGCTCAATATTTTTATTATATTTCATGTTGTTGCTTTAATGCTGCCGACCAAAGAGCTTAAAAATACTTTGTGTAAGATACAACTACCGACTTTAACTTTTGTTTTTATTACTTTTTATACTTGTCATGTGTCACTGTGTCAGTACGTAGTTGACGCTGTCACTTTGGTTTATTACGTTCCGTCACAACAATATCCTTAGATTTTTAGTTTTTTAGCATTAACACGGCTTCAATATATGTTTTTTTTTTTTTTTTTGCTTTTTGGTCAATGATATTAGTTGTAAAATTTCATTGTTTTGGTGCCCGGCAGTGTAATATTATTTTTGTTATTTTATAAGTATTATTATATATTATTTTTATCCTTGCAATGTAATGTTTTGTGCATTCAGTATGGTGCAAAGAGCATTGTATTGCTAGGTACGGAATATGATGTTTACATGGCACAACCTGCAAGTGGTTTTGGATTTTATTATTTTTAATTGTTTTTTATTTATTTTTTTGTTAATTTTATATTGGTATTTTTATTTTATTTTTTATATTTTGTTTAAGTATAATATATTGTATAGTATTAGTATTTAATAGTATGTCTGACTCTAGTAGTGTTGCAGACGATAATTATTTATCCGCAATTAGTGACAATGACAGTTTTTCGAGCATACCCTCTCTTGCTGACACACTTTCATTGCACTTCTCTGATGTCCCTGGGAACTTTAACGCTGTGCACATTAATGCACAGAGTATTCCAGCACATTTCCCTGACTTATTGGCGAGCTTTGATTGTACGAACCTCCATGCTATTTTCGTTTCTGAGTCATGGCTCAAGCCTTGCATTCCTACTATTTCTTACTCCCTACCTGGTTTTCAACTTATCAGGAATGACCGCTGTCTAGGTAGTGGCGGTGGGGTTGCTATTTACTTACGATCATACATTCCTTTCTCCATAGTACATATTTCGCCCCAACCACCTCCGCCAACTGCTGGTGAGCATTTATTTATTGAAGTTAAATTACAAAACACTAAAATTCTCCTTGACGTTTATTACTGTCCTTCATTACGTATTGACTTTTTTTCTTCTCTTGAAACTATTCTTAATAATCTCACTCCTTCGTACAGTCACTCTATAATCATGGGAGATTTCAACACCTGCCTTCTCAAAAATAATCATCGCTCTTCCGCACTTAATTCTGTATTTTACTCTAATAACCTCCATATTCTACCTCTTAGTGCTACTCATCATTTCCCCAACTCAGTCCCTTCTCTGCTCGACCTTATTATTGTTTCTTCTCCGCATCTGGTTCAAAAACATGGCCAATGTTCAGCAGATGTTTTTTCTTACCACGATCTTTTATTTCTGTCCTATAAAGTGCGTCTTCCCAGGGCCAAACGTAGAGTTGTGATGCAGCGTAGTTTTCGTAGAATGAACTTGGATCAACTTCGTGAGGATGCTAACAACATTGACTGGGCTCCAGTACTTGCATCGTCATCAGTCGATGAACAAACCAAATTGTTTACAGACAGTCTTATTATGCTCTTTGATGTACATGCCCCAATACGTGCAATAAAGATCAAGCATCTTCCGTCTCCGTGGCTCACTGATGATCTCAAATCTTTAATGCACAAAAAAGCGGTAGCAAAGTCTAAATACAAGCGGCGACCGATTTCACGAAATTGGGATAGTTATGTGGCTATTCGTATTCACTGTAACAAAATGTGTAGGAACGCACAACGCCAACATGTTCATAGCTCTGTCAATAATGGCGATCCAGCAAAGGTATGGAAATTTCTTAGGTCCATGGGAGTTGGTAAATCTCCTCAAAACCTCAATCCTTGTGACTTAAACATAGACTTACTCAATTCTCACTTCACAACCTCACCTAATTTTGATAGAACTATTAAATCTAACACTATTAAAAATCTTTCTACTCTTCCAACTCTTGACGTTCCTCGATTTGCAGTAAGTCCATTCACTGACGCTGAAGTTAAAAAGAGCATTCTACTGATTGCGTCTAATGCAGTTGGTAATGATGGCATCAGTCGCCATATGATTGTACCTATCCTGGACGAAATTCTCCCTATCCTAAGTTTTATCCTTAATTCTTCAGTCCGTGATGGTGTATTCCCTTCTATGTGGAAAAATGCGGAAATCATTCCTTTACCTAAACGATCTAATCCTAAATCTTTTTCTGAATATCGTCCTATTTCTATCCTTCCTTTCCTTTCAAAAGTTCTCGAAAGCCTTATCCATCATCAACTTAGTTCCTTCCTAACTATAAATAACTTACTGAATCCTTTCCAATCCGGTTTTCGTCCTGGTCATAGTACTACGACAGCTCTCATTCATATCACTGATGACATCAAGGCCTCTATGGAAAATGGGAAGCTGACAGTACTTGTCCTTTTAGACTTTAGCAACGCCTTTAATGCTGTAGATTACGATGTCTTACTTGGCATATTACGCCCTCTCAACATATCTCCTGCGACTATTCACTGGTTTCGTAGTTACTTGACTGGTCGTCGTCAGCGCATTCGCATCGATGATACCCATTCTTCTTGGTGTGACTTACTTGCCGGCGTCCCTCAGGGTGGCATTTTATCTCCCTTACTCTTCGCTTTATTTATCAACTCTATCTCAGATCAACTTATTTCTTCCTATCATTTGTATGCTGATGATTTACAGATTTATTACTCTGCGCCGGCGGATCGTGTGACGGAAGCTGTTGCTGCTATTAATAAAGACCTTACTCACATTGGCGGATGGAGTGGGGCACATGGTCTCCGAGTCAACCCTTTGAAAACCCAAGTCATTATTGTTGGTAGCTCTAGGATGTTATCTAAAATTGATCTTGACAGCATTCCTCGTGTTACATTTGATGGTTGCATTATTCCCTATAGTGACAAGGTTAAGAATTTGGGAGTACTTATGGATCAAAACCTATCCTGGGGTCCCCAAATTCAAGACGTAAGCCGTAAATTGTTTGCTGCAGCTGGATCCTTGCGACGCCTACGTAATTTCCTTCCCGTCCCCACAAAAATTGCACTTGTACAATCTCTTCTCTTCCCCCTGTTTGATTATGCTGATGCCAGTTATCTCGACCTTACTGAAGTCCAATTTGAAAAGCTTGAGAGACTTCAGAACTTCTGCATTCGTTTCATATTTGGACTGCGCAAGTTTGATCATGTTTCAGAATTTCGGACAAAACTCAAATGGCTTTCTATTCGCTTTCGCCGTAATACTCGCATCCTCACATTGCTTTACTGTATTTTGTTTCTTCCTACTTCACCTTCTTATTTAAAAGAGCGCTTCCACTTCTTGAGTAGCACACATTCACGAACCTTGAGGTCATCTGAGAGTCTGGAACTAGAAATCCCCAAACATGCCACGCAGTTCCTAAGTAAGTCATTCACAGTACATGCTGCTCGTTTGTGGAATGACTTGCCTGTGTCAGTAAGAAGAGCCAAATCGCTTTGGACTTTTAAAAGACTTATTAAGCAACATTATTTGTCACTGTCCTAAAATTATATTTCTATTTTATTTTTATTTTTATACCTTTGGAAATATTTATGTTAGTGTAGTGTTTATTATATTATGTGTATGTATGATATTATTATGTATATTATTTATGATAAATATTTATGAATTGTGTATGTATTTTATTATTAAAGATATATATTTATTGTATGCAATAGGAGGTATTATATTATATTATTATATTAGTAGGTACATCGTCATCTTTTACATATCATAGTATCATTCATCTTTCTGTATCAGTCGACACCCCTCTATTAAATTTCATATCTTCTCCAATCCATCCAAGGTTGTCTGTAAGAAATTGCGGAATGCGATAAGACCGCCAATTGTACTTGTGTTTTTATAATTTTAGTTTTATTATATGTTTATACTACAAAATATCGATGTACAATAAAGTGTTAAATAAATAAATAAATAAATAAATTATTAACACTAGTAAAAACGAGCATAATACCTATGTCTTAACCTACACTAATTAGACGCGGTTAGACTATTAATAAGACTTTTTCATTCATAACAATATGCCCGCCCTCTATTATAATCTCTTACAACTTACACAAAATCTAAAACAAATAAAATATCACACTTAATACTCTGTAACTAATATGTATCAATGTAAAAACTGTGTTGTCCTCTCCTACCTGTCTATCGCCGCTATTGTTCTTTGATGTAGGTACCTAATCGATTGTATCTAATTTAAAATAATGACAATGTTAATTAATTGTCTACCCTAGTCACTACAATATTACATTCGTTTAACTATCTAATTTAATGCAATTGTAATTTTGTTGTATACTTTTCTCCTAAAGAATGCTGTGGTTAGTTGTAGGAAGGACGCAAATTTACATTTATTTCTATTTACTGTTGTAGATCCGTGCGCTTTTGATTTGTATTCTGTAACTGTGCCTATTTAAATTAAATAAATAATCTTGATATGTTACACTTTAGTCTGCTCCTGTAAGGGGAAATGGCGTGATACGTATAGGTAGAGGGTCAATTTGACACTGTGTTATTAAATGAAACCACATACTTATCTCTTTGAACATAACACACACACGCTCACGCCTTTTATCGCCGAAGGGGTAGGCAAAGGCGCAACTAGTGCACCCACTTTTCGCCGTTATTACGTCCCATGATGTGATAGGGGGCGAGCCTATCTCCATATCGGGCACAAATTCCAGACTCCGGGTTGATACTGAATAGAGGAACTCAATATCACTTAGCCCGACCCGGGGATCAAACGGGGGTCAATATAACACTTTCAGTCAAAGATAAGGTGACACACCCTAATGCCACTACTACTACTCTAAGAGGGTTCGTCGCAGCAGCAATATAACACTTTCAGTCATAAATACACGCCCGCACACGCCATATTCGTTCTAAATTACGATAAAAACCTACAGGTAAAAAATCAGAAAGTAAAATTGAGATTTTTGGTAGAAATATTCATTTCATTCATGGATGTTTTTTGACACAATGTTAGGAGAGGCAAAGACGAGTATGACATACTTGTGGTATTTGGAATTCTGAATTTACTGTTAGGTCTCTCATATGTAAGAGTCCGTCTGGGTGGGTACCAGCGCAATGTCTATTTCTACCGCCAAGCAGCAGTGTGCATAAAGTATTGTTGTGTTTCGATTTGAAGGACATTGTAGCCAGTGCAACTATTGGATATAATGAGACTAAACATCTTATGTCAGAGAATGAAGAGCGCAGTGGAATACCACACAGTACTTTCTAACTCAAGGTGCTGGATGGTGTTGGTACTGTTTATGAGTGGTCGTATCGCTTACCATCAGGCCAACGGCATGCTCGTCTCGTCATTCAATGCCATTAAAAAGATTAGTTTATCCAGAGTAGTCCTTTTTGTATACTCGCTCAGCTTGTATGAACCACTGCACCCGATGATAAGTGGAGTAGGGGCCAGACAGAGAGTAGACTGACGAGAGATGTTTGTCCTACGCCAGCCAACACTATTATGTCGGCCTAGTTAAAACCGAATATACCAAACAGACTGATCCCGAAAAGCGACACTTACTTGGCCACAACAGCAGGTTTTACGCCTTGTGAAATCCAGAATACGCCATACCCGCCGCTTGTGTACGCTGATTGCTATCTGAGCAATATGTAGCCTAAAATCAGCATACAACGCCTTACTTCCTTGCGTATCCAGCAGAGCTGCAGCAGGGTATCTCTAAAATATACAGATTAGGCTAAAAAAACTATTGAATGGAGCCTATTTTGACTATGCACAGCGCCTTAATGTCTATGCAAGTGTAGCCTTGAAGAGTTTCGGTGTATTAAAGTACTAAGAACTGTATACGGACAGCAGCCGTCTGATTTCATTATTCTCTTAAGACGGCCAGGACCGGCAACGTCAAGTCCCAAACCTCAGAATAATTGTCTGATGGCCCTAAACATTCGCCCATAGGTTGGGCAGCAAGTGGCACTTTCCTCGAGAAAGCTAAAAAGAAAAGTAGATATTACACAATCGTTACTTAACACACTTAGTACTTTTTTTGTTGGGGATACCTACACATTTTTTTCTTTATTTCATCTCTTCTTCTTTCAAATTTAACTGTTTAAAAATGATCATTTTTATTATTATGTATCTTTCCTGTAGGAAGTTACGGCACGAAGGCTGGTCCTTTTGGCTTGCGGGGGAATATGGATCCAACACGTAGAGGCCCCTTTAAGATACACTACTCTAGTTGGAATGTGTACACCTTGCAGGTACTCTCTCTGTCTGTACTTATAGAGGAAATACAGCCAAAGAGAGCGCCAGCGAGGTGCAAGAATAATTATTGCAAAGAATATGGGGATTAGGTATACCGAATCTACAGATGGGATCAAGCTGGACTGGTTGCTGGACTATTGATTAAGATAACGGGACGCCTGCCAAGTAAAATGTCTCAATCTTTTATATTCAAGGCAGAAGGTGACTTGCGCCCCACTAGATAGACATCCCAAATGTGACGTAAGCCAAGGATGCAACATCGGTGCGAGTGGTTAAAGGATGTCGAGAAGTGAGCACCGATTTCACAATTGCGAGTCGTTGACGCGTCCTGGAGCGCGTTTAGCTATTACGCAGCTTGAGCATTTCCAACCTGGAGCTCAAGTTCTTTACTCTAGCTATTTTCATCCCTAGCCGAGCAGTTAAGGCAAGCCAAGAGTCACGGGTCTCAATTAGCCCCCATAGAATCAGGGTACGCGGTGAGGCCACTCGCCGTCGGCTGCTATAAAGGCGTCCTCTACAGGCTTATAATTATTAGATCTCAAATTCACTTGTAAACATACACACCTAAACAATTTGCTTACGTTCATTTCTTCTTGAACATTATAATTCGCCGTTCAGTTACCCATGAAAAGCGGGTTAATAGTATATTTTTTTGTAAATATCTGCAACACGCTCTGTTTGCCGATACCTTGGCTACTGATGATTCGCTTTATGACTTATGAAACTTGAGAAATTGTACATGGTTAAAGGTTAATGCGATGATTTGGACTACCTAAACGATTCATAAATTCGACGAATCCAAACAAATAAAACCTTTATTAAAATGTATCTTTAAAAAAGACCAGTTTTTTAAGTTTATTGCAAACAAATCGATTTCTTATTAGTACGGAAGGAAAATCATTCCAAAATGCACACCAGTATCTTCACCTGTCTAAACTCCACTTCATAATAATTTAACAAGAGCTTTGTAGGCACTCGTGTGGTTTCATATGAAGTGACATTGCTTAAGGTTTAAAAGAATCATAGGTCACAAGTCATTCTGTATTGTACCTTCGAAATATAGCCACCCTACTTCACAGTAAAGTAGAGCATCATTATTTTTCAAAACAGGTATCTACGTATTTTTTTTCTCATGATGATAATATAAGTATAATAACTACGTTAGTTACTTTTTAATACCTAATAAAATTAATAATGTAACATTTATACTAAATCAAAAGTAGATTGTAGTATAGTGTCGCACAGTTCTTTGTAATATTAAGCTGAGGGTGTTTTCTACCGTTTACGGTTATTCATGTCGCTAATGTCAAGTGAGCACCGTGCTCATCAAATTATATGGGTAGGTATCCAACTGTTATATAAAAAATACATCTTTACTTAGAACACCCTAGGGCCTAGTCTCACTAAAATAAGGACTCGTGTGGGAATACAATAAATGTGTTTGCCATGGTAACGACACTGTGAGTTCGCAAGGCGAGCTTTCTGCAAAAAATCATTTTATGTATCAACTTATTTATTCGCATATCTCACAATTTATGCCAGCATAAATGCAAGCAAGCCCTTGAAACCAAACAAAATAGGCGTTTGACCGTCAAATAACATGCTATGTATTAATAACCAAGGTTTTGAGCATTGTATTTTATACGCAATATCACAATGCATGGATTTTGAGAGATCTGCAATCCTGTAACTTCATCATGCGCTGATCTACGTCTCTAATAAAAAAGTCTTTCAATTATTTTTTTTGCGTTTAATGACGAGACGATCATGCCGTTCGCCTGATGGTAAGTGATTCGACCACCCATAAATTCTACCAACACCATTCAGCACCTTGTGTTACCAAGAACTGTGAGGCATTCCGCTGCGCTCGTCATCTTGAGACGTAAGATATTTAGTCTCAGTATGTCCAGTAGTTACACTGGCTACAATGTCCTTCAAACCGAAACACATTCATTGGGTACCGCTATGCTTGTCCTGGCTTTGGCAGCTGGACAGATAAACCTTGCCCTCTGAACTCATCAAGATGCGCCACAAACTACAGTATCTAAAATTAAAATTTGTAACAAACCCCACCAATGCTAATCAGCATTGCCTAAACATGAAGAAATTAAAACAATCGATAGAACAGCAAGAGCAGCACACGTAGCGTCTACCGCCCATGCGCAGAGTATCGCACGCACGCGCCGGTAGAAAGTGCTTCACCGTCAGTCAAATAACGTTGACCGACTCAGACAGTCGCGACGCAAAATTTACCTCCGCTGGATATAGTTGCGTCCGATATCGTGATTTTATATTGATATCGTGAAAAAACAATGATGGGTGTGAGTGCAAGGACATTGGCCACATTTCTACTCATTTCTGCCGTAACGGCTGTGCCCGCGGGGGACTCCAGAAAAGCAATAGCTGGTATGTAATAATTGTTTGATATATCTGAATTTTTAGGATTTTCATGACATATTGAATAATTATTTATTTCATACGTTCATTAGCACAACACGAACTAGGTTTTTAACAATAGGAATTATGCTGTGAAAATCTTTACAACAATAAATCAAATATTGACAATAGTAACAACAAATTTTGTAAATTGAATTACAAAAAATAAATAATTACGCGCAACAATACAATTGTAAATATTTACGAAACGGCGCAGCAATAAAAAATGTTACAACAACAATCAATCAACACTGAAAATAATTAATCTGTAGTGATCTGTGACTAATGTTTGAAGAGGCTTTACGTGCATTACACTCGATTTTTTGTGATTGGTGACCGCAACTAGGAAAAACGACTAAAACATTTGCAAAGCAGTTCGGTGAAATATAAATGTTTTGCAGAGCTTTTTAGTTTATTTTACACTGAATGAGCAATGGAACAGAATTTATGTTGTGTGTACATACTCATACTATAATCGCGTCTTTTCACCCAAAGGAGTAAGTAGCCTCTCCTTACTCCTTTGGGTGAAAAGGCAAATAGTAAATCTATGTGTCACAAAGCTGACTGAAAGCGAAATTGACTATAATAATATATCACACTGCTCACACAAATGCGTCCCAATCAACTCATGTGTGTTTTTGATTCAAAACCTCATATAAATTTTGATGTCCGGCCCATATTATTGTTACATATTTTTTGGATGGAATACCTATAAACTTTCGAATGCTTATATGTTTTTACAATATAAAATTAATTATTAAGTTCTAAGGTGGTTAAAGTCAAACATTATGAGATCAACAACACTAAGTATATTTATTGTCTGTGCATTTTGAAGTAAAATAACCCTAAGTAACCTGTACCGCGCCTTTTTCCCTATTCAGAAGTAGAGGTGTATCACATCCACCCACCTGTATGTATCCCGTTACTGTCAGTCAGGAAATGTCTTGTTTGATTCGGAACTAGGTGTCGCTTGCGTCTTCGCCCGCGTAAAAATCCTTTCCTGCTACAAAGTCCCTAAATCATAGCACGACGCCAGCGCCATCTACTCAAAGAATCAGATAAAAAATAGCCTATAGGTTAATCCAGGACATGATCTACCCGTGTGCTGAATTTCATCCAAATCCGTTCAGTAGATTCTGCGTTTACCTCTAAGAAACATTACATCCAAACATTTTCACAAGCTTTCGCATTTATCATGTTAGAAGACAGAAGATAATTTTTTATAAGTTTATGGAAATATTTTTTGTCGTCTGTAATCTTAATTTTACAAATCTAAAATTGTGTAATATATAACAATACAGTCTGTTATATTTTTCGCTTATCGCATAAAAAAATATTGAATCAATTTCGATGCTGGGTTCACTGTCTACGAAACTACTAAAAACGAACTATAAAAAAGGAACGCAATAAACAAAAAATCAAGAAATACGGTATTTAATAATATATTTATTACAATTTATCTTTAATTCTTTTTTAAAATATGAAGTATTTTGCTAATTTGCTATTAATTTACTTTTTTTTAACCCTCGTCTTGTTATATTCTACTATAAAAAAATATAAACATGCCCAGGATATTTGTTTATTCAGTAAATATCATTTTTCATCATTTTAATATTCAAGGTCGAAGGTCAAAGAATTCACACCAGAATGCAAATAAAAATAAACCTCAAGGCAGAGGTTTTTGCCTGGGAATTCCAATGAACTTCTGAATACCTATTCTCGCCATAAAGAAATGCAGAAATGCATTATGCATTACGAATGAAATACAGATATAGAGTAAAAGTGTTGCTGTAGTTTATATGTTTGAGTAATGAAATCATATCACAAATTGTTTAAAAAAAACAAAGCACCATTAGGGCATATAACATTACTAGAAGGGACAAATATAAAGCAAAAGTCGTCTAAGCGGTGCCATTGCAAAAGGAAAAAATAGTTACGCAAGGCAACACAAGAAACCGTTCGGAAACTAGTTGCAAAAGTTATAATAAAGAACTTTTACGGCTAATTTCACACTAAATAAAATTGTCTGCACGGTTTGAGTGACAATGACCCACTGAAAGCGACAAGATGAGGTTCACTCGATGTGAAACAAACGACCAATTGGTCTCTACACTGATTGATAGACCTGCGAAATAATTGATTGAATGATATGAATGACGCATGAAACAATGTTAACTGAAATGGAATTTATTTTCTGATATAAATACCAGAGTATTTAATTTTATACGGCATGTTATAGATTTGATATAGACCTATTCAATTTTACATTTTGTATTGTTATTTATAGGTAATTATGATGATTTGACAATATTGCTAACGCTTAACGCAAATATGAAATTATAGGAATTAGTAAAACTAAATAAATTCGAATATTAACAGATAATCTAATTTACTGTTTTGCCGTGTAATCTTCGATGTAAGAAATGGTCGTGGGGAAATACACAGCTTTAGTTGGTGCAACTCGTTTAACTTAGTGTAAAATCGCTAAGTTGCTACAAAGGGCGTCGAGTATCAAACACGTAAAAGCTTATTTCACACTGTGATGCAGTGTTTCATCCGATCTAAACCTAGAGATTTTGTTTGTGTTTTAAATTCGTAGTGCTTCTATTAAACACTTGATTGAAAGTGTAACATTGTTACAAATCTGTTAATTCGATTCTTGCACCAAGGTCCAAGATTGACATTTACTAATCATTTTATAAAATACTAGCTTTTGGTCGCGGCTCCGCCCGCGTTAAAAACTTATGCAGGGTAAAAGTTCCGTTTTTTATTTTCTTGGGATAATAAGACATGATCTACCCGTGTGCCAAATTTCATCGAAATCCATTAAACAGTTTTTACGTGAAAGAGTAACAAACATCCATACATCCATACTTACAAACTTTCGCTTTTATAATATTAATAGGACGTAAACATTCATAACTATTTATAGTTTTTGTAAGTTACCTAATAAGCATAACGCAGTGTTTTGCATGCCGGTAGTTTAACCCAGATTATCACCATTCAATATTTGATAACACCGTGAAAATTGAGGCGAATAATCCAATTAAATATTAACTTTGAAGCCAAGTTCTTTGTTTACAACATCATGTCCCAATTTTACGGAAAGAATGGTTTAGATTGCGTATATAATAACTAGCAATTTTTTGCAAGCCTTTGTTACACTGCATTATTGTTTCCAGCTATGAAGTCTCGACAAATCGAACCACAATTGGTTACTTATGGCGATAGAATATTAGACAATGTGCATTTATCTCTGGCTAAAACATGCGCTGATTAGTTTTGTGTTACTCTATAAGAACTCTTCTATGGGAACTTCTCTTCTAAGGGAACGTGCACGAAATAGGTGGCAGCACAAAGTCGACACAAGAGCCACATGTGGATAAAAAAAAGGAACTTTTTACAACAATATTTTAGTAATATATTATTTTAATATGATAAAAAATATAAAATAGGTATGGGTTGCCATTGATATGTAAAAAAACCCTGTATCAATGATTCCGGCCAAATATTATGGATACCCAGCGTGGCCGGAATATGCTTTTTGTAGATGGGAGCTAGTTATTTTGATGTTATAGAAGCAAAATTAGGAGGTTATGTTCCCTTAATTACAGATTTTTGGTATTGTATTATCTTCAAAACATCTTTATTTTTATAGATTACGTAATGAGACATTTCTAAATACTTTAGGAACTCATGCTTATGTATGTTTTATACAGCTTTTATTATTTTTGTCTATTTTAACATAACTGTGGAATGTAAGTACTTAGGTAGGTACTATTTTTGAGAACGTAATAGAATTTTACACTATTTGATGTGTTTATTTTTACGTTTTGGAGCATCCAGATACACAGCAATACATGTATTCAGATAAAAAAGGCTATTTTTTATCCTTTATGAATATTTTGCTTCAACGCAAGTATCGATAGGCTGAAAGCATCAGATTGCGCCACCAGATGACAGAACTTACGACGTGCACATTCCCTATTCAAGTACATAATTCTACTAAGCAAGTTATGGGTACAACAAACTTGCATTATTAGATATCTGAGTCAATAAACTTTTAAAGTTCATTAAATTGAATACTTTACATAGTATTAATATTAAATCAAATATCAGTGCTATATCCACCAAAATGAATAGTTTTGACAAACATTATGGAAACCACATCCTCCATTACGCGGCATGCGTATGGAACATTACCTATAGAATTTAATACGATCCATCAAGGTTTCCCTTTGCAGTCCTAATGATTGCCTAATTACTTCAACCTCCACAGTAGGCCGAGAAACAATAGAAACTCGGCAAGGCTCGTTCAATGCTCATGCCAGTTCAAACCAAACTATTGTCTCTAAGGAACCGCTCACTTCCGACGAGCTTTCTTGTTCGTCATGAGATTTCCAGTTCATCTCAGCTTTGTTTGGTTTTGTAAATGACTTCACTCATTAGCATTTCGTGTCGAAATTCTAAAGTAGGGTACGAGAGTTCACACGTTGCATTGTCAGTATCTGACGTCTGCCATTTTAAAAATGTCAAACATATCTACATTAGCTCTAGTTGAAAACTAACGCGATGTAAATAGATGATTTTTTTTAAATAGCAAAACAAATTTTATGCCACAATGCCCTCAACAGTAGGTACGTATAGTTTAGTATTTTCTTTCTACGTTCATAGGTATTAAAGTAGATACAATTTATAAAAACAACACACACACACGCCTGTTGTCCTCGAAGGGGTAGGTAGAGGCGCAACAAGTGCACCCACTTTTCGCCGTTATTCCGTCCCATGATGGATAGGGCGCGAGCCTATCGCCATATCGAGCACAAATTCCAGACTCCGGGCTGATACTGAATAGAAAAACTCAATATCACTTTGCCCGACCCGGGGATCGAACCCGAGACCTCAGCTTTGCCGTCGTACTGTAATACAACTACGCCACCGAGGCAGTCTTATAAAAACAAATGTTACTAAAACTTCTTAAATATTCTACAAAGTGAAAAACCAAATTTCAATCACAAACTTGAGCGTCTATGGCTTAAAATATTATGGAGGTCGAAAATAATCCCCTGGAATGTGGATGTCGTTTGGAGCATCTGATTTGAAGTTATCTTACCTGAGTGCTGGTATGCGGGGTGTAGTTCATTACCCTCAGGTCGCCTGCTTCTGACACGCCAATATTGACATTATGGCATGACGTTTACGACTTTATGCCCCTTAAAGGCCGTCGTGCTATGCAGCGAGGAAAAATTTGTGGCGCCACAGCATTATACCCATATCCATACCCTTCTAAATCTGCTTTGATGTTGATTATTGACTTTGATTTCGAATGTTCGTTATTAAGGCGTGTGGTTTGGGCTAAACTACTCATAAATTTGTTATGTTACAAATCAATGTAATTTGGTTGTTATGTTTGTATTTAAGAACAAAAATGCAGTCATAAAACTAAAAATATGTCTTTGATGTGTTTGTGGCGGAATCTTCGCTTGTTTCGATAAATTAAAACAACCATGTCAAAATGTTTAACAAAGTAAGTGGTTCTAAAAACCTAATTTATGTTTCTGTGATAAAGTGCTGAATACACTCAGGTCTATACAAAAAATACAGAGCGAGCTACATTCTGATTATTAATGAGAAATAAAAAACAAAGAAATCCCTTGGAAGATAAAATATGCAAAATAATATTGTTCATAAAATAACGCTAAGATTACATAAAAATACAATCTACTTAATTGATAACGAAATATATTAAACTAGTGTTACAATAAGCAGGTGTATTAAGAATGTTGCGAAGGAAATGTAAGCATAAGTTAATGTGATTCGACACGTTTGTCACGAACTTATCGACATTTTATCGATTGATGACCGACGATGTAATTACTCATATTACAATTTTATTCGTCACAAATTGCATATGACGGTCGCAATCGATTCGATGACTTATTGCGAGTGCTTACAATCGATTATCGGTTTCGTATGTTGCATTGCATTATTATGTTATAATAATTTCGCAAGTAAAATCGATATTCTAAACAAAAATATTGAATTTATTAAACGATGGCGTTTTACGGTTACGCAAAGACGAATCATTTAGTTTTATCTTTGTTACTTCGTAATTAAAGAATGAAATTGCTTGTAAACATTCTGCGCGCGCCGTTAATCTCAATTCGATTTTTAAATTGTCATTTCATAACTCGGTGAAAAATGTTGGGACAGTGGTGTAAGGTTAGTTGTAATACCTTATTTTGTAGGGTCGGTGAATTAGATGTCTTCTTTGCATGAAAACCACTTAATCGCAGTCAAGTGGTTATCAACGCTTTGTAAATAATAATTTCTTGAGAGTTAATTTAGCAACCATAAAGCAATAAATAAAAACAAATTCTATTTTAACATTAAATAATGAATTGTCTCAACTCGTTGACATATTTATTAGGGCGTAACGAACCAAAGAGTTTTAAGATAACTATACTATTAATATCTTTGTAAGGAACTAATCTGGTTCATATCGAGGCTCGAGGCTTTTCAAGAAAAACATCGTAGGGCGGCATTTCGCACTTTTTACAAAAGGGGATTTTTTCTTCATTAATTAAGATATTTAAGTTACTTTTGCAATATTTTTATATGATGGTTATTTTATATAAAAAATAACACTAATAAAAAGTACGATATGTCGCTTACGACGTTTTTCCCGAAAAGGCTTCATTTATTATGATCGCTTTTGATCACAAGTAAACTTACGATCTAAAATGGTGTTACAATTTAACACATTCAGATTTAAATTAACATACCTTAATTAGCTTACATCACCAAACTACATTGGCCTAAATGCAATCGTATAAGGAGGCTGATGGTCATCATACGAATAAAACTAATTGCAGTATCAAAGTTGAACTGTGCGATTCCGAACGAAGTGTCTAATTCCGATTTGGGTTATCCTAATGACACTGAGATTAATGTTTTAATTAAAGTACGTAAGGATAATACATTCTAAAGTTATTTGAAAATAATTTAATGTAGAGTTGAGTTCAATTTCATGACATACCACAACCATAACCAGCTCTGTATTGTATACTGCTCACTGATGAGCACGGGCCTCCTTTACTACTGAGAGGGGTTAGGCCTTAGTCCACCACGCTGGGCTAGTGCGGGTTGGCAGACTTCACATACCTTAGAAATTCTACTAGAGAACTTCTCAGATATACCTACAGGTTTCCTCACGTTGGTTTCCTTCGCCGTTAAAGCGAACGATAATTCACAAAGAATTGTAGGTATTCTTCAAATAACTTTTTTTAGATAAGTCAGAGGTACGTGCCCTTGGGTTTTGAACCTGCGGACATTCGTCTCGGCAGTCCGTTCCACTCCCAACTAGGCTATTGCCGCTATATTTTTCATGACAAGATATAAATAGTTATGGGAGTTGTGATTTAAACATTTTATAAAATAAAACAAATATCCGTAATAATTTACAATAAAATCAATGCCAAAATTAACAAACCATTAATCATATTAATTTACGTAATTAAAACAAACTTGACTGTCAACATAATAATGAATGTTTGAGTTGATGTCACCCGGTAACGATGTGTAAATGTCGATGAACCACAAACTAAATTATCTATGCAAACATCAACTTAAATTAAATCAAGATGAACTAGATTGTGGACCGGTTGCGGTTTGGTGATTTATGGAGTGTTCATTTACATTTTTTTTGTCACATTTCATTAAGTAATACGTTGATGTATATGGCAATATGGGTGAGATTCTAGACTGCGATGATGTGAGCAGATGTCTCGTATACATTTTGTCGCGTAACATAACCTTTTTGATCAACGTTGATTTACACATTTCGATTAAAAACTTTTATTTTCTTTCATCAATCATTTTTATGTAAGGATTCACCAAAACGACAGGCTTATAAATGGTATACTGAAAATTGTAGGACATTCAATAATTTGGTAATTTTGAGATGGTCGAAATGGGGTTAATGAAATCAAGGGAATGTGACATTATGTAACATGCAATTCTTCATATATAAAATATAAAATTCAATATATAAATTATTTAGGTCATCATATTACGAAAAATGTAAATGATGTAGGTGGAATCTGGTTTGACAAACGCCGGAACAATTAATGTATTATATGAATTCAATGTAAAAAAACACCATTACCCGTATTTTACATTCGTGACTCTAGGCGCTCTATAACACATTAGACAACGAAAAAAAACATTTGTTTCACAACGGTCTTCCTTCTTCAGAACACAGGTACGATATGTGCTCAGTAAATCACATATACACATTTTGCAGCTGCCTGCTTAAACATCTACGTGAGCCCTCAAATTTTCCCGCGTCGAATCGATAGGTCATTGGCTCCACACAACTCGACTCAAGGTACAGTGAAAGTGAAATCAATCGAAAGTGCCACTCGGAACTGTTGTTACTAACACTAAGTAAAATCTCGCATTTCTCGCTAATTGGACAAGGATTTATATCAATATTCATAACTGCTTTGGTTCATTCACATTGAACAAAGGTTGTTGATATTTTATTTGAAACAGATTGTGTTTACGATGATCATCACGTTCGTTTCATTGTGCAATCGATCACAATATTCGAATGCAATTGACAGGCGTCATGCGCTCCGTGACTTTGATTTTTAACCGACTTCCAAAAAAGGGTGTGTTTGTATTTTTTTATGTATGTACACTGATTTTTCTGTAAATTGTGAGCCTAATTCCTTGTTCCTTTATTAAACTAGGGCCTCGAAATGGTTCCATTTCACTATATCTTGGTTTAGGGTTCATAATTTTTATAAGACGTTTTGTTTTCGATGTTGTCCATATTTCGTATTAGTTTTAGCTTTGAGTGTTGTGATTGAATTTAATATTTCGAAAACACTGTCATTATTGCAATTCGAATATTGGATGTAAATTAAAATATTCTTACAACAACATTCATTGTATAGATCTACAAAAGATATACCTACATGTATTTTCTTTTATACGAGTATATTATTTATTCGCAGAGAAAACAAAACGATAATCTCAGATTCAGTCGAGAAAATTATGTGTATTGTAATGTTAACTTCGGCTTTTATTCTGTGAAAATAATGAGAATATCCGGATTAAAACTGTGAATAATTTAAATACCATTTTAATCTCAGGCTTAACAATAATAACCTGACCTACATATTTGATGAACCAGGTATTCGATGTAATGGCATTTAGAGAGTGGAACAAAAAAACTCTGTTACATGTCAGGGACACCACGCCCTCTTACAGCAGCATCTTCAAATGTCACCGAGGACATTCTCTTATACAGTCAGCCACATATGTAGCGGAGCAAATTCAAAACTTCAAATCATTTCTACACGTTGAATTTAATTGAAACATTCTTTTTTCTTTCTGTGCAGTATAGCAAATCCTACTAATATTATAAAGGTGAAAGTTTGTAAGAATGTATGGATGTTTGTTACTCTTTCACGCAAAAACTACTGAACGGATTTGGATAAAATTTGGCACACGGGTAGATCATGTCCTGGATTAACACATAGGCTTTTTATCCCGGGAAAATATAAAGCGGGACTTTTATCCCGGAAAAACTCATTCACGCGGGCGGAGCCGCGGGCAAAAGCTAGTCACTTATATTTAAAGAATGATGGCAAGTTCCATACAACGTTTTACCTGATATCAATTTGGCGCGTCTTGGAATGAAAAAATGTTAGAACGATAGAATATACTTATCCTGAACCCAATCAAAAAGATTTATTTTATTTGGAAGCCACAAAAAAAAGTTATGAGTTATTTAACATTTTCATAGAGAGTTTTGGCGGGAACTTTAAAGTGTCATGAGGTGCTCTTGTTTTAATTCATTATTTTGGTGGTTCATAATTATGGAGGTATATTATCCAATATAATTCTATTAAAGGGCTCAAATGAAATGAATTGAATTAACTGTGGCAATCAAGTGTTTTTTCGTTGCCGCCAAAACTGCTCGATAAAGTCTTGGTATGGTAGCCACTGCTTTACTACGACATAGTACATAGTAAAAAAAAAGAAACAAAAATATCACATAAGATGGCTGGCTGTATGGGTTTGAACCTTTTCATCATCATCAGCCTGTTGCAGTCCACCGCTGGACATAGGCCTCTCCCAAGATACGCCACAGAGCCCGGATGCATAAAGCAGCAGCTTTATGCATCCAGTTGCTTGAACTCTTTGCCATCCCAATAAAAAGGGAAAATTAAAACAAAAGTCATAGTTAATGGTTATCACTTATCTGTCAATGAGATATGATAGCAGATATAGGCTGTATTTATAGTGGTCTCGGACGACAATATGTGAAATCGGTAGAGTTGCCAAGAAAAATCGGTATATTGGAGCAAAAATCGGTATATGCAAAAAAACAAGCAATATTCAATGAAAACCCTCTTAATTTTAAAGTCTAGGGACTATTATTGTACCAAAAGAAAGTAATTTTAACAAACGAGAGTCACGCATACACCCACCCCACCCTCATGAATGTAAAAATTTTAAACAAATTTTGCCACCCATTTAAAAATACTGTCCCCCGCCACCCCAAACAGCAACATATTATTTAACCAAGTAATCGCAAAATATATAAGAAAAAGGGGATTTTAATCTTCGAATCGCTGAAAATCGGTATAAAAATCGGGAGAATCTTCTAGCTTTCAAAAAATCGTTGAAAAATCATGTCATTTCGGTATTTCGGTAGGACTGGCCCAAAATCGGTAGAAATACCGAAAAATCGGTAGGTTCGAGACCACTGGCACTGATGTAAATAAACCGAATTCAAAATGTCATAATAAGACGCTCACTGTCTTCGGCTGGGTTGCTATTACTTCTTTTATAATTACTTTCTAGCGTGAGAAATGGAACAATCTTTTACGCCAACTTAACACCGAATGGCAAAAAATCCATTCGGTGTTTATTTTAAATACAGTATTAGTATTCAAGAATAATCGTTACATATTATTATCACTTCTTTTATATAAAAATAAAATGTAATATCTACCGTGCTCTGCCACTTTTATTCTTAGGTGGCAACACTTTTTATATGTCACTACAGATCAGAAATAACGAAACCGGAAGTACAATTGATTTACTTTTAATTATGAACATAATTTTGTGGCTTTTAAAAGTAAAACTAAAACTGTGGAAAATATTACATATTTAAATTATATTTGTTTTTACATATCTTAATCTTAGACGCTAACTGAAACACTCAGGTAAAAACTTGCCATGATTCTTTGTGAAGAAAAATGTTTGTGCGAACACAAAGTGTAGCGGCGATTTGATTTTTTTTAGCTACTTATGTTGCTTACTGTACAAGAGGGCACCATTGCACCAAATTGCCCAATACAAGCAGACATATTCTGAATACGTATTTTTATTTAATGTCTTATGGCATTTACGCCAGGATTTGTGAATTTAGCGTAAGTGTAATTGCGCCGGATGTCATTTGGCACAGCCGGTATTGTATAATATAAACGTAAGCCGCTGACATAACACGAGTCTGCAAAACATGATAAGATAAAGATTTAATCTCATTAGCTGTGGCGAAAAGTATATTAGTCACTTTGCTTCAGTTGGTTTTGTGTTATAATTAGTCGTCGCTATTGTAATTAACGAAACTGTTATCGGGGTCTATCTTAATTCAATTTTTATGTTTTTAACTCGGTAACTGTTGTCAGAGATGTGCTAGAAGTTGCATTGGGAATCTGTTCCATTAACACTTGAATTTCACAACTACTTCAATGAGCTTTCAAATGTTTACAAAAGTTATATACGATGCATTCAATTATATGCACACGTGCATGGTTGAGCAATTAGTGATTTGATGATTGATTTATTCGATATTGAGGTTGATTCGTAAGTACTATTCGAATAATGGATATGTTAGTCTCGTGGTGCCGACGAATTACGTAAATTCAAAGCGATATAGGGAGTACTGAGTAATAGAATTCCACAACTACTTTGAAGTCATTACCTTTGTTATTAAGGGCATAGTAAGGCTATTTTCATATCTATTCATCAACTATTAGCAAGCCTTTAATAATGGAAGTACATTTCAACATTGGCAGTCAAAAAATCGTGTCAAGCCGCAACGCAGCTGCCTAACAATTACTGTCATTTGACCAATCCTCACTTATACAGTTTGAAACGTAATCGAAAAATGGACGATTATTTCAGTGGCATTCAATTGTCCTAAATCGTCATTGGCGTAAATCCATTACCATGGAGCGACCTTCAATAAGTTACGTTGTGTTTGATGAACGTCATTTTTCTTCGAGCAAGGTTTTACGAAAAGAAAGAAAGATAAGCGATTTCTATAACCTCGTTACCGGTCACATTACATACTATTTTAAATAAAATATGTTATTAATATTCGATTTATAATCCCACACTATGTGACACAGAGAAGAGACAAAAAATAATCACGCATACCAAACAAATATTGCCTATACAGCCTATACTTAAGAATGTATGGTTTGCTTTATGTCCAGATATTTTTGATCAACAATGTCTCGAATGAAAACAACTGTATTTGAAATTCCTTTCGAGTCAAATACAACAAATGCTGAGACCCTTGAAACAGCAGACTTGGAATACTAAACGACTTTTCTCACGTCAAAAACGTTGAGAATAAAGGTACAGGGTCGGTGAACTTAAATCCTCTACTTAAACTAAAAACCTCTACTTTTAAATATATGGTCACATCACCTAGTATTTCGTACAGTCTAGGCATAGGTACAATTAAATTATGCATAACAGTACTAATTCCCATATACATTATACAGTTTTTTTCGTTTACAGCAATTACTACGACCTTCCGTTGATACGTACACACTCCGTTTTATCTCCGAAGGGATGGGCAGAGGCACGTCTAGTGCACCGACTTTTCCGTCCCATGATGTAATAGGCGAGCCTATCGCCAGTACGAGCATGAATACGAGAATCCCGGCTGATACTGAGCAAAAACGTCCAACTTTAAATCACTTTGCCCAACCCGAGATTCGAACTCCAATGACGTATATGATACTTTATATTCTTATTCTTCTTCTTCTTGGTCGTAACACTCTTGACAGAGTGGTCGTGGTCGTCATGTAGTATGTATATTCTTATACGATACATGAATTATAGTGCTCTCTCATACCGATAACTATTATCATAACGTAATTATGATGCATCACATTTCATGTTGTTGTACTCAGGTCAATACTCTGATAAACTTCAATAAAGTTATATCGTCAAAGTGAATAAAAAATTATACCTGTTTAACATTGATATTTCCTCATCGGGTTGCGATGGTTGGCAACATAACCCTGTCAACGTATGTCGGATCTCCACCGTTTTACACATATACCTTGAATTCATTTAAAACTCTATATTATACAATTTAAAGTAGATTAGTGGTTTGATAACAATAAACGGCCAGTACCAAAGGACACAACCGGTGCCCTAGACAAAGTATAATTTATGGCGTTCTCGTTACGCACGGCGCGTTCGCCGCCCGACCTTGATAATATTTTGCAGTTACGTAGGCCCAGTTTCAAAGAACTTCTTTGTTGGCTGCAGGCAAATTAGCGATAAACACCGAAGTGGACTAGTTTAGAGTGGACTGTTTCAAAACGTGTCTATTTGCTTACTTGTTACGTATAGTGATTCATAATTCAATGTTAGCATTAATGTCACGACTAACATTTTTATTTTTTGATTGTAATTGATCTAGATTCTAAATAGAAGTGTTTCTTGTCTCGGTTTCTGTAAACTGGTATTGAGTTGTAGTAAACCACGAGCCAAACTCCTACACAATTACTTTTCTGTTATGCAATATCAAATGGGTGCAATTTAAAGGTTAAATGCCACTTACGATAAAATAATAACGAAGTACGAACGTTATTGCTAGTATGAGCCTGCATTCGTCATTTTTATTAAACTTTCAATTTACATATTTAATGCAAAATAACAAGTAAATTAGTCGTACGCATATCTATACAATAACTTTCTAGGCCTTATGCAGATTCATACATTACCATATGTTACACAAACACAGCTTACATAAATACATTAGGTATATATACATCAATTAACATACAATAATGCGATTCAATTAATGTGATACTAATCTCAGAATATCATTACACATGTGACATTTTAATATGTCCTGCAAATGTCATGAGTTCGGTAAAATATCGGAAGCAAGAGACTCTTCTATGGAGAGTAAGCGTCATGCCGCCGTATTAGCGTCATCTAGGGATAATCCTAGCGACGTTCAATAGAAATCATCATTCATGATAATTATACTTGGATTTTGGAATTGTACTAACTATCGGTTCTGACTTGGCGCTGATAAAAAAGTTATAGAGCCGTTAAAGCAATAATTAAATTCTTAATTTGTTACACGATAAAAATACCTCTAACAAATTACCTTCGAGTGATTACACGGCAGGAATGCGCATAATAATCCTGTTCTGGCATCCTAAAAGTTGACGACACCCAGGTACCTCAACCCACGCCCTATTCCAATGCATTATAACAATGTTTTCGAAAACCTCTCGGAGGAATCTTGAGAATGCAATGTTAAGGTCGTTATCCTATAAAGTTTTAAAGCGAAATTAAGCTCTCGCTTTATCCCCGAACGGTTAAGCAGCGGCGCATTCAGGGCCTACATTTGTTGATCTTACAGCAGTTATGAGTATATCGTCACAATAAATCGCGCATAAATTGCATTGCCAGGGCCTGAGGTGAGTTTATTTCAATCATTTTTCCCAGTCAGGCGTATTTTATCCAGATCTTCGCGGCTCAAAAACGGAACAGTACACAGAGGCGACCGTAGTGACAAATTGGATGGAATTTTTCGATGCGTATGCGATGTCAATGACGTGAATGCTTCCTTGGGTAATTTAGACCATTTATATTGACATTTAGTGATGTGTTACAAATGTTTATTAAAATATGATCTAAGTGTTTACCCTTACACTTAACACTTTAGTGTTCTGATATTTTATAGAATAATGTGTAAATAGCCTTATGAAATTAATATTATATTCTCCTAGAACCTCTGATCTACCCATCAAAAGTTACTATCGTGTATTACACAAAGTTTTTGGTTTAATTTTGTAACTTCTTCATTGCGCGTCGAATCATAAAAGCTTTACCCATACGTTAATAAATTATAACTTCGGACGTGCTTTAATTATTGCCCAAATCGGCTTCCTAATCAATAAAAAAATCGTCGTGTTATTTATGGACAGATATTGTCTACTCAAGGAATTCTTTTAAAAAGATACCAGGAATGCAGGGTTTTTACGTTTTTCTTGGCGATCAAAACGATTTCACAACTAGCAATTACTGCACATGTCATTTAAGAAGTT
This sequence comes from Lapara coniferarum, assembly GCA_949316025.1. Classification (NCBI taxonomy): domain Eukaryota; kingdom Metazoa; phylum Arthropoda; class Insecta; order Lepidoptera; family Sphingidae; genus Lapara; species Lapara coniferarum. The sequence goes on from OX438920.1 coordinate 5,961,057, forward strand.
AAAAGACGTGAACTGCGTCCCAAATCTTTGCTACCTACACATTACTACAAATCTTTCCTACATTCAAGTGTAGAGATCGTGAATATGTCAAATGGTGTACACAACGTACAAAGTATTTTAGATTCGTCGCAGATTTCTTTTGTCTCCGCATAACAAGGAATGGCTATTAGCACTTTCGTATGAATCATCAAACAAAGGCCAAAGCAACAGGAAAATACACACCTACCACTAAATTATATTACAAGATGTCAACGACCAGCGACACGTAATCTATACTAATATTATAAAGCTGAAGAGTTTGTTTGTTTGAACGCGCTAATCTCAAGAACTACTGGTTCGAATTGAAAAATTAGTTTTGTGTTGAATAGACCATTTATCGAGGAAGGCTTTAGGCTATATAACATCACGATGCAACTATTAAGAGCGAAGAAATAATGGAAAATGTGAAAAAAACGGGGAAAATTATTCATCCTTGAGGGCTTCCATTGCGTGCGCTGCGAAAACGGTTCAAGATACCAAAAATATATGTATGAAAGAATTATTCCTCTTAAAATGATCTAAAAAAATGTCCGCGACAGTATGTGTCTATCTTTTAAGATTAACTCACTAGAACCGTTTTTATGGTAATCAAATTTTGTCGAAATTAATGCATTATTTGTTAAGAGTTGTATCAACGTCATAATATTAATCTTTATCCAAATAAATGTGTTGGATAGAGTGATTCAACGGGAAGGGTTTTATGTACTTTAAGCTCGGAAAAACTTATAAACGCGGGCGAAGCCGTGGGCAAAATCTAGTATAAGATATAGCAATAAGTCTTTTCGATCATTCAAACTTTGAAATATGGCGTGAATTCATAATTCGACACTTTTTTGTGGTGCTTATTTTGGTTATCTTATTGATCTTTTCAATATGTATGTTTGCAGGTTTATCCTTGTACAATTTGTATGATCATCATTGATGATTAATCAACATATTTCGGTGTAATTTTAACAGCGTTATTGGCGCTTCTCTTTTATCCTGAGAACTGGTAATTAAACAGGATCCCGAAATTGGCAATCGATGGCGAGGGTCGGAGTAGCTCAATTGGAAGAGCACCGGCACGGTACGCCGGAGGTCGTGGGTTCGAGTCCCGCCTTCGACTGTTTCTTTTTCAGGATTCTATAAAATCATTAAAGTGATATTGAGTTTATCTATTCAGTATCAGCCCGGAGTTTGGAATTTGTGCCCGATATGGCGATAGGCTCGCCCCCTATCACATCATGGGACGGAATGACGGCGAAAAGTGGGTGCACTAGTTGCGCCTCTGCCTACCCCTTGGGGATAACAGGCGTGAGTGTATATGTATGTATCTATACTAATATTATAAAGCTGAAGAGTTTGTTTGTTTGTTTGTTTGAACGCGCTAATCTCAGGAACTACTGGTTCGAATTGAAAAATTATTTTTGTGTTGAATAGACCATTTATCGAGGAAGGCTTTAGGCTATATAACATCAGGAGGCAACTATTAAGAGCGAAGAAATAATGGAAAATGTGAAAAAAACGGGGAAAATTATTCATCCTTGAGGGCTTCCATTGCGTGCGCTGCGAAAACGGTTCAAGATACCAAAAATATATGTATGAAAGAATTATTCCTCTTAAAATGATCTAAAAAAATGTCCGCGATAGTATATGTCTATCTGTTAAGATTAACTCACTAGAACCGTTTTTATGGTAATCAAATTTGGTCGAAATTAATGCATTATTTGTTAAGAGTTGTATCAACGTCATAATATTAATCTTTATCCAAATAAATGTGTTGGATAGAGTGATTCAACGGGAAGGTTTTTGTGTACTTTTAGCTCGGAAAAACTCATTAACGCGGGCGAAGCCGTGGGCAAAAGCTAGTGTATGATAATTGTAACTAACAATGCATTTTATAAATATTTTAATCACAGTGTAAAGTGTTTTATTTGTTTTGTCATTTTAATAAATTAATCGTCCAAAAGACAAACCGCTGATATTGATTGATAATCACCGATTAAAAATATTTTGGGGAGACCCTGAATCAACAGCGAGTATAAAGTTGGCAAAAATAGAATTTTCATTGGCACATAGCATTATATGTTTACATAATGTATGTTATATATTGACCTGCCAGCGTGGTGCACTAAGGCCTAACCCCTCTCAGAAGTAAAGCAGGTCCGTGCTCACCAGTGGGCAGTATAATGCAGGGCTGATTGCATTGCATATATTTACCTAACTTATTAAAAGGTTACTTCTGATAATGAATTACCCAAAGCTATCTTTACGATGCCACTTATTATACCGAAAATAATCCATAAGAGACAACGTGAAAATTAACGTTCAACAAATATCGTGCTTTGATCGCATTAAAACGTTACACAAGAATGTCCCCAGGCATGTGTTACGTGAGACGGACGATGTCAAATATCAAATCCAATGATAGGGGCAAATGTTTTAAGGGCAAGAAGGCTGTTTTGCCCGTGTTAACTACATATACATATATCAATTATAAGCTTTACGTGTAATAAAACAGACGAGCACATCGGGTTAAAACACATTCGAGTCTGTGCGTTGAAAGAAAATTAATAGAACACAAATCAATCACAAATCAATTTTTACAACTCTTTTCTGTCTGCTTTTCTCTTTGTTTGTTAGCATGTGTCCGTAACTACTCAATGGATTTTCATGTAGTTTGCATAGGTAGATAGCATAATTAATTTAATAATAATTGGGCGTAGAATCTAGCCTTTGTTTCATTAGAATCGGATGTCCGAACAAAATTTTTGTCACTAAGATTAAATTTTCTTTAAAACTTTGGTTACAATCCTTCGTGCTTGTGGCGCTGCGGTCATAAATTTTAAATAGTAGGCAGTTTACTCAATGGAATATGAAGATTATAAAACGTAATTAATAAAGAGAACACATAGTTACAAATTAGAAATATTTACCTTTGCTTTTAGTAGCTAATAGAATCCATCCAGAAATGTTTATGCATCCCAAAATTTAAACCCATTTTTTAAATAACATTTATAAGTTTTTTTACAACCTTCTTTGTTTTGACAATTTAGATGTCCCACGCGTCCTTGCCACCAACTTGATAATATTAACTTTATTGAAATATTCATATTTATAATATGATTTTATTTTTGTCTTACGTTCATATATTATTGGTGTTAACTTCCATCAATTGCAATTTTATGGTTTTTATGTTTCAAATATTGATGAGTTTAATATAAAAAATAAAGTCCTTCAATGTCAAGATGGACGACAAACATACTATCAGAAAACCTTTTTGATGCAATTAACTGTAATTATGCAGATTAAAGGGTTTTACAAAAATAATTATTTTAGCTCATATAAAACAATAATAAAGCTACAAAAATAAAACGATCAGCGATGAAACACATAGGTAGGTAGTCTTATGTACACTCAAATATGACAGTCTTATGTTAGGGATATCAGGAACTGCGAGTGCCTTTTAATCCCCCAACAATCAATTGGCGGGTAGTATAATAATATTGGTCTGCAATGTCCATACATTAAATCTGTGTTCTCTCGTTTCACAGTAGGATCTACAGGTGCTACGCTATGTAGGCAATGCAATAATATTATGTTATGCAATATACGATACCAATATTCATTGTTGCTTAGGTGATGCTTATTATTGTACATAAGAAAAACTTCCAAGTTTAAAAGCAGACCATAAGCTTCTCCGCCTTAATAAGTTTATTCTATACGACGTATCACTTTCGTTTAATTAAATTTTTATTTTTGAATATGCATTTAACACGAATAAATATCGAGGAATATTAATTACACATTTAATTTTTCCAATGTTTTACGTGAAATATCTATTCATTTTTATTACGGCTACGATTCCGTCATTTCTAATAATCCAAATTCAATATACCAAAATCAATTAAAGTTTCGTTATTAGACAATGAAGAAATGAGTGTTTTTTTATCGAATGCCAGAAAAGGAGGGTAACGTTTTTTATATCTGAAATATCCATTGAGGTCGTAAGGTTAATGACTTAATATGAGAGTTCATATTGGGTTATATATCAGAGTTACGAGCGAAAGGCGGTGCCTCATAGTTCTTAAGTTACGGTGGCTCCACGGATTGGCTCTACCTCTGTTTTGCTGCAATTTTGGCCGTTTTAATCAAGCTTATACTTGTTTATCAGGTGACTTAATGGTATGGAAAGTATTCAGTCTGCACAACAATATTACCTGGTAGAAATACATTTGTTTATTTTGAGACAGGCCGCTGTGGATAAAACATGGGAATTTCGTTGCATGTACAATATACACTGACAGACAATAGGCTCCAATAGAGTCTAACCTTGGTCGAATAACATTTAAACTCACTCGGTGTCAATCACTCACCCGTACGATAAAATGCTTTCACCAATTCTCTAACTGGTTCTCACAGCATATCGAATGCCCGACATTTGAGATGACCGATCTAGGTCAAGATCAGCGTTGATAGAGATTTAGGAACAATATTACTAACGGGTTTACGTTCGTTGTTTCTTTCCTATTGAAATAAACACAGTAAAGAGTTGTTAGTAGTCGAACGGTAGCTACGCAGTTATTATTGCAAATTACATGCTCGGCTTGCCCGTTTGCATAAATAATTGCATTAATTTCGTAAACTATTGCAGTCCGTAAATGAATGACCCGAAAAAAATGGCCTTCAGTACGGCGCGCCGTATACGACGATGCAAATATGCAATACTATCAACTACCGGTTTTAGCAAACCGGACTGAATGTAATACATTTTTTTGATAAACCACATGGTATCAAGTGTCAAATTTGCGGTCATATAAAATTTCGAAATGCGTTGTATAAATTATGTTACTATTTTTTTTTTATCGCAACGTAGGACGAGTCGAGCATGCCGTTCGCCTGATGGTAAGCGATACGACCACGCTACTGCACAAATAGTAGAAACACCATCCAGCGCCTTGAGTTACAAAGTACTGTGTGCCATTCCACTGCGTTCGTCATCTTGAGACATAAGATTAAGTCTCATCCTCACGTCCTCTAGTTACGCTGGCTACAATGTCCTTCAAACCGAAACACAACAGTGCATGCACACTGCTACTTGGTGGTAGAAATAGACATTGCGGTGGTACCCACCCAGTCGGACTATTACATATGTTTTATGACTATTACATATTACGTTTGTGAGTTAGATGCTTGTAGTATCCACATGACTTTAACAAGTTAACCATATTGCATAACCTAAATGCAAGTCAAATCATGTGTATTACCTTTTCCGAATGGAATATTTAACGGACCACCGATGCCCACGTCGCGCATGTGCGGGCGCTTTGTGAAACTGTAACTCACGCGAAAGTGAAACTTGGCATGTCGAACGCGATGTCGCACGTTACGTCACTGATGCCGAGATACAACACTTACGATTGCAAATACCGTTCCGGGAAATCGAGTAGAACAGACGCTTGCTCATCACTATTTAAATTAGGTTTGGGTAAGTGCGCTTTCAGATTGCAGGGTTTCATAGCGCAGTTGCAATATTGCCGTCATGCCGCTAAAATTTTATGAAACAATAAATTAATACTGGACAGGGTTTCCGCTATTTATCAAAAGAAGACGTTCATTGATATTGCCATACTCCACCATATTTTAAATATAGATAGATCCATCCTACTAATCTCCTTTCGAACATCGCGACTTTAGGTCGGTATTAATAAATACCCCGTCCCGTAACTCACAGGAAAAAGGGCATTTAATCTCCCCTTACTATTATTATGTGTGTAGAAGGTAGTTAATAATATTGGTAAAATCGGATATATTAAACACTATAAATATACTAAATCTAGGTAATCATGTTGCCTCATATGTTGTTTTGCTAATTTTATGTAGATGTTAATAAGTATCTTCTTCCATTATGTGATTTGTATTGTTTGGATGTGTATTTAATAATTCTTGAGTGTCCGGTGGTTGTGGTAAGTTTCATTCGTGTTGGTCTTGTGTGTTGTGTACAAATACGGTATCGCCCAAATCTTTACTAACAATAGTAGATGTGTGGATGGCTGCCTGTTTTTGCAAAATTTCTCTGTGTATTTTTTTATGCTTTTAGCGACTATTCCTGTGGCCCCTATAACTATTGGTATGACAGTTGCTTGTGTTTTCCATAATCGACTGATTTAATTTTTAAGTAAATGGTATTTGCTTAATTTTTCTATTTTTTCTAGATCCATCCTACTAATATAATAAATGCGAAAGTTTGTAAGAATGGATGTATAGATGTATGGATGGATGTTTATTACTCTATTGCGCAAAAACTACTAAACGGATTTAGATGAAATTATGCACACGGGTAGCTCATATGTTTAGTCGTTACGGGTAAACCATGGTCGATTTCAATGAAACTTTACAGGGAGATAGTTTAAAACTCTGGAAAGGACTTAGGGTAATTCTTGTCCCGGGAAAATACAAACCGAGACTTTTATCCCGGAAAATAGCTTTATGCGAGTGGAACCGCAAGAAATATAGAGATAGGTCGAGATCCAGATGAGGACAAAGGCTACTTTTATCCTGGAAAAATATTACCCGGGAATTTTATCCAGGATTTAATTTTATCGCGAGTAGAGCCGTCACAGCCAAATCACTGAACCGATGACTATGCAATTTGGTAGGGAGATAGTTTAAGACCCTGGGAAGGATCTCGGCATCTTTTTATCCCAGGAAAATATAAACCGGGACTTTAATCCCGGAAAAACTTTGACGCGGGCGGAGCCGTGTGCAAAAGCTAGTAATACATAATTATTTGTATTTTCTAACGATCATTGTCTTCGGACTATTTAAAGATTTTAACTACGATATCTAATAGATATTTAATTAAAATATAATATCACCATTCAGGTAATCAAATAACTACAAACACAAGGCAATAAATCACCCGCTCCTCATTAGAGCTGCCAGTGTGAAATAGCGATCCTTATCGACGCTGAATTTTAAACGTGATTATGTAAATGTTACAAAAAATTAGGAAGTGAGCGTTAAAAATAGATCGATATACATTGCAGAAAAAACGAGACGTGGGTACAACCGCGAATAAAATGACTGCAATGCCTACAGAGTATAGGGTATAATAAAGTATAACAATGGTGTAACTCCGGCTAAGAAAAAAAACGTTTATTTTCTATTGCATAATCTGACGAGACGAGCATGCTATTCGCCTGATAGTAAGCGATACGACCACCCAGAAATAATATCAACACTATACAGCACCTTTTTTTTTTTAACGCGGAGAAAGTGACTTATTACTACCGCCCAGCCTTCAAGGGGAAGACTGAGCGGTTATGTTGGATTCACCGTGCCGTACGACCCGACGTTGAGCCGCCCGGAGAGATGGAACCATCGGGCGACTCCGGGCCGAGTCCCTAACCCATATACAACGCACGGCATACCAACCAAAACTCCGCGGTGGCCATATTCGGCGCATTAGGGATGGCTGCGGGCTTCCTCCGACACATGTCTAAGTTGTTGTCCGCAACCGGCCCTGCGCGTACCGCTATTGCAGTCCGTATCCTGTTGTTGGGGAGGGGGGTCTCAGAAGCCCCCGCGCACCGAAGGACGCCCTCGGCGTCAACGGCAGCGTGAGGCCTATTTGCCACGCTGCCGTCCATCACGGGGGTCACAGAAGTTGGCTAAGCTAATAGGTAGACGGCCCCTTCCACCCTCCCGCGACCCCCGGTGGCCCCTATTAGTCGCCTTTTACGACAGGCAGGGGATACCGTGGTGGAATTCGGGAGACGTCGGTCAGTCGTCCACCCGACGCCTCCTACGTCTCGTCTGGCGGCGGGAGGGATCACCACTGCGCTGGCGATCACTCTAGGCACTCTCCTTCCGCGAGAGGACCACCTCGCTGAAGTGGGCCACCGCCTGCCAGGTCTCCCGGCCGCCGACCTTGGAAACGACCACGGCCGGGAGCGAGAGATCTTCTCCGACGACTGCTCTGAGATCGCTGCGTTCCTCATCCCAGGCTGGGCAAAACTCCAACGTATGTTGGGCCGTACCCAGCGGGCAGTTGTCACAATGGTGACACACGGCCGACACCTCCTTCCGTACCACCTGAAACAGGAACTCACCGAAGCAGCCATGTCCGGTGAGCACCTGCGTCAGGCGGAACGTTGCCGCTCCGTGGCGCCTGTCCAGCCAATCGGCAAAGACAGGACGCACTGCCTCTATGACCCTGAGCCCCGACGACGGGGCCTCCAGCCTGAGACGCCATTCCTTCACGGTGGCTCGCCGTAGGGAGGCCCTCTTGGCCTCCACCTCCTTCAGGGCCGGTCGCTGCCCGCGACTGAACGCCTCCTCCCGCCAATGAAAAACATCGGCAAGGGGTTTGGCGTCCAGGTTCCAGGGCAAAAATCCGGCCAATAAACAAGCCGCTTCGAAAGAGACCGCACGCGGTACGCCCTGATCGCACGCTGTGCCATAGCTCTCTGCGGGTTACGCAAGAGAGCGACGCAGCGGTTGCTCAGGGAGTCCGCCCAAACGGGGCTGCCATAAAGGGCCATGGACCGCACGACTCCGTGATACAACCTCCGGCTAGGAATACCAGGACCTTCCAGGTTGGGCAGCAGGCCGGAAAGAGCGCCCGAAGCCCGGGACAATTTTGTCCTCAGTTGCTCAAAGTGGGTGCGGAATCGCCATCGGCTATCTAGGACTAAACCCAAATACTTCATACTAGAGCCGGTGGGAATTCTTCCAGCTACTTGGCTGGTGCCCACCGCCGCCAAAACGGGGGCAGCCCGGAAAGTCCTGGAGGTCGCTGTGACCAAAGAATCGTCGGTGTAGCACGTCACGCCGACGCCCGGAGATCGGTGCCACGAAGCACCCAGTCGTAACCGATGTTCCACAGGAGAGGGCCCAAAACCAAGCCCTGTGGAACACCGCACGACATCGCTCTTCGATGCCACCCGTCGACGCCCGGATACACCACGTCCCTGTTAGGCAGATACGCGTGCACCACACGTCGGAGATAGGGTGGCACCACGTGGTACCGCAGTGCCTCGTGAATGCAGGGCCAGGGTAGTGTGTTGAATGCGTTGGAAATATCCAACGACACTGCAATGACTATCTGTCCGCTGGCCACTGCATCCTCCGCCTGTAACTTCACCCGCAGAATCGCGTGGACGGTAGAACGTCCCCTTCTAAAACCAAATTGGTTGTCGGCCAAGTTCGGACCGACCCCTTCAAGGTGCTCGATGAGGCGAGCATGGATGATGCGCTCGAAGAGCTTTGCCACCTCGTCGAGCACCATACAGCACCTTGAGAAACAAAGTAATGTGTGGCATTCCACTGCGCTCGTCGTCCTGAGACGTAAGATGTTAAGTCTCATTATGTCAAGTAGTTACACTGGCTACAATGTCCTTCAGACCGAAACAACAGTGCATACACACTGCTGCTTGGCGGTAGAAAATTACTTCTGATAAATGAACATTTTTCTTTAGTGTTTTAATAAAACACGGACTGAATGTCAACACTCTATGTGGACCCTATTCCTCTCACCATCTGGTGCAGTAGGGGTCACTTTGGTGTACATATAAAAAAACTACCCTGGTTAGATTAATGATTGATTGAAAACGTTTAGTAGTAAACCCCTGTTGCATAAACATGTATAATATGTGAGTACTCGGTAGTGTTTTTTATTTCACAGATTTTATATTTGTCTTCATCTACTTATTTTTTGTTTTGTTTTAATTGGTCTATTGAGACCTATTGTGTGCCAGGTTTCGTAGTGCAGATAGATCAGACTCTTTTTCACTACTTCTCTTGGTTGTCTTTAAGAGATTGCCTCGAGCGGTGACATCACTAATTGTACCACCTCTCTGCTGTACTATCATTTGGTGTACAATAAATTTATAAATAAATAAACACAGATAATTTACGTATTGTACCATGTACACTCCATGCACATTCAAAGAGATATTTTAATGAATTGTAAGTTTCTAAATGTGTTTCAAATGTGTTTAACGTGCATACACGATATGTATGCACGGTACTATATTTAAATTCACATTCGTTGGGCAGTCTACAAATGTTACCCAATTGTACTTCCTATACTAGTTGCCGATTCATAAATCGCTGTTTCATTTGTAATGTAGGCCTAATTACGTATTTTTAATTATCTTTTTTAGGTGAGTATCTAATAAAAACAACAACAAAATAAAGAAATAAATTTTTACTCTACCATCAGATCGGAAAGCAGTTTCCACCAGAGAAGAATACGTAGAAACTCTAGTGTTTCTCTTTTTCAAAATCAATTCGAAAATACCTACCCCGTAGGTACAGTACATAATTCAAAAAAGTACTGTCAGTTTTTACCCGACTACGTTTTCATTTTGATTAGAGCAGTTTATTTATTAATGTACTTGCAAAATAAAAATATAAGTAAAAATTAATGTCTTTACAAGTACGCCATTATCGGGGATCATGAAATATAATTTACCAAAATACTATTGACTATTAGTACTTAGATATAGTAAGCAAAATAGGCAGACCCACGGTAAACGTTTTTTGTAAAAATAAAATAACAATGAAAATATTAAGGAAGTTTGTTAATCTGAAAAATTACAATAAGCTAGAGACAATTTAATGCATTACTGAAGCGCCAGCAGGCTAAGAACTATCATTAACTGCTTGCGTTAACCGATAAACGAGTTATACGAGTCTCGGAAATTGTCTAAGATGTCTCTGCAGTAAAATAGATGGATAATACAAAAACAATTAGAACAAAACCAATAGACATTGTAATAGCTATTTAACAGTGATGTTCTTTCAATATGTCGATATAAAAACACAAAAAAATATTACTGGAAATCGAAGCTCTATGTTACACCGTATAATACTACAATACATTAAATGAAGCTGCTATCGGTAACACAAGACATTTTTATCTAGTCCACTCTTTGTATGCAGCGATAATCCGGTCGATCGTATCTCAAGGCGTGCAACTATCTCCTTCATCGACTTACATAATTCGAGTAATTGCTTTTTCACATAATCTTTTGGTTAAAAATCGATCTTTCTTCCTACATCTTGCATGTTGACGCTTCATTTTGCTTACTTCCGCTAATTCCTATTTGCAACACCAAATTACATTCGATTTTTTTTTGATTTTGGCAAAAATGAAGTGATCTACAGTGTGAGTGTTTGAAAGGCATGTATTGGAGTAGACAGTGTAGGTACTTTTTGTAGAGGAATGTTCGAACTGAACCGTTCAAAGGTTCGAGTTGAAAAGTAAAATAAATTAATGGACATTAATTGGCTCATTACTTTTATGAGGGTGTAAGGCAGTAGCTGTTTTTTAAGTTAGACCCCACACTAAAATAAAATAAGAGGATACGAAAAAATAAATTTGTGCAATGTGAATAGTTTTGTTCATAACTCTACAATAACAAACTCTACTGTAGGTACTTATTAATTTAGCACGTCCTTTTGATATGTCATTGGCCCAAATTTTATTACCTATGCATTTTTATTACACTTAAATATTATCTAATTTAAGTAATTGTTTGTGAATTTATGACTGCACCAATTATTTATTTACCATAAAATGATTTAGCCAGTCAATCATTTTTGGTCTTTTAATCTTATTGTAATTCATTAGTGACATATTTTATTTTTATTGTATCAATAACACTGTAAATTACCACTTTATTGATCCGTAAAACTTAAAAGAAGTCGTCATCGTTCTTGATTTCATTCATTTTGTACATTTTTTGACGTTTTATTTATAATCCATTTATTTTAAAACCAAATAATTCACAGAATCAGTCAAGTATACAGACTTTATATCATTTTTATCAGCTATATTAATTGGTTCCAAGATAGTTGATATACAAATGTAAACATTGACTTAGCTTTCGTTTTATTATTTATCCATTAAAAGCCATAAGTAAATTGATAACATTCGTGAGAAATATAACTTTTATAAGGTAGGAAGTAATTAAATCAGTATTAACAACTACTGCATTCATAAAAGGATATGAAACAGCTGTCATGAAATGCAAAATCTAGTTCCGTAAATATTCATAGGTAAAACTCAGAACTTCATACCATAACAAAAAACCTGATGTAATTAATAACTTATATCGATATTTAACATTCGCTTGCACTGAACCCGTTAAACCCCGCTTATATATATATATGTATGCGGAAACCCTATATACTCGGACGCCGGCGTCCGTAGCGGGGCTTGACAAGTCTATTTGCATATATTTTTTTTACTTTAGGCGTCAGGGCGGTTATGTTCTCCCACATATAGCTGACGATGTTTTATTTTGCCGTAAGGGTGAGGGATGGTTCTACGCACGCGCAATCACCACGGAATACTGAATTAAAATTGAATAAAATAGCTTAGTATCTGAAGTAACTGAAATGGAACAATTATATTGCCATAATTAATGTCAAATGTTTTAGATACATTGCTCTTTGCTACCAGTGTTTCTTGGTTATCCTCGGGTCGAAATTTATTCTCAAAATGTTATGATACTATTATTTATCATCTACCCACTTGACATTGGCTAAATCACCGATGAAACGGTGGAGCCACTTTTAAAAAGAAGCAGAAGGACAATTATAATCCAATTCTGTTCTTTTTTGCTTAAAATTTTTTCCATTATGCAGCACGCAGATCAAAAAATTTATGTTAACGGTGTCATTGATTTTCGTACACGAACGATTTTTTCTTACAGATAATATTGACTGCCGTTGTATAATAACTTGCATCACAATACCTAAAGTCCTATAAATATAGCTGACTTTAGTAGTGACTAACTAAAATGTTGTCACTTGCATTCAGCATAAATAAACCAAATGAATGTTTATAATTTCGTTGGAAAATATACTTCGGATAACGATTTTCCTTATGATATGAATGTAGGTTCATGATTTTTTATATGGAGTCGTGAATTATGGCCTAGATTCAATTTCGAACGAGAGAATTTTACAGTATTTTGCAACATACATAAAAATGATATAGTGAACCGGACATTTCATCAGTTACCCACTTCTCGTAGAGGATTAATTAAAAGTAAATCTCAAATTGATTAAAGTATATTTGTATATCGTGTAAACTTATGAAAAAAAAAATTTTAAAACCTATTATAACTGGTATTTGGACGAATAATAAGCCACGACGTCGTAACAATCTTAAAAGCGAGCGAAATCTAGCAAAAAATAAAATCTATCCTTGAAACAAACTTAGTCAACATTGGAATAATGTTGAGTCTCTAATATAAACTAAATAAATAAAATAAGTTAGATACGATTAAGCGATTACCCCTATCACATCATGGGACGGAATAATGGCGAAAAGTGGGTGCACTAGTTGCGCCTCTGCCTACCCCTTCGAGGATAGCAGACGTGAGTGTATATGTATGTATGTACGATTAAGCGGCGATAGCCTAGTTGGGAGTGGAATGGACTGCCGAGACGAATGTCCGCAGGTTCACAACCGAAGGGCACAGACCTCTGACTTTTCAAAAAAAAATTATACGTGTATTATTTGTGAATTATCGCTCACTTTAACGGTGAAGAAACCTGTATACCTGAGAAGTTCTCTGAACTTCAAAAGAATGTGAAGTCTGCCAACCCGTACTAGGCCAGCGTGATGGATAAGGCCTTAACCCTCTCAGCTGTAGAGGAGGCCCGTGCCCAGCAGTGGGACAGTATATAATACAGGGCTGGTATGGTAAGTTAGATACAAAATAACAACGCTATTTAATAACAGATTTTAAAAAAATAATAAAAGGATTATTTGCTAAATAGCAAGTCCTAATTTGATCATCTCAGAGAACGCAATGAAACAAGTCAATTTCGAATAGGCATTTCAAAACAACATAAATTCTTCGCGGTGTTTGTTACTACTGCCTTAAGAAAGATCTAACGCAATACGGAAGAGTAAAGTGCTGGCATTAAAATTCGTTATTTAAAAAAAATGCAATTATAATTGATTCTTACGTGTATGCCTTCAAGAACCTGTAAAAATATTGACGAAATGAATACGGAAGTTGTAATAATAATCCTACTAATATTATAAAGGCGAAAGTTTGTAAGAATGTATGGATGTTTATTATTACTCTTTCACGTAAAAACTACTGAACGGATTTCGATGAAATTTGGTACACGGGTAGATCATGTCCTGGATTAACACACAGGCTACTTTTTATCCCGGGAAAATATAAAGCGGGACTTTTATCCTGGAAAAACTTTTTAAAGCGGGTGGAGCCGCGAGCAAAAGCTAGTTTTACATACTTTTATCAACAAATCGCAGTTTAGTAACAGAATTATCTACTTTATTAATGGTATATTCTTAATTATTGCACAAATTCTAGTCCGATAAATGCATCTGAAGATGATTTTTAAATATTACCAAGAAAAATACTACAGTTTTATTTGCATTTATTCAATATTTATTTATATAACAAGAAGCGCACATGCGCTTCTTGTTATATATTTATAAAAATATGTATCTTTTTTCCCCAAAAATTAATAATACAACGAAACCCCTAAGTAAGTCGGTGGCTATTAAAACCTGTTACCAAAACTTTACTGCAATATCAACGACCACCGCAAATCAAACGACATGAGAGTACGGAGATAGTGCATCAATATGGGCCGTAATTAGTTATAAAGTTATAACAAATTAAGCACAAATTGCGCTTGTAATTATATCAATAAAAATAAATTGATGTTGGCCATATTTTCCAATTTACTTTTGAATACAACACGTGAGCTTTAAGGAACGGTTCCGAACCGTGCCGCAACGACAGATGGCAGGTGTCACCTAACATAAATTAAATATCTTTGATTAACTATAGACCTGGATAGAGTGACATGGTGAATGAAACTAAAACAAACAGGCCAACTTTTCTTAAGCTAGTATGCGTGACAGCTGTGTCATACGCTATCGCTGCATCCTTCTACCTATCCTTGTGTGCGCGCATAACGATACCAGTTATTACATGGTGTCTATTAAAACGGGGAGAAAATTATATCCATGAGAAATAACAATAAATAATTCACTCGTACTCATTTAGTGGGGAACAATTGGCCACTATTTTTTTCGAAGCGTTTAAAACATTCAGTGTCTATCTAGGTATATAATTAATCAACGTAAAAAAAATGATTTGTGCCATGTGCTTGCAAGCACACCCGATATATAGCCTGTTGTAAAAATAAAGAATACCTCCTTGAATGTTGATAATGTTAGAGGTTCCTTTCCAACCCTTATGGATCGGAATGGGTGTTAGTTTATTTGTTGGAAGTATGAACATTTCCCTAGTCTGACTCAGGAGCAACTACTATTTGACGTCGATTTGTTACAAAGCGTTATACTCTGCAGTACCCTGTGCAGTTATCATCTGCGGTGCGTCTACAGTTGCAGTTTGCCGCTGCGGTCATGTTCCGAATGGCACCTCGGTTTCCGTTCGGTGCATCGTGACAGCTGTTATGAAACTTGAATCACCTAATTAAAACTTCAAGTGTCGCAATACTCGGCTAATGTTTAAGCGTATCGTAAAACTCGCTGTTTATTCCGCCCTTTCGCAATTTAAAAACAAGGGAAAGTTTGCAAGGATTTTAAAACATTACCTAATTCAATTCGATGCGGCCCTTGAAGTAATATGAAAAAGTTGCTAAAGGCATTTTAATTTGATAACATTGAAGATTCCTTGCAAGCATTTAAAAAAATGTGTTTATAAATTAGGTTAAACGATCATAAAGAATCGCAAATGGCGTAAAACATACAAGGAAAATATATCTTACGAAATCTTTTTGAGCTCTAAGTACATCACACTTTCGCGTATGCATGACCGTGACATTGATGGGCATGACACCTAAATGTTTTGAACAAGTGACTGTTTATTACGACAAAGAAAAGTTTGCTTAAAAATAAACATAACATTTTATTATGTAGATATGTCATACTTAATACATACACACACACACACATATACACTCACGCCTGTTATCCCCGAAGGGGTAGGCAGAGGCGCAACTAGTGCACCCACTTTTCGCCGACATTCCGTCCCATGATGTGATAGGGGGCGAGCCTATCGCCATATCGGGCACAAATTCCAGAGTCCGGACTGATACTGAATAGAAAAACTCAATATCACTTTGCCCGACCCGGGGATCGAACCCGAGACCTCAGCTTTGCAGTCGTATTGTAATACAACTACGCCACCGAGGCAGTCATACTTAATGCAAGGTAGTTATAAACATTCAAACCAGTTGACTAGTATAATCTTAAAACAGTTTATAAAGACATTGATCTTAATCGATATAGTTAATCTATCATTCAATTCTAATTATTATTCATAATTTGTAGAGTTATGGAATCATTTATAACTGTCATGACCTACGCAAATGTAAAACATTTAAATGTGTGTCCTAAATAGTTCAATTATTACTCTATGCTGTGAGTTGTTACTATAAGCTCTTAACGTTCAAGTAATGAAGTTAACAAAAAACTCAATTATATACAACTAGCTTTTGCCCGCGGCTCCGCCCGCGTTATAAAGTTTTTCCGGGATAAAAGTCCCGCTTTATGTTTTCCCGGGATAAAAGTAAAAAGTAGCCTATGTGTTAAATCAGAACATGATCTACCCGTGTGCCAAATTTCATCGAAATCCGTTCAGTAGTTTTTGCGTGAAAGAGTAACAAACATCCATACATCCAGACATTCTTACAAACTTTCGCTTTTATAATATTAGTAGGATTTACATATTTTGAGTTACAGCGTACTACGTATTTACTATGCCGTTAAAAAATCAAAACAATGAAAAGGCCAACGGCTTGCACGTTTTGTATAAACTTCGTGAACCAACAACCGAATCGTTGCAACACAGCGGTACGAAACAAACGGATTGTGTTTCCGACAGCATAAATAAATTGTGGCTTAAAATTCGATCTGTGCATATTAATCATCACATAACTACTATTCGCTGTTAGGATTCTTAGTTGTTTCTTATTAAAGTTAAGCACGATATCGATTATTTACACGAGTCGACGCACTCGCGGCACACGACGGGATATAATCGATATATTTTTTTTATACTATTTTTAGTACTTTTTCGGCACAAATAATAGATCTGATACCTACTAATTAAACCTTTCTGAATTTTCTGATCATCAATAGAAACAATCAGTAGAATTTATGAAAACTCAAAGGTTGTTCCTTCTTTCTATACGTTGGTACCGGCTTCACATTGCAATATTCATTTTAAACTAATTAATATTTGACTCGGAAACGCCGCGGGTGACGGAAACAAAAAGTAGTACATGCACTTATTCCGCTACGTAACATTCGTGAGAAAAACATATAAGCGATTCACTGAACTACGTAATCTCATTGATCGTACGCATCGTATTGTTTGAGTGAGCGCTTCCGCCACCGATTGGTATCTACGAATGCTTATTATTGTGTTTGCATTGCGTGAACTTTGTCAGTTCCCTTGCATTTCACAATGGGACATCCTAACAATGATGGGTAGGAAACTTGACATACTTCACGTACCTACATTTTCGGAGTCTGTCATGAGGTAAAGTTGAGAGCTTGAATTGGTAAGGGCTTATTATGTTGAAGATATTACGCGGAAGACGGTACCAATACGACTCTTGAGTAGTAGGTACTTCAAAATTTTGTTGGGAATGATGGCTAGAAAGTATATCATCTCCCTCGTCTGTCAAATATGAGTCAACCGCAAGAGTTGATTAATAATAATAATACCAGCCCTGTATTATTATGCTGCCCACTGCTGAGCACGGGCCTCCTCTACTGAGGGGGTTTAGGCCTTAGTCCACCACGCTGGCCTAGTGCGGGTTGGTAGACTTCACATACCTTCGAAATTCTTTTAAGAACTTCTCAGGTATGCAGGTTTCCTCACGATGTTTTCCTTCACCGTTAAGAGTTGATTACAACTCCGAAATGATAAGAAAGTTAGGCGGAGACTTTTCAATTTTATTTAGCTGTTCTAGAATAATCTTGTTGTAGTATAACTGCAATAATATAAAGATAAAAAATACCAAGGAAAATTTGGTTGACGCCCATATTATTTTTATCCGCGAAAAAAATTATAGTAGCATAAAATTTACGAACAATATTACTGTAAACTTTAAAAAATGTGTCTGTTTATTACCTTAAGGAGCGGCATTGTTAGATCGACACTAAGTAATGACGTGGGAAAATAATATATAAAATATAATAGGTTGGTAATAGGCTGGTAATAGGAAAATGGTAGCGTTATAAAAACTAACGTTGTAATTAATAAGAAATGTAGACTCTTCCTATTATAGTTTCCGTTATTTTAAATTAAATGACAATGGGGCAACTATTCGTTGATTGTAGATTAATTTAAAGATAAACGTAACTTTATCGAATATCGTACTATCAGTTTTATTTCTTTGGTCTTTTGTGAATAAATAAAATATTTATTTTCAATCCATAATTCGTCAAATTTGTTATTTAACAAGCTACAAACGGTAAAGTTCTGCGTTGGATGCCCAAGAAGGCAACAAAGTAATATCTTTCTATTTTGAAAACGCACACTTTTATTACCCGAGTCCAACATAATAGTTTGTGTCCGAAATGTGTTAGATTCGCCACCGATAACAATATCATTCGACAGATATAAACGCGGCGAACTTAAGTTGCACTAGTTGTGCCTCTGCCTAACCATTAGGGAATCAAGCTGTGAATTTAAATGTATTATTTATTAGTGTAATAACAAAGCCTCATTAAAAATTCAAGAGAAGAAGGAAGACAAGTTAGTGATAATTAATATTGAGTTTTATTAAACTGTGACGTATATTGCGACTTCAACACAACAAGTAGTGGAAGCCAATATGTGCAGTAAAAACTAATGATCTAACGAGACAACTCGACTTGTTGTGAACAGGAAGCGGAATTTAACCTGCACCATACAGGGATACGAACTCGTTCAACAATCCAACATGTTATATAAAATAACACAAGTTGCTGTATTTTATTTATTTAGATAGTTTCCTTATTCAAGCTATGCAATATGCACATTAATTAATGAATATTGTACTCAATGATAGTTCACAAAGAAAAAATAAAGAATAATACCAGCCCTGTATTATATACTGTCCCACTCCTGGGCACGGGCCTCCTCTACTACTAAGAGGGTTTTGGCCTTAGTCCACCATGCTGGCCTAAGGCGGGTCAGTAGACTTCAAATACCTTCGAAATTCTTATAAAGAACTTCCTTAGGTCTGCAGGCTTCCTCACGATGTTTTTTGCACCGTTAAAGCGAACGATAATTGATAAACAATATATACGTAGCTTTGAAAAGTCAGAGATGTGTGCCTTGGGTTTTGAACCTCCGGACATTTTCTCGGCAGACCGTTCTATTCCCAACTAGGCTCTCGTCCACTTACAAAGAATACACACATAATTTTTTAGAAATGTCAGTGTTGCGTGTCCTTGAGTTTGAACCTGCGGACATTCGTCACGGCAGTCCGTTCCACACCCAACTAGGCTATCGCTTCTTGGATTATTATCCTGTGTGAATTATGGCTCGCTTTAACGGTGAAGGAAAACATCGTGAGAAAACCTGCATACCTGAGAAGTTTCTTTGAATTTCGAAGGATGTGAAGTCTGCCAACCCCACTAGGCCAGCGTGGTGGACTAAGGCCTTAACCCTTTCAGTAGTAGAGGAGACCCGTGCTCAGCAGTGAGCAGTATATACAGTGCTGGTATGGTGGTGGTATTCAATGATGGAGAAGATAACATAAATTCACGCTTAAAAGTAGAGTTTTCCCGTCTGCTTAAAAGTGCAATGGATACTATTCTATTAACTGCAATTAGAACATCCTAAGCCCAATAGTCCCTTGATATAACTAAATATTTATTTTCATAAAATTTCAAATACAACTTTGATTTGATAATAACAAAAATAAAAATTGTAAAAATTTAATACACAATAACTTAAAACTATGAAAACTTAATATAAACAAAGGAAATAATTATTTCGCCTCTCGATAATCAACTTTCAGAATGCAATCTTATTGTTTCCCATAATAAAAAATCCTATACCACAAAGAAACTTCCACAGGAAAGCAATAAACATAGTCGATTTTATTAAACACCGTACAATTTTATTATGAAGTGTAATAAACTTCACAATGTCAATGTTCGCAAAGGTAAAACGAATACTGTGACTCATTGTTTGACTAAGGAATATTGCATAAATATTGCTAGAATCGAGTGTCTAACTGTTTACCAAACCGCTAAACCTCAATCAACCACAGACTGTGTGGTAGAATGATGTATCTAATGAGAGAAATATTATATTTGATATTAAGTCATTATTTATATCCTCTGTATGTAATTTAAGATTCTGGTAATTTTGTTGCCATGGAATAAATATATTATGCACTTTTGTATTTCATCAACGATGGATAATAATATGTAAATAGGATATAATATGATGAATTAACTGTATATTGTACATATATACACTCACGACTTTTATCCCCGAAGGGGTAGGCGGAGGCGCCACTAGTGCTCGCACTTTTCGCCATGCGTATTCCGTCACATGATGTGATAGGGGGCGAGCCTATCGCCATATTGGGCACAAATTCAAGGCTGATACTGCATAAAAAATCCAATACACTGTGCCCGACCCTGGGATCGAACCCGAGACCTCCGCATTGCAATCATACCGTAATACAACTACGCCACCGAGGCAATCATTATATAGTATATTTTACAAGTGTGACTTATATGTTCTACCAATACGACACCTAATGTCGCGTTGTGATCTATAACAGCAAACGTTTATTTGATCACTTTAATACAAAACAATGACATTATATTTACATGTGCTCCATCATATGACTTTTTTTTAATCATACTACAAAAGTCCTCAGACTAAACGTCAATTTACTGTGCAAACAAATCCTGAGGTACTGTTATGGGCTATTATGATTGTTTGCGGATAAGCAATGACCGTTTCAAATCTCATTAATGTTTGTACATAGTATACTCATCGAGCAACAACGAGTACTACTATTCGACACAGTTTCTACACTCGACTGAATGATATATTGATTTGATTACTACATTCTGCTATAACGGGAGTTCGATTTAACGCGTCTATAATTACTTGAGGTTTTTGCGTCATTAATCATAATACGAAATTAACTGTTTTGGTTTTTGTGTGCTTTACTTGTAGTATTGTATCTAAACGTATTATTATGCTTTTAATTTATCACTTTTATCTGTACACTTCCTTGTAATATTAAGCATGTTAAAACTATTCTAACTGTCCATACATGTTAGCACAAACGTTATTTATCACAACGTTTATATTAGTGCGATTTATATTAGTGGCATTTATATTAGTGCGATTTATATCGTCGTGATCGTAGAACAATGACGGATCTGCAATTTAGCATGTTTACAGGAGAGCGCTCTAAAGTTTCGGAATCAGTTTTCGTCCCATATTTTTAAAACCGCTGATCCTATACACTTGAAAATTGGGAGTATTGATGTATGCCGAGACCTTTAAACAATAATGTACCAAATAACTATCTTTTGTGCTTAGATTTCCTTAAAAATCAGATGCGTTGATATTCTACGTATGACTATGCGACGTATGTATCAATCTGTCATTATTCCACGAATGATCACTGCGGAAATTATGACGGATAGTCGTTTCCGTTCTTATTTTATGGAGTTTTGTTTAAATGTCTTGGGCGGATGTACATTCAACAAATAGAAAATGAAACAAAACAATAATTGAAAGACGATTTTATTATTTTAAAATAAGGGAAGTATTAAAATTTGTATATAGGAACAAAGGAAAACGTAAAGAAACAAAAAAAATATATATTTTCTGTAAATATGAGTAACTCCTATTTATCAGAAATAAATAAAATAACATAAAAAAATAGCAACAGTCATAGCTGGTTTTTTCTTAAATCGTATAAATTTTATTATTTTTATGTAACAAAAATACTAAGTAACGTTCAGGAACTTCTTTTTATTTAAGTCCAGGCCCTATCGGATCAAAATTATATAAGCAATAATCATTTAAAATAAATTAATAAAACAATTACTTATTTAGATTCATCAGCATCATTAGTTTAAGTATTACCGTGCTATAACGCCTTATAAAACTCATGGTATTTACTGGGTATGATTTTAGTATCATAAAGACTAGCAAGATCTTTAAATTTATCATTAGAAATAGGTATCGGTTCTAGATAAGCATTTTTCAGGACAGTAAAATTATTATAGTTTTTGTCTCCTTATAACCAAATTCATAGAATCCTCTTCCAAATTGTATTTGTATCTCATTATATTATAGAATATTTCCCTCAGTCCGGCCATTCCTTGTACATTTCAAACATGCGTGTAATACTTAAAAATGCTATCTCAATACAGTCCTTTTGATGATTTACGACAGTAATGTGATTCAACAGGTACAAAAGAAGTAACGTAAGCACACACAGATGATATATCAACATTGATAATTCATTTCTGATTAATGTGATGTCCACTTATATCTGGTTCAACAGCTGCACTTCTGTCGTATTTTTTCCAGGCAGTCCGAGTTGGTCGTTCATTTATGCCAAGAGTACTTAAAAACATGACCTTACAAAATTTTATCTTAATATTAGATTTGTGTTCTATTTCTGTTTTAGGTAAGAAATATTTGTAAATGCACTGTCTATTGTGCTTTAGATCACTTCAAAAGTTCTACATGTAGGTTATTTTTTCATCTAGTTAGCAACGTAAAGCCATTTTCCCTGTCGCCTAATTTCCGTGTTGCTCTTCTTTTGAAAATTTAGCCCCACATTGGAATTTAGCAGTGGCATAGCGGACCCATAATATTTTTTTTCAATAATTCGACCTTTCTTTGAGCAATATACCTTCCCTTGATTCGTAAGTTTCTTTCTTTGTATATCTATCTAGTTATCAGGGTTTCGTAAAAGGTTTTTATCACAATTTTTTTTAAAGTAGCGCTGCTGGTGAATTTTTATTAGAATTCATGGTAATGGTATCTACAGATGGACAATCATAATTATTAGTCTCGATTTGGCAGCAAAATGAATTATTACAATGTGTATGATGGTTGAGTGGAGATGGAATTGGTATAAGTGACAAATTTGTTTGATTATGATCTTCAATTACAGCAGGGGAAAGTTCAGGAGGTAATAAATTGTTAAAGATTAGTGTCAACAGCATTAGGGAACTGTAATTTATCTATAGCTGGGAATTAAGTGATTGCGGACAATCAATTAAAAAAAGGGGTGTCATTGGTTAGTAGGTAGGTAAGAATATTTTCTTTCAATGGATGCTACTTCATGATTGTCCATATCTCCGTTATTCAAACAAGATGACATGATTAGTTTCGTTAGTAGCTGTCAATGATTCTTGACAATCATCATCTGAAAAGGCATCGTTGTATATATCGTGTATCTCTTCAGCTATGGTAGCCATTTCTGATCTAAGTGGCGAAAAAGATCGGTCAACTGTAAAAAAGTAAAAAAGAAGACAAAATATGCAAAAAAAAAAAAACAATCATGACATTATGCATAGTCCACACTTACTAGAATATTAGAATATTGTAGGTATTCAGATAAGAAATTTTAAACTATGAACATTATCTAATAAAATTATTTAACTATATGATAAAAAAAATATGTATCATACAAATTTTACCTAATTTATAAACAGAAAAAGGACGGCAGAGATAATGTATCCATAGAATAAGGTCGGTTGTACCTAAACGACTGTTGTATGTCCATGAAATAATAGCGGTTTGTATTATCTGCTTATGGCAACTGCTTAGAATATAGTCGCATGTGTGTGACCGTCGCCAGTAAAAATGTTTAAAAACCGTTATAATTTACGTTTGTAATTAATAATATAAGTCATAAACACGATTATTTCACAATAATTAATACGGCAAAAAATCAACACTGACAGTTGCCAAGAATAATGTCGGTTTTAATGAATCGCCGTTTTAAAGCATGTAGGTAATAAGAGTGGGATTATCTTTTCAAAATAAAATGTAATACTATAATACAAACATTTAAAACTTACCTACGTTGCATAGAGGACATTTGTCTTCGTTATTTCTTCTTATTTCTTCAAATAATTGGCTATTTGAATCTTGATCAGTTCTATCCCCAATATAATTATCGTGCTTTACTAAATCTAGTATACGTTTAGACCGTTTTGATGCCATGCTTAAATAAATATCATGCCAGTAACACAAATAATTTATCGAATAATGGGTAAACAAAAACTTTCGTGGAGTGAATGAAATAAACGTGGCCTTCCGTAGAATACCGACGACACTAAACATTCGTCGAGTGCGACAAGGGTGCGGGGGACCGGAATTAGCGTAGCATACGGACGGATGCATTAATACGCCACTTTTTTACGCATAGAAAATCAAAACCGTCAATATTCTATGGCATTACTCGTAAGTTTTTAATAATTTACAAAAATAAAAAATGTCGAACTATAAAGCATCTTTTTGTAAGTTGATTTATGCAAAAAAAAGAAAATGCTATTTTTTCAGAACCGTCGTTATTCTACGATCACGACGATATTAGTGCTATTTATATTAGTGCGATTTATATAAGTGCGATTTATATTAGTGCGATTTATATTAGTGGGATTTATATTAGTGCGATTTATATGAGTGCGGTTTATATTAGTGCGATTTTTGTAGCTTTTTATATTAATACTAGGTGTTGCTCGCAGCTTCGCCCGTGTATAGCCTTTCCCACTATAAAAGTACCTAAACACAAACACGCCAGTGCCATTTATTTAAAACTGATTAAAATATGGCATCATTTCCCATGGGAGCAACTTACCAGGATAAAGTAGCCTGTGTATTAATCCAGGACATGATCTGCCCGTGTGGCAAATTTCATCCAACTACGTTCAGTAGTTTCTGCGTTTACTTCTAACAGACATACAAATATTTTCACAGACTGTCGTTTTTATAATATTAGTAAGGGAGGAGGGTAAGATTAAGATTCCTTTTGTGTTAAATATTTTTTTCATTTCCTTGAATAACTTCTTATCAAATTTATTATCATAAAACGGCTACTAAAGACAATCGATAATTTCACACGTGGAAGTTAAAACATATCCGTCCTAAATAACTATCAAGCAAAACCAAGTTCCCACCATGTCTTCTGACTGCATCTCCGACACGCCATCTATTGTTACGTTTGCGGTCAAGGGCGCGTAAATGCGTGTAGCTTTTACCATAGTTTGTATAGTAATACCACTTTCTACGATATCAAAATTAATACCAGTGACGGCTTAGGTTCTTCGGCTTTAATTATCTGTCAAGGCATTTACAAAAAGTACAAGAAAAGGGACTGTATGTACGGTCAGCATCATAACTATCTGAACAAAATCATAATTTCAAATCGCCTATATACGCGTTAAGTTAAACTGACACATTTTTTCTTCGTTTGGAGTAAAGTAAATCTCTTTTATATTATTTTTGTGAAGAGAAAAAAAAGATTAATAAGAACACAAAAGTATGTTGGCAATTTGATATTTTGGATTTGTACAGATACTTATGCTGGTGGCGGTATAGTTAGTTGGCGTAAATAACTATTACAGATACCGTTGGTTTTACATTTATTTTAAAATTGATTTGCGATTACAATAAAAAACGGCACCTTCCTTGGCTAGTAATGAATTTAATTATGAGTATGTTCAAATGTATTCTACTTGTACTCAACGTACATTTGGGCCCTTATATTATAAATAGTTTATCCGTAAATCACCAACTCTCATAATACGGAACGAATGAAAATGCAACAAATATTAGTATCTAAATTTATTTATTTATTTAATTTATCGTAGAACAGGAAACAAACAGTAGAATATACACAAACAAATTAATATAAAGTATAACACATAATACCAAAAAGTTTCCAATATCTAAAATGAACGAATCTAAATTATATGTCGGTCGCCGGCAGAAAAGTAGCCTTATTTTGGCACAAGATTATCAAAGCAGATGAATTATAAAGAGTTAAATATATGTTTAGGAACATAGCTTAAAAATAGCCTTAAATATAATGTTTATTTTAAAACGTTCTAATTCCTAGAACGTGAAAATGGTATTTTCCCATACTGCAATAATGTATATTGTGCCGTTCTAACTCAAACGTCTGAGAAGTAATTATGTACCAACTGCTAACTACGAGCTGTTAGTAACTTTTAACGAAAATACATTATCATTTATGCACCAATAGTAATAAATCAGTTATTCGTTTGCAAATCTTCTCAGTTACTTTATACGTACTTAAATACGAATTCAAAACGACATATTACATTGCATTTAATTCGGCATGCCTCAGAATAAATTAATCATATTTTTACGCACAAATGAGACAAAAAACATTTTAATTCTAATAATGTATAATAACAATAATGGAAACGCTAAAAAACCATGCCAGTAACAAAGTGGTTTAATTTTAACCTATTAGAAAGCCAGTGAGTAATTAGCCCAAGGTTAATGGACAGTGTAAAAAGTGTTAGAGAAAAAATTGCGTGACTAACTAGGCACGCGCTATGCCGCAATTGTTACTATAGTTCGCGTAAAATTTCGCCGGAACAATGTAATATCACGAATATACGTCTAATTGAAATATGTATCTCCCACATATACTTTAATATCATAAATCTGAAGAGTTTTTTTGTTTGTTTGATTGAACGCGCTAATCTCAGGAACTACTGAACCAATTTTGAAAAGTCTTTCACTAATAGGAAGCTACATTACTCCTGAGTGATATAGGCTACTTTTTACCCCAGCAAAATATATTTATCCCGAAAAACTTTTTTACCCGCGGGGAGCTGCGAGCATCACCAAGTCCGTAATAATAATTATTAGCTATTATTCTTTTATACGGGCATGGTAAAGTAACTCCACTGCACCTGATGGTAAGCTGAGGGAGTTCCAGATAGTGTCGACTGACGAGGCATAATCATCGCTCGTCAATACACAATAGGGTATTTGACTACTTTTTTAAA
Source organism: Lapara coniferarum (assembly GCA_949316025.1). NCBI lineage: Eukaryota > Metazoa > Arthropoda > Insecta > Lepidoptera > Sphingidae > Lapara > Lapara coniferarum. The sequence continues at coordinate 5,988,157 of OX438920.1, forward strand.
TACAATTATGAAAAATGTATGCTATCCAAAATCAAATGGAAAAATAATTTTTAAAATTAGCGCAATAGTTAGTTATAAAGCTATGAACTTTGGTGGAAGCTGTCAAATAACAGCAATACTAGGTTATGACGTCACCAAGCGCCGTCGGCCATAACGCTGCTTGCGTGAGAAAGAGATAGAGCGATATCCCTGCCACGCCCCTACATTTGCTCACAAGAATATTTCAAAATTGAATAACTGCTTTATATTTCAATCGATTTTGATGCTAATTTCACATAAGAATTTCTTTTTCGTATTATTTTATGTTACATCTAAAATAATGTACAAAATCATACATAGGAAACTGTTATGCCGGTCTGTTTGAACCGGATATAATCAGGTTGATACCGGAACGCGGCACACTTAAGTGGTTCATATAATGAATTTCAACACTTTACCTAAGTGGGCGATAGCCTAGTTGGGAATAGAACGGTCTGCCGAGACAATGTCCGGAGGTTCAAAACCCAAGGCACACACCTCTGACTTTTCCAAGTTACGTGTGTATTGTTTATCAAATCTCAATCGTGAGGAAACCTACATACCTGAGAATTTTCCCTAAGTATTTCGAAAAAGAACCCGCGCTAGGCCAGCGTGGTAGACTAAGGCCTAACCCCTCTCAGTAGTAGAGGAGGCCCGTGCTCAGCAGTGGGCAGTATATAATACAGGGCTGATTGTAACATCTTATGCACGGTGATCGCTATCCGAGAGGATACAAAATATCCTACAACCAACACCTGACTATCTGAAGTTGCCGGAATAAACTTCTCATTGTGCAGTTTTCCGAGTAACTTATAGCATTAAGTATGAAACTGGAATTTTGTGTATCTGTCTGTAAGGTAACGGAACCATTGAAAGCCCACTTAATTTTTAAATATTCATAAAATCGTATCCTGTGTAAATAAAGAAACATTAGATTAATCTGTCAAGGCCCGCGACGGACACCGGTGTCCATATATGTAGAGTTTTCCCATACATCTATATATAAACGGGGCTTGACGGGTTAAATTACAACATAATAACATATCGTAGTACGTTTTTCCATTAAAACACAAGAAATAATCGAAAGCATGGATGGCGGGCCTTATTCGGAACCGGGCTTTCTTCGTTCACAATAATTTCATTTAAACTTATCAGTTAATAAATATTCCTCCAACAAACATCTAAAACATCAGTTTTATTACCATAAGTAACGTATGTTTTAGTGATAATTTAACCCAAAGAGTTCTAAGATTATATAGAGCGAACATTGAAAAAAAATCATACAAAAGTTTTGAGCCTGTTCGTCAGTAACTCAATCTAATATGAAATAGCAACACACCTATATATAAAATGCATTAGAACATATATTATTTTGAACTAGCTTTTGCCCGCGGCTCCGCCCGCGTTAAAAAGTTTTTTCGGTATATAAGTCCCGCTTTATATTTTCCCGGGATAAGAAGTAGCCTATGTGTTAATCCAGGACATGATCTACCCGTGTGCCAAATTTCATCGCAATCCGACCAGTAGTTTTTGCGTGAAAGAGAAACAAACATCTGGATGTATGGATGTCTGGACATCCATACATCCATACATTCTTACAAACTTTCGCCTTTATAATATTATATAGTAGGATTTACGCATACCGAGACGTCTTGTCACATGGATTTGTCAGATAATACAGCGGATTATCACGAATTGGTAATAACTTTGGACGAAAAATTTGGGCCTGTTAGGCTACTCCCCACTCCAATACCAGTCGATTGGATATTGTCCAATATGTCCGGTCTATAACCAACTATACTGTTGAATGTCTTTGGTTTAACCCAATTTTAAAAACAATATGAAGCAACTCGAAAATAATTTAGTTCTATTGTTTTATAACGACAAACGGAAGGAACTTAGCATATCTGCACACAAATTTAAGTTTGAATCACAAAGGATGTATTTATGCACTCATTACCTATGTTTACATAGCTTCGTGCACATCCTCACATTAAGCAAGGCAATTGAAATATTAAAATCGATTTCTTATTACTAATGTATTGGTATTAACAAAGACATTAAACAGTATAATTATAGACCGGACTTTTTTTTTATAGACCGGATATCTGGATGCGGGCCGCTTCTCACAGGTCCATCCGGAAATCTTTGGGGGAGGCCTATGTTCAGCAGTGGATGTCGTGTGGCTGATGATGATGATGATGATGATGATGATAGACCGGACATCAGGACCAAATTTTTCCTCCAAAAATTATTACCAACTAGCTTTTGCCCGCGGCTCCGCCCGCGTTAAAAAGTTTTTTCGCGATAAAAGTCCCGCTTTATATTTTCCCGCGATAAAAAGTAGTCTATGTGTTAATCCAGGACATGATCTACACGTGTGCCAAATTTCATGAAAGAGTAACAAACATACATCCATACATACATTCTTACAAACTTTCGCATTTATAATATTAGTAGGATACACATAAACCTTTCTCTTGAATCACACCGACCATTGGTGAAAAAAGAATAAAAATCCGTTCGGTAATGTTTGAGTTTATCGCGTTCAAGAGAGAAACAAATGCTTTAGGGGACTTTGTTTTATAATAAGAAGCGATGTAAGGACATATCCTTAAAAATAAAAGGTAAAAAACGCGAGAAAAAAAACCTGGTTAAAATGCCCGGTTTATATTTTACCAGAATAAGCAGTTGTCTATGTCCTTCCCTGGGTCTCAAACTCTTTCCATACTTATTTATTTGCGGTTCCACCCGCAAGAAAATATTTTACGGGTTAAAAGTCCCGACTTTTTTTCCGGGATAAGACTTTTGCCTAGGTCCTTCCCAAGGCCTTGAACTATTTCCCTACCAAATTGCATTGCAATAAGTTCATTGGATTGGTCGTTACGGTTCCAATCGCGAGAAAATAAAATCCGGGATAAAATTCCGAGCGTATTTTTTTCCGGATAAAAGTAGCCTTCTGTGGATCTCAAACTATCTCTATACTTGTTTTCTTGTGGTTCCACTCGCAGAAAACTATCAATGTTCCTCTACCAAATTATGCATGTATTATTATATATATAAACCTTCCTCTTGAATCACTCTATCTATTTAAAAAAATCGAATCAAAATCCGTTGCGTAGGTTTAAAGATTTAAGCATATATATTATATATTAGGGACATACGGACAGACAGCGGAAGCGACTTTGTTTTATACTATGTAGTGATTATGGACTATGGATTACTACTAAATTGTTGTCTTATCTGACAATCCGTGTAACAAGACGTCTCGGTATGCTTAAATTTTGTAAAGAAAACAATATTTTGGTAGGAAATATGCCAATTTACGCATTACGACCATGTCAAAATATGTTCTAATGAATTTTACATAGGTATTTTGTTATTTCACGACAGATTGAATTACTGACGAACAGGCTCAAAACTTTTGTATGACAATTTTCCCAATATCCGCTCTATATAATCTTAGAACTCTTTGGTTATTAACTACATACAATATCTATTACTTAGCTTTTTTAACGTATTTCTGCTTATCATTAAAATTGGGTTATTTATGATTGCTACTGGGGCCAATGGCTCGTGAAATCCAAATTCTTTTGACGCCGAATAATACCAATTAAATGTGTACATTATACGTAGCTACGGTAACTATGGTTTCCAAAGCTTTTTAACTTTTAGGTGTACGAATAATATTACCGCTTTTATTAAATTACTTAATGTAAATTCATTGTAGGTATTAAATGTATATCAACTGTACAATTTGTGAATGGCAGGGCGACGCTGTAGACATTTTTTGTCTGCAGCATAACAGAGCCAGGTCGATGAATGATATCAATGTCTTACATTAAACCACCGCAGCGGGAAGTACCGTCTTTGTTGTGTTTTACGGTTCATTCAACAGTGCTAGAATAATTAATAGTTATTAATTTAAAATAAAATAAAAATAAAATACTTTATTCATCACGTAGGCGAACATAGTTGCACTTATGATATGTCAAGATACATTCAATTAATAATTATTATTACAAATAGTCACTTATATAACTAAAGACACATTTAAAGGGAGCAAATTCAATGTAAACTAAATATAAAGAAGCCAAGCTCGGGCTGGCAGGAAAGAGATAAAAAAAGAATATTTTTTATTAAAATTAATGGGAGGCACGCGTCGCGATCCTCACCGGTGAGGACACTACAGGGCCTAGCCTAGCTAACCTACCAGCCTTTTACCTAAGCGATGACTACCCGAAGAAGAAAGGCAGAAAGAAACTCCGGGCTTAATTTTTTGTCATCAATTGTCCATTGAATCTTTATATGATATTTTTTATTTCTTTTTTTTTTCAAGTCTTTTGCATACAAAGTCAGATTAGTTATATAAGCTAATGCACACACATCACCGTTAAATAAGGATAAAATACAATTGAAGGAAATTTACAAACACAAAACACTATACCTTCATAATAAAATGAGAAACCACAAATAAATAATTATAATTAAACGGTGTAAAACGTAATTAACACATTCCTTCATTTAAATGCGTTGACATGTATAATTTATGTAAATCTCAATTCATATTGCACCTTAATAGACTTCTCAGGATGTTTATTGAGATTTCCTTGGCCGATTACATCTCAACATTTAACAAAACTGTCTGACTTATCTAAGTACCATGGCCTTTATGTAGCTCCATTGAGTATTGGGCCTTTTACTAACGCATCTAGGTATAAATAACATTCATAATATTGTCAAATATAGGTCATTTCGATGCTAATATTTAATACAGCACACACACACGATTACGCCCTTTATCCCCAAAGGGGTAGACAAAGGCGCAACTAATATAATAATTTATGTATTCATTGTTTTGTCATGTTTAATAATCAGTTTTTTTTTTGTTACCTCATATAATATATATCTACGTATTTCTATCCTACACTTGCTTCATCTTATCTCTACTTCAGCCAAAAGTAGACTGATAGATAATGCCTTATTTTTTTTTTTTTGTTAACGCGGAGAAAGTGAATTATTACTACCGCCCAGTGTTCAAGGGGAACGACTGAGCGGTTATGTTGGGTTCACCGTGCCTTACGACCCGACGTTGAGCCGCCCGGAGAGATGGAAAGCGTTGGGCGACCGCCGGGCCGAGTCCCTAACCTGTGCACACCGCACGGCATACCAACCAAAACTCCGCGGTGGCCATCTTTGGCGCATTAGGCGCCGTCGCTGCGGGCTTCCTCCGACTCACGTCTAGTAGATAATGCCTAAGGCATTAAGTCCACCTATGTACATGTTTGTATATAAAGTTAAATAAATAAATAAATAGTGCACCCACTTTTCTCTGTGCGTATTCCGTCCCATGATGTGATATGGGGCGAGCCTATCGCCATATCGGGCACAAATTCCAGACTCCGGGCTGATACTGAATAGAAAAATCCAATATCACTGGCCGACCTGGGTATCGAACCCGAGACCTCAGCATTGCAGTCGTACCGTAATACAACTACGCCACCGAGGCAGGCACTTTGTGTATATGGAAGTTAATTTAATTCTTTAATTTTAGGTTCAGACCGTAAATTTTTTGACAATCGTCTAATAAAATAAACATTCCCACAAATTCCGTAGAACGATTTGGTGGAAGCGTACCATCCACATCATAATATCAGCACATTTCTTTATTTCCGAGCAACAGAGCTGTACTCATTGATTTGAAAAAACATGTTTTTATTAATAGGAATCACTGTTTAATTCCGTAACGAATACGATTATAATAATAAAGACATGATATCAGGTGTAAGCTAACGCTACATTTTATTTCAATCGTCTAAATTATTACCAGAATATATTCAATGAAATCTTGCAGAAATACGCGGAGACCTTGTAAAATGTGAACTTCATTCACTGTATCCATTGTTGTTCGTTATTTATTTAAAAAATGTACGTTAACAACAATCGTTCACAAAGCAATAATGGCTAAACTTTTGCAAGATCGTTCACATGAATGTTAGGAAATAATAGTGGGTGGATTTTAGAATTACGTTATTTAGATTTGGCCATGTGTGTTTACGGTTTTATGGTAAAAATAACAAAGACTTCATAAGTATTACCAAGGTTTTCAAATATTAATTTTATTACAAAAAGTTACATTAAAACTTACAAATAGGGAGAAAAATTTATGTCGCAAAATTAATATTACCGTTTAAAATTATCATCATCGTTGGGGGATGTTCAGCAGTGGACGTCATGTAGCTGATGGTGATGATTCAAAATTACTTCAAAGACGAACCATATCGATATCATACAGGAGAGGAATTCAAAGCTGAAAAAAGTAGAGACGCTCTACACTCCTAAAGCTTGTCGAATACAATCGAAAATCTTAGTTAAATAAGAAAAGCGATTTCACGTATTCAATTAATAATGTCAGTTGTATATGGTGGTTAAGACAGTGGTGTAGAAAATGCACTACATAAGCGATTTTGTGAAATATCAGAAAAGTATGCTACCTTTGGTTACATGTTGAAAATAAATGCTGTCTAATGTCTATTATGGAATATTTAACCGCTATATTTATTTTGTCGCGACATTTTAATAGACAAAACTACGTAATCAGGTCGACTAGCAGCTAACTCTGTGTATGTTTGAAAAAATAATTCGGTTTCTGCGTTTATTGGTTTTAGCAGTCTGTTGTTCCTTGATGCGTTATACAAATATTCATTTTTATTTTCAAATAAGTGGACAATATTTTTTGACATTCAAGCAAATATGTACTTTAATCACAGATAAAAAAATACACATTGTACTGCAATTTAATAAACCTCTGTACATTGTATTTACATATACTAAGTTAGATTTATTTTTGTAAAAGTAATCTTAAAACCAGATCGAATAAAAATATAGTTTTGTGTTGAATTGTTAAAAAGTTTCACAGGAATCGTACTTAATATTAAAATACTCTATGCACAATTCACATGTATTATGCCAATGCACATATTATTCTTTTAAGTTTTATTGGATACCTCATAGGGCCGTATTAATAGATGAAACTCAATTTCACTCTGAAGTGCGATAACCGCTGAGATGCTGCCAAATTAAGGTCAGCATCTTAAGATAGCCGCTATTTAATAAACCCATGTTAACGTCAAGTCAAATGACATCTTAAATTTACATTATGTGGTTGTTTTTGACAGCTAAGTTTTGTTTGTGTAACACACACATCATAGAATTGGTGTGACAGCGCTTATTCAATTGAGAACGAGCTCTTAAATAACAGCTCAAGCTTGTTTTATTAAATAGTTCAATACATTAAATGTCTACTTGAGATTTTACTCAAATGTGAGATTTATTTATTAATACCGACCATTGTCAGTTATCGTCTGCACATGATAATATGTACTTACCTCTTCATAAGTTTAATTCAAAAGATATGTAAAGGTCCCTAAAGTTGTGGAAATACATATAGAGAAACGGTTAAATATTATGCAGCGTTAACTATGCCGTATTACGTTTTTCATACAAAATCATTAACAATCCAGTTAACTGAAACATTTTAACAGCACATCGTTCGCGTGTCGGTCTATCAAACCGTGACGACAAAGTGTTGTAAACTGACCTCCTACAGTAAAAAAATTACAGTTACCGACCAGTAACCAGCCTTGGTGATTTCTTAAAACATCGCGAACTTAACAATAGTTTTAATGCACAAAAGTAGGATACACACTGTCAATTAAATCAGTGAACGTGGCTTTCATTGATGGCTCCGCAAGTATGAATACCTTTTCCTGTAAAGAAATGATCGCATAAATTGTAGCTAATTCAGGGACGTGGTATGCTTCTTTGCAATAGTGAAGGTATGAGATAGATTCAGCAATTCCAGAAACTGCCATTTATAAAAGTACTTACCAAGTTGGTTGTAATTTATAAAGATTTGTTCACATGTTTAGATTAAGCTTCAGATTTAAATATGACTTGAATTACCTTCGTGTGTCTTGATATAGGGAATAGAAGAAGTGTTCCTAATCTATTGTGTCTGTAGGAGGTCCTCGAAAATTGACCTCGTAATCAGACCATGTACCTAAATTATACAAGTCAAAGTATGAAATACGAAGCTATGGTAGAAAGTAATACACATTCCTCAACTTAAAAGATGTTATTGAAACCCATCAATTTACTGACTACCGCATTTCATATTTTATCGTTAGTCACGCTACATTGTATATTGAAAAATAAAAAAAGATTTAAATCAAATCATTCACGATCCAACGGCTACATCTAGTGAAGCCAAGAAAATTTGTATCTACAATCATTTTATACAGTGCTAACTTTTGCACGCGGCTCCGCCCGCGTGAAAAAGTTTTTCCGGGATAAAAGTTTCGCTTTTTATTTTCCCGGGATAAAAAGTAGTCTATGTTTTTTCTCAAGCTCTAGACTATCTATGTACCAAATTTCACTTAAATCGGTTAAGCAGTTTAGGCGTCAAAGCGCAACAGACAGGCAGGCAGAGTTAATATTCCCATTTATAATATTTGCAAAGATTGCACTTTCTTGCAATCTGCTTGACTGTTATCTCTTAATTTAATAGTTTTTATAGAATATTGATGGTTGCGATTGAATATAACGTATAATAATAAATTAGCTTTATAACTAGAACTCATAAGAAAACAAAGGAAAACCGACCTTATAGAGAAGACAAAAAACAGTCAATAGAATTAAAATAATAAATTAATATAATCATTTAATAACATACAGAATCCATTGATATATGTTTTAACATCGTATAATACTTTGTTAGATAAAAAGGACTTATATAGTTGGTGACATTGCTACTCGCGCTTGAAAGCAGTGTGTCTAGGAAGAAAACGAAATGCAGTGTAGCGAGGCGCGGTCTCCTTGACTTGATGATATTAACACAGGGGTTAACTGTTTCGCTTCTTTGTTACGACCCCGAATAATACCTGATAAGGTCAGATATTATGATAACTTGCAACTAGCACTTTGTATTTTGAAATAAATCGGTGCAAGAGCACAATGAGAGCTTATTGTTCAATAATGAACTCTAGTTTTAAATTCATGAAGCATTTTGAAGGAGTACATAATCATCGTCAGCATCAACCACATGAAGTACACTGGTAAACATAGAGCTTCTCCAAAAATTTCCAGATGAACCTGTCAAAAGCGACCAGCATCCAGAGTATTAAATGCTTAAGGCAAACCTGCATTAAGGACACAAAGTATACATACATACATATACACTCATGCCTGTTATCCCCGAAGGGGTAGGCAGAGGCGCAACCAGTGCACCCACTTTTCGCCATTATTCCGTCCCATGATGTGATAGGGGGCGAGCCTATTGCCATATCGGGCACAAATTCCAGACTCCGAGCTGATACTGAATAGAAAAACTCAATATCGCTTTGCCTGACCCGGGGATCGAACCCCAGACCTCAGCTTTGCAGTCATACTGTAATACAACTACGCCACCGAGGCAGTCGAAACAAAGTATCGAGTGAAAAAAAGCAACTGTTTTAATGACGCATTGTTTAAAACTGTGGAATACACCAAATACCTGAAGATCATTGAACTGTGTTTTTATGTGTAATGTGCAATATCCAACTAGGTTTTTTCAGTGTATACGCGCAACCAACCGACACGTTTTTTTATAATACTAAATTTATTGTAAGTGTACATTAGAAAAAATATAATATATGCACTTAGAAATAAAGTACAATTGGCGATCTTATCACTCGAGGGAGTTTCTTATAGACAACCGCAGCATGAAGACGGGGAAAAGAAAAAAAGGGTAGTTGAGGTGTACACTAGATAGAATATATTGTGAGAAATACACATAATAATATAAATATAGTGACAGAACTACAAGATAATCTAACCAAAATATATCACGTCTGTGTTTTTGATAACTTTGCTTAAACCCAAAACTAACGACTCATAGTCATGTGGACTTCTCTCAATGATAAAATAGTTTACATATTCAGGTTCATTACCCGATGTTATTTAAACCTCATTCACGTAATTAAAATCCAATTCACTTGAAAAACACATTTTACTTCAGTACCGATTTACAATACCATTATTTTTCTGCACAACAAGATAAAACCAGTTTTGATTGTAGATAAACCTAGAAAATTTTAATTAGCTAATAATAATGTGTTTATTCATTCTATAACAATATAATAATTAACAGGTTATTAATTTGCCTTTATATTAATAATTACAAGAAACATTTTGTTTTTTGTCTGGTTAGTTAAACCTAAAGGCAAATAATCTCTCTTTAGGAAAATACAGTCAATAGTAGAATAACTGGTCCTGGTGAAAGAGTAAAATAAACCGGTATTTTTCGTTCACTCCCGGATAACCACAGTAAAATTATCAATAGACATTATCTTTGGGCTTCACAGTATTTACCTAGTAAATATTGTGAAGCCCAAAGATAATGTAGTCAATTCACTGTTAATAATAAAAACGGACTCGTCAAGAACTTTGTTATACCCGCGCTAATACAAAATATTATAGAATAATTATATGACCTTAGGAATAATAGATATTTCTGTTAATTAAATATTTCTTTTCAAACATCCGAATGCCTCCCAAAGAATGCGGTAACGCTTATGAGGACATGAATATAATCACGGATGCTATGTCCGTGTTCCGTAGATTGCAAAGCTCAGTATTCAAGTCTCTACATGCACAAGAGTTGATGTTATAGATGTTATCATCTATGGATATCGTTCTTGAACGACACCACAAGCACAAAAGTTGGTATAAGCTATAAAGCTTATACCACCTTTTTTTAAGAACTGTACAGTTCCTTTCTCGTTGTTTGTTTGATAATAATTGGCAACACTTTACAGATTACAGAGTAGGTTTTACTTAACGTTTACATTTGTTTATTATTCCTAAATATTTAAACTTTTTCAGTTTATATTTTATATAAAGAATGCAATAAAACCTAGACCCTATCTAGAATCCTAAGGTCTAATTAAAGGGTACGGCGACGTTCACACAGCAAATTATTCTAAACGGTGCAATTAGATGCGTTATGTGAAATAATGCAGTAGTTGCATATTTATTATCATTAATTACCTTTGTACGAGAGTAAGGCTCAAATCTTATTTAAAGTGTGGCAATGACGAGAAATACTACGGACAAGAAATAATAATAATAATAAAATTCTCAATTTTCAAAAACTAAGCATTGTGTAAATATGTACAGTAAGCCACGTAAAAAAACTGAGCATGTGTAAATATGTACAGTCGGTCATATTAGTAGCTGAACAAATTCAAAACTTATAATTGCATAATTGCCCATACAGCTTTGTGTTCCTACCAATTTTTTTTTCTCTTCACAATACTAAAGTATAAAAGTTTTACTTTACTTTCACATAAAGAAAAAAATGTTTCAATTTAACTTAACACGTAACCGCGTTTCGAAATTTAGAATTTATTCAGCTATTTAAGTGGCTGACTGTACTTTGATATCAAAAAAACAGCTAGTTTATACGGGACTTTTGGTGCGCGAGTCCAACCCGCACTTGTCCGGCTTTTAAACAAATTCTTCTCATACAACTAGTCTCTATTGAGCATAACAAAGCATACACGAATCAATACTTGAACCGTTAGATAAATATTGTATTTAGGCATTAGAGTGGCGAGTCTAACGTACCGCTAAGCAGCAGCCCGTCACGTAATTCATAATTCAAATAAACTGTAATTACAACGGCGTATCCTAAATTATTGTTGTTCGTTTTATTTTATACCACTTAAAACAATTTTTCTAATGGGGTCATAGAGGTAGAGATCTATCAGTCTACTCTATGAAATACCAGATTTGGCCCGCGGCTCTGCCCGCGTCAAAAAAAAATTCCGGGATAAAAGTCCCGCTATTTATTTTCCCGGGACAAAAAGTTGCCTATGTGTTAATCCAGGATATGATCTACTCGTAAGCCTAATTTCATCGAAATCCGTTCAGTAGTTTTTGCGTGAAAGAGTAACAAACATCCATACATCCAGACATCTATACATCCATACATACTTACAAACTTTCGCGTTTATAATATTAGTAGGATTTAGTTTATAAAAATACATAAATGTTTAAATGAACGGTCAGTTTCCTTTGAACGAATTATTATTGGCAATATACCCTTAAAAATTTTCCCACATCCTTAACAATGACGCATACGCATACTCACGCCTTTTATCCCCGAAGGGGTAGGCAGAGGCGTAATTACTGCACCCACTTTTCACCGTGCGTATTCCATCCCATGATGTGATTGGGGACGAGCCTATCGCCATATCGGGCATAAATTCCAGACTCCAGGCTTATTCTGAATAGAAAAATCCAATATCACTTTTCCCGACCTGGGAATCGAACCCGAGACCTCAGCATTACAGTCGTACCGAAATACAACTACGCCACCGACGCAGTACTTAACAATGAAGTAAAAGAAATATAAATATGCAATTTTAGAACTTATATGGAACATTAGAAGACACGACAAAGCAATAAAAAGTATTTCGAAACTGTTATCAATCACCAATATGTTCATAATAACCTATTTGATTATACACTTTCCACACGTCACAATAAGCTTTTTATGCAGTACATGTAAGACATTGCAGAGAAAGTTTTCGCATTGTATAACATATGATATAACCCTATATGATAGCCTACGCACAAATGTACCGCAATTTATAGAACTTCGCAAACATGGGAACCTTAGCATCTCTTTTGTACCAATGTTTAAGTTACAAATCCAAATAGGAAAGAACTAGTTTGCTCACATTGATACGGACAATCATGAGAGAGTATGAAACCTATACCTACCAGTAATAGGTCTCATATGTATGAGTCCATCTGGGTAGGTACCACCACAATGTCCATTTCTACCGCCAAGCAACAGTATGCATACACTGTTGTATTTCGGTTTGAAGGACATTGTAGCCAGTGTAACTACAGGACATAATGAGAGTTAACATCTTATGTCTCAGGATGACGAGCGCAGTGTAATGCCACATCGTGCTTTGTAACTCAAGGTGCCGGATGGTGTTTCTACTGTTTATGGGTGGTCGTATCGCTTACCATTAAGCGAACGGCATGCTCGTCTCGTCATTCAATGCCATAAAAAAAAAAACAAAAAAAATCTCTGTATCAATGTTAAAGTTGCAAATTCAAATATGAAAGTACTAGTTTGCTCACATTAACACAGGAAGAATATTTCTAAACACTATGTGGTAATTGTTACGTATCAAACGGTAGATAAAAACAAATGATTGTGATGTCGATATGCATTTCTTTCAACATTAAAAGGTTGTTTGTTTTATTGTGGCCCGGCTTATTTGTTTCTCAACCGTTATTGTATTTTGCCAAATATTTTATTAGATTTTTATATACGTTTATTTACTTCTAACGATTATCGAGAATGTTTTGTGTCTTTAAATTTCATAAGCATGATTTCAGCGTCCAATAATTTGGGAATCTTTTAAAAACTACTGATTAATTGGTAACTCATATTGACTCAGACTGGTTGAATTTTGTTGATCTCCAAGAAATCACTCTCACGTTTAATAATTTGTCTCGGTTCATTCTCCATTCTCTTAATTAATAATAAAAATACATATAGCGAATTAAGAAAGAATTCAATCTATGACCTCATAAAACGACGGTCACTATGTTATGTCAAAGACCTCATTAGCTCACATCTGATCATCGATGGTTATATCATCGACGATTAGCACAATTTCGCAATGTCACGCAAGACCACTGCATGCTACATTCTTACTATAATAACTATAAGGATTACAAATACAATATGTAAAAACATCTCAATAAAAAATAGAGTTCTTGCTTCGTTTGTTTCCGTAACCTATGTTTATCCATCTTATTAGATCCAATTTTATTATTCTTTTTTGCTTTAAAGTAATCAAGATTAACATTTTCTTTTATGTAAGTCACTGCTTAAACCCGAAGACAACTCTATAATTGAAATTAAATGAACTATTCTAGACGTTTTCTATGAACGTGGGAGGATAACACTTCCTGTTTACTTCCGTGAGACCTGACTAAGCAGAAATGAAAGAGAAAGTTAACTCAATAACCACATTAGAACAATTATTGATTATGCCGGATATTGTACCTTTTATAAATCTGTATTACCTGTATAATAGCGGCGAATAAAAAGTGTCAAACAATAAGTACAATCAGCAACATAAGTACCTGAACACACTCAAAATTTAATATCGCATAAACCCGTTCATTTTAATTAAAACTCATATTTCTTTTTATGTGAAGTAAATTAAATGCCTTTTATTTTATTATTGTGAAGAGAAAATATAATTCGGTAAGAACACAAAAGTGTTTAGGCAATTTAAAATTTTGAATTTGTTCAGCTACTTATGTGACTGACTGTTTACTCGGAACAGTCACATTTAAAGTCGTAAACTACTTGCAATTGTTTATTATATGTACATAAATGTTTTAATTAATTGTAACAAATTACGTAACGAACGTAATACAGTGAAGGAAAACATCGTGAGGAAACCTGCATATCTGAGAAGTTCTCTATAAGAAATTCGAAGGTATGTGAAGTCTGCCAACCCGCACTAGGCCAGCGTGGTGGACTAAGGCCTCAGTAGTAGAGGAGGCCCGTGCTCAGCAGTGGGCAGTATATAATACAGGGCTGGTATGGTATGGTATGGTAAATTACGTAATAAATGACCAGCATTAGCCCAGATTTAGATAACTGATGGTGGTATGTCTCTTATATGCGCGGGGCCGTCTCGGTAAGTACCACCGCAATGTCTATTTCTACCGCCAAGCAGCGTATGCACCGTCAATGGTATGCACTATTGTTTGCTGATTTGAAGGTCATTATAGCCAGCGTAATTATTTGGCATTATGAGACATATCACATAACATCCAGGATGACGAGCGCAGTGGAGTGTCACACAGAACTTTGTAATTAAAAGTTCTGTATGATGTTACTACTGTTTATGGCCGGCCTTATTGCTTATAAATAAAAAAAACTAAAATTTTGAAAATACTGGACATTTGACGCCCACTACACAATGTGTAGCAAATAAGAAAACTCAACGTACGTCACTGGGCCCAAGGCTACTATTCCCAAGATTCGCAGCGATTGATCAATGTTGTATACATATAAAGCAATTATGATACTAATAGTTCTGAGCATACAAAGTATTACATAAAAAATTGCTCAATCTACGCTGGAAATATAGCTATCAACATTTTTAACGCAGTAATGATAACAAAATCATAATTGTTGAAGATTCATATACCTTCGTTGCATCTTCCACAATATGTATTGTCTTACTTCGTATTGCCAAACATTCTATACCCAACTTTAGTTTCATACTCCAATTGAAACGACCTTACTTTCCATGAATTAACAGGATTTAGTACGTTCTTGACACTACTATTATGCTTAGTGAATGTTAACTTGAAACACGATAATAAATTTTATTTGAAGTGAGGCAGGCGATTCCGCATATAAACTATTGATTACTATGTAGATGTCATTGTAACAATATTGACAGATAGTTGCTGAGTTGCGTTGATTAAAAAGTAGTTCAGGTTATGCCTTGGTTTATGCGCTCTGTGATATTTAATGCGCTCAATAAACACGTTATTACGAGGTATGAGTCATTGCAAATATATTTCGTAATATCAGACATAGAAACTACGTACGTATAGTCACGCCTGTTATCCCCGAAGGGGTAGGCAGAGGCGCAACTAGTGCACCCACTTTTCGCCATTATTCCGTCCCATGATGTGATAGGGGGCAAGCCTATCGACATATCGGGCACAAATTCCAGACTCCGAGCTGATACTGAATAGAAAAACTCAATATCACTTTGCCCGACCCGGGGATCGAACCCGAGAACTCAGCTTTGCAGTCGTACTGTAATACAACTACGCCACCGAGGCAGTCGAGGCAGTTATTATAAATTATTATTATTAAAACATAAAAATTACAGCATAATGATTTTTTGTAAAACAACAGTTTTTATTTATGTAGATGTGGACATTCCATTAATATTTAACGCCTCTGTATTACTCTAATTATTATAGTGCATCGTGGAAAACGAGACCTTCTGCCCATTATGCAAATTTAAAGTGTTGTTAAAGCCATAATAAAGCTAATTTACTTACTAAGTGACAAAATTATCTGCACCTCCCTTCTGCATTTCGAGCACTTATGAATATTCTGAACTAATTTATAAAAAAGGGATTTTTTTACTTATAGAAGGTAGTGAATTTATAATAATTAAAATAATGTAACAAAATATATACATAACATAATAAACTGATATTGTCGCAAAACGAAAAAAACAGTTGAATAGATTGAGATGAGTTTTTGTACACAGATAGACCAAAGTCTTTTATTCCGGATAAACGCCCAGTGGAGCTTCTATTTTGGAAAGCTTTCATGCGGGTAAAGTCGTATGAAAAGCTCATTAAAATGTGAAATGATAGGTTTATATTATGGGAAAATATATAAGTAAATTATAATGTGAGATGATATGATAGAGTTCCGGAAGTCGATTGGAGGTAAACAACCAATCAAAAATACTATTACGCCGACCTTACTTGCCAAAATGTATTTAATAATGACACAAGCTTACGAATATTGCTCTAAAGTTATAAAGCGTCAGCAAAAAAAAGTAACAACTATTGCATTTCAGTTTGTTGTATAATCTGCAAATGTTACATTGTTTAAGCAATGTGTGTAACCTATTAATTGTTCGTCACGGCTTTACAATTTTTCATAAGCCCACGTAAGAAATTTAAACAAAGGGCATAGCAAAGATCAAGTTTGTCTGTTTTGAGGGAATGTCTTTTGTTTTTATTTTATTTTTATTAATGTGCCTCAAATACCTAACTGATGACGTTTCTACAATTCAGCAAGTCTATTGTGTTAAAAATATTAATCTAGGTACAGCTATTTAACGCGAGGTTTTTATGTAAAACAAAACTATTATTATCTTACGTAATGGGTAGTTAAAATATAGGCGTGAACGGAAAATTAAGTTTATAATGCAAATTTGTTTCATGGCGGTAGGTACTTTATGACATAGTAATAATAAAAGTGTGTTACGAACATTATAGCTCAACATAACATTTTATTACACTTCTTAAAAAACATTCCATATTATTTTTGTTTGTTTGCGGCGATGGCCTAGTTGGGAGTGGAACGGACTGCCGAGACGAATGTCCGCAGGTTCAAAACCCACGGGCACGCACCTCTGACTTTTCTAAAAAGTTATGTGTTTATTCTTTGTGAATTATCGCTTGCTTTAACGGTGAAGGAAAACATCGTGAGAAAACCTGTATACCTGAGAAGTTCTCTATAAGAATTTCGAAGGTATGTAAAGTCTACCAACCCGCACTAGGCCAGCGTTGTGGACTAAGGCCTAAACCCTCTTAGTAGTAGAGGAGGCCAGTGCCCAGCAGTGTGATATTATATAATACAGGACTGGTATTTTATTGTATTATTTTTGTTTAGGCAACATTATTTTGATTATGTTACTCGTATTTGTGAAAACAGCTGTTTTACGGAATGATTTCTAATAATTCATAGCAAAACAAAAAAAGTAATAAATACAAACATTATTGTCAAATATTGAAGACCCCTTCGGTTGTTTATTTGTAAAACAGCGGTCGGCTCTGTTCAAACTTATAATAAAATATAGTTTTAAAACAAACGTAATTTTTGTTTTGATTTTCTCTAACATTAAATTTTTAACATGGCAAATACGTAACTTATTTTAAATCTGGATTAAAAAATATTTTATATCAGCAAATAACCAAAACCAATTTAATAATAATTATTAGACCGAAAACCCGAATAAACTTCACAATAAATTATAATTCACAAATAATGACTCAATTTTGACACATCCACTCTTACTGTTTCGTTTACCAACATTCGTGTCTTGATATACAATTACGAACCAGATATTCAAACCCAATTGTTGGATAAACAACGAGATATATTTCACACGCGAAAGCCTTCGTTACATAATCAAATGTCAACAACGCCATAAATCTTTGAAATTTTACATTAAAATGCAGATAAGCTGCATCTCAACACTTCATTATTGTAATTTATGCCAATATTGTAATACTTTAGTAAGTTTTTTTAAAATTCACTGTGGAAGTATTATTGGCGGGTTTTTCATAAAGCTTGAACTTGATAGTAGAGACTACATCCTCTCATCCACGACTGCAACTCCTGTAAGCCAGGATCAGTAGTAGCGCGCACTTTATGACACTGAATGGTGAAGCTCGGCGGGCCTATAAAAGACTAATCCTTTTTTAAACCGCAACGAAGTTAATCAAACAGTAAGATAAGGAGTTGGAAATATCAACTGTCCACTGCCTTTCATACCTTCATAGCAACGCGCGAGACAAAATCAACTCAGCAGGCATTTTAATCTTAAGAATAGGGACGCTTACAACTATAAAATCTAGTTGTGAAGCGATCAATTCCCTAGATGAAAACAAATAAATGTTTCATGTAATAAAAATAACCCCGTATATTTTCAAGATATAATTAATATTATTCAATAATCATGTTTGTACCCATGAGAACTTGACAGAAAAACGACAATACTTTGGCAAACAGCAAAAAATGTTCTAAAACTCCCAATTTTTTTTATTATTTATAGCTAGACTGATTTTGTATAATTTGTTGATAAACTCATGCTTACTGTGTAAGTTAAATAAAGGCGCAAAGCCTTATGGTATACATAGTACAGTATACTCTGGCCGTTTCATTCATAAGAGAATTCACAAACAAATCTAAATTAAGATCTCTCGGTTTTGCGGCTATCCAATGTAGCCTTAAGTATGCGTGATAGGTCGAATTCGATATTTTATTCCAATTACAATTTAAATTTTAATACATTGTACTATTCGGCTGGTTTGAATTCCTTATATGTAACTGCACTCACTCAAATACGTTCGAAAGATAAATGTTATTTAATTTCTGATCGTTACGCGTTATATGACGCGCGTCTTTTTAGGCCATATTTTGTGAATCAAAATTTTGTTAGACTCTACATAAGACACCTAGAAAATCTTTGCACAGGACGAGTCACCACGCAGCGGCCCATTCTCATCCAATCTATCAGACCTGAACATATTATTATAGCGTATGTTATTCACCTCTTATTCAGTAAACTATATTATATTTCAATATCATTATCAGAGTAACCCGTTTTATTGTTAACGATTAATATTTTAAAACACATTATAACTCACATTTCAGTAGCTCGTTTATGTTTGCAAAAAACTGAGCCATACTGGTGTCAGTTAAGGAGCGACTTAGTCGTAACACACTACAAAGCTCCTTAAAATAAGATAAAAAAAAACTGGTGTCAGTTGCTTATTAGGACTCTTTAAGTCGCTATACAAAAGCAAGATCAAAAAATATATAATTCAAAATGAGATTGCAAGTACGCTACAACGATATACCACGAATGATGAAACAAATTCAAAAGAATTCCTCCCACGGACGCATATGCATTTCATTACTCGTCATTGAAACAGCATCCTTAATGATTTGATAAACGAGCTCGATTTTTTACTGACGTGATGAAGTCTATATAAAAGACAGGCATCAATAAGGTACTTTCTAACTCCACCTTAATTGGATCATTGGAGTATTGTATCATCACTAGCTTTTGAAATACAACTCGTGACTGAAGCTTCATCTCGCTGCTTTCCTAATGCAAGTTAGTCATTTTATAGATCCTTGATAACTAAAATAGTTTGTTATAACAGTAAACTAGTGAACAACTTGAAATTAAATGTTCTTGAAGTAATAGTCCATACGTAGGTGGCATTTCAATATCAATAAATGCTGTTATTCGTTATGATTCATTCAAGAACCCACCTATAAATTTCTTCACTATTGGTGAACACCGTACAATAACTAAGTGGTACGTTTATGCTTTAACGTTTTTTTGTATCATCAGGAACTCATTCCAATTTTAATGCATAAAGAAATTATAGTCTAATTGTTTGTTCTTTTTGTTAAATACTCTTAAATTACACCAAGTCTCTACATTAATTGCTACTTTGTATTATTATCGTATTTCGCACTCGATAAATTATTTGTTTCACGACGTTAACAAGCACCATAACTATTAATAATCACTCTTCACCTTATAAACTAGTGGATTGGCGTGTTAATACCCATCATAAGGTTCCGACAGGCCCTATTGTGCGCAGTTATACCGCTGTTATATCCAATAAATTCTTTGATAAACCCAGCAACAAAGCATGTGGAACCTTGAGACTCCTCTCTAATAGCTGATGGGTTTGCAATACGCTCAATCGTAACTCATTGGATGTCGTTAAATGTATTGTTATTACATTTTGAACGCAGGGAAACATGTAATATTTGCTCAGCAAAATAAATTTCGGTTGTGCAAAAAATCCGCATAGTATTCGATGAATTACATTTGTAAACAATTTTAATAGATATATGTGAACGAATGTAATTATATTTAAAATATAGATAATGACTGCTTAATATTTTAGTTCACTATTTAGTCGATTATTTTTAAGTTATAGCTTACAATAACAGCGCATACATTGAAAATGATGGATCACCGAAATACTCCCTATATCGAAGTAAAATAATTTTAATAAAATATTTGAATTGTAAATAAAATTACATAAAATTAGTAAAAAAAAATAAACAATCTATTCAGATTCACGCATCGCAACTGAACTTACGTTCCTAATCGTGCTCGCAATAAAAATGATCTCATGATAGCACATCTTTCTCGTCTCGTAACTCGTACGCGACTGAGTTACCTCAATGCTTACGTAATGAAGTTACTAGGGTACTGACGCGGAAAAAAGTCAATACGATTATCTACATCGGAATTTTGGTTACTATCTGATGTGTATCGTAGTTTGAAACTAAGGAAATACATTTTGTTGGAAATTGTGTCATTTTGGTTATCATTCAGTGGGGTGTTAATTCATTCATATTGTTACAAAAAGGCTACATGGATAATGTTACCAAATCTTAAATGGTATCCTAATTAAAAATACACACACATTCACACACTCACGCCTTTTTTCTCCGAAGGGGTAGGCAGATGCGCAACTAGTAGGTACACCCACTTTATTCCGTGTGTATTCTGCCACATTATGTGATGGGGGCGAGCCTGTCGCCATATCGGGAACAAATTCCAGACTCCGGGCTGATGCAGAGTAGAATAACCCAATATCACTTCGCCCGACCCGGGGATCGACCCAGGGACCTCAGCACTACATTCATACCGTAATACAACTACGCCACCGAGGCAGTCCTAATGACAAAATAAATTCTATTTCGATGATCCGAATCGACTCTACGAACGCATTTCCGTTTTAAAATGCATGTAGAGTTTATTATGAATGATGAATTCTAAAAACAAATTATTACACACTACGTAGCAAAAAATAGTGCATGAAAACTTAATTTAATACAGTAAAAAAATCTAATAATAAAAACGTAACACAGAGGAACTTAGATTATATAAATGTATTTTCAACGCAACCATACAATATAGTACAGACCAATTTCTCGTTTATAGCAGGAACAATATTTTCTGGTTTAAGATTAATGGTTTGAACAACATTATTGTTGTTCACGTGTAAGTGGCCTAATTATGTGTACGTTACATAACAGCTAGGTGTGTATATGACGCGTTCCGGGTCTTTTTATCACATTTGAATGTGTGACATTGAATTTTCGTGACGCTGCCCATACGTCTTAATGAATGCTATAACACCTTTAAGCTTTTGTAAGTAAATAGAGCGTCATTAGAACAAATAAATATGTTAAAATCATATCCGTATTTGTATTACATTAATAACCATGTTGGAGAGTTCGTAAGATTCGGTGCCTGTAATTTACTACGGGAGTAAGGAAAGTTATATGTATGAGAGGAAAACAATAATAAACAAAAATAAAATTGAATAATATAAAAAACATTCAATCAGACTGCCTCGGTGGCGTAGTTTTATTACAGTACGACTGCAAGGCTGAGGGAGACCTCAGCCAGGGATCGAACCCGAGAGGGTTCGATCCCCGGGTCGGGCAAAGTGATATTGAGTTTTTCTAGTCAGTATCAGCCCGGAGTCTGGAATTTGTGCCCGATATGGCGATAGGCTTGCCCCCTATCACATCATGGGACGGAATACCGGCGAAAAGTGGGTGCACTAGTTGCACCTCTGCCTACCCCTTCGGGGATAACAGGCGTGAGCGTATGTGTGTGTGTGTCAATCAATTTCGATAACTACGTACAATCTTATACATCCGTAGTAGATAAACTCTACCCTGAACCGCATAACCTTTGACTTAATCAAATCCAAACGCTTAACGCGCCTCCATACATTCTAGCTCTATCACAGTAACATTATGTGGAGTAAATTTCCATATTTCGCAATAATGGACACCATTGCGTAGAAATTAACGTTTTTTGCACATGTTAGCTACGCTGTAACTAAATAATGCGTGCGTGTTGACATATAACTAGAGTGCGCATTACAACGCGAGTGCTCATGCAAACTAAATCGATGTCATGCTCTGTATTCAACTCAGTCAGGCGAATAGATGAGCTTATTGGGCAACTAACTGCTAGGTCTATTTAGAGCGAAGATAAGTCAAACAAAGCCGGTTTCAAGTAAAGGTGATGTCCGCATTTTGTATGCATGCTGGGTCTCAAAATTTAAACACGCTCAAACTTCAGGAATATTAGGGGGCAACATATGGAACTTAGGTCCATTAAAAATATTTTTAGACCCCTCCATTTTAGACATGCATATTAATTGTAGTTTTCAAGTCAAACAAAATTACATGCATCTTAAAATCGGAGGCTTTAAATTAAACGATTTATTGCAAAACGCTAGGTTTCAGCTGTTCCATCCAATTATATATAAACTGCCTTGTTTAGATTTTCGGGCCCATTTTTGGATATGTCCTTTGTTTAACGTTATCGTATTAAACCGCTTATGTAGATAGTACTATTGTGATACATAGTACTGGTCAGGCTATGCAATAACTTGTCAATAAGATACGTATTTCTAAATTGTGAGTAACAATAACATCTATTATTTTATCATAAACACAAACTATTGTTTATATTTGATATTTTGAGTAAAGACGAGTTGGAAATGATATAGTAGTGACGCAGAACCAAAGAGCATCGCAGTACTGTTGTTTCACCTTAGGTTGTCAGGAAATCGACAATTTTATCTGTGTAGGAAGCCTGTAGATAGGTAAATTATAGAAAATCTAACATTACATTAACATTAATGCGTTGATTAATGTTTACTTTTATGAAATGGATAATGTAAATGTAACTTATTCTATTACTCACGTGTTTACTGTTAAACAATATTATTCGATTGCAGTTCATTATGTCTCATTCTATAGTAATTTCTTGAACATAGTAGTAATTTTTATTTTCTCAGTAAAATCTGAATTGAACGTGGTGGAACGTTCCAGAGATAAACAATTAAACAAGCAAACTGATGGTAGGACTCTCATATGTAAGAGTCTATCTGGGTGGGTACCACCGCAATGTCTATCTTTACCGCCAAGCAGCACTGTGCATACACTGTTATGTTTCGGTTTGAAGGGCATTGTAGCAAGTATAAATACAGGACATAATGAGACTTAACATCTTATGTCTCAGGATGACGAGCGCAGTGGAATGCCACACAGTACTTTGTAATTCAAGGTGCTGGATGGTGTTGTTACTGTTTAT
The DNA here is from genome assembly GCA_949316025.1 of Lapara coniferarum. Taxonomy (NCBI): domain Eukaryota; kingdom Metazoa; phylum Arthropoda; class Insecta; order Lepidoptera; family Sphingidae; genus Lapara; species Lapara coniferarum. The sequence continues at coordinate 6,011,973 of OX438920.1, forward strand.
GGGTGGTCGTATCGCTTACCATCAGGCGAACAGCATGCTCGTCTCGTTATTCGAGGCAATAAAAAAAGTTCATAGTAATATTTCTAACCCAATCATGTCAAGTGTGTTTTAGGCATTAAACCAACTCATTTAGCTGCACAAAGGATTTTTTGCAAATCATCGGCGCATGCGCCACGGACGCAATATAGCGGGACATGATACTTATATGGATAATTATTCTATGCTTTCAATAAACCGCGATATAATACTTTCTAATGTAATTCAATCATTCTACCCCGAATAATCTGCGCATCATAGAATAAGCCTCATTGTTCGAATAAGAATGCAGTGCCGTACAATGATTTTACAATAAATTCAGAAAGGCGTTAACAAAACACTTCCTCTAACTTTTATGTAATTTTAAATAAGTCATAGCTAAGCCAACTGAATGAGATTTATCGATTTGTGGTATTGTTTTCTTATGTAACAAATTAAAACTAGATTGTGATTTTTTATGCGTACGAATCTATACTATACCCCATATTATAAATCAAGAGTTATAAATAAAGACTTTGTTTGGTTGAACGCGATAATCTCAGGAACTACTGAACCGATTTTGAAAATTATTTCACTAATAGGAAGATACAAACTCCTGAGTTCTATAGGCTACTTTTATCCCGGAAAAATATTTTGATTTTTTCACGAGGTCGGAGCCGCGAGCAATTCTAACTAACTATATTTAAAAAAGACGTTTAAACTCGACCGATTAGTTTCAAGAATTTGTAAGTAATCATATTAAATAAACACCTGTTAGGAGTATTGGGTACATGTTAAAGACATTTGCTCACATTATTAAGTTTTTGCACTGCTGTAATAGTCCGGATAGCAACAAGAGATCAAAGACAGGTTTCCTATTTTACAAACACCATAAGTTCATGTGCAATTCGGTATCATTATCACAAAGAGTTTCACAATCCTTATTTGCAAACAATCAATAAGAACTACCTTTCAGCTCACAACGGAAGCATGACAGCTGACAGTTTCTAGTATTAATAATAATCTATGGCTGTCAGTACAACGAATACTTATGGATAATACCCATGCTGTTAATAAAGTACTTTCTAAGTACTAAACCGGCAGAAGGCGGGTTTGTCACATGTCAAAACTGTCAACAAATGATACAGAAGTGAAAGTACACTATTGACAACACGTTTTTTGAGCCTCGAGTGCCATACTGAATTATGTATTCTTTACTTAATGTGTGTTTAATCACAGTTTACAACCCAACATACGTTTTTTAATGCAATGGCGACAGCGCTGTCACTTAGAAATAGATTATTTACATATAAATACAATCATTATTCATCGTCCTTATAAGGAAACTCAATGGGATCCCACGTCTTATATTAATTACTATCACTTTAATGTAAAACGTATAATAGAAATATATTGCGACTTTGTTACAAACACAAAATGTACAATGTTTCCTTATTTTGATATATGTTATGACACACTCACGCATTTTATCCCCGAAGGGGAAGGCAGAGGCGCAACTAGTGCACCCTCTTTTTATTCCATGTGATGCGAGCCTATCAATATAGCCTACAAATTCTAGACTCCGCGCTGATACTATATAGTGTCAGTAGTAAAACCCAATATCACTTTGCCCGAGGATCGAACCCGAGACGTCAGCATTGCAGTCGTACCGCAATGATTAATCTTTAATTTACACAAACAATCAAAGTTCTATCGAAATTTCAACGACAAAACCTATTTATCAAACCAACATCACAGCTTTAGACATGGTTGTCGGAAAGATGATTGGACGCAATTCAGTTCATATTGGGAAACTGTCACGATTGTTCAATGTATACTCAATATGTGCTGCTGGTACTATAAAAGGCATATTTTAGCTGCACCTGAGACAAATAGGTAATAGTTCAAACTTCAAAGAAACTCCATTTGGTTTATTGCCATTTTGAATCTAGATTACCAATTATTGTAATTGGTTGAATAACAAATCGAAATCCTCTTTTTTATACAGGCATGGCAAAATGACTCCAAAGTAAATGATGTCTAGATAGAGTATCTGTTGACGCAAAAAATATAATCCCTCGCCAGTAAACACAATTATGCCGGCCTGGTCGAAACAGATATACAGACAGATAGCGCAACAAGATACACTTACTATCCTATGCCGTTATGACTAGCTCATCACCAAAATATACCTTACGAAGGCAAATGGTCCATATACGCTTCCTACCATTTTCCTTACAAACAGTTTTTATTGCAATAATGTAACAAATTTGTCTTCCTTTTATAAAATGTGTTTCCCTTCCCAATGATAGATTTAACATATTTTTAAAGTTTATATATAAATATCCATTTGGGCGTTAGATGTAAATATAGTTTTCAAAGAATAATATTAAGTAGTAAGTATCTACTATCCTCGCGACCTCATACGTCCATTTTAACAAGACACAGCCTTCAGAATTATCTTCACTAGCGATATTTCACAAATGGCTGGCCAATTATTTTTTCCTATTAGGTATTCAGCTCATATCTTCAATATGAGAGTTTACGCAATAATATTCATTGCAATGGCGATAAAATAATCTTAAATCTTTATAACAGTAGTCAAGCTGGGGTTATAGTTTACGGGGTCAGTGCAACTACTAGTTTTGTCTATGGTTTCAAAATGTTTTTCTTTTGCGTAAGCATTAACATTTTTTCTTGCCGTTATCTCGTCTTGAAGGGTTCGGATGCAGTTTCAGATAATTACATATATGATCAGATAAGCAAATTTACATTATCATATTAAATACGGTATTTTTCTCTGTAGGTATTTAATATGGGAAAATTAATGAGATGCGCGGCATAGACATCACCATGTATTTTATCATAAAATGTTTTATTCATATACTTAGTAGAAAATTATCTCAAATGGCTTTAACAAGAACGAGGTTGAAATTTGATGTATAGTTACTTACACATAATATTATTTTACTCTACTCCACAATAGCTCTACTATTCTGAATAAAGAATCTGGTTTCTCTTCTCCTAAATACTATTTTAAACCATTCATATATATCAAACCGAATCTAGATTCGAAAAGTGATTATAATACGAAACATTTATTAAGATTTTAACGATTATAAACTGGTGGTAAGTCTCTCATATGTAAGAGTCCGCCTGGGTGGGTACCACCGCAATTTCCATTTCTACCGCCAAGCAGCAGTGTGCATGCACTGTTGTTTTTCCGTTTGAAGGATATTGTAGCCAGTGTATCTACTGGACATAATGAGACTTAACATCTTATGTCTCAGGATGACGAGCGCAGTGGAATGCCACACAGTACTTTGTAAATCGAGGTGCTGGATGGTGTTGCTACTGTTTATGGGTGGTCGTATCGCTTGCCATCAGGCGAACGGCATGCTCGTCTCGTCATTCAATGCAATAAAAATATACACACGACGTTGAACCTAAACATCAACTCGTAGGTTGGCAATCCACTACAGTACGTTTCCGCGGACATTTTTTACCACGCACGACATAACTATGGAACCAAGTGCTGCCAATAGCATATCTGGAGAGATATAACCTGGAGACCTTCAAAAAAGACCGTATTCTCACCTCAAAGACCAGCAGTGCATTTCTATAGCCCTTGGTATTGCAGATGTTCATGGGCGGTGATGATTACTTACCACCACTAAACCGCATGCTCGTTTGTCCCCTAAATCATAAAAAAGTAAAAGAAAAAACATATAATGCAATACCACTTTTATCTTTTAAACTACTATTTCCTACATTCTTTTTTTTGTTTTCATAACAAGATTGATAAAGTTAGAGGAAGCGAAAGAGGTGTGCCAGAATCGAGAAAAGTGGTAATGCTTAGTCTCTGCCTACCCCTATGGGATAAAGGCGTGATACTATGATGTACATACATAGGAAATACATAGGTACATATGTATTTCCTACATAATCTAATTTCAATACGAAACCTCTACAAATAATTTATTTAAATTTACAAATAATTTGTTCATTGATGTAAACAACGTCAGATGTAATAAAACGTTTATATAATAGATTCATCATGACCATTGCGTTAAGTTTTCACAACTACCCACAATATCCATAAATTTTACGGTTTCATCGGATATACTGAGGGTTACGAGATTATATTTATGGAACATACCCATAATAAATTGTATCCACCGATCAACTAGCCCACACAAAACACGGTATTTTTGTTTGCAGAATTAAAATATTACGTAAAATGAAATTTTAAAGTTACATAATGAAAAGGGTGTTTATTTTACTTTCATTTTCAAATATTAGCTTAATATGTATTTTTAAGTGAACTTATTATTTTAAAAAATATTACGATTTCAGGAGTTATACTGACGACAGGTCAGATAAATCCTATTCACTTACTTACGAACAGCCTCGGTGGCGTATATGCATTACGGTACGACTGCAATGCTGTGGTCTCGGGTTCGATCCCCGGGTCGGGCACAGTGGTATTGGATTTTTCTATTCAGTATGAGCCCGGAGTCTGGAATTTGTGCCCGACGTGGCGATAGACTCGCCCCCTTATCACATCATGGGACGGAATACGCTTGGCGAAAAGTAGGTACACTAGTTGCGCGTCTGCTTACTCCTTCCTAGATAAAAGGCGTGTGTGTATGTATGTATGTAAAACTTACGAAATAATTTCGTTAAATTCTAATATGACAATGTAGAGCAACAATATGATCAAAGTCACGTGGGTACACGATTTAAAAAAAAATGTAAATGTATTTTTAATATGTATGTAGGTACTTTGTGTACATTTTAGTTATTGATAAAAGTCGATAAAAGTCATTAAATGTTAATTCAAAAAGTTCTATACCTAAACTTTCAAGCACAAGCTTTACCATTCTACGTCTTGTTTTCGTAACAATAATTTTCCATGGCATGTATGCCAACACGCCATGGAAAATTATTGTTACATAACAACATAGAAAAATAGTAAATAAACGTCATTTCTACATGCCACGTCATATTTCGACATAATTACCCCCATATTACAACGATTAAAATATTTCTGCTACGGTATATCACAACAAACTATGAAGCAAACCCGACTTTCTCCTTTTTAACCTTTGGCACAGTTTCAAAACGCACATGTCGTTTTCTTACACAAAACACACATTTTAGAACTATTTTGACAGTGGGTCGGAGGTGACATAGGTCACTATCATAAGTGTTAATCGATTAATAACAGTAATAGAGTTTGTAACTTCGAAACGATGCTATTATGTTGTAAACAAATTAATAAAAATATAATATTTAGGTTAAAAATATTGCAATATTATGCTAATCCACAATAACTTAACATATTTTTAGGTCAAGATTATTATTACTTATTTCGAATTTGTTCACCATAGACTGAACAAAAAAGGTTCTATGTTCTAAATTTAAAATTAATGTAATCTACTTTTTCAAATAGGAAACACAAACCGCAAACCGCAAGCCTGGTTGTTACATATTATGACATAATAGATCCGTTTTCTCAGTAACGCAATAGTAACGTTATCTTATATGGGTGACAGTTTTGACAAGTTGCAAACATGACATGATATTATAACTTGCTTTTTACTGTAAGTTTATACATTTTCAATGAGATTCTGCCACGTCCGAAACGCATAACTTATAGCAGTCGCGTAACGTGAGATCTTGCAACCCGGGGTGGAACCACACTTTGCTGCCAGAAGACATTTCAACAAATAAGTTACGTGTGCGCATTTTACGTATTTGCCAGCTTCCTAAAAGTGGCGTTTTTCTTTACTTCAAGCGATCTATATTTTTTTGTTGCTTCATTAATTGTAAGGATACGCGATACAAGTTTCAAACTCGTGCGCATCTTAAATTGTAACAGGTATTTGAATAAATAAATAAAAACTTAACCTAGCACATAAAACAGTAATTCGAAATCATCTCACAATAACGAACTTGATTGTTTTTGTTTATTTAAATAAACCTCAACACAAAAAACGTAGCCTCGTTGGTTTTGTCCTAAGTAGGACAGAAGCGCATGACTTTGGCGCCAAATTAGCTTCGCAATACTTGGCATCGAGCCACTGCAAAACTAAGTTGCATTTGTTAGGATAGTATCCTTTTTTGCGGGAAAAAAACGCATTATCCTTACCACCACCGGGGAGGTGAGTAGAACAGTTATGTTGGTTTCCCCAGTCTTACCACCGAGTGTCGACGCACAAGGTTATAGCATCATCCGAGCGATTATTGGGGCCAGTGCCTAAAACTACACTCTGCACTGGCATACCAAACAAAACCTCCTGAGGCCTTCGTCGGCACATACGATACGGCCCTGGGGTATCCTATTCCACTAATATAGGTACACGAGACGAGCAATTAAGTTTAAAATAATTTGGAATGAAGATAACATGAAAGATGTTTTCCTTGACTAACTGTAGTCTCGACATAAGTTAACATTCCCAAAATCCTACCGATGAGATTTTACCGAAGATAACTGTCACGTAATTTCGTTACAATCTATGTATAAGTATATCAAATGTATAAGTATAATTTCCGTCCTTATAATCCAACTCCGATTCTAAACAGACAGTTTTCCGAATGTTTAAAAGCAATTTGAAGTATTTCATATACCGAATATTTACGATTCATGCCCGCCAGCGACTTTTTGTTGATTGTTCACGCTTCACTCATCACTTTATGAAAAACTAAGGAATGGATTGACAGGTTTTTCTAAAAAAAGATGGATGGAACGGCGCGGCGCGGGCGGAATATCGTAGCCTTTGATGCGTAAAGAATTTAATAAATAATGGCCGTTGATAACTGTCTTCGATGAAACGAGAACTGTAAGTTATTTAATCGCAATTACTGTCAATCATTTTTACATGCACCACGCTTCTTAGTTCTTTCTGCTTGTAGAAATTTGTTTACGCAGAGTTATAACGCATTCAATTAGTTTTTTGGTTTTATATTTTTATACTAAGGGGCGAGGGTATTTTTTACCTATGACTTTTTTTCACAGTAACGTCATGACAATATATAGGTATATAAAGTACCACTTTAATAAATAATTTAGATTTCCAAGAACGTATAATATTGAACTGCAAGGCGACTTTACCTTTTTTGTGGTCATTCCCATTGAGCGAGTAATATTTTTTTATTATTCTTATGGTTCTTATAAGTCCTCCTAACAAGCACTGTTTTTTTTTAATTTATGCATTTATTATTGTTCGGTATTGTGGTTAATAGATAATAAAATTATTATTTGTTTAACGCCGTTCTGTTGCTACATAATAAACCAGTTTGCAAACCACCGCTGGTGTTTTAATACGTAAATCTTACTATTATAACACAAAGGAGATGTGCACTTTTCATATTACTCCACCTTCATCAATCTTTTCATGCACTCCCGCCGCTTCAGGGTACTTAGAATGTCAGATATCTGACATTCTAAGTAAAGAAGAGTCGAAGGTTCGGTGTGGTCGACCCCTGCCAGCTCTTCCATCCACACTCACCTTATATATCGCACCTTTAGGATGAAAACGACACAATTCAAAAATATAGAAAATTGGGTTATCGTCATAAAATTACTTAAAACGAAGTACTCAATATAACAATAGTTCAACAGCCATATCCAAAGAGGAAAAGGACGAAACTGTTATATCATTCCCTTTTTTATTATATTTTTATAAATAAGGGACTAGTTTTTAGTCATTTAAAAATGTCAACTCAAATTTCTATTTTTTGAATTGTGTTGTTTTCGTCCCAAAGGTGCGATATTCTCTTTGTCAGTCTCCTATCATCCATATTTTCCAAATGCCCAAACCACGTTAGCATACCCTTCTCAATTTTGGTCACTACATCCTCTGTCACTCCACACATGTCCATCACCCTAGTATACCGCAGTCCATCACACACTGTCACCCCACATATGCTTCTTAACGCTCTCATTTCCACTGCTTTAATCTTACTTTCATGCTTTTTCTGCCATACCCAGCTTTCACTTCTTCTTCTTCGCTTCGCTCTTGACAGAGCGGTCGTGGTCACGATGATTTGTGCGCAGACGATGATGTAGCTCGCCGCACGATATCCCTCCATCTGTCTCTGTTAGAAGACAATCGGGTACATTCGTTTACAGGGCCTCCTACTGCTGTTTTAATTTGGTCGGTCCACCTCATTGGTGCCCTACCACGAGGTCTATTTCCTTCCACTCTGCCCTGAACGACTAGACGCTCTATGGAGTCATTATTTCGCCGGGAGATATGACCGAAAAATTTTAGTATACGCGACTGTACTAACTCGGATAGACGCTGCTTGATGCCGAGTTCTTGGAGTATGGAAAGGTTTGTTCGGAATTCAGTCCATGATATCCCAAGCATTCTTCTCCAGCACCACATCTCTAGAGCATCCACCTTTTTCTTTTCCAGTTCGCGTAACGTCCACGTTTCAGCTGCGTACAGAAATATGGGGAATATAAGTGCCCTAACGAGCCTGATCTTTGTGGCCTTTGTTATGTTACGATTCCTCCATATTTTCTTTAGTTTGTCCATTGCCCCTCTAGCCATCGCCATGCGTCGTTTCACTTCGTCGACGCTACCACCATTGTTTGATATCAAAGCACCCAAGTAAACATACGACTGAACGACGTCGCAATTCGCAATTTGTGTTACTCCTAGTGCATTGACATTAGCGCGGTCTTTCACTACCATACATTATTTAAGCAAAATAAAATTACAAAAATCGCAAAATCTGAGGTTTTTAAAATTGGACGATTTATTGTAAGAGACTATTTTTAGGCGTTCTATCTAAATGTATAAAAACTGTCTTGTTTAGAATTTTGGGCCCGTTTTTGAACATGTTCGTTATAAAAGGTATTTTGCACCTATAAAAACACGAATTCCGATCTTCAGATCTTTTAAATCAATTGTCAAAATACTGCAGATCTATTAACTCAAATGTCAAAATAATGCTGATAGGCCATTCTACTTTAGCGACTTCAATTAGCATCAGTTAATAAATGAAAAATCTAAATAATTCCTAACGTTTAAAACTATTTGAATTCAGATATAATGCAGTTAGGAAATTCAATTCGAAGTAGGTATTAACTCAAATGTCAAAAGAATGCTGATAGGCCATTCTACTTTAGCGACTTCAATTAGCATCAGTTAATAAATGAAAAATCTAAATAATTCCTAACGTTTAAAACTATTTGAATTCAGATATAATGCAGTTAGGAAATTCAATTCGAAGCAGGTATTAACTCAAATTTCAAAATAATGCTGATAGGCCATTCTACTTTAGCGACTTCAATTAGCATCAGTTAATAAATGAAAAATCTGAATAATTCCTAACGTTTAAAACTATTTGAATTCAGATATAATGCAGTTAGGAAATTCAATTCGAAGTAGGTAATGATTCCCAGACAACGTCAACTTCGGCTGAAAACTCTACGATACCCATTAACCTATGTGCTAACCATAGGTGCTAACGTTGTCAAATCTCAATCGGCAATAGCAATAAAATAAATTGATTTATACTCATTGCGCCATTGTCTCGTCACAATGAAATTTTAGAGAAATAACTGCAAAATTTAATCTTTTTCGTAGAGAAGTTTAGAAATACCAATAAGACGGCGACAAAAATATAGGAAGAATTTATTTAAAAAATAACATACAGTACAGGACTGTACATGATTAGAAAGCAAGTCTGAAAATTATTGGTATGATTTTTTTTTTATAAATCAATACATTTTTAGTCTTGTAGGTACTTGATTTTCGTACAACTTGCGTGAGGGTCATAAGGAAACGGTCTGTTCCTTAAATAAGCCGGAAAATGTAATAGACCGATAGACATAATAATATTAGTACGGACAGTAAGAACTATGCTTGAGAATGTTGAGATGGATGTGTGGAGTGACGAGAATGGATAAAGTGAGGAATGAGTATACTAGAGGGAGTTTGAAAGTGGCACCAGTGATAGAAAAGTTGAAAGGGAATCGTCTGTCTTGGTGTGAACTTGTGAGGAGAAGGGATGAAAGGCATGTAACCCAACGAGATTTTGTTGATGGATGGCGAGGATGAGGACGACCAAGAGGTGGATGGATTGTGTAAGAGATGATATGAAAGAAAAGGGCGTGAATGACTTGATGACGAAAGATAAAGGAGAATGGAAGAGAAAAACATGTTGCATCGACCCCAATTAATTTGGGACCAGGGCAGGAAGATGATGATGAGTAAGAACTATGCTTATGTCTTAACCGATATCAATGAATCTTCAAGTCCCGCTACGGACGACGGCGTCCGAGTACAATATAGGGTTTCCCCATACATCTATATATATGCGGGGACGATTTTATTTTTATAAAAGTTTAGTTGTACTACAACAATGGCAGTAAGCTTAATGTCTAATTATACAATCAGGAATCATTCTACGCATTAGCTAATACAATTCGAGGACACGACATAAAACTTATGAAGCATGTGTCATTATTATACAGTACATGACTATTTATGCCAGGCGTCACTCATATGACACCTACGATGAAAATTTAATTTATATGAGGTCAGTGATAGTGCAAAAGCGTGCATCGTCATGTAGGAAACGTGGCATAATTTACCTCGAAAGGTTTATGATAATATGATCACACACACACTTACGCCTTTTATCCCCTCGGGGATAAAAGGCGTAAGTTTAGTTGCAGAGGTGCAACTAGTGCACCCACTTTTCACCGTTATCCCGTCCCAAGATGTGATAGTGGGCGAGCCTATCGTCATATCAGGCACAAATTCCATACCATAATACAACTAAGTCTCAGTCAGTTCAGTCTCAAGTCTCCACTTAAGTTATGAGGATTAATGCAACAATAGGGTTATTTTTACATTTGAAATGACGCTTGCTCTCTATCGCATTTATCATGGAGAGTATTCCGACTTCTGAGTACTTTTTGAATACCATTTGTTCCGAGTGATTATTTTGTTTAATACCAGCTATTATAAAAACTATAACTTGTATTCGTTTCATTTCCCCTTTGAGTATAATAAAAACTCAGTACATATCTGATTTTCTTTTCATATTGTTGCAGATGATACAAAAGACCTCACTGCGGAGTCGTCAGAAATCACATCAGAAGCAGTTGCACCACCACCAGAACTACACAGATACAGTGAACAAGAAACAGCTGCTACTGCCGACCACACTGACCACTCTATAGAACTCGTCGGTGGATCACAAACATTTTTCCCTACTTTCGCAAATATCTTCGAACCAAGGCAGCAAAACAGCTTCAGAATAGGTTTTAACCAAGAAGCAGCTTACAGCCAGCGACCAAACTCGTACAAATCACTTCTTAATTATCCACTTTTTGGTGGCTATCGAAACATTGATAATTTCGGAAAGCAAACCTCGACTTTAAACACACCAGCGGCACCCCTTATTGATACTACAGCTAGTGTTCTCGGTTCAGGCAACTTTGGAATTATAAGAGGAGGCACATTCTTTGCACAAAATGATGAAGATGAATATGGTGATGGTTTCAACTATTATAACAATGGGCATGGTCGGCCATCCTACGACGTCGGTTACATAGCGAACCCAAGACCAAACTACAACCAAGATCAATTTGCCAACTTCAGAGATTTTGCCGATATCAACACACCTTCTAATTCGGCTTACTCACATTACGTAGTAGTATATGCTAACAAAAACTCTACAGCAGACGAAATAAGTGAAGAATCCAGGAATATTATATCAGAACCAAAAAATATTATAGAAACATTAGAGCGACTTGACGAAACAACGGTCGTACCAAAATTATCTAAATCCAAAGCGAAATTAGAAGCAACGAAGCAAAAAATTAAGAATAAGAAGGAACAATGGAAGAAAAATTCAAAAATCAGTCATAAACATGATTCAGAAGAACCTCTATTAGCGCTAAGTTAAAGTTAGATAAATAAAAAGACTTGCATTGCGTAAGTGATTCAATACCAGTAGAAAAGTGATGTGACATGTGTGTCGGCATAGAAGTTGCGACGAAAGGAGTTCACTAATTTAGTTCCATATAAGTTGTTGTTTGTGTTGAATAAATGTTTCGTAGTGTAAATGTGATGCATATTTGCCAATGATTGTTTATAAATGATATCAAATATTAAATTAATTTCATAAGAACTTGGCGTACTTCTTTTATTCCTGTAGTCTATTAAACAAACTTAACCGCACATGTGTGTGCCACTTTTTTGCATGGTGAAACCGTTCATGATGCAAGTAGAATAAAATTGCAAAAGTATAGGTACACTAGTAATATTTTACAAAGTAAACTTTACCCGATGTCAAATTCAACGGCAATCTATTAAAAACAAGCTGTTGCTCACTGTTTTGCCCACGTGGATAGCCTTTTCCGGTACAACTATGCCTAAATCAATGTAGCTATCCATAGCGCCATCTGTGTGATACCAGCGATATTTACAATCAAGGGTGCTTCACCTTAGGCGGTATCATCGCTTAGCATCAGACGGATAATAGCGGACAAACATGAGCCAATTCAGAATATATTCAATTGACGGTCCCATAGAACAAAGTCGTATATGCAAAATGTTAGCTTTTCAGAAGAACGCTTTGAAAGTCGTAAGTTTGTATTCATGTGCGAATTAGTGCTATTTTCACACATTAGGTTCAAAGTTGTTACTAAACCCTAATAGATAATGTTTCCTTCTAGTATAACTTATGATTTTCACAATTAATTAAGACTTTCAAAGCGCTCTACTGAAAAGCTAACATTTTGCATATACGACTTTGTTCTATGGGACCGTCGATATTTAATTCTCAGTGCCGTAGTTTTATTACAGTACGACTACAAAGCTGAGGTTTCGGGTTCGAACCCCGGGTCGGTAAAATTGGTATTGGGTTTTTCTATTCAGTATCAGCCCATTTGTGCCCGATACGGCAATGGGCTCGTCCCCTATCATATCATGGGACGGAAAACGCACGGCGAAACTGGGTGCACTAGTTGCGCCTCTGCCTACCCCTTCGGGGATAATAGGCGAGCGTGTGTGTTTAATTTTCAGTATTTCCCACGTGAGCATATTACCGGGATTAAAAGTAGCCTATATACTAATCCAGGTTTCCGTGTGCAAAATTTCCTCCAAAGGACATGTCCAAAAATGGGGCTGAAAATCTAAACAAGACAGTTTATACATATTTAGATAGAACTCCTGAAAACTAGCCTTTTGCAATGAATCGTTTAATTTTAAAGACCTCCGATTATGAGATACATGTAATTTTGTTTGGCTTGAGAAGTATTGAAAACTACACTTTACCAACTAAATATATTTTTTGAATGGAGGGGTCTAAATATATTTTTTTAATGGCTCTAAGTTCCATATGTTGCCCCTTTCACATCCCCAAAGTTTGAGCCTGGTTAGATTTTAAGGCCCAGCACCCATACAAAAAGAGGACATCTCCTTTGTTTTATTCTATTTTTTGTTTGGACGTTTGCTTCAAGCAAACATCTAAGTACTTTCACAAATATTTGCATTTATAGGGAACGTGCACGTCGTAAACTCTGCCATCTAGTGGCGCAATCTGAATCATTCAGCCTATCGATACTTAGCATTAACGTAAAATATTCATAAGGATGAAAAATAACATTTAATTTGTTGATAATGTATTGCTGTGTATTTGGATGCTCCAAAACATAAAAGTAAACAAATTAAATGGTGTGAAATTCGATTGTTCCACAGAATAGTATCTAAGTACTTGCATTCCATGGTTATGTTAAAATAGACAAAAATAATAGAGCTGTATAAAACATACATAAGTAGGAGTTCCAAAAACATTTAGAAGTGAATTATTACGTAATTTATGAAAATAAAGCAGTTTTGAAGCTAATATTCAATACAAACAAATGTGTTATTAAGGGAATATATTAACCTTCTAATTTTGCTGCAGTAACATAATAATAACTAGCTCCCATTTAAAAAAAAAGCATATTCTGGCCACTCTGGGTATCAATAATATTCTGCCGGAACCCATATTCTATAAAGAGTATATAATGTTAGTTCTAAAAAGTTTCTTTTTTTATCCACAAGTGACTCTTGTGTCGGTTTTGTGCTGCCACCTATAGCTCATACACGTTCCCCATAAAATTTTACTTCTTATTTCACTTCTATCTAAAATATTTGGATGTTTGTTAGAAGTAAACGCAGAAACAACTTAACGGACTTGGCACACAGGTAGTTCGTGTCCTAGATTGACACATAGGGTACTTTTTATCCCGATAAGTTATTCCCATAGGAAATAATGGAAGGCACTGGTGTCGTATTGTGTTTAAGGACCTTTGTAGCGGGAAAGGCTTTTTACGCGAGTAAAGCCCCGAGCAACACCAAGTTAATAACATAAGTTTCAGACAAACAACAAATTCAAGCAATCGATCATCTCAATTTTTTAATACTTTTTGTTATAGCACGTTTTAATAAGCGCCATCTCTTATCGAATAGAGGCTTAAATAATGAAATATTATTATATAGCGCCCTCTATTACATAATAGTTAATAATTAAATAAGAAATAAAATGTCAAACATTTTTGATAGAGAAAAAAGTCAAATAATATTTTTATTAATTCTGTCATAATGAATTGATTTTTTTTAATCATAGGTACCAGAATGAAAATAAATTATTTTCTCTATACAGAAATTACAAATTAAAAAAGCTATCAATTTATCATTGTCTATGGATCAGAGTTTTTTTTTTCTCTTTGGCAAGGCGCGGTTTCCGCATCTGCCAGTGTCAAAGTTTAGGTTAGACATTTTTTAAAGTAAATAAATTGCAGCTGTATTGTTTCTTTGCTATACTCAGTACTAACTACTATGTCGAAGTACTGCAGTGGCTACCTTACCATGAAATTGTCGAGATGTTTTGGCGGTAACAAAAAAGCACTAGCCAAAACTCCTCGATAAAATCTTGGGAAGGTAGCCACTGCTTTACTACGACATTTTTTATCTATCTACTAGATAGATAAAAAACAAACAACCAAAAATATCACTTAAGACGAGGCTGTGTGGGCTAGAAACCTTTGCCTTGCCTATAAAGGGAAAATTGTAAAAAAAAAATGTCTATGGATCAAACGAAATGTGCAAAGCCAGGAACAGATGTTTAAAATTTCAATTTCTATAATTATCTTTGAATATAACCTTTACAATACACAAATACGGCTGTAAATGTGTTGTTTATTTCTGTAGTGCTATAATGTACCAGAAAGTTTTTATGTTGCGGTGTAAATAAAATCATTGAAACCATAATGTATTCAAGCAAAGATGCGGCAAACACTGCTTATCCAACACAGTGGGCTTTAAATCCCACGGCATATCAAAATGTGGACTCCAGTCAAGTCGATTGGGCAGCATTAGCTCAGCAATGGATTGCTATGAAGGAAGCGGTGGCAATAGTGAGCGCACCACCGCCTCCTTCAGTGAAGCCAGAGGCCGAGGAGGGTGAAGCGCCGATGGAAGTCGAAAATAATGATAATAATACCGATGGGCCCCCTCCCGGCGCGGAGTGGAACGCGTCTACTAACTCATGGAGCAACAACTGGAATCAGTGGGGTAAGCACTTTCAATAAACTATTGATAAGAATTGATTTCATAGATATTTTGCACAAAAATAGCTCTAGTGCTATCTTATGAGTTATAACTACTGATTTGTCAGAAATTTAAAAAACAACTCTTGTCTTAAATACATAGGGAATATGAATTCACATACATAGGCTTATTTATAATTTTGAAATATTTAGACAAGTTAGCCATCATAATCTTTTTTTTATTCATCTTTATCAAAAAGTTCCCCCAGCATCTAGTTGAATTAATATGCTTAGAAAGTGTACCTAGAATGGTGATTAAAATGATTCTAAATTCTGGGCTCTGAATTTCATGAGAATTTTATAATGCATGTGTCACATTATTTACTACTAGCTTTTGCCCGTGGCTCTGCCCGCATTAAAAAGTTTTTCTGAGATAAAAGTCCCGGTTTATATTTTCCCGGGATAAAAAGTAGCCTATGTGTTAATCCAGGACATGATCTACCCGTGTGCCAAATTTCATCGAAATCCGTTCAGTAGTTTTTGAGTGAAAGAGTAACAAACATCCATACATCCAGACATCCATACATACTTACAAACTTTCGCCTTTATAATATTAGTAAGATTGGTAAGTTGCTTGTACGCTAAGCCCATTTTGGTGGGTAGATGGGCATTACTTTTTTCTACTGCTAAACAATATTGTGCTACCACAGTTGTGTTGTGTAGCCAATTTTACCAGGCATTTTGTAACAACATCTAATGTGTCATGGTGGTGAGCACCATAAAATACTGTTGCTCTTTTTATGGGTGGTTATGCCACTAACCATCGAGCAAGTGACTTGCATGTTGCATTCATCATTTGTAAATATAAAAAAGCATTCTCTCAGAACTTTAAGGTATTCATTCTCCCAACCAGCAAGATTTTACGAAAAGAAAAATATTATTAACTAGATTTTGCCCGCGGCTCCGCCCGCTTTAAAAAGTTTTTCCTGGATAAAGTCCCGCTTTATATTTTCCCGGGATAAAAAGTAGCCTATGTGTTAATCCAGGACATGATCTACCCGTGTGCCAAATTTCATCGAAATCCGTTCAGTAGTTTTTGCGTGAAAGAGTAACAAACATCCATACATCCAAACATCCATACATTCTTACAAACTTTCGCCTTTATAATATTAGTAGGATATAGTTACAAAGTCAATTAAATTAGTAAACAATGCTTATGTTAATAACAGTAAGCCACCAGTGAGGCAATAGACAATAATGTATCCACTGCTGCACTCTTCAAGGTGGAGGGTGCAACCTGCAGCAGTGGTTTGCATAACTAAAACATTACACCTTGACAATAACTGTAAATGTATTTATTAGTATACAATATTATTTTCTGGAAATCTTTGGGGGAGGCCTATGTTCACCAGCAGACTTCTAAAGGCTGAAGAAGAAGAAGAGAATTATGTTCTGAAAATGATGAAAGTTTTTTTATCTAGGGTGGGGCTGGTCTGGTTCAGGACCAGTAGATTCAAAAATGCCTCCAGATCCAAACATAGCAATGGCACCTATGATGGATAATTATCCATTACCAACTGATGCAGCTGCTCCTCCCATGCCAGGGTAAGGATATCAATATTTATTTTGTACTCCAATTATCATTCAAGTGTCCTTGTTACCTAAGTGTTAAGACACTCCTCTAAATATGGTGTTGTAAATGTTGACCAATAGTCTTGTTAAAATTACCACATCACAATGAACGTTCTCATATCTGTACTTCAAAAACTGTGAAACCAAAGTATGGACAAATATAATAGGTGCATTTTAGTCAAAAATAATTTAAAATCTCAATTTATAGATACTCAACAAGTACAGTGCCATCATCGACATTCCAACATGGCTACTGGACTGCACCACCCGGCGAGCAGGGCGCAAACAGGACACCCAGCTCTAACCGCGAAAGACGATCCAAGAGTAAAACCAGAGAGAACAAAAACTCTAGAAACGCACGACCGCATAGGTAAGAAACAAATCTTCGGCATAGTGTTCACTATGGAGTTAGCAGATCAGCATTCTTAGCCGACGAAATGTACAAATATTCTAGCATTTCCTAATTTGTAAAATGATTAATTATTTCAAATCAAATTAACTTATTAAAAATAAAAATAAGATCAACACTTAAGTCTTGAGCATAAATAACTTAACTCTAATACTACTAAATTGTTTTCCACTTATACTATTTCTATCTTTGAGAAATGACATACTTTTTTAAATTTATAGGGACAAACCACCAGTAATACCACCAGTGATTGAGCCCATAGTCCCACCTGCACCCATGCCAACAACCACATTGGATGCGGCGAAACGCAGACAGCTGCCAGCGTGGATAAGAGAAGGTAATTTGAATATACTTGCTATGAAAGAAGTGACTGATTGAAAAGATTGTGATTCATCTTGTTTCATTAGGATTCTAATTAAGATGAGAGTGAAATATAACGTCTAAAGTATCTTGACTATACAGAATTATAGCTTTTATTATTGAAATATTTTTTTAATATTCATAGCTCATAAAGTTTGGAAACCACATAATGGGGAACCACGAAACGTAGAGGCAAAACGTATAATAAATCTATATAAAATAAATTTCGCGCTATTTCGAGTAGTTTCGATTACATACCTTCTAACTACTCTACAAAATACGCATCTTTAAGAATTCAGATGAAAATTGTCCTTTATTTTCCATGGGAACTAATTACCGGGATAAAAGCCTATGTGTAAATCCAGTACATGGTCTTTCTGCATGCCAATTTTCATCCAAGTCCGTTCAGCTGCATTTGAGTTTGCAATGCAATGCAATCAGCCCTGTATTATATACTGCCCACTGCTGAGCACGGGCCTCCTCTATTGCTGAGAGGGTTGAGGCCTTACTCTACCGCGCTAGCCTAGTGTGCGTTAGCAGACTTCACATACCCTCGAAATTCTTATAGAAAATTCTCAGGTATGTAAGTTTTCTCACGATGTTTTCCTTCACCGTTAAAGCGAACGATAATTAATTAACAATACCCACATAACTTTCAAAAGTCAGAGGTGTGTGCCTTGGGTTTGTACCTCCGGACAATGTATCGGTAGACCGTTCCATTCCCAACTAGGCTATCGTCGCTTCTTACTTTGCATTTGAGTTTACTTCTAACAAACATACAAATATCCTATCGTTTTCACAAACTCGCATTTATATTAGTAAGATAAGATATCCATTGTGGTATAACACATCTCACCACCTCGTACATTACATAAATTGCACTGCAGCAGTAACTGGTTGTGATATAAATCTATTATGTAATAAGATTAGAATTATAATCAAACCTTGAATAAAATTTATAGGTCTAGAAAAAATGGAACGAGAAAAACAACGTGCGTTGGAAAGAGAACAAGAGAAGAAAGAACGCGAAGAAGCAGAGAAAGCAAAGAAGATCTTAGAAGATGAAGAATTGAAAAGGCTAAAAAATGAAGCAGCAGGACAGCCTATGATTCCGCAGAAGAGCAAGTTTGTAAGTATTTGACAAATATTATAAACTAAGTTTTGTTTGTGGCTTCCCCCGAGTAAAGACTTTCATGCTACAAAAGTCCCTAAAGCACAGCACTACGCCAGCGCCATCTACATAAAGAATCAGATTAAAAATATCCATTATTGCCCATGAGAGCAAATTACCGGGATAAAAATGACGTATGTGATCTATCCATGTCCCAAATTACATCTAAATTTGATCAGTTGTGCATTTACTTCTAAAAAACATCCAAACACTTTTACAAACTTTCGCGTTCATAATATTAGTAAGAATTGTAAGGTTTGTTAGAAGTAAAGGCTGAAATCATCATAATCATATCCATAATTAACATCATATTATAGGCTACTATTCCCAGAAAAGTACAAGTACACAGTGGGACATTAATTTGGGTAAAGGTTTATGACGTGGGCTAAAACACGATTAAATTAGATGAACACTGAGTTATTACATTGTGGATTTATGTTAGAGACATGCATAAAGCTTTGTAATGAGAGGATATGAGTGCCTAGTGCAAAGGGTACAAGCAATTATTTAGCTCTTACACTTTAATATTCTGTTTATTTATTTAATACCTAGTACAGAAAGTAATCAATCAGTACTATTATAATAGGCAAAATATTGAAACCATGGTCACCAAAGAATCTAAGTACCTGCCATGTGGTACAATTATCATGCTAATTAGAAAGATTATTTTTAACAAAACTAAAAATTCCCTACTTGCCTCACAGGAATCCGACTCGGAGACAGAAGAAATGGAGCCGGTGTCACAGGAAAAATCTTCCAACAGCACTCCTCCGAAGGAAGAGCTTGACGAGCAGTCAAAGGATGAAGTGAAGGAAGAGCCACCCACGCTCGTCAAGAAAACCAAGGAGGAAATCATGCAGGAAGTGGTAATATACCTCTTTTTTCCAAATGAAAGCAATATGTATACTAAAAACTAATTGAAAAGAAATATTTTAAGGGCATGTATTTCACTCAGTTTTTGTCAATCTTAAATATATAGTTGTTGCAAAATGCAGGTTAATCTAGCATCTATTTATTTACCCATCATCACACTTTTAAAGAAAAAAAATATCAAAAATTGAAATAAAGTCTTTTTATAATAATTATTTATATATTTATTTTACATCTTTATTGTACAAGTAATATTAATAACATAGGCAGCGGTGATACAATTGGCGGTCTTATCGCTCAAGGCAATCTCTTACAGACAACCATTGGATGGAGATAAGAGAAATGACGAAAAGGGCAGTCAGGGGCGTACATAAAAGTTACTATAGAATACACTAAATGTAAATAAATAAATGCATACGAGAGCACAAAAATATTTACAGACAACATATTTATACATACATACATACATACATAGTCATACATACAAATACATGTTTAATATAATACATATATGCATATTATTATTATATAAATGTATACATATAATATTTACTACACAAAAGTATGTAGTATATAAATTATAAAGTATGTTGTAACCTAGTTAGTGGATAATATACGTAATTCCAAAACCCAAGAACACACTTTCTGCATCCCATGGCTAGTGCTCAAGCCATTTTCGCGTTCTTATAAAAACGACTATATTTTTTCAATCATTAATTTTTCGACAGATGCTAGCAGTTAGACGCTCGCTAACAGAAATCCTGCTTGAGGTGACAGACCAGGAGATCGAAACGGTGAGCCAGGAAGAATGTGCCAGATATAACGCAGCACAAGGTATTTGCTCTCACCTAAAATATACACAGGCCGGACGGTCTCTGTCAAGACATTGCTCACTACGAGAAACAATTGTGTACTGACTCTAAAACTGTGATCATAAATATTGTCATCGAGTTATTGTTACCATGTGGATATGAAGAAAATGTGTCGTGAAAATTATTCATCACCGCTAATAAAGTCTTATTTCAGATGTTGCCTGTTGACAAATGAATACATTTGGTGTGTGATTAATGTTGGTTTTATTTATATGGTAAAAGCGTCGCGCATCAACGCTATGAAGGCGAGCAAGTCGAAGGCACTCGCTGCTATCGCCAGTGGCCTCGGTGAGTCGAGTCCCTACACTCAACGCGCGGGAATATCTCGCAACGGAGGCCACTCCGTGACGTCACCACCCTGCGAGATATTCACGATAACATACAGGATGGTTCACACTCTCTCCTACTCATACAAGCAATTCACATCAAATTAAACCATCCTGTATGTTAGGCAAATAGTTTCATTTCAGCAGTGCATCAATTAGATTTTTTAGTATTGACCTAATTGGCAATACAAAATTCAGTGTTTGAATACACTGTTTGTGTGGAATCTTTGGTAAGAAACGTGCAAAATTTTATTAACTGAATTCTATGTATATATAATTCTATTTGTTTATTATATCAAATAACTGTAACAGATGTCTGTTTCAAAATATACCTTATTTCGTGTAGTATATTGTATAATTTTTATAAAACAATCAAATTAATTACCGAGACTCGTGGCACCGCAACTTAGAAAGGAATCGACGCGTATCGTTAATAACGTTTGAGTGTAGTTGAGTGAATGTTGTGTTGTCATTTGTGTTGTGTGTGCAGGTTTGGGCGCGTACGAGAGCAGTTCTGACGAGAGTGCTGACGAAGATGAACAGAACGACATATCTGACCAGCAGCTGCAGGTGATTTAATTTTATGTTTATAGAAATTGCTTGAGGCCCAATAATAACCTCCCCTCTGTTTAATCTCAACTATTTTGCCTTAAAAATTGATAAGGCATCCCGGCAGTATGTCGCACCTTTAGAACGAAAACGACACAATTCAAAAAATATAAAATTGAGTTGTCATTTTTAAATGACTAAAAACTAGTCCCTTTTTATAAAAATATAATAAAAAAGGGACTGATATAATAGGTTTGTCCTTTTTCTGCTAGAATATGGCTGTTTTTGAACTATTGTTGTATTGAGTACGTTTTAAATAATTTTATGACGATAACTCAATTTTCTATCTTTTTGAATTGTGTCGTTTTTATCCTAAAGGTGCGATGTGTAGATTCGTGGTTATTGTCATTAAGGTGGCATTCTAATTACTGTAATGTGGACAATATTAAACCAAATATATGAATGTGGTATTGTGTTATTTTTCGTTGTGATTTTTGTTTTTTTAAGCACCCCCTTCTTATCAGCAAAATTAAACTAAGTCCTGCGCTTACTTAAGCATAAATTTACAAAATCTGTTCGAATTTCTTCATTATTTATCAAAATTGATTTTAATAAAAACTGCTGACGTAATAACTTTTGAGACTACCCGTTCCCCGATCTCATCTAAAATAAGCTAAGCATGAACTCCCCACCCCCCTTTAGTGCTTAGGTAATTCTAGAGCTTCCCCTAATAGTCGTTTGATTGTTGTGTGTACCAGGAGATCATCAAGCGCAGGAGGCAGGAGTTCGAGCGCACGGCGCGCGAGATCGAGGCGGAGGTGCGCCGCGACACCCTCGCCGGAGACACCACGCCCGACCACACTCCCGAACGGACTGCGCGACCACGTTAGTACCACTACCCCAATACTATTACCTAAAATGCCTTTTTTTTTAACGCGGAGAAAGTGACTTATTACTGCCGCCCAGCCTTCAAGGAAGACTGAGCGGTTATGTTGGGTTCACCGTGCCTTACGACCCGACGTTGAGCCGCCCGGAGAGATGGAAAACGTCGGGGCATCGCCGGGCCGAGTCCCTAACCTATGTATACCGCACGGCATACCATATCTAAAATACCTGCATTTTGCATCATACTGTCTTTTTATACACCACTGCACCTAATGGTAAGTGGAGTGAGTCTAAATAGAGTGTCGACTGACGATGAATCATTGCCCCTCGCCAGTCGACACGCCCGAACTGACCGCGCGACCACGTCAGTACCACTACCCTACTTACATTATCAGCTGAAAATATCTGGATTATGCATAATAGTTTTATTTTATACGGCCATGGCCATGACTTCTCTGCGCCTTATGGTAAGCAAAGTGAGTCCAAATAGAGTGTCGACTGACGAGGTATCATTGCTCCTCGTGAGTCGACACGCCCGATCGGACCGTGCGACCACGTCAGTACCACTACCCCAATATTACCTACAATTTGCATCATACTGTATTTTCATACGGGCTCGGCAAAGTGACTACTGCACCTGATAGTAAGTGGAGTGAGTCCAAATAGAGTGTTAACTGACGTGAGGTGATTGCCCCTTCCCAGTCGACACAATTATGCCGGTCTGTTTGAAACCGGATATGCACAAGCTGATGCCGGAACGAAACACTTAGATGCGTCACTATAGCGGATAAAAAAAAATCAATATGCAATAAATTGTAATTTTATATTGTTAATTTGATGTAGTCGCATAGGGTATATTACCGACTAGTTGTTCTGTAATAACAGGATCGTCGGCGACACCACCACCTCTAGACAGCGATACACCAGAAAAAATTGTAGAGAAACATGCATCAAAAGACAAAAGACATGCTCACAAATCACACGACAAAGTTGACGGAGTAAGGAAAGAAACAGTTGCAGAAAACAAATCCAGGAAACTTGACAGATGGGAGAGAACACCAAGTCCACCAGCGAAAAATAGCAACAAAGCCAATGAAAAAGAGAGTTCTTCTTCAACCAGTGATTCTGAAGACGATTCGTCGTCTAACTCTAGTGAATCGTCGTCTGAAAGCGAACCCGAAGTTAAGGTAGAAACGAAACATTCTAAAAAACGCAAACGCCGTAGCTCAAGTTCCGGCAGCTCTCAAAAGAAACACCAAGACAGATCCAAAGAGAAATCATACAAAGAGGAAAAATACTACAAATCAAAATATTACGACGAGCAGGAAAGGTCGGAGAGACCGAAATCGAAGCGGAAAGACGATTATTACGACAAGCAGAGGTCTTCGAGGAGCAGTAAAGACAGGAGTAGATATAGGGAGGAGTCGGACGAGGATAGACCGCGGAAACGAACGAAACGGTCGCGTTCAATCAGTTACGAGTCGCGTTCAGGAAGGAAGAAGACTTCGCGCGAGTCTACGGACAGGTCGGAGCGGCGCCACGAAAAGTACGATAAGTACGAAAAGTACGACAAATACGACAAGTACGACAAATATGATAGGTATGAACGGGGTAGGGAGTACGAGCGACGCCGCGACCGCCGGTGAACATCAGGTTACCAACACTGCAGGTTGTATTCTTCATTTGTTTGTTCCGTTGAGACAGCTCTATCCATATCGTCAAATATCGATAATCGATTGTGTATCGATAAGATTCCGAAATTTTGTATCGATTAGTATCTGCCACTCGACAATTTGATTTTAAGTAAACAATAAAAATTAATGCCAGATACCAAATATATATTTATTTCGTAATTAAAAAGTAACATTTTAAAATAATTGTTAAATAAATTACGAATTATATTCCCTTGTAACATAAAAAAAATGATGTCAGAAATGTATTTTTACAGATTATAATTCATTACGGACGCCGAACAATATTTTAACACAGTATTACAATATATTATTGATCTTATTTTATGGTAGTGTCAAAATAATAAATATTATATGAACAATAAAATATGGGCTGTGGATTGGGATGCCCTGGCCTGGGTCCTATTTCCTGGTTGGAGTTATTCCGAGCTTTTCTCTCCCAGAAAGGCATCACTTCACGCAGGCATCTAGCAGTAAAAACTGAGGCAAATATTTTATGTAAAATTAATAAAAGAGTGTGTTAGGCTAACGTGACGGCAGATTAAGATATGTCCAAATGGAAAAGAAAACCACTTTTCCACTTAAATAGATATGGCCAAGCAACTTACTTGTATTTAGAGTCCTTTTAGTGGGTACTTATGGGAATTAATTTCATCATCATCAGCCACATGACGTCCATTTCTGAAGTACTTCATGCGATTTCGTGACCTCAAAGATAAAGAATTCACGCAGTTGCCATACCGTTTTACATACCGTTTTCATTTATTTAATCTGAAATGCCTTATAGTTATACTAGACTTCTGCTCGCGGCTTCGCCCGCGTGAATTTGTTTTTCCGGGATAAAAGTCCCGTTTTATATTTCCCCGGGATAAATTATACATATAAACCTTCCTCTTGAATCAATTTATCTATTTAAAAAAACGCGGCATCTTTATTTCAATGTTACAAACAAAAAAAAATTAAAGTCAATTCTGTCGAAAGTGGAATAATCAGGTTTTGAAAATAACCTCAGTTCTCGATACTGTTGCAACTTTGATCTTGAAAAAGTTTAAAATTTATTAAAAATACATTTCTGACATCTAGCGCCACGAAAACACTGTGATATATTGTTTTTATTTTTTCTCTTGCAGGTGGGAGCTGATGCTGCTTGGTTCAATGTAAATATGTAATAGTGTTTTGTGTATAATATTAATATTTTAGTGTGCATCGGTCACTCATCGCATATTCCAATAAATTATGATATAAGTGAGTAAGTTTTTTATTAACTGACCTTGTTAATAATTCTGACAAGTGCCCTGACGCACAGTGTGCACTTTCAAAATTTAAATCATATGAAGGAAAATCCTTTTTGGGCCAAAGTCAAACGTAATTACATTATATTTTTATAGGTACTTACTCTTAAAAAAAATTGTAGTTGGGTTTCAGTTTATTAACATTTTTAACCGACTTCAAAAAAGGAGGTTCTGTGTTCGATCCGTATGTATGTATGTAAATTTGTATGGCCGCGAGTTTCACAAAAACTACTGATCCGATTTGGATGATGTTTTCGTTATTCAAATGTATATTTTTCAGGGAAGGTTTTAATATATAATTTATCACGACCTGATGAAGATCTTCAGAGATACACAATGGAACGCTTCAATTACTAACAGCAGATGACTCGCGAATGCTGCAATCATATAATATCTATGATGTATTGTTAACACCATTCTATAATTTACTAACAAAAAAAAACAATAAATAAAAACTTTTTAACAAAAATAAACCGACTTCAAAACCACTACAAACCAAAAAATAATTCTTACTTTTTACTTTTTATTTTTCATCATTTATTTTACTCCTAATAAAAATGTCTGTAGTTATATAAGTGACTAATAATAATTATTAAATATGTCTCGACTTATCATAAGTGCAACTATGTTCGCCTACGTGATGAATAAAGTATTTTATTTTATTTATTTTTTTATTTTAACAATGTTTTCGTATATTTGTTCGTGTATTTCGAACTAAGCAAATATAAATTTAAATATTTTTTTGGTTTGTAGGTAGTGGTTTTGAAGTCTGTTTATTTTTTGTTTCAAAGTTTTATGTGGTCCTTTACCAAAATGCTACTTACTTAGTTCCTTTTTTTGTTGCTTAGTTCGTTGATACTGCATATTACATAGGTGCATTGTTCATATTTATGAATACCGCCATATATCCGTAACAAAAACAAAGGATTATTCGCTAGACGGTATTACCAACGCGCTGTTACCATTTTACGTTAAATTGTAATGTGATAAAAAAAAATGGTTACAACCATCTCACAATAAAGACCTATCGATAGACACCTCATTTTTCAAAATCAGCTCACTAGCGACGCTAGAGTTGAACACTAGATACACACATATAGTATAGTGTGTTAAAATGACTAAGTACCCTTCTTCGTTTCGCTGCAGTCGGGTTATATTTGATCAAAAATGAAACATTCTGAATCACAAATAATTTCATTCAGTTTTATTATTTCAAATTTCCTGCGTGACTAAAACTTCATCTAGAAAATAAGCAGGTCGTAAGACATTAAGTAATTTGATTACGAGCATAGCCTAGGTATTAAATTATACATGAACATTATATCCAAACAAAAAGTATTTTTGCGTGCACTACTATTATTAACAGCTTCTTGTTTGCAATTACATAATTGCAATAAACGAAAAATGTTACTTTCAGGGCTCACATGCTGCGATTCCTTTATTCGAGTAGGGAAGATGTAATATTTTTATTTTTGCTTTCATTTGAATAAATTTTATGTAGAATAGATCATGATTATATCAAAGAAATAAAATACTATTATTTATTGCCAAACATTGCGGTTTCAAACTGACAGATTATATATTTGAACACCCAGTGACGTCACACTTGGCTCACTCCCATATTTGTTCGCCGGTGGCATTCATAAATGCATAAGTTTCAACTTTCGAGATATTTTTTGAATAAGTAAGTCAATGTTACTATAAAGTAATCTAAAAAGGACAATCTATCAAAATCAGGCACTTAGTCCTAACAGTGCACATTGCACACCCACCTGGAAATAGATTTTAATCGTAATACTCTGTGCTTTAGTATATTAAAAATAACCTTCAAAAGCTGCACAATCCAAAGCGAACATTGGTAGGACTGAATGAAGCCTTGCGTTTCATTTATAATGGTTGTCACTTGTCACACGGTAACCTTTACGTTTTTTATGCTCCGGAGTAACTCGCCTTTAAATATACACAATAATTATATATATTGCAATTATCCATATCTTTTGCCTTTTTTTTATTGTTGAAATCCTCCTAGCCAGTTTCGGCCACGGCGGCCAATCTCAACGGAGATCAGCCAGGTACGCAGGAGATATTATAGTGCACAAGTGTGTGCGCAATACACAGGTGCACTCGCTATTCCTTCACTCTCATAGTCCGGTGAGACGGCAATCCGACATGACCGGAGAGAGATCAGGCGCAGGACCAACGGCTTTACGTGCTTTCCGAGGCACGGGGGTATCACACCGCCAACTTCCTGACTCCGATATTAGTCTCATAATGCCCAGTAATTACGCTGACTACAATGTCCTTCAAACCGAAACAACAGCGCTTGCACACTTCTGCTAAGGGGCAGAAATAGACAATGCGGTGGAACCTACCTAGATGGCCATCGCATACGAGAGACCTACCACCAGTAAATGTAGATATACCACCAGTAATTATATAACCGTAAACCGATTGCATACATACGTATACATTCACGCCTTTTATCCCCGAAGGGGTAGGCAGAGGCGCAACTAGTGCACCCACTTTTCGCCATTATTTCGTCCCATGATGTGATAGGAGGCGAGGCTATCGCCATATCGGGCACAAATTCCAGACTCCGAGCTGATACTGAATAGAAAAACTCAATACCTATCAATGCCCGACCCGGGGATCGAACCCGAGACCTCAGCTTTGTACTCGACCGTAATAAAACTACGCCACCGAGGCAGTGTGTGAATCACATAGATAAATGGTTTATAAACGTAGATATTTTAGCTATGGAATGTTTTTCTTCTAAATAATTTCGAAGAAAAATTTGGAAATGAGTTTGAAAGAAAACTAAACATTCTATACACCTAAAATAGGTTCTTAAATATTAAAATATAAGTTTAAAAAAACTCTAAAATAAAATTGTTATGATTCACATCTGCTGCGATTAGCGTTGCCAGACGTCCGGATAAAGGCGGACATAGGCTCTTTGAATGCGAGTCCGGCCAAATTAAACTGTGTCCGATTTGTTCGGCTACTGTTAAGACTTTTTACATTTGACCAGTCACGTCAAACATTCCATATTCAACTTCATTAGAATTTAAGATTTATGGTAAATTATCATAAAGCTTCATTTTACATACAAAATTTTTATAGTATTAATAATAAGAAACAAAATCCTTAATAAATTTGGGCGTCCGGTATAATTACCCAAATGTCCGGATAAAACGGCTGGTCTGTCCGGCTATTAGATTTGACGACCGGGCAACCCTAGCTGCGATGGTTAAAAGGTTTAAATTATTTTACAAAAATGGATAAACAATGTAAGACTAGAAATAATTGTAAATATGTGTGTGCAATGTGCATCTGATTCTGTGGGGTAGCTAAGATTGGTTGGTTGAACGATATAATCTCAGGAACTACAGAACCGATTTTGAAAATTCTTTCGCTCATAGGAAGCTACATTACTCCTGAGTACTTTTTATCCCAGAGAAACTTATTTACGAGGGCGCAGCCGCGAGCAACATAAATGGTGTATATCTCTACCTCTAGTACTTATTACGTAGTAGTGATGTGATTAATGGTTAAAAATTATTAATGGTTAATAGTTAAACATTAAAAAAAAATAACGTGTTAAATTAATAGTTAAGTTATAACGGTCAAGAAGTAAGGAGTTACGTGAAAAGCATTAGCGATAACATGTTCAACACGTCTCTTGCGTCGTTTATTTTAATTAAGAAATTCACAATGGCGGCCACTTTTTTTCAATTCTAACATTGGATCCGTCTTTTGTACCTACAGGCCTACCCACATATCGATTTTGAGGTCGATAGGCCTTAAAACAAAGAAATTCAAAATGGCGGCCACTTTTTTCAATTCTAACATTGGATCCGTCTTTTGTACCTACAGGCCTGCCCAGATATCGATTTTGAGGTGGATTGGCCTTAAAACAAAGAAATTCAAAATGGCGGCCACTTTTTTCAATTCTAACATTGGATCCGTCTTTTGTACCTACAGGCCTACCCAGATATCGATTTTGAGGTCGATAGGCCTTAAAACAAAGAAATTCAAAATGGCGGCCACTTTTTTCAATTCTAACATTGGATCCGTCTTTTGTACCTACAGGCCTGCCCAGATATCGATTTTGAGGTGGATTGGCCTTAAAACAAAGAAATTCAAAATGGCGGCCACTTTTTTCCATTCCGTCATTGGAATGTTCTTTGGTAACTAAAGTTATACTCAGATGTCGAATTTGAGGTCGATTGGCCTTAAAACAAAGAAAATCAAAATGGCGGCCACTTTTTTCAATTCTAACATTGGATCCGTCTTCTGTACCTACAGGCCTGCCCAGATATCGATTTTGTGGTCGATAGGCCTTAAAACAAAGAAATTCAAAATGGCGGCCACTTTTTTCAATTCTAACATTGGATCCGTCTTTTGTAAGTACAGGCCTACCCAGATATCGATTTTGAGGTCGATAGGCCTTAAAACAAAGAAATTCAAAATGGCGGCCACTTTTTTCCATTCCGACATTGGAATGTTCTTTGGTAACTAAAGTTATACTCAGATGTCGAATTTGAAGTCAATTGGCTTTAAAACAAAGGAATTCAAAATGGCGGCCACTTTTTTCTATTCCGACATTGGAATGTTCGTTGGTAACTAGAGTTAAACACAGATACCGATTTTGAGGTCAATTGGCCTTAAAACAAAGAAATTCAAAATGGCGGCCACTTTTTTCAATTCTGACATTGGATCAGTCTTTGGTAATTAAAGTTATACCCACGTACCGATTTTGAGGTCAATTGACCTTAAAACAAAGAAATTCAAAATGGCGGCCACTTTTATCAATTCTGACGTTATCTAAATAAAATTATTTTCGCAATCATTGCAAGTGGCGATTTTATTGTTCACAAATCACGACAAGGCATAATTTAAGTCTTAGCTAAAGAAAAAATATAATTTTTGTGCTTATTAGTAGTATTAAATTTCGTTTAACAAATAACCTATAGAGGCGTTATTAGCATTTTTCTATGATTAACAGTTATCAAGTTTAGTTGATTAATAAATTAACAGATGGCATTAACTGCCTCCGCAGTCCGTTCATTAGTTTAAACGTTTAATGAATATTGCAATAGTAGTTAATAGAATTAACAGCTATTTTTTTATAATGAGTTAAATTAACAGTTATAACGTTTAATGATCACCTCTATTACGTAGTATCAAGTAAGCATTTATAATGCAGGGTTTTATATCAGCCAATATAATAAATTTTCTAATGCTTCGGTAAGAACTTTATTTCCACTTGGCTATGTCGGTTTTCACTGGTCTTAAGTACCTACTGAAATGATAAATTTTACAGTGTATTTATATACTTTTATGGTTCTCGTTTAGTTTTATGTTCCTCTGTATAAAATAAAACAAATTAAAATATTTAAGCATTTAATTTCCTTTTTGTTACATTTAAATTTAGAAAATTATGACTTTTATTAACGTTAACCCTCGATAAAAATAACTGCTTTTAGGATAAAACTGGGGATAGCCGAATCAGTTAATTAGCTTCATTTAGTTTAAATACTATTTACAAAAAATATTGTTACCAATTTTAATAATGATAAAATTAACCGACCCGGTAATAATCTATTTACTCAATGCAATGCAATTTGCATGAATAGCAAACATTGTGATAAATTACTTCAAATACAACCAATATAAATAGCTTCATATACTTTCATTACAATTTAGAAAGCTCTTTGTAAACAACAACCCCTACAAAGAGCTTTTAAAAGTTTCCATTATTATTTGAAAATGCTAAACATATTCTATCAGTAAATAGTTATTGCTACACTTAGGCTTACAATTGGATATTATTTACTACAGTCGGTATTATTTATTTTCCAAACCTTTGATCACATTTATTATATTTATACATAGCACCTATAAAACTATCAACATTTACACTATGATCTTTCGACAATTGTATAAACTCCGAGAGCCTTATCTGCCAAGGCAAAGCACCTCGTGTAGTACATAGAGAACCGGTATATAAAATAACTTCAGGGTCGGGAATGCTGGGGTATATTAACTTAAGAACTTCATCAAACTCTTGTGCTGTGAATTCATTAGATTTTCTACTATAATTAATTTTTCCTTCAGCTACCTGACGTATACATTGTGCTATGGTAGGCCGACCGTCGTAGCTTGAGAAAATATTCACTATTACTGTATGAGCTTGAACGCCATTTGTGTAGCCATTCAAGTCGGGTTTGCCGGCCCATTTTATGCAACCTGGTATGCCGCGTTTATTTCTCTCCACAGCTTGGAATAATTTCTCTTCGTTTTCCTTCAATTCACCTGTAGGAGAAATAAAAGATACTTAATTATAATACTCGCTTCGGTGACGTAATTGTATTAAGGTACGACTGCAATGCAGAGGTTTTGGTTCGTTCCCCGGGTCGGGCAAAATGATATTGGATTTTTTTATTCAGTATCAGCCCGGAGTATGAAATTCGCGCCGATATGGCGATAGGCTCGCCCCTTATCACATAATGGGACGGAATACGCACGACGAAAAGTGGGTGCATTTAGTTGCGCCTCGGTCTACCCCATCCGGATAAAAGGCGTGAGTGTGTATGTATATTAACAGAGATGTAATTTATCTAAATACAAGTATGTATTTGAAATACACATACAAGATACAAAAGACGTATTTTGTATCGATACACAACACGTACATATGTAATACTGTGTTTCGACAAATCGAAACTAGTAAGCAATAATATACTAAACATAATTGTATTGGTGTAAACAAAAGACATTTGTAATTATTTTTTTTTCAAGAGTTTCATTCAATAATTGCATTCCATTTTTTACTTATATCCGCGTGTAAACAGTTGCTCATAATTCTTGAAGGTCAATTATTGCGCATACTGCTGTTAATGCATTCAAATATTTTATTCAAGTATATTCTTGTACGTACAAGAAAATGGCATCATGCAAATGGGCCATAAGGCATCTTCTTCATGCATAGAGAGAAATCTGAACGTCTCCTTAAAATTTAAATTTATCAAGGTCTATGTTCAGAAGACTAATATACGAAATATTTTAAAAGTGTACCAACATCAGTGCCTCGACCTCGAATTTACGCGCCATCGTATAGTTAACGTAATGGTTTCGTTTAAGTAACTTATACACATTCACGCCTTTTATCCCAAAAAATGGTAGTCAGATGCGCAACTAATGCAACTTTTCTCCGTGCGTATTCCGTTCCGTGATGTGGTAACTTAGGAGTCCAGTCTATCGCCATTTTGGGCACAAATTACAAACTCCGGGCTGATGTTAAATAGAAAAACCCAGTAAGTATCATTTTGCTCGATCCGGGGAACGAACCCGAAACCTCAGCACTGCAGTTTAAGTAACTTTTCGTATGGAAACGCGAACGGTGCCCCGGTGAGCGTACTTGGAACTAAAATACGGTATGAACGTATGAACATTGCACGTGTGTAAACTACTTAATAAAATAAATGATTGTTTTACATATTTGTTGACGCAACTGTAAAACCGATTGAAGAGTGTCGTAAAAATTAATAAAAATATATTTTCTTTCAAAAGGTATCTTTTGTTTTTCGAAAAAGTATTTAGGAAATACGTATTTTGTATCTAGTATTTAATATCATTTTTAAAGTATTTTTTATCTGATATCTCAAATACTATTCCTACATGTACATAATATTATCTTGTAATTTGTATTTCAGATAATACCAATTACCAGCCCTGAATTATATACGGCTTACTGCTGCGCACAGGCCTCCTTCAATACATACATACATACATAGTATCACGCCTCTATCCCATAGGGGTAGGCAGAGACCATGGATTGTCACTTTGCTCGATTCTGGCACACTATTTTCGCTTCCTCTACCTTCATAAATCTTTTCATGCACTCCCGCCGGTTCAGGGTACCTTTGACCTGACCTTTACTTAGAATGTCATATATTTGACATTCGAAGGTTCGGTGCGGTCGACCCATGTCGGCCCTTCAATACTTAGGTCTTACGAGTGTTCAGGCCGTATTATATTGCCAATATAATTTGCCTTGCATGAACGCAAGAATGTAAGTGATTGGAGGTCTCTTTAGAACTAGTATTTTAAATACATGACAAATACATATTGACTACATAATGTTATCTTTCTCACGTGATATTTTGTAAGGAAATAGTTACAAGCAAGAATAAAAAAAAACAAATTGCTTTGGTTTCTCATAATAATACATATTATGTTTTGTTACTTGGAAAGTAACATTTTAATTTAATTTTAAAGATTTTTTAGCTTAGCCTGTGTTATAATTTTAAAATTAATATTTTATTTATGAATCATTGATTTATGAAAGCCACTATATTACTTTAATAAAGACACCATAATATTGTGCCTTTTGACATGTGAATAATAGGCATAATTTGCAATGTTATCCTGTGCAATGGAACAAATTACTTGCAAAAATATGATGAGTATCTAGTTAGCATTTATTTGAAGTTCTCTTGATAAAGATTTGTGTTTTCTTCTATGCATATTATCTATACTAATAATATTATAAAGCTGAAGAGTTTGTTTGTTTGAACGCGCTAATCTCAGTAACTACTGAACCGATTTTAAAAATTCTTTCACTAATAGGAAGCTACATAACTCCTGAGTGCTATAGGCTACTTTTTATCCCAGGAAAATATTTTCATCCCGGAAAAACTTTTTCACGCGGGCGGAGCCGCGAGCACTACTAGTATTACATATACATACTTCCACATTCAATTCATAAATCTCCTTTTACAGTTAAAAATATTTAGATAACCTATCTGTTTTTCAATGTTATGGAATGATTCTGATGGATGTGCGAAAAGAGATGGACATGATTCATGAATTATCTTGATAAGGAATGTACACATCATTCAAACTACATAACAGTAAATTTGGAGTGCAACAGGTTAAGTAAATTTTTTCTTAATAAATTATCATAATATTTTGATATTGTAATGTTCATTTTTGTAGTTTTATTTAAATGCTGGGTTGAGTGAGTTTAATGTAATTAAGGAAAGTTATTTAAAAATTCTCTCATAGTGCTCACCAACATTATATTTTAAAAAATCTTGTAAGCAACATCTTAAGCTTCACTAGACACTGATTTAATATTATGCTAATACTATGATTAATAATTTAGGTTTGACATGTGTTTATTTTGAAATAAAGAAACTGTAGGATATTCTTTAAAAAAAAATTAACAAATAATAAACCGACTTCAAAACCACTGCAAACCAAAAAATACTTCAACTTTATATTCACTTAGTATGTACGTATATTTGGAGTCAATGCCTAATTTAAATTGCCAGCTAAGCCAAGGAAATACAAGATCAAATATACGAAAACTTTTTCCAATTTAAATCTATACTAATATTATAAAGCTGAGAGTTTGTTTGTTTGTTTGAACGCGCTAATCTCAGGAGCTACTGAACCGATTTTGGAAATTCTTTCACCAATAGGAAACTACATAACTCTTGAGTGCTATAGGCTACTTTTTGTCCCAGGATTTTTTTTTGTCTCGGAAAAACTTTTTCACGCGGTCGGAGCCGCGAGCACTACTATTACAAAGATTATATCAAAGATTTGCATTTTTCACTGTCATGGCCATGAATGGATTATGATAAAAAAACCATGACAATATTTTTTTTGTATTATGAGTATTTATTCAGGAGAGGTAAATTATGATTGTTTTGTGATACTACTTTACTATGATTTTTACATCTTGGTTTGATTTTTTAAAAGCTAAAAAAATATTCTACCTTGACTTATATAAATAAATGCTTTATAGAAAAATTATCATATCCACTTAGTCATTAATTGCTGAATGGTTTCCAGAACCATTCAATTTCTTGTAAAATAATGACTAATAGTGAATACAAGGGTGTTGTCTTTTCTTTTTAAATGTTAACTATTTATTTTATTTACTACTGACTCATAAAATTTTGAAGCCTGTGATGGTAAATTCTAACCTGGCCTAATGGTAATTAAGCAATGAGGCATAATTCATTATGAAATATTTTTGAGACCGTCTCCTAAACCGTCTCATATCTTATGTCTCAGGATGACAAGCGCAGTGGAATGCCACATAGTACTTTGTGTGTGTGCTGAATAGTGTAGCTACTGTTTATGGGTGGTCATATCGCTTACCATCTGTTGAACGGCTTACTCGTCTCGTCATTTAATGCCATAAAAAAA
The DNA here is from genome assembly GCA_949316025.1 of Lapara coniferarum. Lineage (NCBI taxonomy): Eukaryota > Metazoa > Arthropoda > Insecta > Lepidoptera > Sphingidae > Lapara > Lapara coniferarum. Next base: position 6,047,840 of record OX438920.1, read on the forward strand.
ATATTATAGGATTTTTTTTATATTACCTCATGAATGTTTATATTGTAACTTTATAAACTCACATTTTCAATAAAATTTTACCCAATTTTAATATTATAAATTCAATAATTATGACTACTCCATGAAAAATGAAAAATCAAGTTACTTAAGTAATGTACATACATACATACATAATTTTGCAAGAAAATATTGAATAATATTTATGAACATGAGCAAACCAACATTTGGTCCAATTAGTTGCAGCCTTACTGCCCCCATCCCCTAGATTTATTCATGTTTGTGTATACTATTGTAATTTTACAGTCAAATTTTAACTACTATAATATGCATGTTTTAGTTACCGATTTTCTAGATTCAGCATAGTTTTAAAATTAATCATTCACACAATCTTGACATTAACTTTTACATTTATATTGCAATATATTTACTGATTTTTGTATTGATTTCATGTAGATAATATTTTGATTAATAAGAATTGTAAACATTATATGTGTAATGTAACAATTCGAAATATAATAATTAAGAATAAATTATATTTTGAATTGTTGACAATTTTATAACACTGAATCCCTGGTAAATAATGCACAACTTAAAATATATTTTTATGAAAAAAAATTGTACGCATTTACGAGGTTTCTGACGCAATTCTTGTGTAGTGACAATAAACCAAAATAATTCCAATAAATAAGAGCAATGTATTTCTTCAATAGGAGCATTTCTTACCAGTGATATCGTGGAAGCTCACATAAGGAACACCGGCTATCAGACACCAGATAACCACTCTGGCCAAGTCCTTCAATGAGTGATGCTCGTTATCCGATAGGAACAACAAATGTTTGGGTTTTTTCGTCAACTGCGGCACATTGTCCAATATCAATTTTAAATCACATTTTGTCACCTCAACTCCCGGTTTGTTGAACTTTTTGTGACAATACTCGAGATAAACATTTTGTACCGTAACCAATACATTCACGATCAAATGCACGAGAGTAAACAAAAACTGTCGGAGTATTCGAGACAACATGTTCTTGCAGATCGAGCCGTTTCAATAAACGACTGAGTGAACTTTATTTAATCATTTTCTTTATTATTTCCCTTTACAGACTCGTAATAAAGTTGACGAAATCACACGGCCCAGTCAGCCGCTTTTTCTACTACACAGCCAATCACAAGCTTCAGAGTGTACATGTTAATTGCCAACATATAGAAATAAAATCTTTAAAAATTATGTTGCTGTCTTTTTTTACATTGCACAAAATCAATTTGCTATTCTGTTGTCATTCATAATTTACTTTCTGTCAAAGCTGCCAACATCACAATGTAAACATGAAAGCAATCTCAGAAGTATTCTTCAACTGGAATGTAGTCATCCAAAGATCTAAGCGATACAATGTTCCTTCTACATAATTCGATTTTTAATTTTATTATTTTTAATTTTGTTATAACATACAAATTATTATATTCAAATTTCTGAATGCTTATGAAATATAAAACTCTTTATTATAGTGTAGGAATTTAAAGGTTAAACAAATAAACACTAAAATAAAATAAAATTTTGTAACCACAAAGCTCAGCTTTTGATCTGGTGAACATTACGCGGGGTATTATCTTTATACAACGAAATGGAGATACTACCCACCTATCGCAGTATTTCTTTGTAAATAATATTTTTTGTTCTTCCTTTGCGAGAAATATTTTTCAAGCATTGCCGATTTGTGGGGAATACTCCAAATTGTGGGGAATCCCAAGTCGATTGGGGATTGGTTGTGTGCGGGGTAAACGTGAGGACTGGGGAATTTATACTTATTATGTATAACTTAACCCTTAGAGTATGTATAACTACCTATAGAGCGTTTTTTTTTTTTTTTTTTTTAATTTAATATCGCACCGTGCGGTCACTACCCAGAGTAAGCAGGTGAACTACAGCTACTTATATAAAAATGTTGGCGACTGCTAGGGATGGGCACGCGAGCAGCATCAACGCAACAGTTATCAATAAGTACACGTCCGGCGGCGCCGTATATGTGTATTGTTGTTAAAAAAATATGGTTCTACAAAATATGACCTTGTGGGTACTTTTCAGCGTGTTGCGTTAATATAGATACAAACTATGCTGCGAATTAGTGTAGTGCCATGTGGAATGATTTTTAGTGCCATCACGTCAGGAATCACCAGAACTATCAGCTGTATTCGTTTCCGAGAGCGATTCCCTTCCACCCGGTATACACAGAGTTATTTGCAACTTGCGCATGACTTGTTAAAGGCGTGCTTATTACATCAAAAAACACATTTTGTCTTTTGAAAAGACGCGAAAAAAAGTTATCGTAATCGGACAATGTTTAGGAATAGTGATTATTTTTTTCATTTCATAAACAAATACGCACTTACTAACTGGCTTAAAAATCACACACAGACAAAAAGTTACTTAAGCTACATTATAATAAGCATCACCTTCGACACTAATAAATACGTATGCTATAATATGAAAATATTACATCGATTCTGGTGTCGGCCCGTAGCATCACTATCGAAGTCCGGCAATCAAAGCGGGACGCGGGGCAGTGCACGGAGTACAAGTGTTCTCCTCCCGCCCACCTTTCATACCGCGATGCGTGATTTCAATTTTACCTAAAATATACTGAAATATGGCTTGCCTGTGAAATCTGATGTTAGAATTCTGTTCAATGTTTTTCCGGGTGACGTTTTTACAAGATTCCACAGAACATTTAACCATTTTGCAGTATTAATAATCAAATATTCGCATAGATCTCACTCACGTGTGCTCACACCGTTCCTACTCGAGTGACTACAAGCGCTTGCGGCCGGCGCAGGACGATGTTCCCACCGGTGCCTATTGTTCCCACTTGCATACACGCGCTCTATACATAGTTATTTTTTTTTTTTTTTTTTTATTTTATTAGGGAAACAAAGTGTTAATATAAAGTTAAAGCAACTAGCACACAATGCGTATTTAAAGTATACAAAATTAAAATTAACACAATTTACATGTTTCCACAAGTACGCTACTATACAGCTTACATATAGTATATAATATGAATTTTACATACTAAAACACAAACTGAGTTAAGCACAAAAGGAAGCATAATATAATAACTCAGTTGAGTACAAAAGAAACCATAGCATAATAGTTTTAACAATCTTTAGGTCTGTCAGTAAGAGAACCATTAAACCAATTTCTCGTCATATAATCTTTAAACATGTAAGGCTTAGAAAGAAAAAGGTCAAGATCCGAAGAAACATTAATTGATTGATTAAATTGCTTTGCCGATCTGATAAAGAAAGAGTTCCGTCCATAGATTGACGTACTATGTGGAACAGCCAAAGTTGCTAACGATCTGGATGTTCTATGCGGTATTTTAAGAAATATTTTTGATAGAAGATATGGGGTATCTATTTGATTTTGGACTATTTTAACTAGAAAAACAATATCAGCAATGCTTCTTCGCTCATACAGTGGCAAAATATGATTCCTGTGGCACCTTATATCATAGTCTGGGTCATAACAGTTACTTTTAAATTGCAAAAACCTTAAAAACTTTTTTTGAATAGACTCAAGTCTATTAATGTAAATATTATAATGCGGATTCCAAACTTGGGAACAATACTCGAGGGTGCTTCGCACCAAACAGCAATAAAGGATTTTAATAACTTTCACACTCGTAAATTCAGAACTTGTTCTAATTAGGAAGCCCAAAGCTTTCCTGGCTTTATTGACAATGCAGTCCACGTGTTTCTCATACGTCAACTTAGAATCATGTAAAACGCCGAGATCCCGTACCACATCAACTTTCTGTAACTCCTGACCTTTAATATAATATTTATTGTTGATTGGCTTGAATTTACGCGTAAAAGAGATAAAACAACATTTGTTTACATTCAAATCCAGTATGTTAAGTAAACAATATTGTTCAAAACGCTGTACAACAGCGCGTTATGTTAACGCTTACACATTGTATAAGCAAAGAGTCCTTCGGGCTACTAATTTTCTTGAATATTTTCATATCATCAGCGTAAAGGAGAAAATTACAATTTTTAAAACATAAGTTGACATCATTTATAAAGATATTAAAGAGAAGGGGGCCCAAAAGAGATCCCTGCGGTACACCAGAGGATACTCTATTCCACACAGAAGAGAACCCGTTGACCACAACTGCCTGAGAACGGTTTTCAATATAAGAAACAAACCATCTAAATAAATTACCATGAATTCCTGCAGAAAGAAGTTTTTGTAAAAGTATCACGTGATCAATTCTGTCAAAAGCCTTGCTATAGTCAGTAAATATAGCATCAACCTGCCCACCGAAATCCATATTTGACGCTACAAAGTCTACAAAAGACAAGAGGTTTGAAGTAGTAGAACGGTTCTTTACAAATCCATGCTGCTCCTCTATCAGAAAGGAGGATATCGTGTCATATACTTGAGTATAAACAATTCTTTCCAATAATTTTGCAAAAACACACAACTTCGATATGGGTCTATAATTCTTGACATTATTTCTACTGCCACTTTTATGCACAGGTGTTATAAAAGCTGATTTCCATATATTTGGCATAATGCCTTCAGAGATGGAGCGTCTATATAAAATAGTGAGCGGTAGTACTAAGTATTCAGCACATTTATAAACAAGCGTGGGCGTAATATGGTCTGGCCCTGGACCCTTTTTAAAATCTAGGGATTTCATTAGTTTAAGAACTGTTTCAGTCTTTATCTCGATGTCGCTGATGTCATTTAGGGATATTTGATTTGATGAAGATGTTTGAAACACAGGAGTCGGGTTACGTGTTGAAGGAAGATGAAAAGTTGACTGGAAATAACCGGCAAAAAGATTACATATGTCATCTCCTGTTTGAGCCGAGTTACCATCATAATGTAAGGTCGAGGGAAGCGAATTGGGACCATTTTTGTTCGATTTAGTAAACGACCAAAACATAGAGGGCCGTTCAGTTATGGCATCTTGAATTTTCATTAGGTATGTATTATAGCATTCCTGCTCGACCCTTTTCAACCTATCCCGGAGAACGCAAAAAGATTCATTATCACCCGTATTACCGTAACGTTTAAATTTTTTTAAGTGTTTGTGTTTTTCCTTCAAAATTTTTTTTAGAGAAGCCGTGTACCATGGCGGATAAGAAGAATAAGAAAACAATTTATGCGGGACGTGTTTGTCCCTTAAGTTATACAAATGCTTATAAAAAACGTCTACTGCATGATCGAGCGAGATATTGTTTAAACAAGTATCCCAATCAATAGTGCTAAGTGAAGAATTGATAGCGTCATAGTTTGCTTTGCCATAAAAGTATTTGATTCTTGAATTATTTATTAATTGATCGTTTTGAGCTAGGTCTAAATGTACTACTAAAGACTTATGGTGACCATCTTCAGAGACTAGGGGGTCATTACAGGCAATAACATCTAAATTATCGTTATATAAGACGTAATCTAAAATTCTATTATTTGTATTCCTGTTAAGATTGAATTGTTTGAGACTGCATTCAGATAAGGTATCAAAAAAGTGTGTCTGCGAATTACCTATAATTCCCGATGGTTGTAAGTAGTTGGGTGCACCGTGCCAGTCAATATTGCTCAGATTAAAATCACCCAATACTAAAAATAAGTCATTTGGACATGAATTGATGATTGTGGAAAGGTTTTCTGCGAAATTGCACAGCTGTGTATTAAAAGAGTTACCCAAGTTTTCTTTACAGAGATATATAGAACAGACATGTAATTTCTTTGTTGCATTGACATTTGTATTGAACGTCTGGTTCTTTAAGGTGATCGATACCCATATGTCCTCAGCAGAAGAACGCCATTCCGGACGTTCAACTGCCATTAAGTTCCGGCGAACCGCTAGGAGTACTCCACCTCCGTACTTTTCATTCGTGAATTGATAATTCCTGTCACGCCTCCAGACTATATACCTGTCATCGAATAACTCACTATCATTAAGGCTCTCAAGCAACCAGGTCTCGGTTATAGAAATAATGTCATACTCTGACAAGAGCAAGTTACGTTTAAATGTATGAGTTTTGGTGCGTAGCCCTCGAGTATTTTGGTAATAAACCTTAAGTTTAAGGATTGCCATCGGGATTAATATATTTATAAATAATATGGTTTAAAACAGAGAATAAGGGGGATAAAATAATTAATAACGAGCGAATTATGCATTCATAGACTGCTGACACTGCTGATCTATTATAAGATATTACTATACATTTGAAATACACATATACCGTAATTGCTAAGGCAAAGTATAAAACAAATATTATAAAATTAAAACCAATCACTAATAAGTCACACTTAAAAATTTGTAGGGTAAAATTATAAATTACAATACGCAACTGTGCTACACATTCCGCGAACGGCGCAAACGAATACCAGCGCCATTCGCGAATAGTGCAATCTATATTAAGCTTAATGACCTTAAGCGGGCACATGCTTACGCACGTTAATTGAATAGCAGATCGAGTACTTACGTGTGATAACTGATTATACGCGAAGCGAACTCTCGGACCGTAAACCGGACAACAAAAGAACAATAAGGTGTATATGGTTCTCAAACTGTCAGCAGTCGTAACTGCTAGTATAATTAATATACACAATGCTAACAAAGATATTAAACACCACAAAATTAAATTACTTATTTTATAATTTTCGTCAAATCGTTTTCGCTTCTTATAAAAAATATTGGGGAATTGTCTGACTTCCTGATCATAATTTTGCAGTGTTTTACCCAAATATATTTAACGTTATTTTCTCTTGCCAGCGATCTCGCTTTACTGAGTAAAATCTTATTCCGACGAGTGAGGTGGTCATTTACGTAGAAATCACCAGATGCAGAGTAGCCCATATTTTCAAGCTTAAGTTTTTGACTTTTGCGTGCCATTGCCACCAGTTCTTCTTTGAAATATCTGTTGTTAAAAGCCAATACTATAGGTTTCACAGCATTTGGCACATGTGTGGGTACCCGGGCTATGTAATTTATCATTTCCTTTTTTATAGGAAAATCACAAAGGACCCCGATCTTCTGTGCAATATCATAAAGATTTTCATTTTTATTCTGAGGTATTCCTCGTATTTCCACATTGTTGGCTCGAGCCCATTGGTCTTTTTCGTTAAGCTCTTTATTAATCCTTGTGATTTCAGCCTGTAGATTTGGAACAACTTCTGCTACTTTCTCAATATGAGATACTCTTGCTTCTAGAGACTTAATTGTGTTGCCAAACGTTTTAATGGTTTCATGAGCAAATTCAAGTGAATCCATCAAGTTTGCGACTTCAGTTTTGATGGACTTAATATCCTCAACCAACGATGACAATGGGATTAATTGAGATACAATTTTATTTAGCTGGTCCTGCATTTTGTCCAGTTGATTTGAAACTGATGATGTGGTTGCCAAAGATGGTGAAGGGCTTGATTTGCATGAAGGACAGCGCCAGGTGTTTTTACGGTCTCCCAATTTTCTGTAGCCATTTTCCGTGACACCAGCACAACCGAAGTCGTACTGTTTCTTGCAGACACTACATACGGGACCATCGGTATGTTGTGTATCACAACTAGCACAAGTAAACATAGCGATAATTTGAGAAACGCTGGTAAAATTTAACAAAAGGTGTAAGCGTGCGCTCTCTAACGAACTCGGGTGGTGACTGATGACTTTTGGTGTAAGCTTAGAGTATGTTATACATACTCTAAGCTTACACCAAAAGCATCAAAAATTACTTTGCCTTGATTTTTGGGGAATTGAGGAAATAGGTGTTGGCAGCCCTGATTAGAATTCTGTTTTCCGTTTCCGTCCGACATCTTTGTTTCTTTTTCTTGTCAGACTTGAATGATAAGGTTAGTAATTGTGTAAAATTGCTGTAAAACGATTAGTTTGAAATAATTTCAGTGGTAAAGTGAATATTTATTGTGATTAAGCTACATTTTATTAATAACTATGTAGTTCTTGTTCTTAAAAAACAAATTTGCAGTATAACTTCTCAAATAAGATGTGTCGTGTTTCCGACCACGCTGTTGAAATTATGTTTTGTCTTCCAGACATACAAAATGCAGCTGCACATCAGAGGACAGTCGACGCACGTCTTAGACGTAGATGGACAGGATTCCATTGCCCAGATCAAGGTAAAGTCCAAAATTTGTCTTTACAAAATATTGCAATGTGACTACTTGGCATGCTATGATGCTCAAGCCTTTATCTATAGTACTGTTATAAATTTTTCATTAATACCGTTTGAATTTTCAAATGTGTGCATGGTAAATCTGGGTAACTTCTGGTACACAAAATATTACATTAGTATTTGTAAGTATCGTGGACTTATTCTTACTAAATATTTAATATTGAATATGAAATATCGTAATGATATTTTGATAGGTTCTCATTTATTAGTGTAGGTCTAAAACCATTTTGACATTAAACAATATTCACTGAAAATGATTATTATGGCTGGTGGTGAGACAGAAAATTCTTATAAATATTAACAAATATGTTTGTAGGTTATACTGACATTTTCGCCAATAAAATTTCAATTATAACTATGATATGTAGTAATTTATTAAAATATACTTATACACAACTATATCAGTTAACTACAGCATGATAGACTAAACCCAGGATGTTTGCTAAAAATATTTGTTGTCCCTGGATCATTTTGGCAGGATGTTAGGGGCATAGCTACTGCTGTATTAGCTTTACAAATGATATGGGGTCCCTCATAGCCAAAAGGTCACCCTGCCCTGCCTCTATACTAGGCTACCCTACTGCAGGATGTTAGCAAGGCTTACAATGGGTTTGTGATTTCAATCACCACAGCTTTCTATAAATAATCCTAATTGTTTTTTCCATCTGATGCAGATATGAACCAATAAGATTGTTTTTCTTACATATTACACAGGCTGAAGATCAAGTTTGAGATCTTTTATTACAAGTGGCCATTTAGTGAAACAATTTCATGTGTTCACATGTCATTTTATTTTATACCACTTGATCTCATTATTGTTTAGGGAATTTTGAAAGCTAAAACTCAATTCCAATTTTCTGATTCCAGGAGCGTATCCGCTCTCTTGCCAACATTGAAGGTGAGGACCTGACCCTGTCGCTATGTGGTGCTCCATTGGATGACTCCTGCCTTGTGTCAGACCTCTCCTCTGCCGAGCTTGACCTCACAATACCCCTGCTTGGTGGTAAAGTGCATGGTTCTTTGGCTCGTGCTGGTAAGTTATACTTTATTTCATTAAAATACAGTGGGTTAGTTGTAAAAGCATTATAGGCTGACAGACTTATGTATTTATGGTAATACTATGTATGAACTCAAACGTTCACAACTTTGTTAATGTGTCTGTTTGTAAAAGCAACCTGATTGAAGTAGTCACTCACCTTGTATCAGGGCCTAGAAGAAACTCTTAATTACATAAAATCTATAACCAATGTTCACATGGGATACAAATTTTGTGTTGTGGTGTGCAACTCACCTAACTTGTCGCGTCATGCGGTTATGGCTCATAGTATCATGAACCATGATGATGGCCAATAATGCGGAGTTGCAGTACACTATGCAGTTTAACTTGAAAGTTGAGGGATTCATATTTAACTTCACTTTACTATTATATGTTTAAATTACCTATTGCAGCTGTAAAATATTTAAATTTATTTACAGTCATTACTTATGCTAATGTGGTAAAATTTACCAAAAATAATTGGTCTTAATTTTAAACTTAAATTATAGGTAAGGTCAAGGGTCAGACTCCTAAGGTAGAGAAACAGCAGAAAAAGAAGAAGAAGACTGGCCGTGCCAAGCGTAGGATTCAATACAACAGGAGGTAATTACTTATTTCATTTTCCTTTTCTGGAAATAAATAAAATCATTTATGAGATTTTGTAATTGTTAGTTTATTGAATGCTTAGCCCAATTGTTATTATTGTTATAATTATATTGTGTGCGGTATGACACCACTCTGAGGTCCCCAATTTGAATTCCGGGTTGGAGATTTTCTGCTCAGTACTAGTCCAGAGTCTGAGATTTGAGCTTGATATGCTGGTAGGCTTGCCTTGGTTGCACCTATGCCTATCACTTTGGGGATAGTATTTTTGTTTTGTAATTTATAAACAAAAATATAAAAGCATACTGACATAAGTTCTAAGTCCTATTCCAACATCTATACTAGTATAATATATTTGTATTTTGTATGTTTATAATGAATAAACTCAAAAACTACTGGATCGACTTTAAAAATTCTTTCACCAATATAAAGCTACATTACCAGCAAGTAACATAAGCTACTTTTTACTCTGGTAAAATATAAAGCGGGACTTTATCCCGGAAAAACTTTCACGCGGGCGGAGCCGCCAGCAATAGTCTAGAAGGATACTACAATACATCCTATGTCAAATGATCTCTGCATCTCCATATTCTTAATCTTTATTGCCAGTTCGCAGTAGTAATGACAGGGCCTATATGTATAGTCCCTAAGTCTAAATTGTACATACATACATACATACATAGTATCACGCCTCTATCCCATAGGGGTAGGCAGAGACTATGGATCGCCACTTTGCTCGATTCTGGCACACTACTTTCGCTTCCTCTACCTTCATCAATCTTTTCATGCACTCACGCCGGTTCAGGGTACTTTTGACCTGGCCTCTACTTGGAATGTCAGATATCTGACATTCGAAGGTTCGGTGCGCTCGACTCCTGCCGGCCCCTCCATCCACACTCGCCTTATATATCCTCTTTGTCAGTCTTCTATCATCCATCCTTTCCTAGATATAGTCTATATAGTCTAAATTGTAAATGAGACAAATTGGTGGGTCAGGCTCTACAATGTACTTTACTGTTAAAGTTCCTTTCCAATTCCAACCCAATGATTAGCTTGATTGTAAAGTTGACTGAATGTATGGTCTGTATCTCAGATTTTTTCTATCGTGTGATTTTTCATGATAGAATTAGGTGTTATTTATAGATTAATGGTTCTAAGATATTATATAGGCTGCAACAGTTTTTATTGTTTAAGAAGAGCACACATAATATGTATTTTACTCATTTCAGATTCGTGAATGTTGTACAGACCTTCGGCCGCCGCCGTGGACCCAACTCCAACTCGTAGATTTATTCTTTGTAAATAACATGCAAATATAACATCTTATTGCGCCAAAATTAGCGTTTTTTTCCTGAAATTTCTTTCTAACCAATTTGATGTCTATGGTAATATTTATTATTATCAAAAACAGTGAGTTGTCCCAAGGCAACAGGTATTTTAGGTGTGCACTATAATATCGAGCAATCAGATAAATGCACTTGAACTATGGTCTTTCAGTATTAAATGCTCTAAGACTTTGGTATTTCACTATTGTGGCATGTATATTTCAGTTTAGGTTCAACAAGTGGCGCGGTAATTATTTTCTACAGAACTGTGTGATTTTGGATTTACCCTATCTATACTAATATTATAAAGCTGAAGAGTTTGTTTGTTTGAACGCGCTAATCTCAGGAACTACTGAACCGATTTTGAAAATTCTTTCACTAATAGGAAGCTACATAACTCCTGAGTGCTATAGGCTACTTTTTATCCCGGGAAAATATTTTTGTACCAGAAAAACTTTTTCACGCGGGCGGAGCCGCGAGCACTACTAGTTCAATATAATATTCTGTTCTGAGTTCATTCCCAATAAAAATTTGAATTATTTTTGCGTATAAAAAATTTGAAAGTCACTGACATAGCCCAACGGATAAGCAAGCTGAAGTGGCAATGGGAAGGGCACATAGTTCGAAGAACTGACGGTAGATGGGGCAAAAAGTTCTCGAGTGGAGACCACATACTGGCAAGCGCAGTTTCCGTAGTATTATAATGCTCTTTGAAGCGCAGCGTCGGCCGTCCACCTGCAAGGTGACCGATGACTTGGTAAAGGCCGCAGGAACGTTCTGGATGCGGGCCGCTTGTGACAGGTCCATCTGGAAATCTTTGGGGGAGGCCTATGTTCAGCAGTGGACGTCATGTGGCTGATGATGATGATCAAAAATTTCCATAATATTATGTTGCCTATGTGCCCGTTATGGCGATAAGCGCCATATATTCCGCTTATATAATTCAGAAAGGGTATTTTTTTTTTTTTTTGTCTATGTTAACAATCATTCTTGAGAACGTCATTGAATTTACATCATTTGATGTGTTTATTTTTACGTTTTGGAGCATCCAGATACACAGCAATACATTATTCACAGATTAAATGTTATTTTTAATCCTTTTAATATGCTTATTTTACGTCAATACCAAGTATCGATGGGCTAAAAAAGATTCAGATTGCGCCACCAGATGGCAGAGCTTACGACGTGCACGTTCCCTATAACACAATAAGTAATACCCCATTCGACCGCGCCAAATGGAGACGGCCGCGTTCAGTTTTAACAGATCCAGAGGACGATATCACTGTGGCCATCTGTCGTAAGAACGAGTTCTTGAAACTCATACACTGCACAAGACCGCATTTCTGTCCTCGCCGCGCTCCCTATCGACCCCCTAACCCCCCTAATAGTTCCGGCCCGCATGCCGACGAAATAAATGGATAGGCTTAGGTTAAACACCAATCTTCCCCACTAATCGCTGATGTGTCATGCTCTTCCAGTGACCGTCCTGAGCCGAGGTTCGTAATTCGTTAGAGGGTTGCCCTCAGTGCATGGTCACCGAAATTCAAGGGTTGCGAGCGCTTTAATCGTTCACCCTAAAGTCCGGTGTGGCCAGAAAAGCCGACTCTTGTCAGGCTACAGACCGATGGGTCAGCGTTAAAAAAAAAGTAAGACCGAAGTGAAAATTTTCATTAAGTTTTTGTGGACAATTCGATTCATCCAACGACACTAATGTGACTATATTTTTATGTCCAAGTAGATGAACAATAATGTGTCTGTAGTATTCTTTCAAAAATCGGAGACTCGTACAGTCTGTACGAGTTTCGGATTTTTAAAGGACCTTTTAACTCTACCGCGTTTTGAATATGGGTAGGTAATGACTGCCTCGGTGGCGTAGTTGTATTACAGTACGACTGCAAAGCTGGGGTCTCGGGTTCGATCCCCGGGTCGGGCAAAGTGATATTGAGTTTTTCTATTCAGTATCAGCCCGGAGTCTGGAATTTGTGCCCGATATGACGATAGGCTCGCCCCCTATCACATCATGGGACGGAATAACGGCGAAAAGTGGGTGCACTAGTTGCGCCTCTGCCTACCCCTTCGGGGATAACAGGCGTGAGTGTGTGTGTGTGTGTGTATATTAAAAAACGGCGGTATGGGCATTGGGTACTTAATAAGGACATGGGCGTAGCTAGCCATGGGCTCAGGGTGGTGCAGCAGTATAAAATAATATTATGCAACTAGCAAACTATACCCGAAGTCTAGTCCCGGTTAATTTTTCATACAATTTTTTTTGGTTTGATTATGTGTCTTCATGTCAGAGCCCTACCGTCCATACTTCCATGAATAAAGACAAAAAATATTTGAGTACAGAATCTTTGGTGCACGACCTCGACTCCACTTGGACGTGATATTTAGGTGATGATGGTGGATGGTGATATTTAATATGATTTGTTCAAAATTACGTTTTCGGTAGAGCTAATATTAGGTAGTAAGGCATATTATAAAAAGGAAACATCGACTACTATAAGTCCAAAGTAGAAACCATTTATATTTGAGTAGGTATAAATAATTCAATTCGTTTAAGAAAATCAAACTCATCCAACACTCCTACGAAAACATTGTAAACCACATATTTTCTGTTTCTTAACAAAGATTTCCCCGTCGCGTCGTTGTTAGAGATTTGTGTTAACAGAAACAAAGGAATAGTCAACAAAAGTATTTATTTCATACAAATTTTGCTGCTATAAGGAACAAAAGTGTTCAATGGTCACACTAATTCACCGTCGCAAATACTTGCAATAGTTTCAAAGTATGTTAAATACATAAACTCACTTTTACGTTCACGATATTCTTTCCCATCAAATGCTTGAAGTATCATGCATTTTGATGGCCAAGGACACAAACATTAAGCTGTAAATCACTCATTTTATTTGTTAACGGCAGTGGTTTTTATTGTGTGAACAAGCGTTTTGTATTTGACAATATTCGAGTTAAACGGCAAGACACACAATCGTATGCGTTCAACATTCCATTATGGCACTGTGGCATCGACATGTCACTAAAATACAAAAAATCATAGTCACTGATCTGTAATGCAAAATAAATAAATAGATACACAATATGCGGAACAAATATTTTTAGTCACTATTAATCGCAATGTATGCTCTTCAATTCTGTGATATCAAGTTCTGATATGATAATCTAACCCCCACTCAAATGTAATTCCAATTACGAAAAATCTATATCAACAAATCTACCGTAAAAAAAAATGTCCATTTATATACAGATGACATTACAACATATGTTCTTGTATGGCCAGAATTTATTAATCAGATCTTGTAATTAATGCACAACATACATAGGTACAAAAATAAGCAAGTAAAGAGCAGTAGAAGAAAACCTAAGTACCAATTGCAACATAATATTAGGAGGAGGAAAACGTTAGTTTGCGTAAACAAATATACCTTTACCAATTTTCAGTAATCATCTATTAAAGTAGAGATGCTGCGACACTGCAGTCAATATAGTTAGAAATAAATTAAATTCAATTAAAAGTTTTTGCTGCTATAATAGAGGTTACTGGTATTCGAGTTTGGGTAAATTATACGGAAATTATCCTACTAATATTATAAAGGCGAAAGTTTGTAAGAATGTATGGATGTTTGTTCCTCTTTCACACAAAAACTACTGATCGGATTTCGATGAAATTTAGCACACAGGTAGACCATGTTCTGGATGTATATAGGCTACTTTTTATCCCGGTAAAATATAAACCGGGACTTTTATACCGGAAAAACTTTTAACGCGGGCGGAGCCGCTGGCAGAAGCTAGTTTTATATAAAATTTTCACATGTGGGTAAAAAAATTTATAAGGCTTATAAGTTGATATAGGGCTTGTGATGTACAAGAAGCAAAGTATTTTGTAATGTAAACGTATTTGACTATGATTTCTTATTTAACATATCTCAAAATAATCTAATTGACCACAGCCACAGTTATATAGACCTATCTAAACACAAATATTATACGATAAATACAAGAACTATATAGTTAAGAGTTAAGACATTGTAAACAAATTACAATGCGTATTCGGAACTATAATTCAACGAACCTTAATTAATAACAAATATTAATAAGATTACAAACCCTAATTCTAAGTAAATAAGTATCACTTCGTACAAGTAAGGCACATACATTTAGTTACAATTTCTCCAAAACAGTATACTGTAAAAAAAACACTCATTTCGCACGCTGATATGTTATAATTACCTTATAATCAAATTTTAGTCTTAAGTTATGCACCACTTTTAAGTATAAAGTTAGGCACAACATGTTATCTAAATATTAAAGTACATTTTGGCTTCAGATCATCTCGGGGTACTAATTTCGATAAAACTATTAAATTTTATTATTCGAGTCTTTGTACTTTTAAACTTCTAAACCTATATTTAAATGCATATAACTGACTTAACTGATCCATTGCTAAAGCTATCTATTTATCTATTTATCCCTCGCAGTTTTGTCAAATATACACTGTTGGGAATGTCTCTCTAATTTTATTATAATTTCATATTCGAGGTACGGGTATGAGTAAAATATATCTAATTCCATTTACACAACACATCTAAATTTGTTTATATTTGTACATACTGAAAAGGACCATAAGTAGCTTATTTAACTCTCATATTCATAAACGAGATTCTAGAAATCTATATAAAAATAACCAATTTACGTATGTCAGTCATTCATGAATAAAAGAGTAGCTAAGTACCAATTAAAAGTAAATAAGGTTAAGTGGTTGAAAATTGGTCAAATATGCTTAGGTAAAATGTTTTTCATGCAAACGATACTTCCCGTTGAAACTGATCTTAAAGTGTAGACTTAATAAACTTACATATACTAGTATAGGTATAAAAACGAATGCCAATTATATTTTCATTTTCGCACCCGGCATAAGTTTTAGACGCTTGTTCATTCTTTAGTACATTCGACTTCATTTTAGGCACTTCACATTTAAGCACCGGCGCACAAATATTGTGTTACCATGTTTATTATAATTTCATCTTAGTGTTCAAACTTTAGGAGATGAATTCAATTTGTTGCGAGATTTTTCCCATCGGCTGATCCTATCTACTGGGTAGCACATGACGGCAGAGAACAGTAGGAAACCACCAGAGACGTAGAACGATATGTCATAGCTCTGGGTGCGGTCGTAAAGCATACCTGAAAAAGAAATGCATAAAGTTTGTAATGTATTCTTAAAGTATTATATATATTTTTTATGTTTTAAATATTATAAGTAGCGCAGTTCGTAAACATTGCCATCCAATCGAAGGATTCTTACTCATCAATGTAGATCGTAGGCGCCACAGTAGCTAAAGTAACTGGATACCTACGATTGGTTCCAAAACGGGAATGAATCACTATGACAAGTCTACTTCCATCATGTGTATTAGATCGCTATACAAGCGGACGCTATAACTACTATTTTTACTACTTTGTTATTTTGGCAGACAGTCATTCAAGATCTAGTTTTATGTGTGGGCCTTTTGCAATTTTATTGGTCAAGGCTGTTAGTTCATGCAAGTTTTCTATATGAGATCTACAGTGGAGCTCTACCAATTTCATATATATAACTTCTATAACTTTATTGACATTCACGATAATAATAATGTTTTGTTTTATTACAGTGTAGGTACGTTATGCTAGGTCATTGTTCAATAACTATGCGGGCAAACTCGAAGGTAGGAATTTGGCATTGCGCCGGTAATCTAGCAGCTAAGTGTAAAAATAGCTGAGCGCCAGTCATTAGGCAACACACTGTAAAAGTTACATCAGTTATCGCTTAATAAATAACCGAACTGCATTGGTGCACATCATTTAATTGAAAACAAAACGTAATCATTGGAAAAGTATTCTGTAAATTTGATACCTAGAGAGAGAGCTGTTGACTTTATTTTTTCAAAATTACACATAGGTATTGCGCGGCCTCATAATAATTTTAAAACACACACACACACTCACGCCCATTATCCCCGAAGGGGTAGGCAGAAGTGCAACTAGTACACCCACTTTTCGATATATATTCCGTCCCATGATGTGATAGGGGGCGAGCCTATCGTCATATCGGGCACAAATTCCAAACTTCGGGCTGATACTGAGTAGAAACACACAATATCACTTTGCCCGACTCGGGGATCGAATAGTTAATAGTTTTAATTTTCATGTCTTTATCAGTCAGAAGACAAGAAAGATTCCGCAAGGGAAGGACTCATGAAGGTACTACATATAATAGGACTAGATTTAAGTTGCTTATATCTTTCTTGTACAGCACTTACCAGCGATAGGTCCTCCTAACAAGGCTCCTAATCCTTGGAACAGCAAGAACAATCCAAAACTGTTGGTCAATTGCTCCAGACCGAGATACTCCACAACCAAAATTGAGCGAAGAGACGCGAAGCAAGCTACAAAAAAACATGTATACAATTTAACAACTATTGTAAAAGTACAATTGATAGTGAAAAGTACTTTTATAATTATTTAATTTATATCAATTATTATAATTGCAATTTTTTAAAATTAAGACTTACCAACAGCAAGGCCGAAGACCGCACAGTATGCATATTGGAAGACAGTGTCGTAGTATAGTCCGCTCATCATCGTAGCAATACCTCCAGCAGAGAGAGCAATATTATTCAGCCATAGCGGAGACATTTTGGGCATAGATGATACGAGTCCACACATTACACGACCGATGATATTTGAGACTCCAATCGCCGATACCAACCAACCAGTCAATGTCGCATCCATTTTATTGTGCTCAGCTCTTTTACTCACGTACATGTAAGGTACAAAGAATCCCAACATCGTGAAAAATCCACTTAAAGCGAGGATAACAAAGGTCGGAGATCGGAAAAGACTGACATCCAACATAGTGGCCAGTGTTCTTCTAACAGCCTCAGGGCAGAAACGGCACTTGCCGGATGTTTCTTCCTGAGCGTCCTCTTTAGTGGGTACATGTGTAACAGCCAAGTGATACCCGAGCGATGTCCGTGAAGTATACTGCGGTAATCTAGTTAGACTGGCGCCGAAGAAGATGTCGTCTCTGTACATGGGCCTTGCTATTAAGTCAGCGTGAGATCTGCGTTGATGGTGGTGGTGGTGATGTTGCGTTGGAATTATTTTTACAGCAGTACCAATCAAAGGCTCAGTGTTATCAATGTTGCTGTTGGAATCCTCTTGCTCGTCTTTTTCCGCGACGGCCGTATCAATGAACATAGGTTTGTTACCGAGCGTGTTCTTTAATGTTCCAGCATTAGCAGACGATCGCCTTCCATGGTGAGTGTTGCTCAAATGGGAGTTACTGCCGCGGAACACTTCTTCAGCTGTTGGGTAGCGCGTGTTGTTTGCTACTCCCATCCAAGTGTGAGGGCTGACTTTGTTAGTGAAGTTGGAAGGCATGCAAATTCCGGAATCGAGTTTGCTGTGTAATTTAAGCATCGAGTTGAGTTTTTCGACCGCTTCCTCGTGTCGTCGAGCTGTGTCGTCTTCCTCATTTTGATCGGCAAGGGTTACGCGTACTGGTTTGATAGGTCTGAACAAGGCACCAAAAATGATGCAAAGAAGAAGCAAGCCTGAAATATAGACAAAATATTAGTGAAATTGAAACTTATGAGATGTCAATATATCGTGTTTTGAATTCGTAAAACATCGGATTTAAACTAAAATTATATTTACCTGCGTGGATAACGAGTGTAAGCCTCCAACCGAGATTTTCGACCAGTTTGCTGGTAACAGGAGCCAACACGAATGTACCAACACCAGAACCGCAAAGTGCCAGACCAGTAGCTAGTGCCCGCCATTTCTCAAAATAGAATCCCACTGTCAATACGGCAGGCAAGTATATCATACATAATCCAATACCTGAGGACAACAACAATAAACACAGTTAATATCTGTACGAATATTATAAAGCTGAAGGGTTTGTTTGTTTAGTTGAAGGCGCTAATCTCAGGAACTACTGGACCAATTTTGAAAATTATTTCACTTGTATGAAGTTACATTACTCCTGAATGATATAGGCTACTTTTTATTCTGGAAAAATATTTTTATCCCGGAAAAGCTTTTTCACGCAGGTGTGCCGCGACCAATACGAGTTCTGTTATAAAAGCGTGTGTCATGACGTCATAGTTTGTTATTTTGTTTGTTGATACTAGTTGCAAAGGTAGTAAACCTTGCATATTGTGCGAAGTTAATTTAATATGAGCTCATATTAATTTTAATGCATGTGATTGTTCCTTCATATAAAGGCAGTATAAGTGCGGCGAAGTTATTCTTGCATAATTGAAAACTCTGGTGAAACTAAAAACTTATTTTTTAGAAAGCGTAACTTCATCTTAAATGACTACCTATTATAAAAACCCTGGTAGGGTTTATCTTAATTTTGTGCTGAACAAAAGTTACGATCTCAGCTCGCAATAACTGTAACATTGTTGCAAACGCCACGAGACGAAGTTTTGCAATTCAATATCGAATTACATTCAATGAGCATTCGCATTATAGCCAGTACTAACCTCCACCGATGCCGTACACCAGATAAAGAAATTCAATGCTCGTGGCAAAGTAAGAAATGGCGAAAGCAGCACTCGAAAATATACTTCCAATTATTGTGACCATTCGGAATCCGTACCTGCAAAAAAAAATATTCAGGTCTTAATAACGAGCCCACGGTATAATAAAAGGCAATTGATTTTTATTTTATACATTAGGCACTGCTGCATAAATACATTGGAATAACAACGAGACTTATTTTATTTTCAAAATTATTTAAATGGCGGCTAAAATTAATTAAATGAAATCAACATAACCGTTGATATATCAATGAACAGTATAGACGTCATTTTCCAAATATTCCTTGTTTATACAATATAGAAAATCGCTTATATTTTTTTAATCTTATAAAATGAAACACCGTACTTATTAGCTAAAGCAGAGACGAATGGTCCCGCCAGGAGATAAAATCCAGCTAGCAGAGAGTTGACTGATGCCACTTGCCCTTCACTGATCTGCAACAATGGAGACACAAATTGCAATCATTTTAATACAAAAAATATCAATGAAGGTATTAATTTTATAGCAAACTAGCTTTTGCCCGCGGCTCCGCCCGCATTAAAAGGTTTTTCCGGGATAAAAGTCCCGGTTTATATTTTCCCGGGATAACAAGTAGTGTATGTGTTAATCCAAGACATGATCTACCCGTGTGCCAAATTTCATCGAAATTCGTTCAATAGTTTTTGCGTGAAAGGGGAACAAACATCCATACATCCATGCATTCTTACAAACTTTCGCCTTCATAAAATTAGTAGGATTTATTTTCTTATGCAATTTAAATGTGAATTACAGCATCATCTAAATCTACAATATATCTACGTTCTAAATACCACGTCTACTATTTGACCTTGAACTCCTTGGCACAATTTTCATAGTTGTGAAAAACTTGGCAAACTAAAACAAATAATGACACAGAAACCCATTAGATCTAATTTCTCTCTGTGAATTAGTTTCTCGAAAACTAACCACATTTTTGTACGTAAAATAACGCCTGTTGTACCCATGGTAACCATTTTCCGCCGAGCTTGTTTCCGTTAATACTGTGATAAGGTGCGAGCATTATAGCAAGCAAAAATATCGATTCCCTTTTATTTAAAATACATTCGTTGCATCCTTCACAGGCCAATATGTAAGCCCATTACAGGTATACGCATCTATTGTATCAAAATTACACGTTGGAATGAAAAAAAAATTAAACCTCTAATACAAACTGTTGTAATAAATTACATAAGAGGTCTGCAAAATGTTGTTAATTTATCTTTGAAATTAAGGGTTTCTTTGCATTGTTTTTCGAATCATAAACGTAATATTTTTGTAATTTACCGCCTAGAAATCCATTTCGGTACCTTATTGACTGTTTAACACCAGAGTAATAAAGCGTAGGGTGTACTCAATCCTTTGCGTCGTTTTCGCGGTTGTTAAGATCTTATGATTATAAATTATACATTGAATGCTTATTTATTCAGTTAATTTAACAACACTCAATGTGAAGTCACTTTGCTGAATTGATCGTACGTGCTTCTAGTACGTGGAAGTAATTCGCTACTTCCCAGAGCCGAATTTCCGGCGGCGATTCTCTCGCTTGACTCACTGGCCTTGACAATCAACGACAAGTGACACTGACAGGTCCATACAACATGCTAGAGAAATTTCATAAATTGAATTGAAAGTCAGGCTTGCGCTGCTTGGAAATCGTAGGACAAATCGTGGAGAGAGAATACATAATAAAGTAACACTGCTATCACAGAAGGAAATGCTAAAATGAAAATAGAAACAATTTGAATTGTTAATTCCGTATAATCAGATACCAGTAAATAGTATACGATTTGATTACCTAATCGTAGCGTATTCGTGCGCAATTTAAATTGGCGGGTCCGAAGTCCACGAACAGTACCTACTGCAGGTTTTATTTTTAGAGACGAAGGAGTGACAGTAGGAGTAGAGAGCCAATGAAAGGCTTACCTCCTGAGAGACCTTTAAATTTTCCATATTGTGGCTCAAAAAATACTAACAAAATACACCTCTGCCTACCCCTGAAAAGGGAACAAGGAGTGATGCTATCTACGCAATTTCAAACATTGTAGAGTCTAGACGCTAAAACGAAGTTTGTTCAGCGAGATGTTTTTCCAGAGTGTAAACAATCGCTGAGAAAAGAACAAGATATTGCACCAAGGACTTAAAATCGAGGCGTATTGAACTTATATCTAGGACATCACGAGAGCCAGTCCGAGAACAGATGCGACAAAAAATATAGAGAATTCAAATGGAAAACAAAACTACGCATACTATGCCTGTTGCCCCCGGAGGGGTAGGCAGAGGCACAACTAGTGTAACCACTATTCGCCGTGAGTATTCCGTCCCATGATGTGATAGGGGCGATCCTATTCTTCGGGCACAAATTCCAGACTCCAAGCTGGTACTGATTAGAAAAATCCAATATCAGTTTGCTCGACCCGGGGATCGTACCGTATACCAACTACGCCACCGAGTCAGAGAAAGCAAAATTAAAATGCAATTTTAGAGTATATCCGGAATAACTAACTGTTCCATTGGCAAAGAGTATAAAACTTGTTAACTACACAGTAAAACACATGTACCGTAACAACTCGCAATGTCTAGACACGTCTCATTAACCAGTAGGTCTACCAAGGACGAACTCAGATTTTATAAGGGGAACCAAAAATACCCATTTTATAATAGTACTAGTTTCCGCCCGCGTTAATAATACTGGGATAAAAGTGCATGAAAACCTTCCTCTTGAATCACTCTACCTATTAAAAAAATCCGCATTAAAATCCGTTGCGTTATTTTAAAGATCTAATCATACATAGGAACAGACAGCGAAAAGCGACTTTATTTTATACTATGTTAAGATTTTATATAATTATGTGGAATTTCCATGCGCCCACGATGAATATTGTGTAGTTTAAAATCAGCGAAAATTCCATCCGTTATAACTAAAGATGTTTGTATTACTTTTGCAAAATATAAAAGATAGGACAACGAATGACTTCGATATGGGAGGTCATAGTCCCCACCATAGCTCCTCAAATCCAGGTCTCAATACCTACAACATTATTATGTGTGGTCCTATTTACTCAACCACGATGCATAGGCCCTGCCTCCGCCGTGCCATTCGGTATGTTTGACTAACGGAACCGCACATAGACTTTGAATTCCGATGCTTCTTATACAAAGGGCTGCTTGTTAAAATAATCTTGTATGTCTGAAGTAATATGGTTAACGTATTGCGAGGAGATGATAAATGTATCGAGGGTAATGTTATTTGTGCACCAGATTGTTTGTGTGCTGATTGTTATAAACAACCACGATGTTTTATTGTTTGAGATTGTTGTCAAGTTGGCGCTATTTAATGTTAAGTATGTTAATAGTCTAGCAGTCTATCTTTAACATATAATAAAAAGTACTGACTTCTTACAATAAAACTTTGTTTAGTTTGTCTAGCTATAATAACATATTTGAATGACGCAAGACCTTTACTTGCAATAATATTACGAATAAGAATACATATTCTCGAGTTTCACTATTTTTACCCGACTGCGAAAGAAGGAGGGTTAGTATGTTTTTCGAGTGTATGTATGTATGTATATTTCTTTGGCACGCCCTATAGCCTAAACGGCTTGTCGTATTTTCATGTGAGTGGTATCAATAGATTCGTCTTAGTCGTGACAGTGACACTGGGTACAGCAAAATATTTTAAAATGAAAATTAAGGAATTTTGGCGGCAAATGGTGATCTAAAAAAAATGAAATTTTTCAAAATACATCGAGTGTGGTATCAAAATATATTTTTTTTAACGGTGATTACGAATACAACGTATAAGTTTTATTTGAGTTTGGAATAGGAAATGTTATAAAGGTGTTTGAAAACTAAAAAGAAATATTAAAACAAAACAAAAAACCCGACTGCGACAAAATCTGCCATCTTTATAAAATTTATTGAAGAACTGAAAATATAGAAACAAGATTTTAATGTGAACATTGTCAACTAAGTTTATTCAAAACCAAAATGAAATATTCAAATTAAAATCTTGTTTCTACCTTTTCAGTTCTTCAATGGCAGGCAGATTTTGACGCAGTCGGGTTTTTTGTTTTGTTTTAATTAAATGAATTAATGCAATAGAAGGAGCACGCGCTCTAGTGCTTCACATTCGCCTCAGCACCCGCTGCGCTACAAAGGCAGTCAATTGGATGTACATTTGATATAAATAATTTCTTGATAAAACTGTCACAAGGTATTATCTATAATTTTTTATATATTTTTGTAGGTAGGTACTTAATATGGAGCGTTGGCTTAGTTTCTTTGGTATTCAATTTTAATTCTGAACCATGGTTGTTAACAACATAACTACATGATTGAAATTGGGCTCATAGTTTTGTAGATCATAATAATATTGAGCAACACTTTACACATAGTAGCTAAGGATTCTAGCTTTTGATACATTATTGATTGATACATTAATTTGTTCATTTTTCTAATATTATGAAGCTGAAGAGTTTGTTTGTTTGGTTGATCGCGTTAATCTCAGGAACTGAACCGATTTTGAAATTTCTTTCACTAATAGGAAGCTATATTACCCCAGAGTGCTATACTAATTTTTATCCCGGAAAATCCTACTCACGCGGGCGGAACTGCTGCAAATACTAATGAATACATGCAATAAAATACATTGAAATGTTTGAAACTTTTCATAGTACCAAGCAGTTAAAACTGAATAACATCATTTTAGAGTCTGTTACAATATCCAAGACGTGTACTCAATTAAGCCTTATTTTCTTCTAGATCTGTCTATTTCCACAACAGCTAAGGAAGCTATTTCATCACTATACTAAAATATCAGTGAGAAATCTATAATAAAAAACTAGAATACATTTGTTATTTAAATAAACCGCTTACCAAATTAATAGCCTACAGCTAAATATAAACTTTTAACTTCCTCATATTTTAAAGTGGATAAATTTCCGTTTTAATTGACTTAAATATTATGAATATTTACGTGTTTTAAAATATGTGGATTACAGACTTGTTTTAGGTTATTGAGGGTGACAGGAAGAAAATGTGCTGTCTTAAGTTTATTGGAAGATTATAACTGTATAATAAGGTGTATAAAAAGGATAGTTAATGTGGAAAAAAGGTAGACAGTACCTAGATCTATCAGTAATTGAAAAACATAGTTGAAAATTGTTTTTAATATACACCAAATCAATCAAATAAATGGAATAAACGTGAAACATGTTCAATATTCATGTTATTTACCACTGTAATATTTCATCGATAAAGTTTTTATTACTGTAGCCTCTAGGCACGGCTTTAAAACACAGCCGGAGAAATAAAGACTGAATACTATTCAACATTGCATCTCGACGTATTTAAACTATAAAATTATAACAACTTATACTTGTTCGGTGAAGCCATTTTTAAATGAAGAAGAACTTATATTTGGCAGTACGATATTTTATCTTACCGGTCCCTTGTGGAACGAATAAAATAAATATAAAAAATAGGTATATTAATTCCATTTAAAGTTAACGTTTACGTGCTATTGTAATTTATAGGTATTTTTTTTTGTATTAAGATTGTTCAGTGTACGAGTTTGTTATTATTTTGTACACAAAACAGTGTGTATATATAAGTGAAGGCTAAAGTCAGTTGTATTTTGTGTCGTTTTTTGTTAGACGATTGTATTATATGCAGAGAAGACATCTCAGAAAACCCCGATTTAGCAGACACAGGTCAATAAAATACTGTTGTACTACCAATATTCATAAATATCTTTAAAATGTAAAGTGTAATAAAAAAAAAATAAACAATCAACGTCATCAACACTAAACTTCATACGTGATTTTAATTGAATAGTACTAAGCATTAGACATGGTCACGACTTATGTATATTTATGGCGCTTATGTTACGATAACATAATACACATTACAAAATCGAAACGACTTCATTTACACAACGACTACGGTGAGTAAAACAATATTTTGGCTCACCTCCAACCTTTGTATACCTAGCAAAACCACGTTTTATTTTTATCAATACGTTGGTTTATCTACTTATTGTGTCTATGCACTGTCACAAGAGGTCAAACAATGTGAAATAAATTTGATATTTAAATTTGCATTCGAGCTTCACATTTATATTTACTCATAGCGAGCATCGTCCAAAAATTATCGTATGCCAGGTACCTATTTTTTTGTATATAGAGAGCCGATAAAATAAACCGCTTAAGGTCGTGAGCGACAATCGCCCGACCCTGTGACCCTGTACAACTCTGTAGATAAATCAACTCATACGCACAAGTAGTACACGGTATAACAAGTTATTTATTGTTATAATGCACTCTGTATGTCCACAAGGGAAACGTATCAAAAATGCAACCCGATCAGTTTAAATGGCTTCTCGAGGCCGCGATCGTTCGTTGCCCTCGAACGGTTATGTAGTGGCAACTTAATACACTTTAAAATTGCAAGGGTTACTGCAGTTTAATGCAGTGGAAAAGTTCCAATATTGATATGCAATTAAACTTGGTCGCAAGGCTGTGCGTCGACTGCCGAGCGTTTCACGGCTCTACATTAATTTGCACGGCAATACTTTCAATGAAGCAAGCGGATACTTGTGTTGATTTCTACGATTACGCGCATTATTTTAATATTGTGCATGCTTGTAGATGCACTGTTCATTTTTACATTATTTACGATTAGGTTTCGAAGGAATTGCATCGTGATAACTATATAACAACTTACGACACCATGGGCTGATCTAAATAAATTGGTTAATTTAACATCAAATCATTTTGTTTAAGTAAAGGATAAAAATCGTTCTTTTAAAAGCACAACTTTCCAAAATCCAACAATCAGTTTTGCGGTAACCCTGCTAGAGAACGGTCACGGCAAATTCCACTAACTCGCGTCCATTCCATATCGAAGTGTTGTAAATTGTATAATTAATTGCCTTTCGAGCGTGGTCCGCGGGCTTCAGTGACGTCAAACTTTGCTAACCATATTCCGATGAATTCGCGGCGGAAATTTCGAGATATCTGAATGAATTAAACTATGCTAATCAGCACACATTAAATAAATTATCATAAAACACATGTTACACAACATTAGAGTAATTTAAAAATAATTAGTTTGTCCGTTTATGTTATAATCTATATATAAAAGCGAAATTTCATTTCATTTCATTTCAGAAAGGTCACTAACACACTGATTCGCTCACTCATCCTGAAATCTCAAAAACTAAAAGTGCTAGAAGTCTCAAATTTTGCATGGGGTTTCTTTTTAGGACACGAGTGCTCACCAAGACGAGATTTTGCGAAATTCAACCCCCAAGGGTAAAAAGGGATGGCCAAGTTTGTACGCGATAAACTCAACAACTACCGAACGGATTTCGATGAAATTTGATATGGAGACAGTTCAAGACCCTGGAAAGGTTTCCCGGGAAAATGAATAGTGGGACTTTTACCCAGGAAAAACTCTGTCGTGCGGGTGAAGCTGCGGGAAAAAGCTACTACTCTTATAAGAATGCATTTACAATTGTGCTAGAAATAAATGAATGATTCAATAGTGTAACAAACTTACGTATTGAAACCTTGGCCTTAACATTATGTTAATGTTTATAGACAGAGTGACAGAGAACATTGTAATCGACAAAGTTCTAAAAACTAGTTTCATATTCAGCGATAACGATTTTATGTAATTTTTCCACTATTGCCGTTTTATTGCTTGCCCTGTAGACAATGATTATTTATTTTATAAAGACTAGATAATATACTATTAGTCCTATTCCGGGATTTCTATAAGCTAAAAAGAATAAATAATAATAATTAATTATCATAGTATTTCATTTTCTTTTTTCTTCTCATTATTTATAATTTACACCTGCCTCCGTCTCTCTGCACCACCTGTAGGTCGACTGGGAGAAAATGCCTTTAGTTATTAAGTCCACATGTACTATACCCTTCTACAAAGTGTTTAAATAAATAAAAAATAAAGAATAAACGGCTCGCAGTGGATGTATATCCATAATCTGGTGGTTTAAGAATCTATATAAAACATTTCACGTCAGCTCAAGTGATATAACTTAATGGAGCCGCCAACACGGCGCCAACGTGGATTCCGGCAGCTGAATATCTTTATTTGAGTACTAAAATTATTAAATTTTCTTTAACCTCATCCATATGAATGGAGTCTTTAATTATGCGTCGGACAAATTTTAAAGCGGTTCTATCTGGTTTTGTTCGATGAATATATTACATTATGAATAATGAGGAATTCATAAAATTTTGTATATAAATCGCCAATGGAAACCAAGAACGCATTACATTGGCCTTGAACGGTACGTCGCTTGACGAAATGTGCTTTCAATTCTACACTTTCGGTAATAGAAATCTAACTTTAAATAGAGCTAGAGTTGTTGAGATTGCCTATAGAGGCGCATAACTACTGATCTGTAACCTTAACTTCTTTCAAAAACAAGAAGCTGCATTATCCCTGAGTATTACGGCACCTTTTTAAAATCGGAACCGGACGTGAGCAAGTGCTAATTGTTATTAATATTTTGAATTCTGCACAGCCATATACTTACATAGTATGTATATCAAACTGAGATTGCTCGGTATTATACGACTGAGGATGAATTTATAGGTTTTCTAGCAAAAGAATTCACGTCTCGGCTATAATTCAAGAGTTAACGATACTTGGCGTCAGCGCCTGCGCCCACTATCTCCCCGAGATTAAACAATTCACCAAGAAAAATATGTAATATTGTTATGAAAAAAAAAGTAGGTAGTGTTTTATTACGAAGTAATTATAATGGCAAAACTTCAGCTTTTAGTAATGTGACTAGCTATTATATTTATCACGTATTTTTGTTGCTAAAATGGTTTTTGTTTAATTACAATTCTTGCAAGCAAAATCATAATTGTCGCAAAAAACCAGATTCACAACTACGGGTGTAAAAAATTAAAGGTAAAAAAATCTTTAAAAACAAGCTTTTATTTAAATGCTCTAAAAAAAACTTTAAATTGATTCAAATTTTGTTTAATACTATGTAGAGATACAAGCTTGTCGCGCTCGACGCTATGGGTAAATCATAGATTATTGAGTATGAAAGTTCTAAAAATCGTAAACTTAATTCCGGAGAGAGAACAGATAACAATTTTGTTTGAGAATATTTATTTTCAATGTGGGGGTAAGCATAATGTCCGCGAAATATTGGATACGCGGGTACCAATACAGAATTTAAATATTATGACAATTGTTAGTTATTATCTAAGTATTTTATTAGTACTATTCCACCAAAAACATAAATGTAAAAAGGGAGAGCCAAGTTCAATACAAAAATTATGCTTGGTTGTGGGCTTCGCCGCAAAAAGAATGGAGATCTAAATGAGTGCCAAGTTTTATGCAAAATCAAAATACGTATTTATAGGAACAAAATAACATTATGAACAAGTATTAAACTCTATTTCTTTGCTTTATTGGATACCTATAACAATTGCTGTTATTTAAAAATGTGAGATCTTAAAGTAGGTTAGATTTGACTTGGCCAGTTTTCATTACATCAGTCATTTTATAAAGTTATTCAACATATATATTTATTTTAATTCTGATAAAAAGAAGTAATAAGAAGTTGCTTAAATAACCTATATGAGCCCATTACGAAAAGACAGCAATAAAATAATACTAAGTTTATAAACTTGAGTGATTTAATTATGTAAGTACTATACAACTTATATAAAATTCTAAGATATTTCTATTTATACCTCAGGTATTCAAGTCACAAAATTCCGTATCCCGATGTACAAAAAGTGATAGCAGATTCCAAAAACTTCCGTATCTTATCATAGTTAACATTATGTACAGTCATTACCATAAGTTGTTGAACAAATTCAAAATTTCAAATTGCCTACATACTTTTGTGTTCTTACTAAACTTTTTTTCTCTTCACAAAAATAAAATAAAAGAGATTTGCTCTACTTCATACGAAGATTTTTTTTTTCAGTTTAACTTATCGCGTATATAGGCGATTTGGGCTCGGGTTTTTAAGTACTTGGACTGTATTCGCACTAAAGGTTTTTATAAATTTATGGTCTGCTGTCTCTAAGGTGTCCGTGCGGCACTCTGGGTGGACCCTGAAAACCAGTGCTGTGTGATGGCTCTCGTCATTACACAGCGTATGCTGAGATGTCCACCTAGTTGCCATGGTATGAGTTCTTTGTTTTTTGTTTTATTGTATGTACCTATTAGTTACATGTTCTCTCATCTGTGGCAATAAATGTTTCTTTCTTTCTTTCTATTTGAAATTTTGATTTTGTACAGATATTTATGCTGCTGACTGTACGGATGTATCAATCCGCACTAGCCGTTTGAGTGTGTGTTGAATGACAACCGAAACAAGTGACCGCGTTTACACTTACAAGTTAATTATTCGTTTTTTGTTGACCTACTTTAATGCCACAACCTTGAACGTGTTCTCACTTCGTTATCAATCCTCGTGTATTTTCGAAGTGCTAAGAACACTTGCGCCTTCATTTAAACAAATATCTGTATTATATTTAACTTATCTTCTCTGAAACATAAAATGTACGTTTCTTTCCTGTATCAATAATTATTCTATAACATGTTTATTGAATTCAGTGGTAAAAAATACGACTTAGGAGTAAGGAAGCTGTTGGGGCGGTTGCGGACGACAACTTAGACGTGAGTCGGAGGAAGCCCGCAGCCGTCCCTAATGAGCCGAAGATGGCCATATAAAAAAAAAAAAAGGAGTAAGGAAGCTGGCGAATAAAGAGTGTTACATTTTATTACATAAAGATCGATATATTTTACGGCACATTTTAAACCAAGGACATGAATAATATAATACGATACATCTTGACTAATTTAAAACGAATGTTCATAATCCTTATTACGAACTACAACGTTCCAAAGATATAGAAAAAAAAGCTATAAATATCCACTCAGGGCCAACTATTAAGACATAAAATGCTTCGATTGACTGATAAGCAGTAGGGTTAATTTGTAAAACAATGCATAACAATCGGGTATTTAATAGTTAAGAGGAGGCACGGCCGTGACGCAGAGCTAAAGCTCGTCTCCACTCTCCGAGGGTGTGGCCTGTGTGGTCGCCTAAAAATAGCCTGCGCACGAGACGACCGCCTTGTCCTCTCCGATGGCGATGTAAATGTCGTCTTTTAAGTTTTTACTTTCGTGTGTCGATGTGGCGTAGCGCATCGCTTTACACTCGCATTTAAATCGTCTTTAAGTGATTCATGATCAGGCTATTGTAAAAGTTTATTTCAGTTTTTGTTTTGAATGTTTCACACAATTTATGGTTTTGAATTAATAGTTAAAATTTTTTGCTAAAATAAATTCAAGATATTTGGGATAAATATGGAGTAGAGGCATTGACATGTGTGTTCATCAATGATATCATTGGGTTCTGCTAGTTTCACGAAGCTAAAAAACTGTATACTTGCTTCTCTTAAGGATTATACACATGTGCGAATTACATCCAATGATGACTTCATCTTGTAAGCTTTGAAATCTGCAAAACTACTATATTATAATAGGATACTCTGAATCATTATTATTATCGGTCATTATACCATTTGAACTCTCGATAAGCATAGTCCAGTGTCATATAATACTTTGTAATTCTGTGTACCGTTGATGCTGTTTATTGTTAAGGGAGATGGGTGGTGCTTATTATATTATGTATCTTTTCGGTTTCGCAATAAACTGCTTGAGAATTTAATAGTCTATACGAAGTATTTCCCGGCGTGGGGTCGAACACAATTGTGATTTCATTTTTCACAACTCAGAGTTGCTAATTAAAACATCGAATAAAAATAATTCTTACCTTAAATTCGGCTTTAATGGGTTCAAAAAGTTTTCCACCGGTGAAAATGATGCCATCAACGAGCACGTTGCACATGAACGAGGCCGCCACCACCACCCAACCCCAGCCGCCGTCAGGTGGCACCACCTGCCATGTAAAGGATACATTAATTCCACATTCGCACCTGGCTTATATTGATATACGTAATCGTCTTAGCCAGTTTCGGCCACAGCGGCCAATCTCGACGGAGATCAGCCAGGTACGTAGGAGATATAGTGCAAAGTATGTGCGCAATACACAGGTGCACTCGCTATTCCTTCACTCTCATAGTCCGGTGAGACGGCAATCCGACATGACCGGAGAGAGATCAGGCGCAGGACCAACGGCTTTACGTGCTTTCCGAGGCATGGGGGTATCGCACCGCCAACATCCTAACTCCGAGTTGAGACTGAGTTATTTAAAAAAAATGGAAAACCCAGTCCCAATGGTTTTTTTTGGCTTGTCCCGGGATTTGAACCTCAGTGCACAACCCACCCACGCCACCGAGGCAGTCAATATACACAAGTGTCTACTGTATTAACATTAAGCCCAAAGGGGATGTTATATTTTACACGTGTGTGATTATAATAGTTCTATGAGCATTATTTTTAGATATTGGAATGCCTTAGGCGAAAACTAAATCAAAACCAACTCAGCTTGCTAAATGCTGGACGAGGCGATTAACAATAACTAGTTTATAAAACTTGGCGACCTCGTCTGGCAATACCTACAGTTGTCTGTAAGCGCCTGAGAAATGAATACAGTGCGTCCTCCGTGAGGAACGATTCGATTGTGATTCCTGCTTCCCCAGCTCGAAGGATGTATATGTTACAGCTAAAACCCGTTCTCGGTTACAATGCGTTTTCTCTAGTTAAAAACTAGAGTTTATCAAATACCTTTAACAAAACTAAAATTCTCTAGTTTCAACTAAAATTTACTGTTTTATATATCTATTTAAATTTTAGATAAAACTAGTTCTAACTTTGAACCTTAGTTAATACTAGTCGTATTAGAAAAACTTGTTGGTAACCTAACCTAACCTATCATATACCTATACAGGGTAGACATGGGCGCCGCCTAGGAAAAAGCCGGCGGCGGCGTGCTGGTAATTTTTGGTCGGCGGCGGCGTAACGCTGGCGGCGTGGATTTTTTTAATGAATATTGGATATATGTATAGGCCATATATAAATTCCTCAGTTACATGTTCGTAGGTAGTTGGAAGCACTAGCCAATTAACTTATCGGTATAAAAATCCCTTCAGGACCCATGCTCCATCCACCCTGTGGATTGGGGGCGTTTGGAAAAATTCCACCACAGTATCCCTTACCTGTCGTAAAAGACTATTAGTCAATAGAGGCCACCGGTGGTCCCAGGCGGACGGCAGGGTGCTGTCCGTCTTTAATTTTGTGTTTTTTAGCACATTGTTGCAATCCCTGTGATGGACGGCAGCGTGGCAGGTAGGCCTCACGTTGCCGTTGACGCAGAGGGCGCCCTTCGGTGCGCAGGAGCGTCTGAGCCCAACACAACAGCAGACGGGCCGCACTAGGCGGCACCGCGCAGGGGCGGTTGCGGACGACAACTTAGACACTTCCGTCAGAGGAAGCCCGCGGCTGTCCCTAATGCGCCGAAGATGGCTACAGCCGAGTTTTGGTTTTTATGCCGTGCGTTGTACATACGTTGGGCGGTCACCTAATGGTTGTAAGGCACGGTGAACCCAGCATGACCGCTCAGTCGCCCCCCTTGAAGGATGGGGGGTAGTAAGAAGTCACTTTCTCCGCGAAAAATAATAACAAAAAAAGACAAATGCTCCATGGCACTCGCGAGTCTTTATCTTGTTTCGCGGAGAAGGTGAAATGACCATTAATGCCCTTTGGTGCCACCATCCCGTTATCAAAAATAACTGCGCGGTTATATCATTATCACCGCTTTTACGACTTAGCGTTACGCCACTTATAGAGATGGAAGCATCGGGCGACACACCAAGCTGGACCAAGTCTTTTAGTCTATGAAAACTAGTAGTGACGGCGTTAGGCGTCGGCGACCACCGACGGCCTCACGCTTAAGGGGCCTTACAATTTTTTTTATTTAATATTACTTTTTGATAGTGGCGGCCTTAGCCAACGCAGGGCTCCGGGGGCAGATGTTTGCACGTGGCCTTTTTCTTTGTGCCCTTTGTCAACCGAGGGTTCAGCCGCCGCTAGGCCCGGGCGAGAGCAAAGTGGAAAATAAAAGGGGCCTCACAAAGCTGATGTCGCCGACGTCCACGTTTGGTCTAGCGCCGCCATTGTAAACTAGTACGGCATACTAAATGTATACCAAAGCACTTTGTTGCGTCAGGGACGGCTTCATGATCTCCAGGTCATGTGCGCCTAATCATTTTATCCGCAAATCTCCATCAATAGGACGGGTAATATTCAGTTCTCCACCTCAAGGCTCAAATATCTCTACTTCTGGCGGGAGGAGTCCGATTTTTCGTGTTCCCGCACCATTTCTTTTCATAAGAGGTCTACCTTCGTACTCGTAGGCCATCAAAAATTAAGATCTCTTGCTGTGGTCTTGGTTAGTAACACAGCGACAGCGAGAGGCCTCCTCCATTAAATGGCACGAAATCGCTATGCTCTCAATTAAGGTTAGCTAAAACTCCGATAAATGTTAGGTTATATTTTTTTTTTTTAGTATGGCCATCTTCGGCGCATTAGGGACGGGTGCGGGCTTCCTCCGACTCACGTCTAAGTTGTCGTCCGCAACCGCCCCTGCGCGTACCGCTGTTGCGGTCCTTCTCCTGTTGTTGCGGGGGCTCAGTTAAGCCCCCGTACACCGAGGGACGCCCTTGGCGTCCTAGGCAGCGTGAGACACGCTGCCGTCCATCACGGGGGTCACAGAAGTTGGCTAGACTAATAGGTGGTCGGTACCTCCCGCCCACCCGTGACCCCCGGAGGCCCCTATTAGTCGCCTTTTACGACAGGCAGGAGATACCGTGGTGGAATTCTCCAAACGCCCCCAATCCACAGGGCGGGAGACGTCGGTCAGTCGTCCACCCGACGCCTCCTACGTCTCGTCTGGCGGCGGGAGGGATCACCACTGTGCTGGCGATCCCGCCTGCCAGGCCTCCCGGCCGCCGACCTAGGTTATATATTGGACCGTATATTGCAACCTCAAACGCCGAGTGGACAGTTATTCGGGAGACCGCAATATCGCCCGATAGCCCCTATTAGTCGGCTTTTATAACAGACCGGGGATGCTGTAGTGGACTTCCGTAAACGCCCCCAATTCACAGGTCAGGACCAGGAGTCTCTAACGTCTCTGATGGCAGAGGGATTGGCCCGCTATCGATCTCTCGTAGCACTCTCTTTCTGATGGAGGACTACTCCGAAAAAGTTAGCCACTGCAATCTAGAATCTCCACCTGTTGACCATGGACCAGTAAAAACGATCACATGCACCTGACCGTAAGACACCGTCGTTGGGCAGTTATCACAATGAAAAGACATGACCTACGATCTGCCACAGGTAATCTCCGGAACAATGTTCTCCGATGAGTACATTTATCAGTTGATAGTTGGACCATAGTTGCTTCACGCCTTGGTGAAATCAGGGTGGACCACTAAAACGTTTAGGCACCGAGGACGGGATCTCCAGCCTGAGACCACATCCTCCATGGCAACTCTGCCGAAAGGTGCCCCCGCTTGGCCTCTATTTAGGAGCCGGACGCTGCTCGTGTGTGGAAGCTCCCTCGAGCCAGTGGAAGGTGGCCGTAGGGCTTTGGGGTTCAGATCCTAGGCCGGTATCTAACCAACAAGTAAGTCACGTACAAGATCGTGTGGTACGCCCTTATTATCTGCTGAGGATTCCACTGGAGAGCATTGCAGAGAGATTCGGAGGTCCAAGGTTTCGGCCGAAAAGGTAGGTACTGCTGTAAAAGATCATGGACCACATAACTCCGTGGCATAAAGTTTCGTTAGCGATGCCAGGACCTTTTAAGTTAGACAGCTTGAAAGAGCACAGCCACGTATGGGCGCGTGAGCACATAGGCCGTAGCCAAGATACCTTTCACAATCGTTAACGCTAATAGTCGTTTTTCTGTTATTAACTTTAAAAAACCCAAGTCGGCCAATAACTATGAATAAAATTTTTGAAGAAAAATGATTTTTTTATTCCAAATCCACGCCGGCGCGGCGCCTATGTCTACATCCAACTAAATATGACATTTGAGACCCAATCATTCATAAAATTTGACAATAAAAATTAAAAGTATTCACAAAATCCACGCCGTCCAAATTAGGCGGCGGCGGCGGCGGCGCGCGGGTCCTGCCCGGCGGCGTAACGCCGGCGCGGCGCCCATGTCTAATACAGGGTCATTATGACATTGCGTTAATAAATGAAACCACATACTTATCTCGTTGAAAATAACACTTTCCATTAAGTTATTTAAACCATAGATGTAAAATAAACAAGTGTAATTTTCGAACAAAATAAATAGGTATCAATTAAAAGCAACTTTAAGTTAACATGCCCTTATGCCACTACTACTGCTCTAAGAGAATTTCTCGCAGCAGCAAAAATACACTTTCAGTCAGAAATACACTTACGCACACACCATATTCGCACTAAACTATAATATTATCAAAAAATTGGAAACTACAACCGGGATTTTAAGCGAAAATATTCGTTATTCATGGATGATTTTTGGCAAGATGTTAGCAGAGATAAAGATGAATATGTGTTTTCATTTAGTAACGCAATGTAAAAATGACCCTGTATAAAATTCCTTAACTTTAATAGGGGGAACAGAAAAAAATCTAACCTAACGTACTTATTATAATAATAATAACACAGGAATGAGCACGCTAGCTAGCTCTCGACCAATCATGAAGCACTAGTTAGAACTAGTTTTCACTGGTAGTTATTTTTATCAACAGTTAATTCTAGTAGTAACAAAGACATTTAGTGAAAATTAGCTTAAACTAAGAACGGGTTCTAACTGTAACATATTATTTAACAATTCTATTATAAAAATGAGATAGGTTTTCGAGTTTTGCCTTCCCCACGTCTGTCTTTTAGTCATACGTGCAGTTTTTGAGTCCTAAAGCCTTTGCAAGAAAGGTTACTCAGTTCTAAGAAGTATGAAAGGCTAGGTACTATTGTATTCAGAAACTGAGGTTAAACATTGGTTTGTTATGGGTTTACACTAGTGTCTCAGGTTCCATATTGGAAAGTGCAGCTATCGCTATATCATATGGAACTTCACATTTCTATGGACCCCGTATCCCTGTCAAACTTTATTTATATGTGATTTGATTGTGAAACGATCACTGAATACTAATTGAAAGCTTTGATGTAAAAAATCTCTTAAATAGCTCTTATTTCACCCTTCTGACAAAATTAAAATATAGAACATTGAAATTTGGATAATAGTATAATAATACCAGCCCTGTATTATTATACTGCCCACTGCTGAGCACGGGCCTCCTCTACTGAGGGGGTTTAGGCCTAGATAATAGTATGCTTTCCACAAAATAAATTCCCGGAATTCAGAACTGTGACGATGTCTATAACCTTATGCTAGGTTCGTGGGTTATTTCGCGTTTGACGTCAGATACCACATGTGGCTTTACCATCGAAACTATGGCTAATAAATTATAGGTTATCTCTTATGATGACGCAATTAATGTAATTGGCCGTGCCCTTGATTGAACGCATAATACTCCAACTTGCTCCATAATATGTGTGTCTTAACTCCTAATAGATATTGTCAAAAACAATTAATTGTTTAATATCTTTATTAGTAATATTGTTTATAGATTTACAGATTCAACGCTTTGTATTTACTTTTACCGTCGGTTAGAAAGTTTGCAATATACATGTCCCTTTTTTTATCTTTATCCCACAAGTGTGTTTTTGATTCTTGCTTTAAATTCATATTGATAATAAAACATAAGTTCCGAATATAAGCGTCACCCATACCAAAGCATCTACAAAACACTCCGCTGTCTTTATTAAAATCTCCTTTCTCCTTCGCCACATTGTATTCAAAACCATCTTGATATTTAGTGATCAGTATAATTATGTTTTTATAAAAACAACAACAGTACAGTCATTGTAATTTCTGCAAAGGCCAGCGAAATAGTAGCAAGTAAACAAGCATTTATTATTTTCTCTGCAATTTTTCTTAACATTCTCCTTCTTTTCAATTTTTTTTCAAATGATTTCATTGTTTTGTACTCAAATATTTTGTATAATACTTCTTAGCTTAAGGACTGAATTCGGAAATGATTGTAGTAATTCATCTTTTGTGAATATGCGTGCATCGTCATACGTAGATATCAGCTATTATTCATCACAGCTGCAATCATCTACACATTCTGATATTCTACTGTTCTTTCTTGTTAGTCCACAGCTGGTTTTACTTCTTGGAGAAAAATTGGAGCGATTCGCCCGAGTTTCTTTGCGAGGGCTTCGGTCAACTTTCTCAAAACTGTATATAGCTGCGCAAATGTGGTAGCAAACTATTAAAGCTATCAACGTGTCAATGTAGGACTGATATAACATAGCCGACGGTAAATGCAAAAAGCGGGGACATGTCGGTCAATCCCATTTGATTGTATTAGTTAAAATCTATAAACCATATTGATAAAATTATTTCAATTGTCACTGAATGTGACGTTGTCGTACTTGAAGTTTGATTTATTTTTATTGGATTAGTTTAGACCTTTTTTAGGTTTATTAAGTTTTCAACAGGTAGATTTACTTATTAGAAGTACGCCACCTTCTGTCGGATGATGCTATACTCCCGTGTGTCGACATTGGGCCATAAAACCGGTGAAACCTCTTCCACGAACCCCCCAGTGGTGATAGCGTTAAGGTAGCTTTTCTTCACGAAAAAATAGGTCTATTAAGATTGCTGTTCAAAACAGTAGATAAAATATTGTTCTGAGCTTTCTTCTTTACAGTATTATTAAATTCGATCTTATTTTACAAATTTGGGTGATATGGTATAGTAGTTCTTTGGTATAAAACACATGATGTCAAGTATTACTTACCAATGCCGCCTCAGGCTCAGTATCTTCGCTGGGAGAGTCACTCCGCCCCAGCCCGCTCTCATCGGAAGACGGCGTCTCAAATGGACGCTCGTCCGTCGCCACTCGCACTACCATGGTGTTTAACAACTGCAACGAAAACATAATTTAAATAAGCAGTTCTCCAATCATCAACTCAATTCACGACGAGTTTTAATTGAGATTTAATCAAATTTAGGTATATATGTTATGTGAGAGTCCTTAATCTAATTGTTACCAATTTAATTATTTTATCGATACGAATACTGTTTCACACCTGTAATTGGTGAGTAGACTGGTCCTTAATATTGTATAATTTCAATTATGAATGCTTAGTCTTCTAACTGTTGGTGTGTCTTTTAGTAAATAAATAAATTTCACGTCTGTTTCTTTAGTAATTGCGCCAAGCTTGTTAAAGTATGTTTTTTCTGTTCCTATGAGTAGATTATGTACAATTTCATCATCTATAAGTCAGTTACCCGGTCTACTGAGCCAATAAATCATATTTTGAACTTTGATTCTTTACAATTATTAAAAGATAGTAAAAGATCAGAAATTATTTGTTGATAGCTATTATCTATGTACGAAGATAGTTGCAATATAATTTTCTAATAATTACACGTGGTTTGATCAAAACGCAACTTCACTATACTTCTTAAAGATACGTGGAAAAATGTTGTCTTTCCATACTTATCTTTAATCTATAAATGAAAGCAATAAATAAACGGCTATTTATGGGTGAAATTGGTCGTTAAACGTTTTACTTTCGTTTACACGATGTGTTACGATATTGCATTCACATACACGGTTTTATACGAAGCATAGATGTTTTAGTGCTGGAAAACATTAGAATACGAATAATGAGGTATAAAACATAGCTACTGTATTAATTATTCACGGCACGAGTAGGTAGTGTTTTCTAGAAACTGTGCGGTTCCGTAGAAATATCAGTAATAGACGTGGAGAGATATAACAAAAAATCATATACTTGATTATAATAGGCTTTGAAAGTATAAATATCAAAATTTGTAACCCTATTCCTTTACTTGCCTTTCCGATAACAGGTAAAATCATCTCTATGTTTAGTCTTTTTAATTACTGTCATATTCTACAATCAGCCTTTTCTTCTGAGTTTTTAGGATAAAAAAATATTTGAGCCTTTGCCTTCAATTTCATTTTTATCCGTCGTGTTTATTAGACTAGTTATACCTACTACCTACTCGTGCAGGGGTACAAGCGTGACGGAATTTCTGTTCAAATTTATATTGGTCGAATCACGTGATCGACGCTTGAATTGTGTGGTCATACTCCATGATTGCAATTACTATTTGATACAAGTACATTTTTACGTCGCAAATATTATTAAAGTTATCACGTTGGGTTGTCTAATTAATTTAATGCACATAATAGTACGTTAATGAGATCACAACCTCGTGTAGTGAGCGCGTTTGATCACATGCAACGTGCTTAGCGCGTGTCCATTCACAATGAGTATGTGTGACTAAAGCAGATTTTAATTCACCTGTTTATATAATAACATAAAATTACAATTGTTTATAATCAGTGCCGCACTATATAATCAAGGGCATTATTACACTTGAAAACTATAAAATTTAAATCGTAGTTGTTATGTAACAATTGTTTAAATTTTTTCCTGTTTAACATCAGTTTATTGCAAATTATAAAAAAAATGTACGAAAGTTAATATTGAGTGGCCACGTTTGTTAGTTTTTACTTGTAAATTTTTACTAAGCACTTAATTATTTCGGATGTAATATGATTGAAACTAACAAGATAACTACCCAATTAGTAGGTATGCACGAAATATCCTGCTCAAGCGGTTCTTAAAACATTTTTGTTACAATTATTGAGTGGAAACTAATCGTAAGCTAAAATTAAATGCGCAGTTATATGAATTATGGAGGTATATGAAAATGAAAATCCTCAGCGTGTTGCGCCTTATGAGTTCACGACTCGAAGTCTTATCTCTCTTGGCCTATAGGTCAGATGATTTGTAAACTACTTGATTCGAATGGGAATGTACCGGATCGACATGGGAAATCTTAAACCATTATATCATTAATATATCAGTGACCATATTTATTGTTATTGCAATTATTACATTCGAGAACTCAGAAGAATAAATTATGCTCTACATTGAGAATTTTGTACTATTTTGTAAAAGTGCTACTTGGTGTGTTGTCTTCAGTATAATATAATATGTTACAGTATTCCTAAGTCTGACAGATATTTAAACAAACGCGTTATGTCTCCTTAGTACTTAGTACATCGACCGCATGACCTTACTAATGTTCTAAAGATGCTGGGCCGTAATCAAGGGAAGTTTGCCTTAGACATTATTATTGTGTTATTTTTTTTTCTCACTAATACCATCAATAAATAATATTACGTTGATCGGTTTCAAACTTAATTACAAACGACTCTACGTTCATATCAATAAATCGTTTCATTATTATATCAAGTCATATTAATACTTGCTGTAGAAATCGTAAGTACTGTTTTTGAAGCTTTTACTAAGTGACACAGTTTTAATATTTACCGTGTTCAGTAAAGAACAAACAAGATTAAAACAAATATCTCAATTCAAACTACTCTGTTGTACATGGCGCACATAAAAAAAATAAAAGTATTTTTATGGAAGATAAGTACTAAATGTCAAACTTTAATAAAATTATTTTGGGTCTGAGCCGGATGATGCCCTTCATGTGTAAATCATAAGCGCCGTGCAATGATAACGTCGCGATAACTTCGGACGTGCCGACCTCTATTATTCACTGTAATTTTAACTTTGCCACCAGTCATCTTTATTATTTTGTGTTGTATTATGTGTTTAATTTAGAAGCTATTATATGCGTAGTATATCGAATGAAGTAATTAGGTAAAACTGGTCCTATTACGTATAGCTACATATAAATTATTTAATTTACATGTATTTATACATATTTATGTAAAGTTACAGCACGTGCATGACTTGTAAAATAGAAAAGCACGAAAAATCAATTAGAACTGTATCCTTGCCGGTAAATATTTGCATTTCACTGTGCTAATGTTATCATATAGAACAGTGTTTTTCAACCTTTTTCATGATACGACCCCTCTAGTATAAATAAATATTCCGCGACCCCCCGCCCCCTCCCTAAGCAATTTTTCATGTATTTTATTATGTTAAAAATATTCAATGCACACAAAATTTTATAATTAGAATTTGGATAAATATATAAATGTCCAATCTTTTTCAACTTTTTGCTAATTTTTATACTGAAGTACTTTTCATGACCACCTGCGACCCCCGTATAGAAGCTTCGCGACCCCCCAGGGGGATGCGACCCACAGGTTGAAAAACACTGATAAAGAATATGCCAATATAGACTGTAGTAGTTACTTAAATTTAAAAATATAACGTGATGTAATATGCAGATAATACGTAAAATGTATGTAAACTTCTGTTTTTATTGTGCATGTTATGGATAAAGCTTTGATATGTGTTGGCAATGTGATGAAATATAGCAGTGTTTTTATTCGCGTGTGGCGTGGCGTAGTTGTATTACAGTACGACTGCAGTGCTGAAATCTGTGGTTCGATCCCCGGGTCGGGCAAAGTGATATTGAGTTTGTCTATTCAGTATCAGCTCGGAGTCTAGAATTTGTGCCCGATATGGCGATAGGCTTGTCCCCTATCTCCTCATGGGACGGAATAACGGCGAAAAGTGGGTGCACTGTTTGCGCCTCTGCCTACCCCTTCGGGGATAAAAGGCGTGAGTGTGTGTATGTGTTTGTGCATTAGCCATATAAACCTGACTTAGCTGTAGTTGCTAATAACATTTGAACTTTAGAGCAATGTGGCGTCTTTACTGATATCATATTGTATCAGAAAAATAATGCTGTTGCACTTTGCATGGATATCAAATAAAAAATAAACAAACGCATGGATCAAGCAAATGAAATGAGATGACTCACGACTTGAGTTCTCGCATGTGTTGGTCGTCTTGTCTGGGTTTTGTAGAATTATATCCTCGCAGTTTTACAATTTAGAGAATTACTTTGTCTTACTCGTTGTAATTATAGAATCGACTCAGCTCATTTGTATAGCACGACATGGCGATAGGCTCGCCCCCTATTACATTATGGGATGGAATCCGTACGGCGAAAAGTGTCAAGCAGGGCATAGTCGGTGCTCAAGAGTAGACTAGTATAAGACAGACACGGATACTAGTATTATTTTTATAAGTATGTATAGATGAGATTTAAATATGATCTACTGAGAATTCTTAATAAGTTAGAACACGAAAATGATCTTAAGAAATAATAATAATGTAAATCTGAACAATAATGTCTTTTATACGACGTAAGACGGTAATAAATTAAATTTTTCCGTTATTCTTCTCAGAAAGCTTCAACATAATTACTATCAAGGTTATAAACTGCTTCTTCGGATGCTTAAGATTCATTTATTACCTATCTACGCTGCATTACCATCTCTCATACAAAGAAGTCGTTATAAGAAATGCATTTTATTAGTGAAAATACACGATCAAGTGGAAGAGATAAATATTTTATGGTTATATCGTATGTCGACCACGGCTGTTAACCCTAGTAAACTTAGAATCCTTCAAGGCAACTACTCTTCCAATGATTTATAGTAAAAACATTAAATTGTACTTAAAAATGTAAGAACACTATCTTTGACAAAATTTGATTTCGTTGAAATCTATTTTATAGAATAATGAAAATGTAGAGCTAGGCAGCAGTTATTACAAGAATGATCCACTTTTTTAATCTTTCTTGGCAAATTAACGGAGTTATTAGTATCATTGAATATAATTATCCTTATTTAGTCTATCGAATGTACAACTGTTTGTTTTTCCTTAATAAAATAAAATAAAATAATTCATAACCACACAGATAATAGTCAAATATGGCTTATTTCTTGCGTTTCGTAAATGTAAAGCTAAAATTTAGGTTGTAAGTCAGTTGACAATAAATTTCAATATTCAAAGAAATACATATTGTGTAACAAACTTTTGCCTAACTAATTCTATATCCTACCTTTTGGTCTGTCACAATCTCGTAATTTTAACACTCTTTGATAATAGTACAATTATATCGATTACAAAACGTCTGTGTTATTATCGCCGCAGCTGATTTCTTACTGGGTTAAATAATGTCAGCAAGAATATGTTTATATCGCATAATACTATGTAAATTTTCAAGGTCTATGTCATTCGGAACACTGGTGTTGCAGGTTTTATAATGCAAGAACCTGCAGGTTACAGCATTCACCAAGATTCTGCACATTGAAAAAAATTATATAATATAACATGAATTGGAAATGCCATACTTATGATAGGTTATTTATGTAATTACGTGACGCTTCACTTAACATTATAATTGATTTCTAACTTAACCTAACCTAGTGTTCCATAGTACTCGGGAGCATTAGCATCAATGAAGGACTCTTCCTTCATTGATGGTTTGCATGGATTCATTTGTATATTTTTGTCTCTTCTTTTCTCTCTTTTCCTTATTCAGAGCCGTTGTAGTAAAACACAAAGGTAGCCAGTTGTTTTTTTTAGCAGTGAACTGTTAGTAACACAAAAATATGTTATTGTTTACATCTTAAGCGTACATGAAGTATAAATTTCCCGTGTAGGGGCACCTGTTATAGAATTAATAAATAAA
Source organism: Lapara coniferarum (assembly GCA_949316025.1). Taxonomy (NCBI): domain Eukaryota; kingdom Metazoa; phylum Arthropoda; class Insecta; order Lepidoptera; family Sphingidae; genus Lapara; species Lapara coniferarum. The sequence continues at coordinate 6,092,253 of OX438920.1, forward strand.
CAATGTTAGAAATAACTTTTAAAAGTATTTTCATAATATTGTGAAAATATGTGCAGGATGTTGCTTAAGATTGCGCACTATTTATTATGTTATAGTACAACTTCATAGGTATCCACAAAAGTTGCCAATATAAAGGACTAGTAGTGCTCGCGGCTCCGCCCGCGTGAATAAGTTTTTCCGGGACAAAAATACTTTCCCGGGACAAAAAGCCTATAGCACTCAGGAGCTATAGCTTCCTATTAGTGAAAGAATTTTCAAAATCGGTTCAGTAGTTCCTGAGATTAGCGCGTTCAAACAAACAAACTCTTCAGCTTTATAATATTAAGTATAGATATTTATCATAAAAATACTCTTTATAACATAAGGTTTTGTACTGGAAACAAGTTAATAAAGTAATGTCATTATATTTTGTAAATAAACTCATTTGCAAAAAAAACGGGCACCTAAGCAATGAACCATTTCAAATGTTACTATTGGTTTGTTTGATAATTATAGGTAGTTTTACTTTCACAATTTTCTAAATTAATAAGCAAATAATCGTTTTCGTCAGTATTATCATAAAATTTTGATAAAATTTATGGGTTTTAATGCTAAAGTTCACTAGTAGTGTATGCTCGCTAGTAGTGCATATGCTCGTGAAGTAAAAGTTAACAAAGATTTTTGTTTGTTTTTTCTTTAATAAAGTAAAAGCAAATAAATGTTTAGTATCGAGTGTGACCCCCTCTATCTGAAATCACAGCTTGAATTCGTCTGGGTATGCTAGCGAGGATATCCCGGATACTTGCTTGCGGAATACGTTCCCACTCCGCGGTAATCACATTCTTCAGCTCTCTGATGGTTTGCGGAGCCGGTTATACTGATCTCACGCGTCGTTTCAGAACGTCCCAGACATGCTCTATAGGATTAAGGTCGGGACTTCGAGCTGGCCAATCCAAACGACGAATGCCGACCTCTTGCACATACGCTTCCACATCGCCAGACCGGTGGGCGCGAGCGTTGTCGTCCATAAAAATTGAGTCTTCGCCTAAAGCGGCCAATGCGGGTTGTGCATGAGGAATAAGAACTTCCGTTATGTATCGATGTCCAGTCAGTGAGCCGTTTTCAATGAAGACTAACTCTGTACGATCCGTTGAATTTATTCCTGCCCAAAACATAATAGAGCCCCCACCATAAGGTGTGATTTCTTCAAAACAAGCCTCTGCAAAGCGTTCTCCTCGTCTTCGTAGCACTCGCCGACGTCGATCTTCACCGAACAGAGATATCCTGGCTTCATCGGAGAACAATACCCTATTCCAGTCTTCTTGAGTCCATGACTCACAATTTCGAGCAAACCTAAGCCTGGCAACTCTGTGCTCACGGAGTAACTTAGGGCCGCGGGCCGGGCGATGACTGCGTATATTGGCCGCGAGCAGCCTCCTCCTGACCGTCCATAGACTAATATGCACATTTCTTACTTCTTCGAGGTTGTTCTTAGGGTCCACATACGAAGACTTGCGATTTCTCAATGCGCGACTCACAAGAAAACGATCATCCCGTAGTTGGGTACATGGTTTTCTTCCAGAACCAGGCCTTCTCTCGACGGAACCGGTGTCTTGATACCGCTGCCAGGTCCTTTGAATCGTCGAGCGACTCACACTTAGCCTCTGAGCCACGAAGCATTGGCTGCAGCCCTCTTTGAGCAGCGCAATAATTTTGGTAGCTTTTACCACTTTCTCTGACATTATTGAGACAGCTAAACAGCAATAAATGAAGCTTTGACAATTAAGAATATGAAATAAATTCATAAAAATTGACTAAAAGTTATGAAAACCGATATTATCTTTTGGAACTTCGCACCAAAAATGTAGGATAAAAAGTGGTTTTCTGTAAAAACGAGCATCAAACGAAAATTTTAATTTAGAACGTACTGTTTTAAACACCACGGCATTTTTAAAACCGGTCAGTAACATGTACAAATGATTGAAATCATTTTGGTACCGTATTTTTATAAAAAAGAATTAAAATCCAAACCGCCCGTTTTTTTTGCAAATGAGTGTATATGCAGGTTTTTTTTTAATTTGACAACGTTATAGGTCAATTTATCAACATAAAAGTTGCCTTTAGGAAAAAATAATTGCATGGAAAAAATCTCGTAAAACATTGTATTTTTATTGAACTCTATAAAATCCAAATCTAAATAATCTTTATTTCAATACTTACTCGCCCATGCATCGAAAAATATATGTTTTATAGAGTTGTATAATCGTCACTTTTTCATAAAACGTGCGTCATTATTTCATGTACAATGCATGCATACGTAAGCAAATTACGCATTTGATTACCACATATGCATACTGGTTCTCGATAATATGTACACGTTAATGAAATATGCAAGGTAATTAAAAACAACATTTGATCGTATTTGTAATAAACAATTAAAAGTTATTTCAGTTTACGTAGTGCTAAACAAAAATGAATACAGTTTTAAAACCTCAGTTGTATATCCTCGGAAATATCCCAAAAATGAATGGTTTTTGCACGCTTTAAATTTTTTTGAAAACACGCCGCCTTAGTATGTATATATTAGTATTTTAGCAACAGAGTTTTAGTATGATAAAGTAGAAATAATGAAATGGCGTGTGAAGAGTGCGCTTTATAACAAATTACTTCAATTATGTACTAAAGAATTCTCTCATAGCGTGATGTGTTATAGGAACAGCTTTCGCTATACATAAAACGAATTAAATAATTATATGCTTTACGTTTTCTTCATATTTCGTTTCATTTATATACAGCATTTCATTCATGGGTTAATAAAGTTGAGTAGTTACTTTTTCGATTATATATTCTCATTATAAATACTATAATACATAATGCATTAAATTTTATTTAAATTAATTTTTTTTATAAATATAATATCACAGTCATGCCATTATATTAAAAGGTAAGCAACTTTTTGCCTTGTTTTTCTCAGCCTTTATTTAAATGTCGTTCTATGAACCTTTATAACTTCAAAGTGAATTATGTTGAATATGAATTAGTTATGAGTATCCTCAAATTTAATTTTAAAACCGTTTTAAAAATCATGACCTTGCAGCTGGCCCTGTAATGTGTGGAACGACCTTTAATCAGAACAAGTTTACGCATTGTTTGACACCACACGTGATTGTTGAAAATATATTTTAGATACTACTACATACTACATAAACCGGACCAAACTAGTATTACATTTCCTGTTAGTATAGTGTGTTTTTAAAAATATAGACAAATATATTTTTTTTATTTAATATTAATTTAAAGGCCACAATGACCATCCAGAGTGCTGAAATATCCATAAAAATAATTGAATTATTATTCAATTATTTTTTCCATAACTATTGTTACGGAATATTTTGGTTCTAGGGTTTGTAAGGTATAATGTATTATAATGACTTCAAGACATGACAGTTCGTTATTATTGGAAAAATCCTTAATAAGATCACATTCTCATATAAAATCACTCATAAAAACAATATATTGAAATATGATTCCGCGATAACTGGTTATACCGTACCGAATCTTACGTTTGTACAAAAAGTCATCGTATGTATATAAACTTAAGAAATATCCGATAATTACATATAAAGAACTACTTTCATTAGGTATTTTAAGAACCACATTACTATAGATACAAATACATAAATGTGAGTAAAAACTTTGTGATGCATTATTAGTTTTTGTAATAGGATATAGTACAGTATAAAAATGTGACGTACGTCTTAAATAAACTTAATCAACAATAGAGTGTGCGAAATTGCAAGAAAGAGACGTAACATAAAGCAGGTCAATACAATGTCAAATTATAATAAATATCCCATTAAACATAATAACACTTTATTTCTATCTTTATTATATTAGACCTATGTATAAAATGTATGTATAAATGAATCGAATCGTTTTGCGAGGAATGTGGTCGCAGCGGCTTTCCATTACTCCTATCGTCCGTTCAATATGTCAAGAGATATAAATTTAATTTAGAATTATTTGCTTTCTTTTTCCAACCTAAGCAATCGAAGCAAGACAGAATGAAGTTTAAGTCTAAATAATAATACCAAATGTGTTAATTGTATAATTTTTTGCTATTGAGGATCATATTTGTACAGATGGATTTAATGCAAGTAAACGGTTTATTCCATTACGTGTTTTAAAGTTATTGTCCTTCAAGTATATGCAATAACTTGATGCAAAATAAACAATCTACGGAATGCAGTAGGTATGTATATGTTCATTTTAATGTTTTCACTTATTTATTCCTGTCCGTTTGCTGTCGTCAATATTTACTGTTTTCAAATCACAAGTATTTTATAAGTTGTTATGATTAAGGTCTTTAATTAATTGTACAGTCAGCAGCATAAATGTTCGTACAAAATCAAAATTTAAAATCGCCTATATACGCGTTAAGTTAAACTGAAAAAAGAATTTCTTCGTATGAAGTAAAGCAAATCTCTTTTATTTTATTTTTCTGAAGAAAAAAATGATTAGTAAGAACACAAAATAATTAGTTAGAACACAAAATGATTAGTAAGAACACAAAATGATTAGTAAGAACACAAAATGCTGGTGACTGTATGTCGATGTTATTAATATAATTGAACTAAAAGAATAACTAGTTGTTAAGGAATATTGGGAAAATTAATTCCCCCTACAACTTTGGATTGTTAGGCTGGCCTGCACAACGACCTACTAAGTAGGTTTAACACTAAACACATTCAAAATCTCGTGCTGTCACTGTCATCCATCAGAAAATTGACAAAGACAGCACTATGATTAAATACATTTATGCAGCGTTAATCATTTTTAGTGAGTCGCTGCACAAACCAGCCTTTATGCTTGTAGCAGATTTCTTCCTAAGGTCTGTTTATTGATAATATTATTGTCTAGCTAGGCTTTTCCTTGAGACTTGTTGAGTAAATTATTCTAGACTGTAAGCTAGACCAATGCGTGTTTGTAAAATTTTACTAGATATTCTACACCATAGTTCAAATCTTGTAAATTAATTATAATCAACTTCATCATTCTACGTATAATAATGTTATTTATTTTGATTTTGGTGGTCATTTTACAGACCATTTTATAGTCGTAACTCACAACTCATTATTTTCTCGTTATACCTAATATGTAGTTGGAATTATGTCAGTATCCGTCTAAGCTACTACTTCGAACGTGTCACTATGTGTTACTATTTAAATATTTTTTCTTTCCTTAAAATTTTACCACGTGGTTTGACTTTTAAGCGAATAATGTACCTATGATAAAGTGGCCATCAATCTTTAGTAGCTTATCCAGCTCATCGACATCGCTTTAATTTAAAGGCGGTTTGTGGATGAATTTATGTTCAAGAATTGATAACTTATGTTTTGATAACGTACCCATTTTCTGTACTCAGGTTAATCTAATTAGAATCATGATCCGATCCGGTAGACTTCAAAGAACTCATTGTAAACAGTTTATTTACAACCAGGGCGATACAAATTATGATCGAAAATTAATATAATGCCCATATGTCTAGACATGTAAAAGACGGATCGAAATGAATGGGTACCGCGTCTTGACCTATCTGACACACGACTGCCGACGTCATTGTCGTCTGCGAACCAATCAGTGCTCGCATGCGTTTCGATTTGCAGTCATACGTACGCGTGACAAGACGGATACCCAATTAGGAGCTCATCCTCAAGCTCATCTGATGCGATGGCCACGGAAGATTTTATTCTTAATCCACTTAAAGGATAATATGATAGCTGATGAATTTTTATCGTTTAAATAAAATAATATAATAATACCAGCCCTGTATTATATACTGTTCCACTGCTGGGCACGGGCCTCCTCTACTACTGAGAGGGTTGAGGCCTTAGTCCACCACGCTGGCCTAGTGCGGGTTGGTAGACTTCACATACCTTCGAAATTCTTATGAAGAATTTCTTAGGTATGCAGGTTTCCTCACGGTGTTTTCCTTCACCGTTAAAGCGAACGATAATTCATAAACAATACACACGTAACTTTGAAAAGTCAGAGGTGTGTGCTTTGGGTTTTGAACCTCCGCACATTGTGTCGGCAGACTGTTCCATTCCCAACTAGGCTATCGTCCACTTATCGTCCATCGTTTAAATGTAGAGTCAAAAATGTTCGAAAATTAAAATTTGTAAAATATGACCCAAAAATACAAATATAAACCACAATATTAAACTTAGTTTTTATGAAGGTAAATGGCTAATTTAGTATATTTATAACATTATCGCTATAACTGCTAATAAGTATAAATGCAGGAAACGCAAAACGTATGTGATATATAGATTTAATTGATAAAATAAATTGCAATAGTGATAAACAGGTGAAATATAGTCAAGCCATAGCAGTAATCATGACTTGAGTTGAATAAATTCTTGGTAATTTAGTTGCGATAGCGTATTCTCCAATCGAATATAATATCTTGTCTTCCGCGATTTCACACGGTCTAGGTAGATAAATCTGTTTGGTAGTTTAGATATTAAAGTTTTATTACTATGCTGTGAATATAATATTATACTCAAGTAATTCTGGATATTGATCTAAGATCTTATCGTTTATCGTTAAGTGATTGGGTTCTACTCTTTTGCTACGAGGTAGATCCAAAACAAAAATTTAAATAACCATTTTAAGTTTCTGTAGTTGGACAGCAACGCTAATATTGCGCCTTGCTCTTCACAGAAGATATTATAACTCCAATATAAATTGTAACGATCATTCCTAATTCACACTTAAAATTGGAAACCCCAGTGTAAATTGTTTATTGACAGTGAAGTTTGACTATTTTATCGGGAGTGTCACGTTTGCTCATCTTCTCACACGGTTTTGCTAACGACGTATCCGTGTTTATATTATCGTGTTTACCAATACGTATAAGTACGTGATAACATGATTCTCTTTCCCATAAAAACTAGATAATTGGTCATCATTATTGTTAGCACTATGTGGGATTATTTGATTTTCACATAATACTTATTCGCAATTCTTTTACGCGTTGTAAGGTTTATTTGAATTGCTTATACGTTTGGTATGTTAGTCGGATGAATATTTATAAGGTTATAGTTATACTTGTCCAAGCTTAGTTTAAATACAAACAGTCTAACCTACGGGCTACGATAGTCTATTTTGATGACCTACGAAATACAGAATTTATTTGAATCATGTAAATTGTTAGGCACAATTTATCTGTAGTACATTATGTATTAGATATTATAGCGAATAAAGAAAAGTTTACACATATTACGACAAAGAATTTTAAAATAAACGGACTCTAAGCATCATGGATCCAATAAGATACATTTTGTCTACACACGAAACATACAGTCAATCACATTTATTAAGTACCTGAACAATTTCAAAACTTTAAATCGCCTCTACATTTTCGTGTTCTTACCAATTTTCATTTTACATACATACATATACACTCACGCCTGTTATCCCCGAAGGGGTAGACAGAGGCGCAACTAGTGCACCCACTTTTCGCCGACATTCCGTCCCATGATGTGATAGGGGGCGAGTCTATCGCCATATCGGGCACAAATTCCAGACTCCGGACTGATACTGAATAGAAAAACTCAATATCACTTTGCCCGACCCGGGGATCGAACCCGAGAACTCAGCTTTGCAGTCGTACTGTAATACAACTACGCCCCCGAGGCATTTCACGGCACGAGGCACGAATAAATGGGATTAACTTCATATAAAGAAAAATAAAAAATGTTTCAGTTAAACTTACCGCGTAGACGCGATTTGAAATTTTGAATTTGTTCAGCTACTTATGTGCTCGACTGTACACTGAAAGCGGCGCGAGGTCGTAAGTTTGTTTTTTAGGGAATCAATGGGTTTCTTATGTTCCCAGCCCTTGGCGCCAAACACTTGTTCAAAAGCACCGATCTGTATTTTTCCGCTGTCGACGCTTCCAGAAATTATCCCCAAGGGCTGTAAGATTTTTTGTCCCAATATTTCGAGCTTGTGAATGACTCGGTTGCGCGTGGGAATTTTTTGTTCGAGATATTTGGGTTACCGTATTATTTATGTGTGACGCCTCGGATATCTATTTGCGGCTGACAAACAGTAGAATGGAAATTTTTTGGGACTGGTTTATAGAGAGAAAAAAATATGACAGTATTTAAATTTGTGTAGCGGGTTTAGTCAATCTTGTAGCATAAACTAGATTTATTATTAACATATGGATATATTGAGTGAACGAAGCGAAACATTGCTAATGTCATGGTCAATATGATTGAAATAATCTATTAACAAGATAAAATAAAAAAGTGACGTGAGAATCATTTGCCAAATTATAAACTTATATGACAGCATAAAACTCAGCTCGTAGATTATTAAATAATCAAATAACGCAATAATTATATCCAGTCTTAAATTTTCTTTCATATTATAGGGATAATTATAACAGATCTTTTAATCAAAACCAACTTTCTCTCATTGCGATAATCGCCTGCTAAACAATATACTTGTTACGCAGTACATTATGCGAGTTTCATAAGCTATATTTCGTTATTGTTTGTACTATGATTTAGCGTGTCAATTATAATACGTAACTGTCTAACAAATATGTTTTCCTCCTAGCATATTACGCTGAATACGGGTCACGCAATGGAGTTATCACAAATCGATAAGCTGGTAATTGAAACGCTAACCTTAGTCATCAACGAGCATTTTTACATCAACAAGTTATCCCAAATAATTGAAACACGTGGCTATTATATTATTCTAAAATATCACTTGCAACGTCACCAATAAACACACAGCTAATTTTTAAATGACTTTATGTATGTCCACTGATTTCTCTGAAAACTGTGAGCCTATTTCAGTGATTCCATTTCTGTTTATTTGTTTTTAACTTGAAATTGCAACAATTACTTTATTAATCATAAACTACTAATGTATATGAATGAACTACGTCTTACAGTAAAGTGTTTTGCATATTCAATATTTAATAGCGTTAGGTATTAACTGGTTTATTTCATCTTAGATTGTCTCACAATATAAACATAATAAGTGTAGTCGAGAATTAAATGTTTAAGATAAGACATTCAAGTGACACGTGATGAGGTCATTTGGATTCAATTACAAATATTTGCTGTGCACACTGAACTAATACATAAGATTTGAGAGTAACGTCGTAGGTAGGTTTGCCAGGTCGTCAAACCTAATAGCCGGACAGACCAGCCAGTTTGGCCGGACATTTGGGTAAAAAGGCCAGACACCCTAAATCATTAAGGATTTTGTGTCTTAATATAAATACGATTTTTTAGCTCCCAGATGTATTTCCATGGCCGTTTAATTTTACGCATTTTGCAGCATCTCTAAAGTCAATGGTGAAAGATAAAAAGCCTAACAAAAGCCGGACAAGCCGTACTTTGGCCGGACAAATATTCAAAAAGCCTAACTATGTCCGGCTTTATCCGGACGCCTGGCAACTCTAGTCGTAGGTGTCAAGATGATCACAGAATATAATGTAGATAAGTTAAAATTCCCCATAGCATTCTCATTTTATTTACACTACTAAAATTTTGCAAACTAGCATGAACCTGATAGTAAATGGTCACAACGTTCCACGAATTCGCATAATATTGTTTTAGATGCATTTTTTACTCCAAAACGGAGGAAAATATATTGAGATAGGGTATTGGTATGAGATTTTATGGACCTTTTTATGGAAGTTTTCTATGGAGATGTGATGTGATTTTGATAAAATTTGGTATGGAGATATTTTGACACCGTGGAATGACATAGGCTTCTTTATATCCCGGGAAAATATATAGCGGGACTTTTATCCCGGAAAAGTATTACACGCGGGGGAAGCCGCGAACAAAAGCTAGTATCCTATAAAACACGCATCTATTATAATTAAATTGTAATATTATATGAAAACTACTTTGTTTTCGTTTTTATTTGTAGACTAGCTTTTGCCCGCGGCTCCACCCGCTTTAAAAAGTTTTTTCCGGATAAAAGTCCCACTTTATATTTTCCCGGGATAAAAAGTAGTCTATGTAATAATCCAGGACAAACCCTACCCGTGTGCCAAATTTCATCGAAATCCGTTCGGTAGTTTTTTCGTGAAAGAGGAACAAACATCCTTACATCCCAACATCCAAACATCCATACATTCTTACAAACTTTCGCCTTTATAATATTAGTAGGATTAGTAGGATGAATTGCCATTCCGAGCATCAGCCTCTGACCCTATGTAAAGCTGGTACGATGGGGACGCCGGTATCCCCTGAATTATACTCGTACTATCCCCTGCATTTTTACAATTTATCGATCGAATTCGGGGGCGGCCACCGAAACCCCTGCATAACGAACGAATTTCATAGAATGTTATTTGCTTGGTGTATTTGAAGTTTATTTACTGTTGATTTTGAAAAGAATCGTATTACAATCCAGGCTAAATAAAGCAATTATTTTTTATTTTATAATTTTAAGTTTCATGTTATATTTTCTGTTAATGTACAGTATATTCTCATATAAAGGAAATAAAACATCATATTAAACACTTTAAAATTAAATAATACATTAAACGTATAAAAACACTAGCTTTTGCCCGCGGCTCCGCCCGCGTGAATGAGTTTTTTCGGGATAAAAGTCCCGTTTAATATTTTCCCGGGATAAAAAGTAGCCTATGTGTTAATCCAGGTCATGATCTACCTGTGTGCAAAATTTCATCTAAATCCGTTCAGTAGTTTTTGCGTGAAAGAGTAACAAACATCCATACATCCAAACATCCAAACATCCAAACATCCAAACATCCAAACATCCATACATCCATACATACTTACAAACTTTCGCCTTTATAATATTAGTAGGATTAATCTTGAGTGCAAGGAATTTTCCTAAAGAAATTAACTGGAATATTTTAAAGTAATAGTTAAACATTGTAAGAATTCGTTTTATCTTTTTGGGTCATTTTATCTGAACAGTCACCGCGTTGATACTGACTTAGAAATCACATCAAATCAAAATATGTGTGACTTGAGAAACGTGGAGAAGAATTGATGAATGATATTGATATCAAATTATTTACGGCAACATATTCTTGTGTATAAATTACCAAAATGTTATAAAATTGGTTTAGTTTTTGTAGAGTACAGTTTGTAGTGTGTTTGGTTTAATATTGTTAATGATAAAATTTAATTAACCGCCTTAATTTATGAATTAGATTGTTCTCAAAGAAAAAAAATCGCATTAATTAGAATGAAACGTGGCAAAAATTACCTTCATATTTCATGCATTTATCATAACATATACTTTTAAGGATAACAAATCACTGACAAAGCTTTCAATCTATACTAATATTATAAAGCTGAAGAGTTTGTTTGTTTGAACGCGCTAATCTCAGGAACTACTGAATCGATTTTGAAAATTCTTTCACTTATAGGAAGCTACATAGTTATGTAGCTTTTGCAGGAGTTCCTGAATGCTACAGGCTACTTTTTATCCCGGGAAAATATTTTTGTCCCGGAAAAGCTTTTTCACGCGGGCGGAGCCGCGAGCACTACTAGTATCCATAATAATTTACATCCGTACTGAACAAAAATAATTATGTACACGATAAAAAAAATCTCATGATACTGATAAATTAACAATACGGTTCCCGTCGCTTATAAAATTTACATGCGTCATCATTCATCATATACGACATAAAATGTCTAGTACATTCACTGAAAACTAGTTTTTTGTTTCAAGGTCTTTGACGTGTACTGGAGGTGGATTAACAACTTGCAAAGCTACCTCGATAATTAGATGATTGATATTTGACAATGATATGTCGATAAAAGAAAGTCGATGTATTTACTAATGTCTGACATACAATTCTGATTTAAATAATCCAATTACTCGTTCTGATTATAATCTCGTTATTAGAAGAACCTAGAATGTGTTACAATAAGAATTTCGGCGAAATAGTAATCTTAAATTGTAGTAAATTAGATGGGTCATTATTTAAGACTAGTTTTTGCGTGAAAGAGTAGCAAACATCCATTCATCCATACTCACAAACATTCACGTTTATAATATTCGTAGAATGTCGATATTTCCGAAAAGACGTCAGTAAACATTTTGTTTGCTTTTATATGGGACCGTATAATTACATATCGTTCAAAAAGATTAATATAATAGGTATGTACAGTGTAAATCTTCCGAAATAGGTTTTACATTTACAATTCATTTAATGATATATTTGCTTTCAATGTTGCTGTTATTATGATGGATGTTTGATTATTATATGCAAAAGCTGTTAAATGAGAACCATAAATTGTATTGATGTTGCCATTATATTGCAAAAATGGGATTTTGGATGTATGATTTTGCGGTTACATACGACGATTATATATTTCTATTATATAGAACCAAGATTTTAGACTGGATGCACATACGTACGTTCCTCTTTTATTTTTATAAAACGTTAATCGCTACTAAATTTGTGCTTCTGTTATTTATGACCAGTTTTATAGTTAACTTTTATTTGAATACCTGTTACTACGTATAATACTACTACTACCTATATTTGTTGTCATAAATGACTACTCTGTATTAATATATATTCTATTTACACATCCATATTATACAAACTTAGACTGATACACATTTAGTTGCAAAAGTTGATCGAAATTCGATTATTTCATAGACATTGGAAATGTACAGATACACATATCGCACCTTTAGAACGAAAACGACACAATTCAAAAAATAGAAAATTGAGTTGTCATTTTTAAATGACTAAAAACTAGTCTCTTATTTATAAAAATGTAATAAAAAAGGGACTGGTGTAACAGCTTTGTCCTTTTCCTACTTGAATATGTTTGTTTTTGAACTATTATTGTATTGATTACTTCGTTTTAAGTAATTTTATGACGATAACCCAATTTTATATATTTTTGAATTGTGTCGTTTTCATCCTAAAGGTGCGATATTATCAGTATAGAACTTATAACAATACTAATGCTGCCATATACATTTTAATTGACTTATACTTACTGTACCTGAGTAGTAAAAGTGAATATTTCTACATTTCAACGCGAACGATTAAGGTTCGATGCCCAACTGGACTTTTGGTCTGTTACTTACGGGCTTCAATTTTTAGAATAGTATACTCTACACTCTTTAGTGAAATGAATCATTGACTCTATTGCATTGGAGTATTTAGTATTAGTACTTATATTATTCTCTGGGCTCGTTCATGAATCCGATATTGTAGGCGCGTTTTTTCATCTGAGTCACATCACGGTATATACCATCCAGATATTCCAAAACATGTTTTGGGCAGCGCTAAAGGGAAAGTAAAGATCCTATATGTAAAGGTATACTTAGGTAGTTAAGTTATTTGTGTCTGCTTACACTTATGTTATTTATATTAACTTATATTTATAGAAGTTTCCACAACTAAGTATTTCTAATTTCAATTTTATGCGACGCGTCGTCCACATTCTTCCATAGAGTGCAAAATAACATTGCATTACAGAGTTACGACTGAAGCTTTTGTTGAACCCAACCTCCATAACAATGAAGTTTACACTTTCTCCGAATAATCTTGTTTAAGAGTTCATTGACACTAAATAACTTTAAACAATTGAATTTACTTATCGCATTTTCATAAGTAATATGAGTGAATACAAATTATCAGTAAGTAGATCTTTGTTTGTGTAAATTTGGATGCTTACAAATGTTTCAATGTTCTACAGTTATAAAGTTGGCAAAGTTTTTTTAAAAATGAAAATTACAAGCCCAATAATAAAACTTAGAAGCGGAACTAAGTTTTCGGCGCATCATTAGATACGCTAAAGCCAAATTAGAGGGAGTATGACGTGTTCACTGTCCACAAATTGGGTTTTGCTTGTTGTATACTTATGTATCTAAATAAATTTCCGCGCCTTTTTCTGTTACTCTGAATCTTAATTTCTCGAATGTTAGTTAAGTAACCCTAGTGGTAACTTGCGCGGCTAGGAAATTGTGGGCTCTTGGATTTGATTTTGGTTTACGGATTTAAATTTATAGATTTGAAAAGAGCTTGACGTATTTTATAATAATTATTTAATATCGCCAGTTTCAAATTTCTGGTCACTCTTTCAAAAATGTTAACGATTTTCAAATTATGTATTAACTTGAGTGAATGAACCCATTTGCAATGTTTAAATGCTTAGAGATAACTGATGTTCATTATAGTTCGTGACTACAAAGTAAATAAATGGTTTTTGTGTATTCACCACTCGTTCTTATTGCGACGAATTTTTTGTACTCGAAATCTTGATACGACTATAAAGTTGAATAGTTAGAAGAATTAGTGCTAATGTTGAGTAGGTTTTTTTTAATATTTGATATAGTTTTTTTATGGTTTTGTATGAAAAATTTTAAGAATCTCAAGATGGCTCCCTAAAACGACCACGTGTTCACTGATCACATAGTGGACGAATAAATATTGTGTTTGTCAATGTGTCGCGCCAGAATGTTACATCATAACAGATAGGGCACGGTTATATCGAGCTTCGAGTGCAATAAAAACGACCAACGCTGCACAGCGGAAGGAAACTGTTGATAAGTATCAATACTACATCTGTTTCCCATATATTTTAGTTGCGGCGAGCCACACAATAGATAGTTATCAGCTTTAGTACACCACAAAATGCAGACAATATACCATGTGTGACGACAATGACAGAATACCTACGAACGAGTATGTTTTATTCATAATTTATGCATATTGAGACTATTAATGGATCGCCTGTTTTATGGCCAGACTTTTTTAAAATAAGTTTTACCAAGAACGTGATGGTCTGTTTGAAATATTCTGAAAAACTTTCTAATATTTTGTAACATGAGAATGTAGTTTAGAATATAGGTGTGAACGCTTCATGAACCAAAAATAGTTACGCGCGCTTGCACATCCCGCGCGTTCCGTGTAAAAATAAAGCTGCGGCTAGACGAGCAGCCTAAGTGTCACTCACCCTGTGCACACGTGATGCAGGCTCAACGAAAGCGCACAAATCAGCACCAATACGTCAATCTCTCGAACGGACCTTGACCAATTCGAATTAATTTGGAATGCTCCGTAACGCCGGCTTAGTAACATACACGCGAACGTGTTCAACACTCACTGACTTTTTATAATATCAATTAAACACGTCAAGGCTAATAAGTTGGAAGTGCAATCCTTCTTCACGTGTATGATTGTTGCTAGATTTTAATTCTATTTTTTAATTCGGTAAATGTGAACGAAAGCGTTGACGCGTGCCTCCGTCACCGGTTGCGAGTGTACTGAGCGGCGCCGACGGTCGACCGCCATGTTTAAAGCACGCAGTTTGTTCGATAAAAAAACACTATGTTCCGAATACATTTTCAGCGCGTGTATACAGAGGTTCAGTGACAGGTGATAATAGAACTTCGCATGTAACCTTTGCAACTTGCAACAAACGATTGTGTGCTAATTAATCAATAACGTTTTATGAAAAGGGGGTAACTTTTAATATGTCAGTGAAATTTCGGGAACGTTACATTTGAAATAGTTAACCTCTAAATCAGTACAACGTTTTTGGAACAATTCTCCAAGCAACAATGCTTGCGTGACTGTACGCAGTCTTTAGTTTGTAGTCTAACCTAAAATGGTTTAACAATAGGAAGTCACTAGAAAAGTATTAACATACATTATAACATAATTTTAAAATGTGCCTACACCTTTCAATTTGTATCATCAACTGCATTACCGTTGTCGAGGAAAACGAAAACTGACATAAACATTACTGTAAAATCACTAGGTGGGACCTCATTAATTTAAAACTAGTCGTGCCGGCGATTGTGTCTTTAGATTTACACATATTCTATAAATTTATTGAATTTTTAGCATATCATATCTCTAAATTGGATAATTTCACCTCAAATAATAGTGAAAACTGCATTGAAATTCGTTCAGCCGGTTCGCCGTGACATCAGATATGTGACCACCATATTTACAGCCAGAATACTGACTCTACTGTTATAGTATGACATTATTTTGTTTCATTAAAAGAACCTTTTACGCCATTTCAACGTTATTCTGGTTCCGAAAGTTATTTCAGAACTATGATCAGGACATAAACCGATAACGAAAATAAATACCTAATTCATAGTGGTGAGCCTCTCTGGCATAATATTATTTTAAATTTTTAGCTACATATAGAGTTTTGATACTCTTCATTAACAATATATTTACCAATACAAAATCTAATATTGGTTATTGCAACTGTGAGTCATATAATTTAATGTAAGTTATTCACCCTCAATAACTCATTTTATTCAAAGGTTATCAGTCTAATATAATACCGACTACGTATATCTGCAAGTTAGATGTCGATGAAAAAGTAATCTCACTTAATCTGGAATAATAGTTCAAAAAGCATAGATTTTGTACCAAAAAATAAGAATAATGTGAACAGATATTAATGATTGAATATTAAGTTAACTAACCTCAAGTTTAAACGTATGGGCACGCGCCTCTGACTTTTGTAAATTTATATGTGTATTCTTTGTGAATTATCGTATACTTTAACGGTGAAGGAAAACTTCTTGAAGCAACCTGCATACCTGAGATGTTCTCAGCAAGAATCTAAACTTATGTGAAGTCTGCCAACCTGCACTAGGCCAGGTTGGTGGTATAAAGCCTCTCAGTAGTAGAGGAGGTCCGCGTTCTGCAGTGGGCAGTATATAATACAGGGCTGATATTATTTATGTTATTGTAAATAAACTGATTTCTGACTGTACTAGTGTCAATTTATTTTATAGAGAGCTTTTTAATTACCCTTAATGACATGGGAGGTATAATTATCGCTGCGTTTCTAATAAGGCCACTTACCTGATAGTATGCATGGGCACGATCTGTATCCGATTGCAAAGATTCAGGTGCAGTACAGTAGAGGTAGTACATGTTTGCGCCGGTGTTTGCTTTCGCTCGGTATATGTAATCAGATCGTGCAAATGAACAATCTCATTGCAAATGCTTTAAAAATTCCCCAACATTAACGCGTCATTGAAATTTCATTGTAAAAATTTAGCTGTCAAAATAAAAATACAGAAAGAAGTAATTGGAGAGAACGTTATAAAACTGAATATTAACAACGTGTATGGTAATTTTTACAATTTAATTTTCCATTCGTCATAAATACGAATATCTGCGAATTCAATCAATCTATAAAAATCAATCTAGTAATCTAAAAGGTCTTAACACTACTTCCAAATAAGTAATTATTAAATATTTAAATTGTATTCTGAACGATGACCACTACAATTTTTGAGGAAATAGTGAAACAAAATGTGCTCTACATTCCGGGACATTCCCACCAATCACTGAGAAGTTGATAAAAATAAACAAATGCAATATAAATAAACAATATGGGTGGGATGGGTTTTGAATTCAACCTTTCAGGTTCAGGTTATCAAGGTTGGAGTTAATAAAGCCACGGTGTAGACAGATTTGTCTAGTCTCCGCAACATAAATGGACCGTCTCTACCAGGCTAGTACTACATTCAACGCGAAGCGACAACTTTGGCCGCGTTGCTTCATCCTCGATTAGGTAAAGGTAAGGCTCTTATCACACAGGCGAATTACAAAGTAATTCACAGCAAGGGGATGACGCTGCGCGCTTTTCCAGTTTAATAAGACCGGTAACTTTACTTGACCATGGAAGAAACAACACGGGCTTGCTGTTGCATTATGCCATAGAATGACCAAAACAGAATGTCACGTAAATCCACTAATATGCTACAATTCGTACTATACCACCATACCATACCATACCAGCCCTGTATTATATACTACCCCCTGCTGAGCTTAACCACTGCAAGGACAGTAAAGATGTCGGTAAACACCATCGAGTTGAATCTTGTTTGTGAAGTATGGAAAGTGGGTGTGATTAGTATAGAAAGTCCTTATTACGGTGCAATTGAATGAATTTATATTAAATTTAAATTCTTTGCGTGTGACTCTCTTGAATCAGTTATTTAGACCATGAAGGACAGTTTAGCGCCGTGAGTGGACAATCAACAGGTTGTAGCGAATATCATTAAGTGGTCGAGTAGGTATCCTTATTTCACCCATATATTTTTAAACTCAGAACTATTTCAGTAACTAATAAACTTTTAAAGGTTTACACAAATAAGGAAAAGGTTATATGATTATAATAATGAACATATTCCACATGTTAAGGAAAATAAAGTATTTAAAGTACTTGAATTACAGTAAATATTCGAATGTAAAGTAATATTTAGTGTTTCGTATCTTGGTGGCTTTATTTATTCCAAATTCAAACAGTGTCGACGAATCCAACTCGGGTGAAAAAAACAATAAACAAAAACTTTTTAACAAAAAATAAACCGACTTCAAAACCACTACAAATCAAAAAATTCAAATTTGTATTCGCTTATTATATACGTATATTTGGAGTCGATGCCTAATTTATGCGTTTTATTTTATTAGACTTCTGTCCGCGGCTCCGCCTACGCGAATATGCTTTTCCGGGATGAAAAAGGTTTTCTTGAGATAAAAATAGCCTATAGCACTCAGGAGTTTTCAAAATCGGTCCAGTAGTTTTTGAGCTTACCTATTACAAACAAACAAATCTTTCCTCTTGATAATATTAGTATTGATATAATAGGTGTAGATCAATCAAAAAACCACAGGATATTAAATTGCAAGCTTTTTGAGAAGGCAAATTTTCAGAATTTATGAGCAGTCAACGTAGTACAATAAACCATTTAATTTCTGTAATAATTTAATACCTAAACTGTAAGCAAAATTAAATCATATTGAATGTATTCCTTAATTTGTAATTTGTATTCCATGAATTTGTGCAAGATACGGCGATAGCTTCGCCCCCTATCACATGATGGGACGGAATACGCACGGTGAAAAGTGGGTGCATTAGTTGCATCTCTGCCTACCGCTTCGGGGATTAAAGGCGTGAGTGTGTGAGCGTGTGTATTTCTTAATGGTTAACTAAACCACAGTTTGATTAAATCTCATTGAGGTGACATGTGCCTACATATCGGTCCGGGCATAAAAAAATCATTCGGCGAAATGTCATGACATGGATAAAGATTTGAATTAAGTTGTCGCTTTCACTGACATGAATTAAACAGTAGCTCGCAAGTAAGTTATTACAAGTGTCGATCTTTGACAAAACCAATTGCGCTGGGGCTCCGACCGGGTGTAATGTAGTGTACATAGTACAATACTAGTTTTCATTCGTTTGAACAGCTGGTTAGGTACACAACAAACCAAAAATAGATTGCTAAGTCACGTGAAAATAGATATCTATTCCCCGAAAACAGATATTTGTTTTCGAATCAAAGCAAATGAAAACGTTTTTGTCATGCAAACTTCGCTTTTAGATATTTACCGCTAATTAACAATGTATAGCAAATATTTTGCCTCTCAATTTGTAGATTTTTGTGAATGGTTAATCATTTGTGAAGTCATTGAAAGATGATAGGGACTGAGCTACAGCCTCAGAATAAACAACCCACGCTCGAATGACTTAAAACGACTACCATTTTTTGTCATTACTTAATTAAAAATAAAACATTATTATTTAAATAACCTTCAATCAAATTCATTGCTATATCTTAGGGCAATATCACGGTCGATTCTGAGTAAATCCGTCGTCGCAATCCAATGATTACTCATAATAATTATCAAAAAACTATGCTACTTAAATCTCTAAACGAATACAATTTATTCTGTTATGGGATACCACACAAACCTTTATATTATTATTTCCTCATCGTACCGATAATATTTTAAATACAATAATGTATTTGATTCTATGTCTTTATAGTATATTCAATGTACATTGTACAGTCAGCCTAATAAATAACTAAAAAAAAACAAAACTACAAATCACCTCGAATACACTTTTGTGTTCTTGCCAATTTTTTTTCTCTTCATAGTGATAAAATAAAAGGGACTTTATTCACACAAGAAAAAACGTTTCAATAAAGTCAATGGGTACGCGTATAGGCGACTTAAATTTTTGAATTTATCTAGCTAATTATGTGGCTGAGTGTACATACGTCACATAACCGACCGAAAGGAGTCGGAACATGCTACACGAGAGTTTTGGCGGGAACGTGGAAGTGTGAGGTGCTCTAGTTTTAATTCATTATTTTGGTGATAATTAGTGTTATATTTCATAATTATGGTGATATATTGTCCAATATAGTTCTATTAAAGGGCTCAAATGAAGTGAATTGAAATAACAGAGCTAATCAATTTTTTTTTGTTACCGCTAAAACTTCTCGACAAAGTCTTGGTAAGGTAGCCACTGCTTTACTTCGACATAGTAGTTAGTACTGAGTAATGAGTATAACAAAGAATCAATACAACTGCAACTTATATACTTTAAAAAATGTCTTACCTAAAACTTTGACACTGCCAGATGCGCAAACCGCGCCTTGCCAAAGAGAAAAAAAAACATGCGACATAGACGTAAGTACCGTACAAATAAACATTCAAAATTATTATTCTAATAACAATGTGGTTTTCACATTGGTGTGTCCGCCGGAAGAGCACGATACACAAATTGCGTACGTGCGCACAAGATAATAAAGATAGTCATCAAAAATATAAAATTATGTATGGGCAACGGTGAATTTATGTAGTTGCCTGCGTAAAAGTTGCCATCATTTGTAAAATTATTTTTTTAATCGTTTATTGACTATAATAGAAATGCCACCCAGAATGTAGTGTTATCGAAGCTCGACTGGGTCATCGCCCTACAGGGACTGATATTAGAAATTAATTTTATTATGGCCAATTTTTTTTCTTGCTTTAATATGCTTCACATCAGTAAATAAAACTGTTTGTAGTCACACAGGTTAACCATTTCTATTTACGCTCTAGCATGAACTCTCTCTAACTGAAATTGCAAATAAAGAAATCAAAGATCATGGAATCTTTGAAGAAAGGTCATTCTCTAGAAAATGTACATTCATTTGATTGCACTGGAGTACGTTGATTAGATTTTAAGTAATTCTTAAAGCCAGTGTAATATAAATACTATACAATCTACAAATACTTATAGAAGTTACTGTACATCCGAATTGAACGTATTATGGCTAAAACTAACATTGTTTACGGATACATGAGTATTTAAAATTCGACGCCGGTGTAGAGTCGCTCGAAACAATTGACGCTTGCTGAAAGCGGCCTTGCAACAACGTGCTACATTCATATCTACAGTGATTACTTAATGATGTTTACATGCTTCACTTAAGTTACATTCTTAAGTGGAGGTTTCCATTGTTTCATGTTTGTTTCATAATTTAGTTTCATAATTACGATAACGTAATGTTGCACATCCAAGTATGCTGGTATATCTTGCGGTGTAATGCTGCAGAAGTTAGTTCAAATTATTTTCATGTAACAAACTTAAAATATTTAGTGACAGTTACTGGGAATAACTATTTAAGTCTTTTAGTGGTTAACCAAAATCCCCTATTAGAAAGGATAGGTGCTGTTATTATGTATGAAAAAAGTAATGATAAAAATACATTTCTGAATGATATTTGTATGTGTAAAATGAGTAGTTATGTCCATTGTTTTAAAAGAATAGGCAATTGTTGAAAATGAACAGGAAACATCAAATGAAACAATAAGAATTTATGATAGCAAAATAATTCTTAACTTACAATTGCCCATTCTATGTGACATTGAAAGCAGAGTTAAGTTAATTTTATATTTACTGCGATAATGATTTTTTTTTCTTTTTTTTTTGTACAACAGTACCAACACCATCCAGCACCTTCAGCTAAAAAGTTCCATGTGACATTCCGCTGCGCTCGTCATCCTGAGACATAAGATGTTAAGTCTCATTATGTCCCGTAGTTACACTGGCTACAATGTCCTTCAACCCGAAACACAACAGTGCATGCACACTGCTGCTTGGCGGTAGATATAGACATTGCGGTGGTACCTACCCAGACGGACTCTTACATATGAGACACCTACCACCAGTAAAAGTAGAGTAGTAAAAATAGTACGTCGATATTAAAGTTGCACTTGAAAAAGTCATGTTTAAATTATTTGACTAATATTATATTTCAATTAATCTTCATTAATCAATACAAATTTGCATTTACATAATTTATATACACATTAATGAAAAATGTATGCACAATGCAGGTATGTCTATGAAACTGTCAGTGGTAAACAACATTTTCAATTAAACAAAGTGTATAAGGGTATATAACTGTGTGGGGTTTCAGTATCCTCATCACGAATGCGCAAAGACCTCGCAACTCGTGACCACGTTGCCATGTCATCAGTATTCTAAGCAATAAATTATTATATTGATAGAAACAAAATATCATATTAGGTACGTTGCCTACATTCATTATTTTAGCACAATGTAATAAATATATGTATGACATAAATGCCTAATATATAAGTACTCCATATTATCTTCTATTATTGACTGCCTCGGTGGCGTAGTTGTATTACAGTACGACTACAAAGCTGAGGTCTCGGGTTCGATCCCCGGGTCGGGCAAAGTGATATTGAGTTTTTCTATTCAGTATCAGCCCGGAGTCTGGAATTTGTGCCCGATATGGCGATAGGCTTGCCCCCTATCACAACATGGGACGGAATAATGGCGAAAAGTGGGTGCACTAGTTGCGCCTCTGCCTACCTCCTCGGGGATAAAAGGCGTGAGTTTGTATGTATGTATGTGTATAATGTTATAATATGTAGCGCTGTTGGTGTACCTTATGACATTAAATAAATAAATCAAAATAATATCCAATAGTTATTTAAAAAGAAAGAATTATTTTCCATTTCTAAATTCCAATTATTGTAAAAAAAATTAAACCTTATTATATTATAATAAGTTCTCTTACTTCCACCCTTTATCCTACTACAATGTAGAGTTTGCGGAACTGCCCTTTTAAACCTTGTCACTATTAAGATTTGGCTACTTTCACAAACGTCCATTTGCTTAAGGTCAACCCTCCCGAAGAGAGCCATGTACGTTACTACTGTATAGCAGCTAGTGATATTTCTTATGCAGTTTACATAAAAAAGTCGAGTTTTCTCATTTTATGGCAAATCATATCTCTAGGATAAAGTTAAACGTCCGTTTTATTGTGATTTTTATAATATCACAATGAAACAACAATGATAATATTATTGTCATTTGTATAAATTATGTGGCTATTTTAATTTTAAGACTAGCTTCGTAAGCGCAAGAAGTTGTGCTAGAGACAAAACTTCAGTACTTTATCATTCAGGCTTAATATGGCTTTTTATGGGTGAAAGTATTTTCAGAAGTGTATCAATGGTAATCAAAACTTAAGTCTTCTAATATTAATAATGAATTATGAAACCAACACGTAATATCAAAAAGCTATCAGAGAGTATGCTAATTGAGCACTATAATTTGCACTATCACTGTAATTGTTTATAGTGACCAAAAAAATAAGTTTAAATGCAAATTATAGCAAGGTTTTCAACACTGCAACAATCTTAATTAAGAATAAACATTATCTGTTCAATTCACCGTTGTTTTTCGAGTCACTGTTTTATTGTGCAATATTTTTGCGTCTGCTACGATTTGAAAGTGTTTGCTGAGTCACATGCCCTTCAAAGAGTCAAGATACGTAATTAATTCTTACATAAAGTAACATTTGACATCCTTTTGCTTCCTTCATGGGTAAGTTTTTTTTTTTTTGTTAATGGCCCTACTACCAGTAGCCTGACGCGAGTCAGCTTTTCTCGCCACACCGGTCTTTAGGTTGAACGCAGAAGGCGCTCGCAACCCTTTGAATTAAGTGACCATGCTGAGGGCAACCCACTACCGGGTTACGAACCTCGGCTCAGGACGGCCACTGAGAGAGGATGAGACATCAACGATTAGGGAAAGATTGGTTTTTAGGCCTAATCCTATTAGATTGTGTTGTCATCGGCACGCGGGCTGGAACTGCTAGGGGGTGGGGGGGGGGGGGGGGCCTGACGGATCTGCGGTCTTGTGGAGTGTATTATGGGTAAGTTGAGGACCAAAGGTAAACCTCGATTAAGATTTTTAAAATTTCGTTTTGTTGTGCTTATGGATACAGTAGGTTTAATCAGGTTGGATGTTAAAAAGTTTATCAGATATAACATATTAGTCTTAGAATGGAATTGACGTCACTCTGGGGGCCATACATACCTACTAAACTTGTTACTGCAACGTGCTTGAAAAATAAAAAGAGTATGTTCCACTTTGGAATAGAATGAAGGCAGAAGAATACAAGCAATATAAGGTCACAAAAATTATTAAGAAACATGTTTTATCGATTTATTCTGGAAAAGTTTACCAAATAGCCTTTAATTAATTTTGATGTTTGTTTAAATAGCAGTAATAACTTATAAAACAAGCAATATAAGATGAATTTTAATTATACATGTTAAACAAACTGGTTTTAAAATTAATTAACGCAACATGTCTCCGTTTGGTTGCAGATTGCTTTAATTGCACATAATTATGTTGATTGCAGTTTTCCTCAGCATTTTCCCCCAATCATTTCGCTCAGAAAATATATTTAATTCAATACGTATGTACTAAGCAACTTAGCAGCTATATAGGTTAAACAATCACAGATGTTAAGTATGTAACTAGCATCGTATGTATATTTTATAATACTCTAAAGAGACACGAGTGAAGTATCTGCTATCCTTTCATTTAAATGTCATATATAAAACAAAGTCCCCTGCGGCGTCTGTCTGTCTGAACGCAATAAACTCAAAAACTATCAAACAGCTATCGATGAAAATTGGTGGAGTTAGTTTGAGATACTGGGAAGGATACAGGCCACTTTTTATCCCGGATTTTTTTTCAAGTGGACGAAACCGCATGTAAAATCTAGTTAAAATATACATTGCAGGTAACTAAATTAAATTTTCAAGTTAATGTAATTGTGGTTGTTTCCATAAAACATGTTAATATTTTATACGAATGATAGGCGTGTTCCTGTTGTTTACGAGGCTTTATATCTTCAATAACAAAAGCTCTGTCGGGTTAAAGTTTATCTGTGCATCCATTTCCGCTAAACATTGTTTGTAAATACTTTATCTCCAAGAACATAAACATTAACTATAAAATATAGCAAGACATTCGTGACTTCCCTTTATGACAACAAGTGATTTTCAAAAACCATCCTCATTAAAATATTATACACAATGATAAAGTTTTATTATATAAAACTATCAGATATCCCGTAAAACAACATTACTAATATCAATAAATTTGCAAAAAAAAAAACGATTCTTTCGTTTGAGAGCTACGATGCCACAGACATACAATACACAGATATACACACTAAACTTATAATACCCCTCTTTTTACATAGGGGATTAAAAATAACACTTATCAGGAAAACAATTGGGAAACGTAATGAATAATTTAATTATTGTATACCTGAAGATTGTTAAAAATTCTTTATGTAATTAGTAGTTACATATTGTGTTTAAGAAAAAAAAAACACAAAATGTACATAAAGTATACAAAACCTAATAAAGCCGCTTAAGGATAAATAATTTAGGTATTGTCGAATTTTGATTGAGGACATCGATTACAGATTCCTTAGATTGTTAGCGGAAATGTCAATCATTTGGCGCGAAAACAATGTCAAGGAAAAGATAAATTAGTATTCAAGTAATTGCATCTCTCTAGATATTTCCTTGCGAACAATACTGCCTTCGGGACCAAGGAAATTCGATAAACATTTGTGTATAGGGAATTGAGTTTTGCTACATCGGGTAATAAAAATATAGGTGTAGTTACTCTATGCCAAAGATCCGAAGTTCTCGATTACATATCCTACTAATATTATAAAGGCGAAAGTTTGTAAGAATGTATGGATGTTTGGATGTAAGGATGTTTGTTCCTCTTTCACGCAAAAACTACTGAACGGATTTCGATGAAATTTGGCACACGGGTAGATCATGTCCTGGATTAACACATAGGCTACGTTTTATCCCGGGAAAATACAAAGCGGGACTTTTATCCCGGAAAAACTTTTTAAAGCGGGCGGAGCCGCGGGCAAAAGCTAGTCCTCCATAAAATTGCAACAAATGTTATGTGTCCTACCACCACCACACCAGTCCTGTATTATATACTGCCTACTGCTGAGGACGATAGCCTAGTTGGGAATGGAACGGTCTGCCAAGACGATGTCCCAGGTTCAAAACCCACGGCACACACCTCTGACTTTTCGGAGTAATGTGTGTATTGTTTATCAATTAATTATCGTTCGCTTTAACGGTGAAGGAAAACATCGTGAGGAAACCTGAGAATTCTCCATAAGAATTTAGAGGGTATGTGAAGTCTGCCAACCCGCACTAGGCCAGCATGCTAGACTAAGGCCTAAAACCCTCTCAGCTGTAGAGGCCCGTGCTCAGCAGTGGGCAGTATAAAATACAGGACTGGTATTATTAAAAGAAAAGAAAGAAGGAGAAAGTTGGGAGATAGAGGTATTCCACCGGAGGTTCTGCGGATATTCCAATATTGGTACGCGAACCAGGTCAACCACATTAAGTGGTCTAATGATTTCTCTGGAGCCTATAGATTAGAGTGTGGAGTGAGGCAAGGGGGGCTATCTTCTCCGCGACTTTTTAACCTTTATATGGATGATCTCATAGTCGAGCTCAGCAGCATGCGTGTCGGATGCAAACTGAATGGTATAAGCGCAAATAATATTAGTTATGCAGACGACATGGTGCTGCTGAGCCCGACTACTGCAGCATTGGGAAATATGTTAAAAGTCTGTGCGGAGTACGCTACTACACATGGATTGCAGTATAATGTGAAAAAAACAGAATACATGATTTTTGGGGCCACCACTAAACATCCGGATAGTGTCCCCGTTGTCACGCTTAATGGTGTGAATATTAAAAGGGTGACGCAGTTTAAATATCTAGGGCATGTTCTTGTAGGTGACCTCAAAGATAATTTAGACATAGAAAGAGAGCGCAGGGCTCTGGCGGTCCGAGGTAACATGTTGACACGTAGATTCTTTCGTTGTACTGACCAAGTGAAAATTACGCTTTTTAAGGCGTATTGTCAGAGTTTTTACACGGGGAATCTATGGGTCAACTACACTAATAAAGCACTAGAGGTACTGCGCGTACAATATAATAATATATTTAGAATGTTGTTGGGACTGTCTCGTTATTGTAGTGCGTCAGAGATGTTTGTGAAGAACAGGACTGATAGTTTCCAAGCTGTTCTTCGCAAGCAAACTATATCTCTCGTAAGTCGAATACGAGCCAGTCACAACAGCATTCTAAAAACAGTGGTGGATACTGTCATGTCACCTATCCTAAGACATTTTGTGTGGAGAATGATAAATTAGACAGAATATAATTGGAACTGTTGATACTAACATTAGTTTTTAAGTAAATTTTCTTTTCTTTTACTAACACTACGGATCTCTGATATCTGGAATAAAGAATTATTATTATTATTATTATTATTACTGCTGAGCACGGGCCTCTTCTAGTACACCACGCTAGGCTAGTGGGGGTTGGCAGACTTCACATATCTTTGTTTTTTTTTTGGGTTATTGTACGTTTCCTCACGATGTTTTCCTTCTAACAAATGTTACTCAGATGTAATTATAAACCTGAGACGTAGATTGACCATTAGTTTGTTGCTAAATGAATAGAGTTATCAATTAGTTTCCAGATGTAGGCGTGTCATGGATTAACAATGATATTTTTGTCCTTGATAGATGCAATAACTGTCTTTAGATGGTTCGATATAGCTTCATTGTCGATGAAGTGGGCGAGATTTTGGGTCATGCCAATTAGAATAAACATACTAGTAGCTTATAGATGAGTGAATCACTACTCATGATTAAGAAATAAAGCATAACGTGGACATATGAAATAATCAGTTATAAAATAATATATACTCTACACTCTCATGTCACTAAGAAGTTTTCGATCCATCTATGATTTAATCTAGTTTTCTATAATCTTAATTATCGATCCGATCACGAAAATATACTAATCAAAATAAGTCATCATTGTAAGTATGTCAAAAATCTTCATTCCGTTTGGTCCATTGAGATCGATCCAAACAGAACAGTTGGGCTTGTTTATTCAAATTGGCGGTTGATCATAGACAAATTAACTGACCTACCTTGCGATCTACACCCTGGTGCGATGCTACTGGAAATCAAGTTTTATCTACACCATATTCACCATAAAATTGCAATAACTGTTACTTGGATGTAAATTAAAATCTGATACGTAGATAGACCATTAATTCGTTTCTAAATGAATACAATTAACAATTAGTATTCAGATATAGGAGCGTCATTTGATTACCATGATAGATAGATAGGTAGAATGTGATGTATTTTTTTTTTATTTCTCACGAATGATTTTGCGAATGAGTGCAGTACTCGGATCAAGCGAAATAAACTGCTTCGTTCTTCAGTCCTCTATCGCAGTTATTATATCAAAACTATTTATAAGTGTGATTATGAAACTCATTACTTTATGAACCCAAACGTTTTTTACCTTTTTCTAGCTAAGCGCCACTTTGTTAAAAACTGGAAGATACTTAACTAAGATCGTGCGATATTTAAGAAGTAAAGTCGTTTTAATGTACTTCAGACCGCAATGTATAATAATGTTGACACATTATTTCTGACGTCGCATCTGAGTATAATGCCTTTGCGTATATTATAAAACAATATTAACAACGTCAGAAATAATGTGTCAACATTATTATACATTGCGGTCTGAAGTACATTAAAACGACTTTACTTCTTAAATATCGCACGATCTTAGTTAAGTATCTTCCAGTTTTTAACAAAGTGGCGCTTAGCTAGAAAAAGGTAAAAAACGTTTGGGTTCATAAAGTAATGAGTTTCATAATCACACTTATAAATAGTTTTGATATAATAACTGCGATAGAGGACTGAAGAACGAAGCAGTTTATTTCGCTTGATCCGAGTACTGCACTCATTCGCAAAATCATTCGTGAGAAATAAAAAAAAAATACATCACATTCTACCTATCTATCTATCATGGTAATCAAATGACGCTCCTATATCTGAATACTAATTGTTAATTGTATTCATTTAGAAACGAATTAATGGTCTATCTACGTATCAGATTTTAATTTACATCCAAGTAACAGTTATTGCAATTTTATGGTGAATATGGTGTAGATAAAACTTGATTTCCAGTAGCATCGCACCAGGGTGTAGATCGCAAGGTAGGTCAGTTAATTTGTCTATGATCAACCGCCAATTTGAATAAACAAGCCCAACTGTTCTGTTTGGATCGATCTCAATGGACCAAACGGAATGAAGATTTTTGACATACTTACAATGATGACTTATTTTGATTAGTATATTTTCGTGATCGGATCGATAATTAAGATTATAGAAAACTAGATTAAATCATAGATGGATCGAAAACTTCTTAGTGACATGAGAGTGTAGAGTATATATTATTTTATAACTGATTATTTCATATGTCCACGTTATGCTTTATTTCTTAATCATGAGTAGTGATTCACTCATCTATAAGCTACTAGTATGTTTATTCTAATTGGCATGACCCAAAATCTCGCCCACTTCATCGACAATGAAGCTATATCGAACCATCTAAAGACAGTTATTGCATCTATCAAGGACAAAAATATCATTGTTAATCCATGACACGCCTACATCTGGAAACTAATTGATAACTCTATTCATTTAGCAACAAACTAATGGTCAATCTACGTCTCAGGTTTATAATTACATCTGAGTAACATTTGTTAGAAGGAAAACATCGTGAGGAAACGTACAATAACCCAAAAAAAAAACAAAGATATGTGAAGTCTGCCAACCCCCACTAGCCTAGCGTGGTGTACTAGAAGAGGCCCGTGCTCAGCAGTAATAATAATAATAATAATAATAATTCTTTATTCCAGATATCAGAGATCCGTAGTGTTAGTAAAGTTAAACATTAAACATCTGAGTATAATGCCTTTGCGTATATTATAAAACAATATTAACAACGTCAGAAGGAAACTCACGCGCAATAATATTGCTATTCATCGATAATATCATATCCCAATGTAATCTCCAAAAATATTCACATGTTCAAAATCTTTTCTATTATAGTTAGCGTATGGATTCACGACTATTTGTTTGCATATACTTTTAATGTAGTTAGCGTGGCGGGAATTCTATATGGAGACGCAATGTGGGTTGTGTAATATTTTAAAATAAGGAATTCGTGTATCACATTACCGCAAAAAACCAGGTGGTAGTAAAACTTAGCCTTGATGGTAAATGTTTATTTTTATATTAAATTCCTCAAGATTGGTTCATATTTGCAAGAGGAGGAATGTTTATATGCACATATAGGTATGTACTTATATTTGTATGTACATAATAAAATCATGCACATGTATCGTTTCAGTAATGCTCAATAACATATTATGAAAGAAAACATCAAAATATCAACTTGATACTGACACCGCTAAATATCGGGATATTAATATAAAGTAGATATTTTGCTGCGATTTTGGATGTGCCGCGTACGCTATTACTAGTTAAAACACCGTAATTGTAATCAAATTCTTATATTACGTTAACTTCGTTGTTCTGCGCACAAGTAACCGCAAGTGCCTATTTAAAAGTGTAACACATGATTCATGAACAATGAGATAAAGTGATATTACGCATGGTGAATTTTTGCACACTTTATGGCAAACAATGCTTCCCCCGAGGGAAGTCCACAGATCGCCGCCGACTCGCAGCGTTCTCGGGCTTCGGCTACTACTTGCTAGTAATTATATGAGAAATTTCATATAAATAGTAGCTAAATTCTGCTAATATTATAAACGCGAAAGTTTGTAAGTATTGAAGTATTTGTTACTCTTTAACGCAAAAACTGTGAACGGATTTCAATGAATTTTGGCACACGGGTAGATCATAGCCTGGATTAACACATAGGCGACTTTTGTCCCGGGAAATCTTTTTAATGCGGGCGGAGTCGCGGGCAAAAGCTGATTGCTTATAAAGTGTGTTTCGAAGAATGTGACATCAGAGGGATTTAATTTACTCCGGATCGTCGTCGAAGTAAACATTATTTACGTTACGTTTTATATTCAAAAAACACGTTTATCGCTTATAAAAAACTTCATTTCCTGTCTAAGGTCTTATCAACACACGTTTGAAGTAAAGAGGCGAAGGTCACGCCCTACGTCCGTCTGTAGCCATATTCGTTAAAGTCAATGTTAATTGACTGTGTCTTTGGCACAAATATTTATTACCACCTACAAAATGTGGCTTATTATGAATACCATAATCTGCAGTACAGAAGTTAGTACGTCATCAAAGACACAGACAGATAATGACTTGATAATGCTTGGAAAGCCCCCAACATTGTAATTCTACGTAGAGTGACTAATGAGTTATCAAAAAACACAAACCTCTTCTCGTGTTAAGGATAAACTAACGGATGGCCATAAAATAGGATTTTTTTATTGGCAATTCAAGTAACATTGTAATAAAGTATACTCTGAAAATAAATAGAATGCTAAGCGTATGATGTGAGAATATGTAATAATAATTAATTTGCGAAATACATTTGCTAGGTGTTTTTTAAAGGAAGCGGAATATCGTATTATGTAAATTAGACAGCAAACATTATAGAGTCGATGTATTTAAAATAAAATTTAGTTTTTAGATAATCTCCTTTAATTTTTAAGCGGCTTTATATTACTCGGAACTGTGTTATTTTTCATTTCCTGTGTATAAAAAATATATATCGTCGACCACATTATAAAATGTACACCGTATGTGGTTAATCGCGCGTTTATATGATAAAAAATTTAAGAAAAATCCAAAGAAAATTATATCTCATTAATCTTGCGCTGACGCAAGTTTTATTGTTATTATTTTAATATTTTGTCTGGTATGTTTATCTAAGTATTGTTATATTTTACCCATAAAAATGACTTCCAAAATAAATTTATTGAATATTGCCTAGTGTTGCACAGACGGAATTATGTAAACTTATGTAGAGCACGTGCATAACTAAGTTCACGTCTAAAATTAAGTTCACGTCTATAATATGTATAATATCGGAAGTATGACGTAGTGTGCGTCCGCCTTAAATATCATTGCATTATGGGAATCTTTCCTATTGCCCTTTCAAACACATTTCCAAACACGAATGACTGCTAATATTTATAGAACGCAGCCTAATTATAACGTTCATTTATGCCAGGGGGAGCGCTGTTCTCCCTTCTTCCCTTCTTCTCTGTGATGTGTAACGGTTAGCGTGTAATTTTGTAATAAACTTTTCGTTTATGTACCGAGTTGTTTCTTTGTATATAATGGCACCACGCATAATTCCTTTAATGACTTATATAGTTAAAATAAAACTTATACATGTACTTAAAATTGGATTGTCCGGCTTGGATATCAAACCCACTATTATCATTGATATCATCCCAGAACACTACACATTCTCATGTGATTACACCAAAGAAGCACAGTGCAATAGAACGTATGTTTATCTGTATGATATCTATGTATCTAAATGCACAACTGCGGAAGTGGACGAGGTTTTATTATTTCTAGGAAATAAAACTTTAATAGGTCATAGTGGTCGGCGCTTTTCAAATTAACGTCACTCGATATCCGCTAAGTAAAGATCCCGTTGAGTATTTTATTATCAACAAGACATTTAATAAATCATAAATCTATTTTGGATGCTATTCACGTAGGCTTTATAATTATACTGAACAGTCTTGCTAATTGAAAGAACCATGATGTTCTCATCCACTGTATTTTTCTTCTTTACTTGCCCTAATTCCAAAATGACGTCAGCGCAACATACTTTTCAAGTATGCTAATGAAATTATTTTGTTTATTTTTTAAGACCGTTTGTTTTATTGACGTCAAACCTCTCAGGGGCAAGGCCGCAAGTCATGCTATGAAAACTCAAACAAAATATTTTCCTACGTGAAAATTAAGCCCAGGTCTTTTCGGAGCTCATATTAAGTATAATCGACTATTGGAACAAAAAGACAATTGTCCACTCCTTAAAAAAACGTTTCGCCTATAGTTTTATTACTACGTCACTGGTTTTCTGTTGGACATGTAAATCATTATCATTGTCACTTTATCGTAGGCGAATTTTCTGTGACAAGACGTGGATTTCCCGGCGCAATATGTATCCCCAACAATTACTGTAAGTGTTAAAAAAAACAGCAAAGTGCTTCCTTCCATAGCGTCGGTTATATTTCAGGGCTTCCCAGTGATAATCAGTACGTAAGGGTATGCGCTGTAGATAGATATTTGAAATACGCTCGGATAGCGACAACCATAAATACTGGTAAATAGGTAGGACTCTAATATTAAGAGTCCGTCTGGATGGGTACCACCGCAATGTCTATTTCTACCGCCAAGCAGCAGTGTGCATGCACTATTATGTTTCGGTTTGAGGGGCATTGTAGCCAGTGTAACTAAGTAGTTACTGGACATAATGAGACTTAACAACTTATGTTTCAGGATGACGAGCGCAATGGAATACCACACTGCACTTTGTAACTCAAGGTGCTGGATGGAGTTTCTACTGTATCTGGGTGGTCGTATCGCTTACTATCAGGCGAACGGCATGCTCGTCTCGTTATTCGATGCAATAAAAAAAAAACCGTACTCAAGGTGTACAACCCGCCTCAGTGGCCTACGTGTGTCGCATTCCAGGCAGGCTATGAATATCCAGTTTTACCGGTATGATAGGGTAGTTCCTGTGTATGGTTTTGTAGGTACATTATTTTAGGTGTGACAGAAAATAATACGAAAAAATAATTCATCTGTGAAATTAGCATCATAATCGATTGAAAAATAAAGCAGTTATTCATTCTTGAAATATTGTTGTGAGCAAAAGTGACGGCGTGGCGGGGATATCACGCTATCTCTTTCGCACGTACGCAGCGTTATGGCCGGCGGCGCGTGGTGACGTCACAGCCTGATTTTGCTGTTATTTGACAGCTACCCCTTCCACCAAATTTCAAAGTTTTATAACTTACCATTGCGCCAATTTTGAAAAATCTTTTTCCATTAGATTATGGATAGCATACATTTTTCATAATTGTATTTAAAAAAGTATTCAACCACCCTATTGTGTCAAATAGCGAGGAATAATAATCTCTTGTCAGTCGACATTCCTATCTGGCCCCATCTTGGGTCTACTACTTAGAATAAATGCTATAAAAATAAATGCTTGATAACTAACTATCGTGAGTCGTGCCCCATTGGTGCGGTTAGATGTGCAACTAGTGTCCGCTAGGAATCCTCGAGGTTATTCCATTATGAATGGAATAATTAGAGCTGGCTCCAAAAAATACTCAAATAATATCAAATTACATAACTCAAATTTATAAAAAAAAAACACACGAGTTTGGTATCACTCTGTGATATTTTTTATGCTCAAATGTCAAGTATAACGTAATATTACGTGATAAATTAAAAAAAGTTTGGTGAATTTATATTTTGTTTTTCGACTTGGCGAGGACTTTTATTTCTAAGAATTTATAATTATTGTTTTGTATCTGCCATTATTACTTGACATGGGTGAAATCATTGATAGAATCGGTGGAAGCCATAATTTAAAAGAAGAAGAAGAAAATAAGTTTCATCATTTATTACATATGATTAAAGAAATGAAAACAAAATCATCTAGATTTATGAAAGTGCGATAGATTCTCTTATCGTTATTTGCTAAAAATATAATCATTATTGCTAGCATTTTGTGCGTGTTACTTTACTAGGATTTGATCAACTGCTCAGTCGTCTTCAATTCCGGTCAACAATTAAACATATCCGCTGCAGTAAGATCGTTTACTTTTTTAATAGAGCGTAATTAGTGTTTTATCAACCAACTGATGTGCAGCAATTTGTATAATGCGGCGTGTCGGATGAGAAATAAGGTTGAGTATAATAACCACTTATGATTTGTTAATAAGCCAATTGGTTTGTGAGCTCTGAGCGGTTTATGGCACTTCATATAGTGATGACTGACTGAAGACTAAAGACTGGTGATAGGTATTTCATACGTGAGGGCCGTCTGGGTAGGTACCACCGCAATGTTTATTTCTATCGCCAAGCAGCAGTGTGCAAAGTTCTGCTGTTTCGGTTTGAAGGACATTGTAGCCAGCGTATTTACTGGGCATTATGAGACTTAAAGTGTTATGTCTCAGGATGACGAGCACAGTGGAAGTACCTAAAAGATTATTATTTTCTCGTTCATCCTCCAGGTAATCCCCGTTTCTATTTATGAATGAATGACTAATTTATGTACTAAGAATACTTATATATTTTACATGTACCAATACAAGAAACATAACGTAAGTATACCTACCTTTAGAGTTTTCCCTGTGTTTTGTCACGTGATTAAGCCTGTAGTTATGATTTTAATGTCATTTGTATTCATTAAAGAATATGGTTCGTAGAGGTAAAACAGGAATTACCCATGTTTCTGAATCTAGTTCTACATAGATACATACATACATACATACATACATACATACATACATACATACATATATATACTCACGCCTGTTATCCCCGAAGGGGTAGGCAGAGGCGCAACTAGTGCACCCACTTTTCGCCGACATTCCGTCCCATGATGTGATAGGGGGCGAGCCTATCGCCATATCGGGCACAAATTCCAGACTCCGGACTGATACTGAATAGAAAAACTCAATATCACTTTGCCCGACCCGGGGATCGAACCCGAGACCCCAGCTTTGCAGTCGTACTGTAATACAACTACGCCACCGAGGCAGTCTTCTAGTTCTCTTCACTTAAAAATATTAAGAAGAACGGCATAAATTCGTGAATAGATAGGTGCATGCGTTCGCACAGCAATCTCATGAGACAATGCTTTGTACTCGGTTGATCATATTCCCCGCCTTTAAGTATATATGCTCGGCTAGTAGAATGTGTATTGATTATCTCAAGTGCAGATTTGACAATGTTAATGCACAAGTATTTTTGGAAATAAGAACTAGGAAAACAGATGGTTGAACAAAAGGTGGTAAAGTATACAAGCCGTCACGACAGTTTTGTATGAGGTAGTGGAACTATCTCTGAGCGAAATGTCCCATTCCTTCCCTATGAATATGTCTATCGCGTGACTCTACCACTTCGAGTTTCATGTTTAATAGGTACAAGTACCTACCTATTATTAGAGTTAATATCATCTTAATATAGGCAACAGGCATTAGTGTAACAAACATTTATTCACAAATATTTGTATGACCGCAGTACCACTATAATAAATTATAATGTAATTGTGGTGTGGTTTTGTGGGCTAACAATTTGTTTATCAATGCGTCATATTGGCTATGTATAAATTTTTCACTAATCTGCGTGGATATACTCAGACCAACATCTATTAGATCTTTCGTGCACCGAATTGCACTAGACCGGCTATCACATATTTTTTTGTGTTTAGAGAATTTATTCAGTCACATAGATATTTTTACAATTAATATAAATGTTTCCTTGCCGAGTTTACCTCCAGTGTAAATGCGCGTTTCAACTAAATTTTATTTGCGAGTTTATAGTATTAAACTGCTAATGTAAATTTATTGGAGAGCATTGATTATAGTGTGTTTTGTATAGGGACGTCTTACATATTCATGTGGAAGGTAGCATTTAGCAGTAAGCATTGAAATTGGTCCTAGTTGAACGTGGAGCTTCATCTCCATTCGTTCCTTACACGGTTGATAAAATTTTAAAAGTAAATTAATTAAGATTAAATTTAAATTTAAAAGTAGGCTTAAATATTAGTTAACGTTTAATCTTCACTACTATATTAGGTAAAGTGAACTTATGTTTTCCTTAGACTGCGGGTTAGTAATACGACACAACATTGTTCTATATATAATAATATGGCGTTTATTTCCTGTTGCATGAAGCACGAGAACCCACGAGTTATCGATATATTTATACATAATAAAATATCAGATATAAAGATGTAATAAATAGCGTTATGGATATGGATGTTTGGATGTATGGATGTTTGTTACTCTTTCACGCAAAAACCACTGAACGGATTTCGATGAAATTTGGCACACGGGTAGATCATGTCCTGGAATAACACATAGGCTACGTTTTATCCCGGGAAAATATAAAGCGGGACTTTTATACCGGAAAAACGTTTTAAAGCGGGCGGAGCCGCGGGAAAAGCTAGTACTTAATAATTAATTCAATTCATGTACCGAACACAGCTATAGGTTCAAGCCTTTTGTTCAACATTATGATTTTCTATTTTCGTGTCGATTCTGTATTACATTGAATAATTTATACTTAATTTTTGTTCTGTCCAAACGTTTCATCAGGGCCGCGCCCTTCATATGTGCGAAATGTGCGGCGCACACAGGCGCCAAGGTTAATAAGGGAGCAGAAATCAGGATGACATTTTATATTTGGTATACTACTACTATATTCTTTATAGGTGAGTAGGTAAGACAGTAGGTAGGTACACGTACAAGTGTTACATATGTCGGAGACAGAGTGGCGGCCGATATCGATACACGTAGGTTCACATAATAAAAGTCACAAATGAATTCTCTTTAACTCGCTATTTATTGTTCGTTGGTCAATTATTGCGTAATAAACTGTTCACAGAGTACAATACCACGTCAGGATTCATTATTAACTTTGGTTATTATAGCACATTGCATATTGAGGCAATTACTTAACCGTTTGGTTAAGTGATTACAATCAACTCACCTAGTAACAACTCGAAATAACATAATAACCGCTTTACTAAGCACTGACCGATATGAACACCACCATAGTTACCACATAGTATTGAACTGCACCCAACTATTTGCAACACCACCGAACTTAATGACGACAGAAAGACTGTTTCTTCAAATGATTCGGCACCCCTTTATACACCCAACTGTAACTCCCACTACGAGTTCTACATACCGACTGGTTTGTCGCACGATTATTATTTTATCTTACCCGACGTAATATATTCAGACACACTCAATGTGATTAATAAAAATTATAATTCCTTTTTATACTTCCTTCCTGTCCCGACACGGCCATTCTGGCAAGACACACGTCCTCGTGTGTTACTCTGAATGACACAAAGTACGATCATCACGTAAACTTAACAACACTCTTCAAAACAACATAGTTAGTACCAAAAATGTGATTAATAAAAATGATAATTTCTTTTTATACTTCCTTCCTGTCCCGACACGGCCATTCTGGTAAGACACACGTCCTCGTGTGTTACTCTGAATGACACAAAGTACGATCATCACGTAAACTTAACAACACTCTTCAAAACAACATAGTTAGTACCAAAAATGGATGAAGGTCCGTCTCGATTGCCAAACGTAAACTACATAATCTAACCAATTAAGCCCTGCATGTGACCTCTGCCAGTAACCTCTAGTTACTCTCATCTCTTTCAAACTCTATGGCTTCCTTTGAAACCAAACCACCGCCAGAACCACCCGCGCACCGTGCATTCACCGATTGCTTACACAGCAAATACCGACTTCCAACGGACTATTAAAGTCCACTCCAGGTCATCATGCAAACTTAATTACTATCACTGCCACTTGTCTGCTACAATTTCATCGGTCATCTCAAAACGTAACCTTCAAGCATTTTCCGCTAACGCAAGCTTCATGAAAATTTAACACCGAATAAATGACAATTTAAAATTCCAATTAAAGTGTAAGAACCCAACCAAAATTTTAAAACTTAGGAATTAATGCTGTCATGAATTTAGAATTATTTCTGCAGTCATACCAGTGACCATAATCGATAGGCAAAGAAAGTTATCGCTGTAACCATTTACACAAGTTACTGTAGTCAGTTGCTTCCATTGTTCAAACGTTAAGGAATAGCTCGCAATGTGTCTCCCTAAGTGCAAGGGATTTAAGAAACAAATCTAATTTTAAAATTCAGTTAAATCACGTATAGTGACATGATACTCCTGACATGTGATCGTTCTCTCACGTATGTTTTACAAAATAGACAGCACCCCCAAATCGCCCTTCCGCCATCACTTCCTAGTACCTCCTAACAAGAGAGAAGTAGTGACGGTAACAAACTCTCAAGGATACAGCTGTCCAATAGTTATTAGAACTGTATACAATGCAAACAATTCTTATCTAAACGGAGATCAGTGCCACTGACGATCAGCAGCAATCTTCCCTCGGAAGCGGCTCAGTAGCTGCACTGCACTGCACACTGTCTTCGAACCGGAGTAGACACGTCACACGCGGCACCACCAGCAGTAATTTCCAATGCCTGCAAACAGAAAATATACGCAGCAGCATCACATCGCTCGGCCTATTCTGACCTTACATTAAGACTCTTCCTAACTACTACAATCACTATTTCAGTTATGCTTGTTTACCATCAGGACCAAATTTGCTACAATGATTCAGACCCAGTGGAGGATGATCACGCTATAGTTACAACACAATACACAAGACACATATAGTGAGCAGATTGTAATTTATAAGACTGGTCGAAGTCACGTCATCGATTTGATCACACAGCCATTCTTAACCACATGGACTTGATCACACAGCCATTCTTAACCACATGGACTTGATCACACAGCCATTCTTAACCACATGGACTTGATCACACAGCCATTCTTAACCACATGGACTTGATCACACAGCCATTCTTAACCACATGGACTTGATCACACAGCCATTCTTAACCACATGGACTTGATCACACAGCCATTCTTAACCACATGGACTTGATCACACAGCCATTCTTAACCACATGGACTTGATCACACAGCCATTCTTAACCACATGGACTTGATCACACAGCCATTCTTAACCACATGGACTTGATCACACAGCCATTCTTAACCACATGGACTTGATCACACAGCCATTCTTAACCACATGGACTTGATCACACAGCCATTCTTAACCACATGGACTTGATCACACAGCCATCCTTAATCACATGGACTTGATCACACAGCAGTCCTTAACCACATGGACTTGATCACACAGCAGTCCTTAACCACATGGACTTGATCACACAGCAGTCCTTAACCACATGGACTTGATCACACAGCAGTCCTTAACCACATGGACTTGATCACACAGCAGTCCTTAACCACATGGACTTGATCACACAGCCGTCCTTAACCACATGGACTTGATCACACAGCCGTCCTTAACCACATGGACTTGATCACACAGCCGTCCTTAACCACATGGACTTGATCACACAGCCGTCCTTAACCACATGGACTTGATCACACAGCCGTCCTTAACCACATAGATCTTGTACAAGATTTTAACCACAAAGATCCTTTTCGAGATATTTTACTGGAACATTCACCACACAGATTTATTGCGAGAGCAGGCTCATCTACTTTGTTCTAGCATTGAACGTTTCAATCACTACTTCACTTTCAGGCTTTTCCACAATCAATCGCAGGGACAAATAAAAAAAAAAACTCAACACAACAAAATGAAAACTTCTCACCAAAGTGCAAGAATCTTCAAACTCCTGATGTCCAAATCCTCTATCACCGCTGTTAATGTCAGATCCACCAAAGGATCCCGCAGAGGCTCTTCAGTAGTCACAGCTTACGGCGTCTTCTAACGCTGAATACTTTAAGTACTCCCTGCAAGGATCTCCAGTTCCTGCAATCAAAAATATCGCAACAGCATCAAACCGTTCACCCTATCCTGAACTTAAATCAAGTCGCATCAATCTTTGAGCGGGAATTCAGTAGTTATCTTAATATGAGGACAATCACAAAATTATCGCACGTCTCGGTCTTAATTCAAAAATTTTAAACAATGGGAAACATTGACCATGGAAGGCTAGCAATCCTTCAGACCCAACACTATACACCTAGATCACTTTTGTAAACCAATGCTATACACAGTCATAGTTTCCAACAACAGGTACCTACTTGTCCATAAGTTTAAGGACGGTTCTGTACTAACATAAACCACGAATAGCTCGTTAATCCATGGCTGCACATGCCCTATTAAACAAGATCTCAACATTTGTAAAGGTTACCAAGAAATAGAAGAAATCACATAAGTTGAATTACGGTAGGACTTCCCTTTAAGGAATCTTTTTATGCTAAGTAGTTAGTAGTAGAAATTAAAAGTTTTACCAATTGAAGGCATGAACGATATTTTGTACTTAAAACTATCATTTAACGGAAAATATTTGAACCTTCATAAGTACTCAACAAGTCAAATATCACTAACATTATATCTGGACAGCAATCTTATTGACACAAAACACATCCACTATGCGAATTACACAAGAAAATGGCTATACTTTTCTTTTTACACTATACGGTACTTGACTTACATCCACAAATAGATTGTTACGTACAAGAACTAGGTACATGATTACTAAACGAAATTCCAATATTTTTAGAGATAACCAAAAAATAATAATAAAGGAAACCATAACCTTCAAATAAGGATTATGGGTCATACGATACCAAACTTCCTGTAGTGCTGCAGTAAGCATATCTGTCTTCATATATAGCCACACATGATACGCGATGCAATAGTTAGCATCAACCGGTACTAGACAACCGTACAGTCATGTCTGGGACACCAACTACGACGCACCATACGGCAGCACATCTACCGGAACGCTTGAGCACCAACAGGAACGTTTGAACACCAACAGTTCAATCGCGGTACACACGCGATTCTCTTTCATTCGAAGTCGTATGCACATAAAATCACAAATGACCATGCGATAGTTATATTTCACACGTTGTCACTATTCACGTTGTAGTCTTGTTCTTATTCCGACATTACTCAATGCAATTTTTTTTTCTTCATGTAAATTGCGGGTACTTAAATAGCTTCTCCATAGTACCATTAATTGCATTTCACATATCTGCGGGAATAGGCTCATCCCACCTTCTGATGTCGGAGACAGAGTGGCGGCCGATATCGATACACGTAGGTTCACATAATAAAAGTCACAAATGAATTCTCTTTAACTCGCTATTTATTGTTCGTTGGTCAATTATTGCGTAATAAACTGTTCACAGAGTACAATACCACGTCAGGATTCATTATTAACTTTGGTTATTATAGCACATTGCATATTGAGGCAATTACTTAACCGTTTGGTTAAGTGATTACAATCAACTCACCTAGTAACAACTCGAAATAACATAATAACCGTTTTACTAAGCACTGACCGATATGAACACCACCATAGTTACCACATAGTATTGAACTGCACCCAACTATTTGCAACACCACCGAACTTAATGACGACAGAAAGACTGTTTCTTCAAATGATTCGGCACCCCTTTATACACCCAACTGTAACTCCCACTACGAGTTCTACATACCGACTGGTTTGTCGCACGATTATTATTTTATCTTACCCGACGTAATATATTCAGACACACTCAATGTGATTAATAAAAATTATAATTCCTTTTTATACTTCCTTCCTGTCCCGACACATATATTATTACAAATGTCTTACAAAAGCTCATTTTATAAATTAAAACTTATGAAACAGGTTACATGACGACAAAAATCAAAGGCGCTTCATAGATTTTGCACACAGGCGCTGTCTTGGGTCGGCGTGGCCCTGCGTTTCATCATATTAATACGTGAAATATTTGAAATTAGAATGTATTAATTGATGCTTTGAAATGGCCAATACATTTTTATCGTATGTGCCCATTGATGTATTGGGTTTTTAATACATCAATGTATGTGCC
This sequence comes from Lapara coniferarum, assembly GCA_949316025.1. Taxonomy (NCBI): domain Eukaryota; kingdom Metazoa; phylum Arthropoda; class Insecta; order Lepidoptera; family Sphingidae; genus Lapara; species Lapara coniferarum. The sequence goes on from OX438920.1 coordinate 6,135,070, forward strand.
GTAAATAAACCAAACTTGGCCATTTTTTGGGACGTATGTAACGATAAAAACACCAATATAATATGCCTTATTGACCGGACTGCCTTGGCGGCGTAGTTATATAGCGTAAGCATTACGAGCACGATTTGCACGCTGAGGTCCTAGGTTCGAGTCCCGGGTTGAACCAAAAACATTGTGAGTGGGTTTTTCGATCATAAAAATTACTGAGTCACAGCTAGAAGTCAAGAATTTGACGGTGTGATACCCCCGTGCCTCGGAAAATCACGTAGAGCCGTTGGTCCTGCGCCTGATCTCTCTCCCGTCATGTCGGATTGCCGTCTCACCGGACTATGAGAGTGAAGGAATAGCGAGTGCACCTGTGTATTGCGCACACACTTGTACACTATAATATCTCCTGCGTACCTGGCTAATCTCCGTTGAGATTGGCCGCCGTGGCCGAAACTGGCTTGGAGGATTATATATATTGTACCGGCACACTATGATGGCCGTTTTGGCTGATTACAATAGTGAGTCGAAATCTCAATTAATTATCACAAAAAAATTACAAGCCAGCGATCCTATAAGTGACGATCGCATTAGATTATAATATTTACTTCAAAGTTCAAAAAAAAAATGCCGAGTTTTGTCGTAAAATTATTTATACATTCCAATAAATTTTACTGCACGTCACTATTGACAATATGAATAATATTGACTACCTCGGTGGCGTAGTTGTATTGCGTATGCGTTACGAGTACGATTTGCGCGCTAAAGTCCTGGGCTCGAACCCCGGGTCGAGCCAAAAAACTTTGTGACTGGGTTTTTCCATCTTGGCCGCCGTGGCCGAAACTGGCTAGGAGGATTTTATTTTTATTGACAATAATGTACAGCAATAATAGTCCGTCCAACCATTTATTTTATTTTTTGACATATGCACGCCTATGAATTTTTTAATTCTTGACAGGGAATCGAAACAAAATAATTGAATACTTTATGGACGCCAGTTTTTGTTTTCCATAGTGAAGGGACGTGCTGTTCTGATATTAGTGTAACAAAAATAATTCAAAACTTTTAAATTGTAAAATAAAATGTCACAATGTAAATTTAAAAAAATCTGTTTATATATGCGTCAGTACTTAATTACCGATAAAATAACCTACTCAAGTTAAATTTTGACAAAATTATATTGGATGTAGAATATATACCCACAGAATAAATTTATAAACAGAAAATATACACATTTAAACGCTTAGGCATGTTTATAAAACAATACAAAATGTAGAGCAAAAATAACATTTCAATGTGTTTAATCGATCAAAACTTCTGCATAAATTAAATCGATTGCAGCAAGAAATCGAATCGGTAACGCATTAGTACATCCCCAATTGATTAGAAACCGAACTGTCAAAAGTTAAATAAATGGTTGGACGGACTATAGCTCTTTCAACGCAGTTATGAATTAATACGAAACTTGATGAGCGGACAAACGTCAAAGGGCCATGATAGTGTACCGGTACTATAGCTGAAGCTATATACCTGTAATAAACATTCGAAGTCTCATTGAACCGGTGCCACAAGTATTATTGCGAAACCGTTTGATTGATGTATGTAGATATAAATTTAATTAGATGCAATCTATCAAGTTCTATAGAGAAGAATAATAAATAGATTTTAAACTTATCTACGCGTCGCAAGCTTCTTAACCAGTTTTGTGCTCTACTAGTACAAAAAATACGGAGATAGATGCAGTTAGATAGGAAAGTAGTTAGTGCTTTTAATAATAAGAACAAGAATGTATACTGTACTTATATTTGTAAGTAGTCACACAATCTTTCTGCATATAAAAATATTTCTTTTTTACTAAAATTTAGATTGTTATAAAACGAATATCATTTTATTGTACGAAAACAGAAACACATCGAAATCGGTCCATTCGTTTCGGAGCTACTATGCCGCAAACAGATATACAGGAGACAAATACACACTTTCAACTTATAACACCCCTCTTTTTCCATCGGGGGTTAAAAATAATGTGTATTACAACTTACAGCCAGCGGTTAAACCCGTGGAAATAACCAGGAAAATAAAAACTAGCCGAATGGAGTTTCCAAGAATTTGTTTCATAGTTCCGCCATGTTAATGCGGAAATCACAATATTATCTTCCGCTCTACGTTATCTATCACTCACTTCACTTATAATATATACATAATACTCAGAATAAGGACTTGCTTTAGTCTTTATTCTATGACATAATAGCTATCTTTTGATAATAAAACAAATAGGTTATTATTTTAATTAGCTTTTGAAACTCATGATGAAATTTTCGCAATTATTTCTAAGCGATTAATTGATTTAATCACAAAGATAATTGTTTTAAAATTACTTATGATATGCATTTTATAACAGCTGTTCAAGCATTTTATCTTGCTTTTTAAAGTAAGGCTAAGTTTCACAATCAGGAGTTAACATAGTTTGCAGGGGTTAAAAAAAATGCCGACATAATAGTCCCGCTTTATATTTTCCCGGTTAATTCAGGACATATCTATCTGTATGCAAAATTTCATTGAAACCAGTTTAGTAGATTTTAAAAAAAATTGTGGTGGGCCACCCTTATCTTATCATTTAGAGGAATGAAAATAGATGTTGACCGATTCTCAGGCCTACCCGATATGCACACAAAATTTAATGAAAATCGGTCGAGCCATTTCGGAGGAGTTTGGCAACAAATACCGCGACACGAGAATTTTATATATTACATAGACAATACATGTTTATACCCTATTACCTTTCAGGCTTCTACTGCAATAGATATGTGTATAATGTCATAGTGTATCATTTGTTTATTTTCTAAAGTAAGAACGACAAAGTAAATTTACGTGAATATTAAGCTGTGATGCCGCAGGACGCGTCAGACGGCAACGGCATACGGTAGACGGCATGTGCCGCGACGGCAGACGGCACTACTATGCACTATTAAATTGTATGAGACCGATTCTGCACACGACGGCCAATGACGCGCGGCAAGTGACGTCCTGCCGGGCGTCATTTGCCGTCGTCTGCGGAATCCCAGCTTTACTGAGCCGAACGAACCCACAAAATATACAACTTTTTATACAATTTTCAATATAAATTATTTTGGGCAATAATAGCATTCTCACTCGGGTGATCATAGAATTCATTGTAATAATTTATATCGATTAAAATAAAAACATGAAATCTCGAGTCCGTCGGGCCGTTCTATCCAACCGATTTGCTTAATTTTTATTCGAATGTAAGATTTTGATGAATAGATTTGAAAATAAAAAAATAAAAAAAAACAATACATGATAATTAATAATAAATAGTTTTCCCTCTTTTTGTATAAAAGTTTAGGTTGAAACCTATCGGCTTTTATAGATAGGTAGTGTTCGAAAGTTGAGTAGATAAATCTATTAATTATCTCTTTAATTAACAATAAGCTAACGTGCAATTATTTTTCATCAATTTAGTGCTTATCCGACCTCATTGAACATGCCTTGACCGCTTTGTCCACTCCTTGGAAAATGATAATAATAAAATGAAGATCACAAATTATTTTCCAGCGATACACCTTTTTTCTCGCGTGATGTAAATAGTTATCGATAAAGGTATCGATTACAAGTCTTGCACGCACTGCTCATTAGTAATACAATTTAATTTGAAAAATAGAGGATATTTTTATAGCAAAATGCATATAAACGAACTAAGCGATTCCCACGAAAATTAAATCCTTATAATACATATTAGAGAAATCGTCGTTTACAAAACGAATCAATATAACATTTGCGTTACGATGATTTTCTTAAAGACATTATCAATTCGTCACCTGTGTAAATAGCCAATTTACGTTCTTAAAGAATTTTGCTACGATGGGGCTCTATCACATTTTATAAAACATTTAATAATGCTAGTAATACGCTTATAAGTCTATTTTTATTCATATGCATTTAAAAAACCACTTCCTTTTCTGATGTAAATATTTTCTTGTATCGTTCAAGGCTATTGCTGCAGATTAATTGCATTTTCACTAGCAAAGGTTCAATTGTTTCTTCATAAGAATTTGTCTGGCGCAAGTCTGCGCAATATTACATCATTCACATGAGTCATTATTTGGAGCCATTATTTTTTGCATGTAGTTCCAATGCGGTGGATGTATAAAATGTGAAGCGCAAATGATGCGTAGATTCTTCAATGGAAAGCGTTTGCTGTTTTCCTATTGTATTTTTATAGTAGATGATGAGCACGTTGTGTGTGTGTTAGTGTTGTATTGTATGGTGTCAATTTATAATTCTTCGGAATTCATCACACTTGTTATTGAAGTTTTAGGACGTCGTAACAGTTATATTCTGCTTGATCCCACAAACCTATATCTAGGTACTTACTGAAAATATGACGAGCGTAGCAATTTACCAAAAACCATGGGCGTACTACTTACCCAAGTTTTTTTGGTTTAGATTATAAGGTCTCATGAGAAAAGATACTTACGTAATTTTTACTTTAGTTTTATACAAGTACTGCGGATTAATATGCAGATATGATGGTAGGTATAAACTTATTTAACTATATGTGAATAGACAAATGTGCGTTCCCTATATCTTACTAATATAATAAAAGCGAAAGTTTGTAAAAATATGTCAATGTTTATATGTTTTTAGAAGTGCTTAAACGCAAAAACAGTTGAACGGATTTGGATGAAATTTGACATACGGGTAGACCATGTCCTGCATTAACACGAAGGCTTCTTTTTGTCCTGGTAATTTGATACCATAGGAAATTATTTAAGTTTTATGCTATAAATCGTTATCATGTTTTGAAGACATTTAGCGGGAAAAGCTTTTCACGCGGACAAAGCCGCGAGCAACATCTAGTCACCAATTAAAATAATCAAACTATGACGTTATCTATTAAAACATATACGAGTACCTACTTGTACTTTATATTTAAGGAAAAACCCGAAATCTGATGTAATTCAGCATATAACTACGCCATATTTTTTAAATAATGAATGTAAAAAACCAAGCAGCAAAACAATAAGAGCATTGAAACAATTCAGCACTTGGAAACTATTTCTTGCTAAGTAATCTATCAAGTGACGGGGAAAAACACTCAAAAAAGTCATGACGGTATTCGGTTGGAATACAAAATTGTTTGCCAATTGTATTCGTAAAAGTTGTTTATAATTCATACATTTATTATTTACGGTTTAATCTGTAGTTTAGGTAGCAGACTATGTCCTTCTAGCAAAGAGGTAATTTGAATTTCAGAAAATTGATTAATTTATAATGTGTGTTGGGGAATTTCTGAATATAGAAACAAATAGGATCGAATTTCGTCCTAAAAAAGTAAAAAATAACGTAATCCTTCTAGCAAGTTTCGGCCACGGCGGCCAATCTCAACGGAGATCAGCCAGGTACGCAGGAGATTATATAGTGCTAAAGTGTGTGCGCAATACACAGGTGCACTCGCTATTCCTTTACTCTCATAGTCCGGTGAGACGGCAATCCGACATGACCGGAGAGAGATCAGGCGCAGGACCAACGGCTTTACGAGCTTTCCGAGGCACGGGGGTATCACACCGCTAACTTGCTGACTTCGAGCTGCAACTGAGTAATTATTAAGATGGAAAAACAATGTTTTTGGCTCGACCCTGGATTCGAACCCAGGACCTCAGCGCGTAAATCGTACTCTTAACCCGTAAGCAATACAACTACGCCACCGAGGCAGTCAAGTTACAAAGTTACTATTGTGATAATTCTGATTGTGCGTCATCAAAATATAAGAAACGATACAAAACCAAATTTGTTAATCTTAAGGGGCTTCCCCGAATTTCTTGAAAGTTGCTCTGAAAAAGATTTGTTGACGTATGCAACACGTCACAAAAATAACAGTGAGAGCACTGACGCCGTATGCTGTTACATAACATTGTATGTTGTGTATTTGTACTCTGATTTACGTAATTGAAGAAAATGTTGGGTGCGTTCTTACTCATAGAGTTATTTATAAAACCTTGGCGCGTCATATTTAAGGTGTAGGGTGGCCACAACATTTATAGGACGTTTTTTACAACCCTAACTTTGTATCTAAAAATATGGAGTGTAGAATATTTTGAAGGAAGTAAATTAGCTAGGTAATTAGGAGGAGGAACATAACAAAAATCTAAGGTATTTTTAGTTTACTACGAATTATACTTTGATATAATTTAAAATCATTTTAATTGGGTAGTTTCATGAAGTTAACAAAAAGTAAAATAGTTGTCGATGCATTGAAACTACCACGAACATTAGTTAAATCACGCTGCTTGTCATTGTTCCGTGTCGGACAAGGCCGGCTTTGGCTGATGTAACTCGTGGCGCTGTTACACCAGACGACGACGGTCAACGACCTTGCATGCACTCTATCGATAAACACGATACATGATGTACATCACTATTTATGCACGTATGTGCAGCTATATAATGAGCTGATTACAAGAATCACAACGATTATATTCTCGTAATATTTATGCTATTGAGATAAAATGAATCATGTCTACTTGGTAATTAAATGTTTCCTACGTCTCTAAAGATAAAAATCTGCAAATGGTAGGTATACGTTTGATACCGAAATCCGGTTCTATGAATAAATATATGCGTAGAAATAAATGGATACGCAGCGTGTTTGATATAGCGTAGGGAATGTATTGGTTTAACATGTTAGTAAAATTACTCATTAGATAATTCTAAAGCCAAGCCACCCAAGACGCCCGCAGTACCGATGCTACGTGCTAAAACTTATGAATATGTTAGCCGGCTAGCGGCTCGCCATTTTAATGTGGCTAACGTTGATGCGAATCACGACAACGCGGCGTTTAAATTTCAATGTGTGTTTGAAGATGTCTCGTGACTTGTCCATGTACTTTAAGCTTTATGTCATATATCTACTGATGATAGTCATACATACACTATCAACTATGGCGCTGAAAGATTTCTTATCATTACCATAACATACCAGCCCTGTATATATTCCCCACTACTGGGCACGGGCCTCCTCTACAACTACGAAGGTTTAGGACTTAGTTCACCACGCTGGCCTAGTGCGGGTTGGCAGACTGCATACACCTTAGAAATTATAATAGAGAACTTTTCAGATATGAAGGTTTCCTCACGATGGTTTTCTTCACCGTTAAGATTTCTTATGAAATACAAATTGTTTTATATGTTTAAAAAGAACTCATAATTAAAGACAGAACTGAAACTGAATATATTATGGAAAACGTAGAATTTCGAAATAATAGAAAAGCAATAAATGTACTTCTCTACAATGATAGAGCTATAAAGTTTTGTGTTTCGGCGTAAGTATAGCATAAAATATTTAAACATTAACTTACACAATTAAGGTGCAGTTCTATATAGATATGTTTCAAAGTCAGATATAAAATTATTTATGAACGTAGAAATCTCGATCACGCAAAGAGCGGAACTAAAGTAGGAACACGGAAAATACAAAATATGAATCATATTATGTGTAATATATTTTGTTTATAACTCATGTTCAATTTATTGATCCTATCTTAGGTAAATGCAAAAATGGAGTTTAGCTAAATAATAAGGCTTACACTTATATCTTTAAAGATTATTTCATGCCTTTCATTATAGTGACATAGGTATTATGTAACATATAGAGCCGCTGATGGATATAATTTGCTTAGATTATTCAATATCGATGCGATGGAAAAACAATTCTTGTATTTTAACATGCAGTTACTGTAGGTCAAGAACCCGATAGGTGAGTATAATTTTAATGATAGGAAATGAATTAAAAAACCTTGTATTAACTCTCATAGTGTCGTGCAATATAAAACTTAAAAAAATACATTTAGTTATACCTAAATAAAAAAGTAAGACAACTTTTTTATCAACGGTTTACTATTTTATTTCAGGTGAAACAATATTCTAAGTTACATTAAATTATCACTTTTATAGTTGTGTAATGACCTATTCATTACGTCATGTAAGTAATAAGTATACTGTATATCTATTGTTTTTAATAGTTTTAACTTTGCCATCTTACTATGACATAAAGTATTTATGTAGCTATCTATTGGGTAATAAGGCACTGTCCATTGCCCAACATTCATTTTACGTTCATAAAAATCCTTCCCTATAATTTAAAGTGTTGAACTACTGATGTAATGTATTAACCCGTCATTGCAGACGCGTACACCGTCCGACACCAATTTATGGGGGTCATTTGGTCAACTAACAATACAAGCCAATCCATCCGAATTTCAAATATAGTATGCTGATCAATGATTACACATTTCTGAATCGGAAATTTGACTTCGCACAATTATTGTCGATATGGTTTACATTTAAATTGCGGTCCGATGTGACCCACAGACGTAATGTCTATCAATTTGGCCCAATATCATTCAATAGGTAGGTACTTGTGCCTTCGATTACTATATTGATAGTAAATGATACGACAGACGACCTCGGTGCTATTTACCAAATACGTTATGTACACTACACAAGGCAATAACTTTAATGATTGGACAGCATGACGTTATTGTAACGTTACCTATAGGCATCTACCTAATCGTTGAATTTTACCGTATATATTCTGAGGAAAAAAAACTGAAATAGATCTAGGTATAATTTTGCACGCAGGTGGACCATTTTATACGGAAAAAAACAATCTGATACTGTTTACATAGTTGAACGGAGGATCAGTGAAAGTTATTAGTTACCTCATTAATAAAAAAAGAAATAATTTCAGCATCAAGTAGGCATCTTAGGCACTGAACACGGATATCATTCGTTTACGAAGTGTTTAGATAAATCGGTGTCCATTTCCAAGTATCGTAAGTCCCATCATTAGTCCCATGTAAGTGTGCGTGAATATTGAACCGTGGACTTAGTCATTTTTCTTAAGTGACCAACGCGGATGTCTCAATGATGGATAATGCGGAAAATTGTCCACGACGCACGTGCAGTAAAATACATGAAGTGACTGAGATAAACTGCAGTTCCGACAATCGACACTTCTCTTACAAGTACGGTTCACTAGAAAACATTAGGTTATGTAAACAGCGTAATGGACATACATAATTGGTTGTGTGTAGTTATTGCAGCTCTTGGTAAGTCTACGAATAATTTAGGTAGTGTACGCATTACACTTATTTATTCCGAAACACAATGGAACTGAGACTAATGAAGAAATTTTGGCTATCAAAGCAATTTTCTTATAACAATCTAGCTACTTTGGCTTTTGCAATTATTTAATAACTAGCTTTTGCCCGCGGCTCCACCCGCGTTAATAAGTTTTTCAGAGATAAAAGTACATATCAACCTTCCTCTTGAATCACTATGTATTAAAAAAAACCGCATCAAAATCCGTTGCGTAGTTTTAAAGATCTAAGCATACATATAGACAGACAGCGGGACGCAACTTTGTTTTATACTAGGTAGCGAAGCTTCGTCTTCTTTTTAACGGCTTTGTTGACATAAACATCTCTCCGAAACTTCTCTTGGTTAACTGGGCTAACGGGCCCGTTTGGGATGCTCCTCTTTTTGTCAGCTCTTCCAGATGATTGGCAAAATGCCACAACGCCCAACATTTTAAAAAGTTACTGGGACCGAAAGATTAGAGGTCACTGAAAAAAATTATAAAGGCTGGTACAGATTGTTCTTCTTAGGAGAGGCCTCATTCGATTAAATTGCCACGGGTCCTTTACGTTATAGTAACGCCACGAAGTATTTTCTTCTGATTTTATAAAACACTAGCTGTCGCTAGCGGCTCTGCCCGCGTGAATAACCTTTCTCGATACGACTTGTATACTTTTGCGGGATAAAAGTAGTATATATTATAATAATCCAGGATGTAGGGTGCCATATTTAATCCTAAACCGTAAAGCAGTTTCTGTGTTACATGCTTCTTTTAAACATACAAAAATATTTGCAAATTCCCATTTATAATACCGGATAAACACTCCGACTGAAATGAGTAGCAAGCACTTTGTTTTTATGACATACATACATACATATACACTCATGCCTTTATCCCCCAAGGGGTAGGCAGAGGCGCAACTAGTTCACCCACTTTTCGCCATTATTCCGTCCCATGATGTGATAGCGGGCGAGCCTATCACCATATCGGGCACAAATTCCGAGCTGATACTGAATAGAAAATCTCTATCACTTTGCCCGAGTTGGGGATCGAACCCGAGACCTCAAACATTTGAACACAGCAAATTGCAGAAGATGGGTAGAAAAAGTGTCAGCGTTCTATTGGTGGCGCTATAAGCGGGCATATTAAAAATATGGTCATCATAAGCGATGTCATTATAAGCAGCATGAAAAGTCAATGTACCCAATTTTACTTTCGTACAAGGTTGTGTGAAACCAAAATAACTCTAGTTTCGTCATATTAAGCGGTAAACGGATTCTACTGTAAAAATAAGTTCGTCAATTTTATAACTATGCGAATTCGTATCTTCATTTTTCATAAAATATAATTTATCTGGCGGTCGTACTTGGAAAATAAAACAACTTTTTATCTCAGTCATCATTGTCATTTAATGAATCCGTTATTTACAAAAGTTTTCGGTGGACATTATCAACAAGCTTTGAATGTACTGACGCGCAAGCGATGCGTGCGATTCGACAGGCGCCGATCGAAATTCAGCCCACGCGCATTCCTGCCCTGAATTATATTGCACTAGCTTTGCCCGCAGCTCTGCCCGAGTTAAAAAGTTTTTCCGGGATAAAAGTAGCCTATGTGTTAATCCAGGACATGATCTACCCGTGTGCCAAATTTCATTGAAATCCTTTCAGCAGTTTTTGCGTGAAACAATAACAAACATTCTTACAAACTTTCGCGTTTATAATAGGATTCTTTGTAGCAAACTCCTGAAGAAAACTTTGGTCGTAAACCTCATTTCTAGAACATTCCAGGAATTATGCACGTGAGCTAATTCGCCACATTGACTCCTGCCCCCTTATTCTCAATGAGTGTTAACTCGTAACGCGGTCGCGTTACGTTAACTTCGTGTAATTAGCGTTAAATGGTAGTCTGTATGGGGTATATTACACAGTCAGTAATACCACACGATACTCGTATTATCACGATAATACTGATGTAATATTGATGCGTATCGCAGTATCGTGATAATATCGCAGGTTATAGGCATAGCATTTGCGATCTTGTGATATCGCGATTCTAGGATCACGATATTATTGACTGTATAATATACCCCTATGCCAATTTCCATAGTGATAAACGCGGCTGGTTACGTTACGCGCTTGTTACGAGCGGTGAAAATAACGTGTCACAGAGAATAAGGGGGCTGATGTTCCCCAAAACACCATCTAAAATACCATAAATAATAAAATTGAGAATGTTGCAAAACATTTAATTAAAATTTGATTACAAATCATACCTCGCGTGAACAGCTAATCATTTTGAGAAAATAATAGTGAATACTTTGAGCCAATACTGAATGACGTACACAATATATTATTATGATAACTAATTACATACATTTTTTTCTAATTACGTTCATTATTTCTAGATTTAAATACACTATAGCCGGGAAAATAACCGTCGATCGGTCATGATTATTTTATTTTTTAACTCACAAACCACCATTTTTTCTGACACGTTCGTAAACCTACACTAGTACTTTAGTTACAATGAATGCGTCCAGTTACAACTTTATCGTCTCATATATTTATTAAATCTTAAAAACATAATAACACTTTTGGTTTTTACATAAAGCTATAACAACAGTTACATTAATTCATTACTTTCTGAATATTTCTCAATACACACTGTACAATTTGAACTTTATACCCAGTTTACGCTAAATATTACAAACAAAATATTTAATTAAACACGTACGAAATACGTGTCGTAAAAACAATATATTTTAACGGTTTTCGTATTATCACATAATACCTTTCCTTAGACCTACCTTTTCTCATCCTTATACATAAGTACGCTATGCTTAAAGCTAAATTATGCAATTTATCAACACATAAAATCTACATGACAAAAATATATTGAGGGTGACAACCCTACACATATCTACATTAACGTGGCAAGTGACAGCCCTTGTTTACAACGAAAAATTATTTGACACTGAATGATGCACACAATTGACTGCGTTATTTACTCTATCACTTACAAACGTTTTCATAGAAAGTTGTTCATCGATGGCACGTACATCATAGTCTACAGGAAATGTTATAAAGCGGAAATATCGCACCTTTAGAACGAAAACGACACAACTCAAAAAATAGAAAATTGATTTGTCATTTTTAAATGACTAATAACTAGTCCCTAATTTATGAAAAGCTAATAAAAAAGGGACCGATATAACAGCTTTGTCCTTTTCCTGCTTGCATATGGCTGTGTTTGAACTATTATTGTATTGATTACTTCGTTTTAAGTAATTTTATGACGATACCCCAATTTTCTATCGTTTTGAATTGTGTCGTTTTCATCCTAAAGGTGCGATATGTAGAGTTTATCGTCTTAAAAGCCTCACTATAAAAAATCTTACAAAACCAATCAACATCGTGATAGAAGTAGTACGTGCAAACTCGATCACTAGAGTACAGTCATCACCATAAATAGCAACAAATTCGAAATTTCAAATTGCCTACATACTTTTGTGTTCTTACTAATCTTTTTTTTTTCTTCACAAAAATAAAATAGAAGAGATTTGCTTTACTTCATAGGAAGATTTTTTTTAGTTTAATTTGACGCGTATATAGGCGATTTGACTGCCTCGGTGGCGTAGTTGTATTACAGTACGACTGCAAAGCTGAGGTCTCGGGTTCGATCCCCGGGTCGGGCAAAGTGATATTGAGTTTTTCTATTCAGTTTCAGTCCGGAGTCTGGAATTTGTGCGATTTGGCGATAGGCTCGCCCCCTATCACATCATGGGACGGAATGTCGGCGAAAAGTGGGTGCACTAGTTGCGCCTCTGCCTACCCCTTCGGGGATAACAAGCGTGAGTGTATATGTATGTATGTATAGGCGATTTGAAATTTTGATTTTGTACAGATATTTATGCTGCTGACTGTACATGTTAAGATAAAAGCGAAGCTCGAAAACCCTAGCGAGTGGAACTGGCAGACATATAAACTACAAAGAAGTAAATTGAGTAAAAAATATAATATAGATTTAGTACAGTACAGCAGTCAGTTTACACGATTCGGTTGTTTACATTTATCATTACCTAAACAGGTGCGGATTTAGGAGGTTTGAGGGAGTTTGACCCCCCAGTTGTCATTTTAGATATAATAGTAATTACTCTGATTTTAAGACGAAACATTAATAGCTACTTGGTTTAATTAAATCCGCACATGTCCAATCAACTCTCTTATTACATTAGGAATTAGTACCCTTCAAGAAATTTACGCTACTAACACGAACTTTGAATATCAAACAGTGTGTAAAGAATGGTCAGCAGTGATCATAGAAATTTTCAACGTCTCAACTACTCACATATTATATTTACAGTTAATTGTGCAGTTACGGTGGCTGTAACATGCGAACCCGTTGTCTCCACAGTTCAGTGGGGCTAGGATGTGAAAAAAAAACACGATGCGTCTCCGCTTCGTTTTATTGTGATTGGTTGAGAGACTGACGTATCGGTATTTTGATGTTTGTGATTGATCGAGAGACCGATACGTCAGTCTCGCAACCAATCACAATAAAACGAAGCGGAGACGTATCGTGTTTTTTTTTTCATCGGTATTTTGATGTTTGTGATTGATCGAGAGATCGATACGTCAGTCACTCAACCAATGACAATAAAACGAAGCGGAGACGCATCGTGTTTCTTTTCCTAGGTATTTTGATGTTTGTGATTGATCGAGAGACCGATACGTCAGTCACTCAACCAATGACAATAAAACGAAGCGGAGACGCATCGTGTTTTTTTTTCACGTCCTATCCCCACAGGCGTTTTATTTCAAACAATATTTTATTGTCACTTCAGAATTATCACCAATTAAGCCTCTGACATGAAATTAGGTTTCTGTAAGTACTCGAACGTAAGTACTGTTGATGACAATTTGTTTTTGCTTATAAAACGTCCTCAGTTATTTTGAGTATTAAATTTCGTTACATCATTTCACAGAGTACATTGACGTAAACACCACGACAATTATGGCACATTGGAATAAAGAACCTTCGAAAATTCGTTCTTATTTTTTTAACTAAAGCAATTACTTTATTGCTCTCACAGTCAATTCCAGTTTATATAACAGTTTCAAGTCGACATTAAATTACGGTAACTTCTCTTTCACTTTTTGGCGCCATAACAAAATGACTCATTATCTATAATTTAGAACACTGTACATTTATCTTTACAAATGAAATCATTTTGTCATTGACTCTTTTTTAGTAGGCTACACTAGAAGTACCTATCGCAAGATTTATTTATTTATTAGCTATATTATTCCGACATGCCCCATTCGAAACCTCCAATAGACATGAGATCGAATATTTAGTTAGAATTACTGAAGATTTCGAATAAGGCGTCCGGTATCATTGCGAACGAAACCGCTTCAATCGCAGGAGACCGATCCACTAAAATCGGAAATGGCTATCGCGTCTCACCAGAAACATTCGTTTTTTTTCATTAAAAATGTAGAAAACTGATACGCTACGACTCAATCGCGTTTAATACATCAAAATAACGCGTTCTAATCGGGCTCATCGCGGCGCCATCTCTCGAGTCGGACGGAAACCGATGGAAAAATTATCGACAAGTCAGGGGACCTTGGTAGCGACCACTCTAACACGAGGCTCTTCTTACATTCGATGATGCTATAAAGTGAGTTATTTTTTTTTATTAATAAACGATGACATATCGTCGGGGATAGTGCAATACAGCGTAACTAGCATTGGTAAATACCGCGTAAGTGAAAGAAAAAAAGTATAGCATTATCAATCATAAGTTTAGTGTCATAAGTATCAATTTCAATTAAACTTTTTTCGTCACTTACGCGGTACTTACCAGTGGTAGTTACGCGGTTTTACACTATCCCCGACGATATTAAAGATATTTTAGTTTAGTTCAATATTGTTATGTGTGGTCAGGTCCCCTGTGGGATCGCGTGTGGTGTGTGGTGTGTTCACAGTACGCTCTCGCGCTGCGGTTCAGGAGTGTGGTGGGGCTCGTGGTGGGGCTCCCGGTGGGGCTCCCGGTGGGGCGCGTCGTCAGGCGAGGCGGCGGTGCGCGTGATGGCGGGCGTCCGCGCCGACAGCGCCGCCCCCATCGTGATGGGCGTGTCGTCCGGGTCCTCCTCCTCCCCCTCCTCCAGGTCCTCGTCGATGGGAGACAGCACGTCCACCGGCTGAACCACCTCCTCAGGCTTTCTGTAAATACAATAACAATATTCATAATTAAAAACCATCGCGTCGTAAATTATGCGCGTGCGCACGATTTGGGCGCAGATCCTCGACCCGTCTTCCTGGTGATCCACAGCCTATATAAACAGAGACAATCTCCCTCGGATTTTCTTGCGAGCGAACCGTTTCATCATACAAAGGCCATTCATACGGTGCGGGTCCGCAAGCTGCACTTTCACCTTGTGGCTTGAAGTCGCGGCTATTATGGTTAATCCCCAAATCCCAAAATATGTAGTGCACGAACACTGCACTCCGTCCTACAACGTGATCATAGGATGGGCTAACATCTCTGATCCTAACGTGTATGTTCTGTTGAAGAAGCCTAAAGGCACGTGTCTCAGAATCCGGTTCGAGATAAGGTGGTGGGAAATTCTTTGACTGCATCGGTGGCATAGTTGTTATGCATGCGGGGTACGGACACCGTCCTGAGGTCCCGGGGTCGAATCCCGGGCCGGGCAAAATTATATTGGGTTTATCTGCTCAATATCAGATTGGACTGCCAGACTGCCTCGGTGGCGTAGTTGTATTATGGTACGACTGCAATGCTGAGGTCTAGAGTTCGATCGCCAGGTCGGGCAAAGTGATATTGAGTTTTTCTATTCAGTATAAGCTCAGAGTCTGGAATTTGTGCCTGATATGGCGATAGGCTCGCCACCTATCACATCATGGGACGGAATAACGGCGAAAAGTGGGTGCACTAGTTGCGCCTCTGCCTACCCCTTCGGGGATAAAAGGCGTGAGTGTGTGTGTATCAGCCTGGAGTTTAGAATTTGTTTTCGACATGGCGATAGCCTCGTCACGAGACAGAACACACACGAGAAAAGTGGATATCTAGGTTGCAACTCTGTCCACCTTTTCGGCGATATGTATTTGGGGAATTATATCCGATCGTAATAAGAAACTGATTTTTGTACGTGTATCTGATTGGGGGTGCAGGCGAGACACAATAGCGCTGTCTCGCTCTCTCTTAATACTGATGGCGGCTACGGTATACGCGTCGGCGTGCGCGCTAATTTATAATTTATGTAATTGAGTTGCAAATAAAAATGTAAGTGTGATTACATGAGTTTTCGTTGCCCTCCATGCCACATGTAATTATGATATGTGCCTGTTGTCCCTGTGACAAAGGCCCGGTTAGAGAAATTAAGGAAAAAATTTATGTACCTCCAAAGGGAACTGACCCTAACTTGCTGTATATTACTGTGTTTGAAATTTCATTTCATTAACCGACTTTCAAAAAAGGAGGAGGTTCTCAATGCGTGTGTTTTTTTTTATGTATGTACACTGATTACTCTGAAAATTGTGAGCGTATTTCCTGGATTCTTTCTTTGTTAGGTAAATAAGGGTCACCAAGTGGTCCCATTTCAATATATCTTTAGTGTTCATCATTTTATGAAACAGACTGAATAGCCCTGAATAATACGAGTAATTTCATTATCCGTACCTGCGGAACAGCGGCGCGGCGAAGGAAGTAAGCGTGGCGGCGAGGAAGAACGCGGCCGCCATGTAGAAGGAAGCGTCGTAGTTCTGTGTGGCATCGTACACGGCGCCGGCGAGTGGGGACCCCACCATGGCCGCCGCCCCACGGAACAGGATCAGCAGACCGAACGCGTTCGTCAGCTTCTCCAGGCCGAGCAGGTCCACCAGGATGATGGAGGTCAGCGAGATGTAGCCCGCTGCGAAAATAACGCACTCTTATCATCCTCAAGCGCAATCGTCATGATATTGTATTATTTTTAATAAAAAATTCAATGTGGGATAATTTAGTTTAAAACTGTTGGTTTAGACTTTAGAAAGTCGTTGACAAGATTTTGTAATTGATTCGGCAACGATTTTTAGACCTTATCCAACCTTCCGTAGCCTAAAGATATGTCAATTTTTCCCAATCTTGTGTAATTTTACTAACTACGTAATCAAGTTTTTCATCTTTCACTCGAGTTAGTCATATTTAATCAATTGATATTAATCTTATGATAACGACACACAATTTAACATGAGCAATAATTAATTTTTAATATGTAATAATTAATACTAACAAATAGCTATTCCAAACGCTATGGCAACTGCAACATAAGCACCATAGGAATAGCAGAACGGCGTGACACCCACAGATATCTGTAAAGAGCAAAATACAAAATATTATGATAAACCGACTTCAAAACCACTGCAAACCAAAAAATAATTCGACTTTATATTCGCTTAGTATTTACGTTATATTTGGAGTCGATGCCTAATTTAAATTGCCTTAGCTGGCAAGGAAATACAAGATCAAGTATACGAAAACATTGTTCAATTTAAATTAGGCACCGACTCCAATTATACGTATATACTAAGCGAATATAAAGTCGAATTATTTTTTATTTTGCAGTGGTTTTGAAGTCGGTTTATTTTTGGTTAAAAAGGTTTTGTATTTGTTGCTTTTTTGTTAGTTAATTATAGAATAGTGTAAACAATACATCATAAAAATACGATTACAGCATTCGCGAGTCATCTGCTGTTAGTTATTGAAGAGTTCCATTGTGTATCGCCGAAGATCTTCATCAGATCTTCATAAATTATATACTAAAGCCTTCCCTGAACAATATACATTTGAATATCGAAAACCACATCCAAATCGGATAAGTAGTTTTGAGAAACTCGCGGCCATACAAATTTACATACATACAAACATACGGATCGAATACAGAACCTCCTTTTTGATGTCGGTTAAAAATAGTCTACAGCATTGCATGCTGTACTCTAGTTGCGCAGTGTATTAACCAATTCGATGCTTATCTACATGTATAAAAATGAATCCCTATTTTCCTTGGTCACGGCATCAAGCATGAACAGCTGGACCGATTTCGTAATTTTTATGTGTTTGTTATTGTCAGGAGAAGGTTCTTATGAAAGAAAAAATGATTTGTTTTGTATGTCTCAGGTGGATTCGAGAATGGTTTAGATTAACAATTGGATCCGGTAGGTGGCTCTGCACTCAGGTTCTAACATTTTATTTCCTTCTTAGGGCAGGACAACGTCTGTCGGGGACGCTAGTATATTATAATAATACCAGCCCTGTATTATATACTGTCCCACTGCTGGGCACGGGCCTCCTCTACTACTGAGAGGGGTTAGGCCTTAGTCCACCACGCTGGCCTAGTGCGGGTTGGCAGACTTTACACACCCTTGAAATTTTTATGAAGAATTCCCAGGCATGTAGGTTTCCTCACGATGTTTTCCTTCACCGTTAAACTGAACGATAATTGATAAACAATACACACATAACTTCGAAAAGTCAGAGGTGTGTGCCTGGGTTTTGAATCTCCGGACATTGTCTCGGCAGACCGTTCCATTCCCAACTAGGCTATCTTTCACTTAATATAATAAACTGTAATATCCTACCGTAGCTACGACCAGGCACACGTTATTGAGCAACAGGGAGTCCATCCAGGGGAAGTCGGCGACCCATCCGCAGATGATACGGCCGAACGTGTTCGTTATACCGATGATAGACAACAGGAATGATGCCTGCGACCCTTCGACGCCCTGTAACATTCAATCATTTTTTCATACAAAATTATTCATTTCAATATTTTATCTGATCCACATCTGCAAGTATACTTATGTGATTTACAGATATTTATATATTAAAATTGTGCAATGGAATATGTAGTTATTATTTTCATAGTATAAAATATTAATTTATTCATAATCATCAGGCTGTTATTTTTTATATCAAGGCAGTTTCAGGAAGCATGAAAGTATACTTCTCGCAATTGTATCACTAACTGGCTGGGCTATTTCATCCATGGTCAGATGTAGTTATGGGCGTATATAAGGGGGGTCTTGGGGTTTGAACACCCCCAAAGTTAAGGAGCTTACAATAAATAATCCGGGCCACAAAAATGTATACTTTATAATGCCTATGTGCAATTATTTTTTCAGCGATGCAAAGCTGCTGCATGCTCATCCAGTATATAACACTGTTAACTTTACTTGACTATGGATGATACAACACGGGCTTAGTTTAAAGTATTAGAAGATAATTTATATTCTCACTTGCTTTAAATATTTTAGTTGTATTACGCATATTCACGCCTTTAACCCCCGAAGGGGTAGGCAGAGGCGCAACTAGTGCACCCACTTTTGACCGTGCGTATTCTGTCTCATGATGTCATAGGGGGCGAGCCTATCGCAATATTGGGAATAAAATCCAGACTCCGGGCTGAACTAAATTGAAAAATCCAATATTCGCCCGACCCGGGGATCGAACCCGAGACCACCAGTCGTATGTTGTATTATACGATGTTTATTTCTATTCACAAGGGTACTAACATTAAGCCGAGCCGCATCGACGATATACACGAAGGGCACGTAGAGTCCGGCCATTCCGAAGACATTGGAGACGCCGATCAGCATGAAGGCGGGGTCCCGCAGCAGGCTCACGTCCAACATCGACGACAGCGCAGACTTGAATGAATTGGGAAGGTGCAGGCACGGGCACAGGTCGTATTCTGAAAGCCGTAAGGTACATTTTATAGCTTTATAAACTACTTAAAAAAAGACGATTTGTCTTATTGTTTATTATGTTGTTAAAAAGCGCATGTATATCATCATCATCATCAGCCACATGACGTCCACTGCTGAACATAGGCCTCCCCCAAAGATTTCCAGATGGACCTGTCACAAGCAGCCTGCATCCAGCGCGTTCCTGCGGCCTTTACCAAGTCATCGGTCACCTTGCAGGTGGAGGCCGACGCTGCGCTTGCATATGCATATAGCATGTGCTATTTTTCTGTCAAATGCTACTAATATTATAAACGCGAAAGTTTGTAAGAATGTATGGATGTTTGTTACTTTTTCACGCAAAAACTACTGAACGGATTTAGATGAAATTTGGCACGCGGGTAGATCATGTCTTGGATTGACACATAGGCTACTTTCTACCCCAAGAAAATATAAACCGGGACTTTTATCCCAGAAAAACCTTTTAACGCGGGCAGAGCCGCGGGTAAAAGCTAGTAACAAATAATGTACAAATTCAAACATAGAAAACTACCTTATTCGGACCACACAAGTGTAGTGGAATAATTTTAACGTATCCGTATACAAAAAGAACCATATGCCCCCACTCACGTTCTTGCCTCTCCAAGTCGCCGGTCTGCCTGCTCTGCGGCAGGCTGAGGACCGAGTTCCTGTAGCCCTGCAGGGACTTCTGGCTCTGGTACTGCGGCAGGTTGAGCACGGAGCCCGAGTAGAAAATGTCCTTCCTCGACATCGGCCGGACCATACGCGAGGGCTCCCGTCCGCCAGATACTGACAGCTTTGATGTGTACATTTGACTTTCCGTGTCGCCCTGGAAGGTGAAATTGCGATTTTATATTAGTTATATGATAAATAAAAAGTGATGTCTTTTCAAAAATAATGTTATTTCTTCGCAGGTTCAAAACCCAAGGGCACACACCTCTGAGTTTTCTAAAAAGTTATGTATGTATTCTTTGGGAGTTATTGCTCGTTTTAATAGTGGAGGAAAAATATCATGAGACTAATAATGAAAATAATTTTTCATTACTTTCCATAAATTCTCAAATAGAAAATTCTAGAAGTGAATGACTTGTCACGCTGCGCACACGCATTTTACATATTATATTTAGAAGCCACGACACTCGTAAATATTTTCAGTTTCATAACAATCCCGACTGCGTAACAATAGACATTTAGTTCCAAACGACTTACACGCAAGCCTTGTCATTGACTGCTAATGATGGAAACGTACCCGGCGCGTGCGAATATTTTTTTCGCATACTCTAACCGTTTCACAGTTGTAAACAGGAAGAAAATGACAAATATATTTAGGTCTTTTGCCAGGTGGCCGTCCGATTTGGCAACTGTGTCTCGTAAAGTTCAAGGTCCTACGATTGTTAACCATTATCTACTTACTAGACGAAACGATCAAACGCATCGTTTAATCTGGGTCAGTTTATTTGGGTCTAATCCAATTTCGAGACAGTTACGAAACTGATTATTTTCACGAAATCTATTTTCTGAAGTTTTTAAAATTATTATGACTATTTTCGTATTTTGTAATGACTTCATGGCATACGCATGCAAGGAAGGTCGTTTAATATGAAACATCTACATTTTAGATATTGTGTACTCACATCAGGTGCGTTTCGATATTGACTGTTTACGGAGGTTTTGGATGTTGCTTTGATGGCGGCTAGGGACGGTTTGAATCTGAAAAAAAAACAACATAAATGATATAAATTAGGTTCCCTCTAATTAGTAATTTTATTACTAGACAATTTAAACAAGTGAATGATATGTGAAGATGTTTTACAATATTAAAACGCATGTTTTTAATTATTATTTTTTAGGATTTATAAACATTCACCGCAACATCAAAATATCCCAATAAGAAGCAATGATTGAATACGAATTACATGCCATAAACCATTCATGTTTTTAAAATATGAATAACATGTATTTTGTACATAAAGCGA
Source organism: Lapara coniferarum (assembly GCA_949316025.1). Lineage (NCBI taxonomy): Eukaryota > Metazoa > Arthropoda > Insecta > Lepidoptera > Sphingidae > Lapara > Lapara coniferarum. Next base: position 6,156,958 of record OX438920.1, read on the forward strand.
ATGAGTTGATACAATTCATTAATTTACTTTGTTTTAAACATGCTATTTAGTAGTACACACATAATAAAAACTAAAAAAACACGCTTTATACAACAGAAGTAAAACTTAAGTATTATTTATTTAGTTTGATTTCTATAAAAAACGTATTTTTAGTTTAAAATATTGTATTGCCATCGGTCCTTGATAAGTATGCCAAATTTCGATTTAATACGACGTTTTGAAGTGGATCAAAATCATGTTCAAAGTGTAAGTTACATAGATACAGACATACATACATACATACGTCTGAAGCTAATAATACCAGCCCTGTATTATATACTGCCCACTGCTGGGCACGGGCCTGTCCTACTGAGGGGGTTTAGGCCTTAGTCCACCACGCTGGCCTAGTGCGGGTTGGTAGACTTCACATACCTTCGAAATTCTTATAAGGAACTTTTTAGGTATGCAGGTTTCCTCACGATGTATTCCTTCATCGTCAAAGTAAACGATAATTTGTAAACAATACACACGTAACTTCGAATAGTCAGATGTGTGGCTTGGGTTTCGAACCTCCGGACATTGTCTCGGCAGACCGTTCCATTCCCAACTAGGCTATCGTCCACCACTGAAGCTAATAAAAGCGTGTTAAAAATAATCTCCTTTTTTGAAGTCGGTTAAAAAACAACTCCCACAGCCACACACACATAGATCCGAGCGTGCATGCTACCTGTCTCCGGTGCTCTGCTTCCGTTGCCTGTCGAAGAACGGCACCGATCCGTTCTTGGGCAGCCCCGGCGCCTGCGCGCTGAACGCGGGCGACGACACGTTGCGCGACATCACCTGCGGCGGCACCGGGCTCACTAGCACGTTGCCGTTCTCACTCTGTAAGTCACTTATATTCTAACTATTATGTTCATTGACTCGTCAAGCCCCGCTAGACGCCGGCGTCCATATAATTCGCACCTTTAGAACGAAAACGACACAATCCAAAAAATAGAAAATTGAATTGTCATTTTTAAATAACTACAAATTAGTCACTTATTTATAAAAATACAATAAAAAAGGGACCGATGTAACAGTTTTGTCCTTTTCCTGCTTGAATATGGCTGTGTTTGAACTATTATTGTATTGATTACTTCGTTTTAAGTAAGTTTATGACGATAACTCAATTTTCTATCTTTTTGAATTGTGTCGTTTCCATCCTAAAGGTGCGTATAGGGTTTCCGCATACACCTATATAATATATAAGCGGGGTTTGACGGGTTACATGGCACAGATTACTTCCAATGACAATTAATTAGTCATGATTATATATAGAGATACTATTTTTATTGTAAGCAGTAAAGATTTGTGAATTTATTTGTAGATAATATCTCATAATACTGCAACGATTCTAACATTATATACATATACATACATACACACTCACACCTTTATCTCTGAAGGGGTAGGCAGTGGCGCAACTAGTGCACTCACTTTTCGCCATTCGTATTCCGTCCCATGATGTGATAGGGGGTAAGCCTATCGCCATATCGGGCACAAATTCCAGGCTCCAGGCTGATACTGAATTTAAAAAACCCAATATCACTTTGCCGGTTGCCCGGCCGGCCGGGGAATCGAACCCAAGACCTCAGTTTTGCAGTTTTACCGTAATACAACTACGCCACGGGGGCAGTCTAATATTAAAAGAAAGATATAATAATTATTTATTGAGTAACTTAGGCCACATATAAATTTCATTGAATTACTTTTATTTCAAGAAAATAAATCAGATTGCCGATTTTCGACACTTAGAATATGGGCTTACCAGTAAATTACATACATTTAGTACCAACAATAAGCTATAAAAATACTATTGGAAGTAATCTGTTCATCTAATAACCATTAAATCTATTGCGAAAATCTATAAGCGATGACTTATTCCGCTCTACAAGGCTGGGACTCTTACCAGGATTCTCTTATAACACACTTTACATACTATTCTTATAAACTATTTACAATAAGCTGTGTATGAAGCTGTAACTACCATCTAGCATCTACTGCTTAATTAACAAGGGACTGCAAAATTTGTGGAAGAGTGTAGTTAAACGTGCAAAAGCAATCGTGCAGGCCGACATAGTAATAGTTCTCATAGTATTACGTACAATAAAGCCATACCTGGGCAACATTTGACGAGCAACATTACTGAAAAACTTGTTTAGCAACATTTGATAAACCTCATTAAAAAGGTATATCAATCAATGGCTGAAATCTTGAACAATTGAGCATTAATCGCATCAATTATTGCCTAGCAAATGCACACCTTAAGGCGCGAAATTGGCTGGACTAATTCCTTATTACAGCACACTTTAATTACAATACAATACTAGTTTCAAGGTTAGTATACTTTAAATTATCGCAACTATTGGCTGTTAGTCATAAAAGCAGGTTCGAGTTAAGTGCAGTGCAAGGGAGAAAGGAAAATTTGTATATTATCTATATTAGGACTTTATGTCCTAAATCCTTGTTTGCTTTCAGACAAAATGGCATTATCACATCAACAAATTGTAAAGACATCTTTATGTATATTTCGGTGTCCACAATTACAGTACTTAAATTAGTGGAAATAACAAATTACAGAAAATATTTTAATGTTATTAAACTTTTAACTATAGGTACTTTCTACATTACTATAAAGAACATAGAAAGTTACACTTACAAGTTAGGTCACAAGGATAACATATATTTTAGGAACATTGTCAAAAGATGCCAGGTTCTCACTCTTCATTACTGCTGGGATCTGAGTTCAAAAAGGCAGATGTTTTTTGAAGTTATACTTCTTTAGGCGCGTTATGAAAAAATTATAAGAGTGAAATTTTAAGATGCGCGCGCATCATGTAACACAAAAAGCCACAGGAACTTTATTTTGTCAGGAACTTTACCTTAGAGGATATGGTAGGGCTTCTAGTGTGGCGAGTCTACTGTACTGTGCACCTACCCCCTTGACCCCCCTGACGCCCCAAACCAAATTTAACCCTCTAACCCCATTTGATCCCTTGGCACCCAAACTCATTTTGACCCCCTTGACCCCCCAACCTAATTTGACCCCGTTTGATGCCCAAACCCATTTTGACCCCCCTTGACCTCCCAATTAAATTTGACCCCCGCACCCTGATCTTCTTAACAGATTTTGACCCCCCTTGACCCCAACCCAATTTGACCCCCTTGACCCCTCAACTCAAATTGACCCCTGACCACTTTGACCTCCTTGACCCCCACACCCATTTTTGACTCCTGACCCCCTTGACCATCCTTGATCTCCCACACCTATTTTTGACCCCTGACCCTTCTAGTTTAACATAATTATTATTAATGAACATTAAATTATTTAATGATGCCAAAGAAGTATAACTTCTAACGCGCGTACATAAGTATACGCACCTTTTTTATATTAAAAACATTGTAATAGTATTGTAAGATACTTAATCAGTTCCCATTGTCCCTGGAACCGTATTAGCATACAGAGGAGAAACATCGACAAACTAAACACAAAGTGTACTCGCTAATCAGTGGTCCATAGATCCATTAGGCGCAGACATAGGGTTATAGCAGGAAGAGACAATGACAGTGCAGCGTGCAGATGTATTCACGGTGGGAGGGCGGCACCTTGCGCGGGGTGGTGAGTGTGGCGAGTGTTGGCTCGGCGACGCGCGCCTCGGTGATGGTGGGGAGGGCGGGCGCGGTGGGCACGGCGTGCATGGCGGGCGCGGTGGGCACGCGCGCGAGGGCGAGCGCCTCCAGGTTCAGCGACGAGTGCACGCCCGGGTCGATGTTCAGCGGCGCCTGCGGACGCACTGTCCAACCTCACTTCACCGCACCGCAACCACACTCAAACCATGGCGAGGGTGGCGTACAGATCTCACAGTCAGCCGCGGAACGTGATCAAACGTTCGTACGTACGTTTAGGTAAGCCTAGGGCTGCCATCTGTCCAGATTTCCCCGGATTTGTCCTAGTTTGAAGGGCGTCCGGAGGCCGTCCGGCAGGGGTTTTAAAAAGGGTTTAACCCGGACACTTTTTAAATAAGCGATAAGTTGAAATCAACCTTAGTTAAAAATTCATTCACAATAACCCGCATTCAAGAAGTCACAGCAAAATATTTTTTTAGAGGTGTCCGGAGAAAAATCCATATTTCGCCCAAATGTCTGGGATTTTTGCCGTGTATATCCGGCGTACGCAATTTAAGTGATGGCAGCCCTAGGTAAGCCCAACGTTCCGATGGTGGATATTCCCCCTTGTCCAGAAGAATGATATGAGCGTGTAGACGCTGCCTTACTATAAAAGGTCCTATAATACCAGATCCACTTGTATGTTGCTGTAACTGCTTAGCAATATCTATGAAATGTGCTTATTTGAAAAGCATCCTTTATCATTGCCTCTGCTCATCCAAAGCGAGTAATATGAAACCCTCTTGACGCAACGAACAAGTTGACCAGTCGTTCTTTATAGTATATAGCTTTATATATTTTATATAATAGTCTCGTAAAGTTATATAAATAATTGTCCTTATCATCTATAGATATTTATCATAGTACTTAATTAATGATTAATACTCTTATGGATTGTAAACTGTTATTAAATTATGAAAATTAATCGGATATTTTGCCATCAAAAAATCTATTTAAAATAATCAATTTAAATTAAAATGAAAAATATTCAAAAATCATATTATAATTTCTCTAATGACTTTTAGCTATCCATCCAAGTTAAGCTTACCTTCAATCTCTTCTCCATGGTGCCGTCTGGCAACTGCACCACGAAGTAAGATCCGCCGATGGACCCCCTTTCCATTTGCAGACGTTTCTCTTCGGCCATACGTTGCAACAGTGGCTTTTCACCCGATGTCTGTAAAACAGTTGGGAAATTAAATCTATTTAAATTACACACACACACGCGCGCGCGCCCAGGAATCATATGTCATTATTTATTTACATTTAGTTAAATACCTAAACCGATAGAGTATAGCTGCAAATTTGAAACTTAATAACTCACTACTTAAATAAGGCGAAGATACGAATACAATCGGCGCTCGCATTTATTATAATTGCAACTTCTATGCGCTGGCGATAAAAGAAAGACACGTGTATAGCCAGTTTTATTGTTACACGTTACACAGACGGACGAGACCACAACGCGAACAGGAAGTAGGTCGGAATGAAGTACACCTTCTATTTTTTAATTCCAACCATAGATAAAACTAGACTTCTGCTCGCGGCTCCACCCGCTTGAAAAAGTTTTTCCTGGATAAAAGTAGCCTATACCACTCGGTATAAGGTAGCTTCCTATTAGTGAAAGAATTTTCAAAATCGGTCCAGTAGTTTTTTAGTTTATCCATTACAGACAAACCAACAATTAAATCTTTCCTCTTTATAATATTAGTATATATTCGACATTATGATTAAGTTCAGTTTCGTGCACCTACTATGATTTTGTCTGCACCGCCTCAGGTTGACTGGTAGAGAATGCCTTCGGCATTACGTTCGCCTTTACATAGGTATGTATAAAGCCTAAGGGGCAATAAATAAAACTACTATTCTAGCGGTATTATGTTTGTTATCAAACAAAATATATTATTATACTAGCGACATAAAATCAATGTCTGATATCTCACTCCACTTCAACAATAATCTGCAATGAAACCTATTTACAAGTGCTACTATCTTGTGTAGGTAATCGGAGCTTATGTTTTCGAGTGTAGAAAAGTAACTACATAGTCGTATCGTTTTTTTATAGCGCGTAAAATCCGTTTTTGCGGATACTTCTTCACCACTGAGAGAGATGGGAAGTTTCTTTTGGACGACCTGCCCAATGTTGCCACCTGCGTGATCTCTGTGGGCTTAGAACATGACAAAAGACACGACTTCGTTTCGTTTTACGGGGATTGCCTGAGACTAACTAAAGTATTAGTCTCTCGATCAATCACAAACACCCAAATTAAACATCGTCTTGCGTTGAGTTTTTTTGCTACATTTTAAGCCCACTGGTTCGGTTCTCTACCCTATTTCTCTAAATCAGCATACTGACGGCGCGGTGGCTTCCTTCAACGTAGGGCACGTGTCATGGGATTACATTCGAGATTGATTTGTAATACTTTTGAAATTGAATATTAATATGTTTATATCTTTAATCTTAGTAAATAATAACACAGCCTTATTTGTGGTTTTTTTCATGATACGATTGATCAGAGCATCCCGCATCCTGCGGTGAGCATTTTATTGCTGAACTGAAAGTATTGAAACGTAAAGGCAAAAACGCGCAAGTACAATAAGTATTTAATATTGTAATTATGTACCAGCATTGTTGATCATCAATATGATTGACGTGATTTAAAATAACCTTTTACTTACTAGCCAACAGCATAACCCTAACCAATAATCATTGTACGGGTCACCGCACATTAGTTTTGATTCAGTTTAGCATCGTAAGCAAATATCACTTAGCATTATACAAAATATATTATGTCAATTCAGTTGCAATTAAAGCGCTCACCAAAACGGTTGTTTTATCAATTATAAATCGTTCCTTTATCATTATCATATATCATAGGAATATTATGTATGTGCACGCACAGCACGCCACATAAATATTTGGTCCTTCGAGCCGGATTTGAACCAGCGACCTATGAATTTAAGCCAAGTTTGAGACGAAAACATCAAAGACGTAACTCTCAAACCAATTACCCACGTAAAATCTTCACCTACCTTCGGGTACACAAGAGGCCTCATCAGCGCACCAAACACGGCGCAATTGAGGATCAGCCCGGCGAGTAGCAGGTTCGCATTCTGCCACGTGCCGAACTCCTTCAGCAATAAAGCAGCTAGGGGTGCGAAACTGAACGTTCCCACTCCGGAACCGCACACAGCGATACCGGTCGCGAGAGAACGACGCGTCTCGAAGTAATATCCTACCGCCACCACCGATGGCAAGTAGATCATACCGAAGCCGATACCTGCAAAGAGACGAGAAGATGTCTAAAATCCTAAGTGTAGCTTAAGATATGTGATTTCCAACTACTGCTGTAATATGTAGGCAAAGCTTCAGTTAATGACATGAAATTGTGCTATAAATTATCTGTATAGTCGAAAAACCCCTTAATAGAATAAGCCCTTGTAATTCAGGGTAAAACACCATACAAATATCGCATTCGAATTCAAATCTCAGATGAAAAACTTAGACACTAACCTACTTTACTATCTTCGACGATAAGTATTAATTAATTGAATAAATCAATAGACTTATCAAATGTTTGCGCAAATACAATTGACACATTCCTACGTTGATCCTTGTTATAATGTGCACGATAAATTAGTAAGGACATTATACATAATGCTTTAAAAATTAAAATAGTATAAATGTAGCTAAGGTATTAGCTTACGTCAGTTTTCACAAACAGATCAAAAGTATTGTAGTCATGTAAACAGAATGATGAGTAGATATAAACAATCGCACCTCAAATCAATCACAAAGAAATGCAAGGCAAGGTGAACAGTGACGTGAATATTAAAAAGCATCATCATTCATGTCAACATTGTTAGTTGTACATACATATATACATATACAAGGTTGCTATGATCCAGGGGCACTAAAATGGACAGAGTACTCCATATCGGCTCGGAAATAATTCGAAACAGTCAAAAACTTGATAAAGATCAAAATAGAAAATCACTTTTTTCTAACAAGTTCTATCAATTTAATACGCAAACACCATTTATAAATATTTACACTAACCTGCGGTCATCTGTGTGACAAAACAGCAACGTCGCATTCTGTTATCTTTCATGTCGCCGATGAGCCGACCGGCAAATACAAATAGATAAGTAGCTCGGCGCATAAGCGGGTGGGTCTCAAGTACAAATTTAAAATTTTCGCTGTCACAAAGTTACAGAAACCAAACACAAACATACAAAAGATCGGTGCTCGTATCACACAAAGAAATAAACAAACACTATCACTTTTTAATACATTTACATTAGTGTCCTATCACATAAACAAAAAGCAATATTTGGATATTCTCAAAATGGCGTGTAAGCAATAATAAGATTGTACCTAGGAAGCGGCTCAGGCGCTTTCGCAAGGCGTCTCATGCCCCGGAGCAATTACGGCGACACACAAAAAAAACTAAAACAGTTCTTTGAATTTTTGAAGATTTGAATGACCCAGGTCTATGTATTAATCGCTTCTTTGTTTGTGTTACAAAGTTATGATGTAATGTTATTGTGTTTTCGTTCTTATTGCACTAAGATTAAGACTCACTTTGACGTGATTATTGGCTGATAGAGGGACAACGTCTCCTAATTTTGTTGATATTTAAGGTCACGCACCTTACATGACCTTAGATAACTATGTTTAGACTCTCGGTCAGCTGTTAGGGCAGATATACATCCCGATGTAGTTTTGCAAACACGAAAAATCTATACTGTGGCTAAACTATTCCTCCTATTGAACTGAAATTTGGTGTAGAGCTTGTATATGGTACATTACATATGTAGCTAGAAATAAAGCCTCACCGTTTAATCAACCTTGTATATACACTCACACCTGTTATCACCGAAGGGGTAGGCAGAGGCGCAACTAGTGCATCCACTTTTCGCCATTATTCCGTCCCATGATGTGATAGGCAGCGAGCCTATCGACATATCAGGCACAAATTAAAGACTCGAGCTGATACTGAATAGAAAAACTCAATATCACTTTGCCCGACCCGGGCATCGAACCCGAGACCTCAGCTTTGCAGTCGTATTGTAATACAACTACGCCACCGAGGCAGTCGTATAAACAGATTGTTAGTTGTATAAACTTAAATTAGTAACTGTATAAAGCACAGAAGTGTTATGTCTATAAATAGTCTATAAGCAGGTGGTAATTATGCGTTGGCCTTAATTTATCAAAATTATTGAGTTATTTACATCGACGATGACTTGACTATGGGTTTTTTTTATTATTAAACCTTTATTTATTTCCAACAACCATAATTAACAATTTTTTTTTATTACATAATATAAATTTCATTGGGTTATTGGAACCCCACACTGGGTATAGGCCTCCTCCAGCTTACTCCATGTTTCTCTATTTATTGCTTTCTTTATCCATTCTTTTCCTGCTGTCGCTACTATATCGTCGATCCATCTGATCCTTGGACGACCTTTTTTTCTTTTGCCTATCGGTCCTTGCCATGTTGTTATTTCTAATGTCCATCTGTGATCTGTATACCTGGCTAAATGTCCTGCCCAACGCCACTTCTGTGTAAGAGCGTACTTGAGAGCATCAATTAACTTTGTCTGTTTTCTAATTTGTTCGCTTCTTATCTTTTGAATTTTCCTTATTTTCATTACACTTCTTTCCATCGCTTTCTGGCAGGTAGCAAGTTTTGTTTTTATTTTGTGGTTATATGACCATGTTTGGCAGCCGTATGTTAGAGTCGGTAGTATACAGATGTCCATAACAGTCTTTTTCAGGTAGAGGGGGAAAGACCCTTTTAAAATTTCTTTTAAGCTCCAGAACTTGTTCCAGCTCATATTCACCCGGCGTTCAACTTCTTCTTCAATGTTGTTGTCTCTAAATGACATTAGTTTGCCGAGATATGTGTAGCTGTTGACATACTCCAAAGGTTTGCCGTATAAGCTGATTTTATTGGTATTACTGTTTGTCATTACCTTGGTTTTATCTTGGTTCATTTTTAATCCAACTTTTTCACTTTCCTCTCTTAAAGAGTTTATCATTTTTTCAAGGTTTTGGCTAGTTTCAGAGAGAATGACGATGTCATCGGCGAATCTTAAATGCGTAAGTAGCTTTCCGTTAACATTTATTCCATATGACGGCCAGTGTAGATTTTCGAAGATTAGCTGTAGTACTGCTATAAATAATTTAGGCGAAAGAGGATCACCCTGTCTCACTCCTCGGCATATTGGTATGTTCGGTCCTCTTTGTTCTAATTTGACCCTGCTGGTACTTCCATTATATATGCTTTTCAATACTTTTATGTATTTATCATGTATACGACATTTATCTAATGCTTTCCATATGGAGTAATGTGAAATCGTGTCGAAGGCTTTGGCGTAGTCAATGAAAGCTATGTATAGTGGTCTATTAAACTCCTTATATTTCTCTATGATTTGTTGCATAACATGTATATGATCTGTAGTTGAAAAGCCAGAACGGAAACCCGCTTGTTCGATAGGCTGGTGTTCTTCGATATTTGTAGTCATCCTGCTTTGTAAAATTGATGTAAATAGCTTGTAAACACTTGAAAGGAGGCTTATAGGCCTGTAATTACCTATATCGTATGGGTCTCCCTTTTTGTAGAGTAAGGTAATATCGGATCTCTTCCATTGTTCTGGCACCTCACCCGTATCAAGAACTTTGTTGAATAAATAGGTAAGAGGGTGTACCAGCAGAGCAGAACCAGATGTTATAGCCTCATTTTGTAAACCATCGGGCCCTGGGCTTTTGTCTTTCTTCAACTTTTGAATATGTTTGCTAACTTCTATGGTGTCTATTGGAGTTATATCAACTTTTTCAGAGACGTAAGTACTCTGCAAAGTAGTAGAGGTTGGTTGGGAAGTATTAGATTTCATCTCATATAATGTTTTGTAGAATTCTGTTGCACAATTTATTACGTCATCTCTAGTTTTGGTCTCTTTATTGTTTGTTTTTAGGTTTTGTATCCAGGTTTTATGTGTTGTTAGTTGCTTGTAGGCTCTTTTGGGACTTCTATATTGTTGTAGGTTATCTTCAATAATTTTATTTCTATAATTTTGATAATCTTTTTGAATGGCTTTGCTTGTTGCTTTGTATAAAGCGCTTAGTTCCTTTTTCATTTCTTTAGTTTTTGGTTTTGTTTTTACAAGTTCTGTTCGTTTCTTGATCATGTCTTGAGTTTGTCTACTGATAATTTTCCCAACAGTATCTGCTTTTAGTTCTTTCTGTTTTGATAGCATACTCTGTTTTATGATATTTTCTAATGCATTATAAAATGTTTGAACATTGCAATTATCACTTTGTGTATTCAGTTTGTGTATGTTTTGTTCCAAGTTCTTCATATAACAGCTAATATCTTCAACTGTTTTAAGTAAATTGGGTTGTGATTTAAATGTTGTTCTACTTTTCTTTCCTTCTTCTAGCATGTATGTAGCTCTAACTAGGCGATGGTCTGATCTGAATCCTAAGCCATGTAGAACTTCTAACTTTCTTATTTTTTTAGGCTCATTCGATAAAATAAAATCTACCTCATTTTTGGTTTTTTCATCTGGAGATAACCATGTCCACTTACGGTTCGTTCTTGCTTTGAAAAAAGTATTCATTATCGATAGTTTGTTTTCCAAAGCGTATTGCACAAGCTTCTCTCCTCTCTCGGTCCGTTCCCCATATCCGAAATGTCCCAGGACCCTGCTTTCATTCATACTCGTTTGACCTACCTGAGCGTTAAAGTCTCCAATAAGAAGGACATGTTTGCCTGCCTGTGTTAGTGCTGTGTCCAATGTTTCGTAGAAGTAGTCGATATCCTTTTCTGGTGCTCTCTCTGTAGGGGCGTATGCCTGTATAATGGATAGTGTCTCATTATTATATTTCATTTGCAACATAGCAACTCGTTCGGATAGGCCTAAGAAGTTTAATATCTTGTTTTTATGTTGTTTCTTAACTAAAAAGCCTATTCCATGCAAGCCTGGCGTTTCTCCTTTGTAGCAAAAGATATAGTCCTCGTGTTCCTCGATGTTGCATCCCATTCTTCTGACTTCTGCTAAGCCTAGTATGTCTATTTCTATTTTTTGTAGCGAGTATATCAACTCTATGAATCTTTTTTCTGATTTTAGGGTTCTAATGTTAAATGTTCCGATTCTGAGGGATTTCTTGTTTTTCTTTGACTTAGCTGGAGGGTTTTGGTCTCTTTCCCCCACGGGGACCAGCCGGCTTGGGGGAGATTTTGTAAAAGTTATGATTTGTGAGTTATTTTTGTTAACGTGGTTTTCATTTTTCCGGTTGTTGGTGTTTTTTGGTTGCTAGATGTTAGTTTTTTCTTTGAGTGAGTTGCTTCTGGGGCGAGACATATAATCAAATGCATTCTTAGTTGCAATCTTCTTCGGACCTGGTACAGGTGAGGGGTGGTTCTGTGCATTGGGCTGTAGGTTAGGGGACAGAGAGGGTTCTCTCTTTCTCTTTTCGTTGTTCGAATCCGTCGGCTTTTTTACTATGACTTTTTCACCCCGGATGTAAGCAATATTGCCGTTGTTCCGTTCTTCGTCTACTTTAGGTTGCAAAGATTTTCTTATTTCCAACATTTCTTTCGTAAAATCTTCTTTTATATATATACCTTTGGGAAATTTGCTTTTGTTTTTTAGGATTGAGTTGCATCTCCAGTTGGATGTAAAGGAGATAAGTATCGGCCGACATCCATTGTTTTTCTTGATGCCGATCCTATGAGCTTTATCGATTTCATGCTTTTGAATATCCGATGAGAGGTGAGTGTTTATTTTTTCCATTATAAATTTGACTGTATTCGATTCATCTTCGTTCCCTTCCTTTATTCCAAATACTAGTAAATTGTTCTTTTTCTTTTGTATCTCTAGTGCTTTAATTTTTCCTTTCAATTCTAAAACTTCGGCTCGTAGTTGTTGATTTTGTTCATCTAATACTTTGAAATTCTCGCTCATTTGCTGCATAATACTTCGAGTAACGGACTCAGTGATTGATATTGTTTGTTTTTCCATTTGTTCTTGAATTTTTTCCATTAAAAGTTGCATTGGAGGATCCATTTTTAAAATGTACAGTTCAAACTTCGCGCCAAAAGGGTTGCAGAGTTGACGTAATTTAAAATAATTATATGGCAACACTTTATCTGTCACGAGTTGGTTGGTAAGGTTGGTAGTACCGCGAGGTGATTATGGTTGGTTCGTCTCAACTCGACTTCACTCCAGTCACTTACTGTGTTTTTAGGTTATTTGGTGGATGTATTCCCAGCAAATTCTTCCACTCCGGAGCAAATAAACGTGTGGGATTTTATGTTCTCTGCACTTCCCGCCACTTAAACTTTCTTGATGTTCCAAGGTGATGTTGTTTGCACGGGTTTAAACACAATTTCAATATGTTTTTGTCGCGAGTGACTTTCGATACGTCTGTTATTTTCGTCGCCGGAACCGACTATGGGTTATCAGTACAAAATAAGTAAATTTTGTCTACAGAATATTTTCGTTGGTGAATTCAGATGTTGCGTTAGATTCACAATCTGTGTTTTTAAATCATCTCTATACGCAATTCAGATGTCTATAAATCTAGTTGTACTTCATTATCTTCTTTGAAGAAACGAAGCTGTACGTACTACGTGTATCATCAACTTGGCAGTACACCAAATTACACACCTTAGTACAATTTGCAGACACCACACTAGCAATAAAATTATACGAAAGTTAGAATTTGTGTGGCACATTGGTTGGTAATGAGTTTTTTGATTCATCATCTTTGTTATACCTACCACAAAGTGATTGATTGTATTCTAGTTCATTGCACACATAGGTAAAATAAGTTACAACTCAGTTTCGCTATTGAAAATGGAAAATTACAGCGAATTTCAACGTTTTGTCCTGTAATCAAATCACCTCAATATAAACAAAACTGTGGGTTTCAAAACAATTCCATCTGGGTTTATTCATCTGTGAATTTCGAAGTTAACAGCATTTTTACAAAGAGCTAACTTTGAAGGGTCGTTGGACTGGTTTTGGGCAGTTAGCCAATTGAAGAATTCTCAACATCGAAATTTCCTGAACAAAGGATCTCATTCCCGTATTGACGCTGACGTTCGATGGACTTGAAGCTTAGCAACGGACTGATGTATTATTGAATAGATGCACAGAACAAAGAAAACATACTCCGTGAATGATGTGTATCGGTTTTGAACAAAAATATTTAAACGGTACAAACGTTTTACTGCGACTACGTTTTGTTTTAACCTCTTTTGTATAACATATTAAAAAATGAAATTTCTGTTAAAAAACATTACTTAAAACGCCTTTATAGATTTGCTTGTCGTCATAACAAAGTACACACATAAAACATACACAATCAGGACTATCATATAACATATTGCATGAGTCAGTGTTTATGTAGTCGGCCCACAAATCGGTATTTAGAAACGTACAAAGGAACAGATGGGTTGCCTGCTGCAAGAGGTCGACGCTACTCGTTCATGTAATGCGTCATTTTCCGGTACATATTCCACATTGTTTCAATTCAAATTAATTAATCATCAATTTACACACAATATTCAATTAATGAGTAAAAGAAAGAAGTACACTAGGGCAATGCAATACGCGGAATTTAGGTGATATAATTCCAAAACAATTGTGCGTGCCTGGGTCTTTGTCACATTCGTTTTCATTAGCTAATTTGTACGCGAAGAAAATGAATTTAGCACAATAAATATTATACATACATGTGATAACGAATTTATTTGGCCGCATTAGTCGAACTACATAATATTATGTTGTTACAAAATAATGATTTTGTTGGGTATTTTAAAGCTCAGAAATACTATATCTATAATAATATTATAAAGCTGAAGAGTTTGTTTGTTTGTTTGTTTGAACGCGCTAATCTCAGGAACTACTGAACCGATTTTGAAAATTATTTCACTAATAGGAAGCTACATAACTCCTGAGTGCTAGAGGCTACTTTTTATCCTTCAAAAACTTTTTCACGCGGACGGAGCCGCGAGCACTACTAGTTATAGGTATAATAATCATTGTTTCCTAAATTATCGGAAGTCATTAATGCCATAATTGCGATACATAATCTGATATGATTAGGTAAATACTAATTATCACAAATGCTTAACAACAAAAAAAAATTAAGCGGTTTGATAATCCCATACGATACGAATTTTTGACAGAATTACAATCCATAAAATTTTGATAATAATCCACAATAGGACTTATAATTTTCGACTAAATTTGCGCATATTTTGTACATCGACTGAACAACGCATAATGTCTATCATTCATCTTAAGGGCATAAAGTAATTACACTAAAAATAAATCTGATCATTAGGGAAGGAAAACATAATTACTGTGTATGCATTACATGTGAGTAATTCATAGACGTGACGGACCGTTTCCAAATGGTCTCGACATTGAGATACGATGATCTCAATACGCCGGTGCCAACTAGGGCCGTACCAGAACTACTGCTAAACAGACGCTAATGATTTCTTCAAATATCTTGTATATTTACATATCTATTCCGGAAATAGCGAAACAACGATAAAACGTTGTGCTTTTGTTTTATTATCATAAATGAGAGCCGCCGATGTGCAAATTTACGACTGTCAAGAAATATGGATATTATACTTTGACGGTTACCCTTGGCGTAATCGAAACTCGAAAGCAAACGACGACATTCTTTGTAGAACTATTTTATTACTAATAACGAAGGGAGGAGATAGCTTGTGGCGCTTGAATTCGTAAAAAAAGAATTGAAATGAAAAAACTTGAATATAAAGGCGCTGCTTGCAACGAGCTTATGTTCTGTAAAAGTACTCGAAGAAGGTAATATCAGTGTTGACTTTGTGCGACAAGACAGGATACTCATCTATAGAATCTATCTTCTTATTTTAAGGCTGAATTTGTGACAATATTTTCAATTAGGTATCACCATGGTCGTATTTAAGGCGCCGTGATGTCTCGAGGTATCTGGCTCTTGGCCAAAAGCGCGTCAATTTGACCTTTGTAAAAACAAAAAAGCCTATTTTTTATTTATAATATACAAATAGGGTAACTTACGTTGTTATGCTTTGAAATTGTCTGCATTTCATGCTAGATTTAGAGTACCTATTATGCATGATGAAAAATGATAGTGGTGGTGGTTACATTTTCTTTGCCATAACTAATGTCAAATGTTTTAGATATATTGCTCTTTGCTGCCATTGTTTCTTGGTTCTCCCCGGGTCCAAAGTTATTCTAAAAAGTTATGATATTTTTTTAACATCTACCCACTTGACATTGGCAAAATCACTGATGAAACCGTGGAGCCGTTTTTAAAAGAAGAAGAAGAAAAACGATAGTATCACCAAAGTATGGCTTGATAGATCGCTGTAATTACCTTAATACCTTCAGCTTTGGTCAGTCCTTAGTTCTAAACATGAATCTTATGACTAACTTATAAAAGTCCTTGACCATACACATGTAACCGACATAGGAAATGAATACAATGTTCTTCCCGATAGTCGGAACGCGGAAAACCGGGACAATAATTTTATTGTGGACATTAGGTGTAAATACCTACAACTACATAATAAACTGCTTTCCATCGGCTGTTCACATCGCTGGCACAGCATAATATGAATTCGCAGAATGGATAGCCCGCTTTTCTTACGTTGGTTAACAAAAGGTCTAAACTCGTGGAGAGTGACAGTTACTTATGCCGTTTTGCATATGCACGTTTGCATTGGCATATGTCCAATTTCACACACGGTCGGTGCCGTTTTCAAGGGTTAGAGAGAACAAAAAACGTGTTGAAACAGTCTTAATATTTCAAGCATCTTGTTTGAGGGCCAGTGGGAATTTCCAATAAACAACCGCTCCCACGGATTAACTTGTAGATGATTGTTGAATCAATATGTAATTTTTAACAATTTGTAAATTGTTTTTTTTTTGTTACTTTAATACACATCTACGTGTAAGAAGATTCCTTACGAGAGGATTTTTTTAATTCGTCCCCTTTTGATAGACCCACATCAGGCACATGGTCACGGCCTATTAACGAAACAAAGTCAAGGAAATAATCGTTAAAACTAATAATTTTACCGGATAGTTAAGTGCAAATTGAACACAATAAACAGCCAATAGAATTAAGTAGTCGGGAACGATTGTAACGGCACGTCGATACCTCTCGGTATTTCCCAAAGGATCAGTAATACGATACGTATCACGTGAAATGGGGGCCGACAGTACGCAGACACATCATTACCACTATAAAAGATACGTCTATTCATGTCTTACTCGATGTCATCCGCGACTGCAGTCGCTATTTTAACCGAGTTACAAAAAGGAGGTTCTATATTCACCCCGTATGTATGTAAGTTTGTATGGCCGCGATTTCCTCAAAAAATACTGATCCGATTTGGATGGGGTTTTCGTTATTCAAATTTGTGTTTTTCGGGGAAGGTTTTAATATATAATTTACTAAGCTCTCATGAAGATCTTCGGAGATAGACAATGGAACTCTTCAATAAGTAACAACAGATGACCAGCGAATGCTGCATCGTATACCTATCTATGATGACGTATTGTTTACACCATTCTATAATTAATTAACAATAAAAGCAAAAAAATAAAAACTTTTTACCAAAAAATAAAACCGACTTCAAAACTACTACAAACCTAACAAAAAATAATTAAACTGTAGCATATTTGGAGTCGGTGCCCAGCACTTGTAGTTTCTGAGATTTCGTGATGAGTGAGTATGTGAGTGATCTTTCGCTTTTATGTATATAGATTAACATTGCATGTAACGAAACGGCTCTCTTCGTTGCTGTTGTTAGTAAGAAAACTCATAAGTGCAGAAGATCTAAATGATTATCTTGAAAGCACAAAAGTTATAAAAGCAGACCCGTCCTGCACCGAAAATAGTTTAATTTGCTCATCGACCTATGAAGCAGGCTGCGAAAACTTTTTCAATACAAAGAAAAGTAACAGATTTCGTACTATCATGACGTTGCAAAATGCATATTTTTAATACTTTTAGGGCGGACGTTTGGTGCATACACATATTTTCAGGCGAGAAGAAAAGAATGCTATATGAAGTTGTTGAATTATTCTTTGCTTTACCAAAGAACAAACACTACTACTCCGTATAAGCAACACTGACCATTTCATTAATTCGCGAGAAGTCTATAAATAGTAACGTATCCTGTACAAGAGTTATTAGTGTTAATTGCCTTGCTGGAATATGAGCCCAATGAGCTCAACGTTCGCCAATACATCCTATGCGAGGGCACTGAGTCAGTCGGACCAAGGTTCCAAGGACGCCGCGACTAGCCGTCGCCATCCATGGCCTGTTTGTGCCAATGTGCCAAGGTCGGAACACGCCAAGTTTACATAACACTGGCATTCACCAACTAGCGCTGCGTTTTGTTTTATTGCGCTTGTATTATCTCCGAAAATAAGACTTTATTTATAGTTGAAGGCGCCCAACTAACGATTTGTTATGTCGACTCAAAATTGAGTGTGAATATATATGTATAAATAAAAGAAAGTGGTAATAGTTACAACACTTACAACTCGAGAACGGCCGAACCGATCACCATGTTCTTTGATTTTTTGAATTTGTATCCGTTCCCGTGCGTTGGAAATGCACTCCTTACAGAGTATATTATGTGGAGTCACTATTTCTTATGGCATTAGTGTGACCTCATAAATTGAAGGACGATGTGGTGACTAAAATTAAAAGAAGTATGCTGAGATAATTTGAAAGACAAGTTACGAAAGGTATTTATCGAGCGAATGGATGGTTCATGGTACGGATGGAGGGGATACCATAGATCATCGGCGAAAATGTTTGATGACAACTATGAATGTGGAAGAGGTGAAAGAGGTATGTCATTAACGGAGCATGACGCGCTCAATAGTTCTCTCTGGGTATGAATATGTGTCTTCTTCATTGTGATTTTTGTACATTTGTTGAGCTTAATACATTTTGATAACTCATTTATAATAATAATAATATAATAATACCAGCCCTGTATTATATACTGTCTCACTGCTGGGCACCGGCCTCCTCTACAACTGAGAGGGTTTAGGCCTTATTCCACCACTCTGGCTTAATGCGGGTTGGTAGACTTCACATACCTTCGAAATTCTTATAAAGAACTTTTTAGGTATGCAGGTTTCCTCACGATGTTTTCCTTCACTGTTAAAGTGAACGATAATTGATACTATAGGGTCCTGGGAGTGATTCAAATGTCCTGACATTGCTTTACTGAATTGTAAAACAGTAAAAAAATCCTTGGATTTTTGTATGGAAGAATACACGTTACGGTTGCGGTTGGTCAATAAATGAATTAAAGTCAGAAACCAAATTTGACCCAGCCTTACCGAATATGGAAAAATCCAAGTAGTTTCCAATTCCAATCCAAATCAAAGGAGCCGAATATTTAAGAACATATACTCATATTAGTCCCGGAATCAAACATTGCCATTGTGTTTGCAAACAAGATTTTCCCAGATGGATAAATTAAAGACTACCCAAATAACTGAAACCTCAAACCTAGCGTCAGCGTCATAATTGCCATCGATCGACGTATTTGTAAATTTAAAGCAAACACCGAAATATCCGCAAGTAGTAAAATACACCCGGCATGATAGCGCATGGCCGAACGGCGCCAGATTTTCAGCCATAAAACCCGGCATCGTTGTTGGCTTCCACACTAATAAGCAATACTGCTAACCTTTACTAGCTTATCATTATTATTATATTTATAGGATAAATGAATTAATACATACATATACATATACACTCACGCCTTTTATCCCCGAAGGGGTAGGCAGAGGCGCAACTAGTGCACCCACTCTTCGCCGTTATTCCGTCCCATGATGTGATAGGGGGCGAGCCTATCGCCATATCGGGCACAAATTCCAGACTCCGAGCTGATACTGAATAGAAAAACTCAATATCACTTTGCCCGACCCGGGAATCGAACCCGAGACCTCAGCATTGCAGTCGTACCATAATACAACTACGCCACCGAGGCAGTCCAGGCAGTCAGGCATAAATGAATTAATGTTCTTAAATATTTATGGCACTGCATTCGCTAATGACAACCAATGAATAAACGTTATAAGGATGAATAATTTAACTTAGTCCTAACACATTACTAGACTATAATTGCAAGGTAAGTATCTTATACCTAGAAACCATAAATCTATTATCTACCTATAATAAATGTTTTATATACCAGCGAGCATCCGTTCCATGCAAACACACTCCACTGGTATAAATCTTGTTGCGTGCAAGATAAACGTGACGCTCATTCACAATACCATTTATAAAATATAAGTGTTTTTTAAGCCGATATAATGCGGGAGATTAAAACGTGATAGTTTGTAGAAAAATATGTTTTTACGACTATAACAAGACTTACAGCTATTGTTTATTTTTCTTATTTAAAATTATGAACTTAAGGTATAAAGTCATTTAGCAAGTAACTCAACGGTAATGAAATAAAATGGACTTCAAAAATCATACAACACTGGAATTATTAAAACGCTACAAAACAACAACTATAAGACTGTCTCGGTGGCGTAGTTGTATTATGGTACGACTGCAATACTGAGGTCTCGGGTTAGATCCCCGGATCGGGCAAAGTGATGTTAGATTTTCTATTCGGTATCAGCCCGAAGTCTGGAATTTGTGCCCAATATGGCGATAGGCTCGCCACCTATCACATCATGGGACGGAATACGCACGGCGAAAAGTGGGTACATTAGTTGCGTCTGCTTACCCCTTCTGGGATAAAAGGCATGAATTTATGTGTGTGCTATAAAACAACATTTTTTATAAAAACTTTTTGCTACATTTAAAAGGTATCAAATATTGTTTTTTCGGCTTCGTTAACAATACGTTGTTTTGGAAACTTACTTATCACAGAAGCTTTTTCACCATCGCCCGCGGCTATACACGCGTGAATAAGTTTTTCCATGATAAAAGTCTTTCACTAAGGACTAATGTAGCTTTATATTAGTGAGAAACAAAATCGGTTCAGCAGTTCCAAAGATTGGCCTCTACAAACTTACAAACAAAGTCACAAACTTTTCCTCTTTATAGATTACATGAAAAAGCATACTCTCTCTCGACCTCCTAGCCTAGCCTCTTACCTCCAAGCAGTCCATAGGTTATCATCATCATGGTGACGCTTTTGCTGAAGGTGGACAGGAGGAAGGCCGCCGCCGCCACCAGCGAGCCCGCCACGCAAACCGCTCGACATCCAAACTTGTTGCATAGAGCTGATACCACCGGACCTGTAATAATATCCACACTGGTGTGACTCTTATAAAAAAATATCTATTGTATCGACTTAAGTCTTTTAAAGGAGTAAAATCCTTATGGAACAATGCATTATTCCGAAATAAAAAGTAGGCCATGATGCTCATCGGTGCATTCACTTTAAAATTCATTTCGATCCATTGGATCGTTGTTGCGTAAAATGAGAAACAAATACACTCGCAATTTTTAAAATCCGTAGTGAGTAGGTAATGTTAATTCTTCCAGAAAAATATTAAAAACGAAAAAAAATCAACAATACGTAATTTTTCAAATTTTGACGATACATATTTACGAATTCTGAATTGCGTTCCCTTATGGCTACAATTTCTTGATCAATCCCATCTAAGTTAGGGGCTCAGCGATTTCGTATTTTTCAATTATCACCAGAAGTTGAACAAAAACTGATAACTGTATCTTAACACTTAAGAACAATTGAGTTTGCGTCACCGTTTATTGTCCTATATGTATTAGTCTACCTACTATACTGGTGTTCGTAGCTCTATATTATTAAGTACCCTGCACGGTCATATTTCAGATAGTAACCGAGGGAGGCGCCAAGTTATTTACAATATACTATACTAGCTTTTGCCCGCGGCTCAACCCGCTTTAAAAAGTTTTTCCGGGATAAAAGTCCCGCTTTATATTTTCCCGGGATAAAAAGTAGCCTATGTGTTAATCCAGGACATGATCCACCCGTGTGCCAAATTTCATCGAAATCCCTTCAGTAGTTTTTGCTTGAAAAAGTAACAAACATCCATACATCCATACATTCTTACAAACTTTCGCCTTTATAATATTAGTAGGATTTACTAACATGTACCATGAACTTAGTTAGATACATATATTGAACTATAATAATCGAGAGAATGTAGCAAAATATGTCATTTTAGACCTCTGACCACCATATCAAAGAGCTATTTTAGATTTAAGTACATGATATAAATGGAAGAAATAACCCGTATTGCTCTCAAAATACGCCGTCAGTTCATTAAATTAATGGCTAGTAAAATTATTCCCGTAATAAATCATGAACATCATAAACTGAATGTAACGTCATAATCTCGAAATCGGTTGATATTATAGCTTTGTTTTTGCCTGGACGACATAAAATATGGCCGGGCGTTTGAGGAGTAATATACATAATACATAATTATATTTAACAAAATTACCACATTTACAGACGAATCGAAAATAAAGTATTGTCACTTAATTATATCTGTTAAATACATATCCGCATGAAACGCGAAAAATGATCATAAATCTAGAGATATCTAGAACAATTAACAATATCAGTATTTTATAACATCGGATATGATTTTAAGTAACTAATAGGCATAGAGAAGCTAAAATTACCTACATGTATAAAATTATAGAGATAATATATCACATTTATATAGGTTTTATACATCTTATGAGTTAAGATAAGAAAATGAATAAACCCTTTTGCATTTCATCTACAATCTTTACTAATATTATAAATGCGAAAGTATCTCTGTCTGTCTGTTGCGCTTTCACGCCACTACTGAACCGGTTTAAATGAAATTTGGTACACAGATAGTCTAGAGCCTGAGAAAGGGCATAGGCTACTTTTTATCCCGGAAAAATATAAGCCAGGACTTTTATCCCGGAAAACTCATTCACGCGGGCGGAGCCGCGGGCAAAAGCTAGTTGGATATAAAAATTAACTCTACTTGATTTAAAAACATGATTAAACTAGGTCTCAATTAATAGAACTAAAGATTTTAGACGCATGGCACAAGTCTGCCAGTCCCGAGCGAGATATGCCATACATATTGCGCACATATCGATCAAGTAAAACTAACAAAAGGACTCTATCCCTACAATTGCAAAATCATACAACTGTCCTAATTAAATTTAATTCTAAACATTGACAAACACGTTTAGAGTACGTATTTAATTGCGTAATTATTGTAAAAAGGTTAAAATTGCTAGGTGTAATTGAAGTGACCACCTTGGTACTAAAACCTACATAGCAAAACTTGGTCTCTACAACTCTTACATGTCATTTACATATTCGTAATCGAGCTCAAGGAGTGCCGTAAAACATTTAATTTATTGTATTGGATGTGCACAAACAATCCCTTTATAATAAAAACTCCAAAGATGGAGATGCGTAAGAGCCTCTTTAAACTTTCTCTTAAAAATCCTTTACCGTTGTGTAACGTTTACCCAGTTGGGTAAAATGACAAAAGCTACAGGTGATATATTTGACATGTACGTTAAACATATGAAAAGAAAACTTGACAGCATATTGTACCGAAAGTCAAGAGGCAAAAGGAAAATAATCCTCATCAAGGACCTTTATATACAAATAAAACGAAATGCTGCGTTCATAATTTTGAATTGAATAATGAAAAAACAACTGGGATTAAAAATATGATTGCACTCGACTTAAGAAATGCTTGAACATGAATATTGTAATTATTGATTACTGGCAAGAGTACTGACATTTAACTAGAAATTACAATAATTAAATATAATTTAGATGCAGTTGTAGATAATGCACGCCTAAACGCCCCAGGTCACCGTGTCAGAGGTGTCAGCCACCTAAATAATAACACTTTCGCTACTCGATAGCAAAATAGATTTACTTTATGTATAGCGGCATATACCAAAAGCCGAAACAATTCAACAAATATGGTAAGCAGCCAGCATTTTCGATCGCTATCATCATCGAGTACACTTAATCAGGTCAATACCATACCTGTAATGTACAGAGATACCAAGTATGACGATAAAATAGCGGATAAACCAGTTGCCAAGACATAACTCCCTGATTATATTGCTATTGAACATCAGTATTAAATATTTGGATAACAACCTAATGTCAGGTAGCGTAAGAAGTCATTTACGTTTTTGCGATAAATAAATCCCCGCTATATGTATTTATTGCTATGTACAAGACTAGTATTGTTCACGGTTCCGCCCACGTGAACTAGTTTTTCCGAGATAAAGATATTTTCCCGGGATAAAAAGTAGCCTATAGCACTCAGGAATCAGGAGTATTATGTAGCTTCCTATTAGTGAAAGAATTTTCAAAATCAGTTCAGTAATTCCTTCTCAGGAAACTTAGCGCATTCAACCAAACAAACATACTCTTCAGCTTTATAATATTAGTATAGATATATAGGTATGGATAAAATCAGACTTGAATTACGGTCGTCCTTGTGTACACCGTACAAGGATTTATTGATTAAATGTCGCTTTTAAAGCTTTTAAGTATACGGATCGTTGAGATATATTGCAATATGAATTTATTGAATAATCAGATTTTTGTTTTCATAATGATCAGTTTGTTAAAACTTAAAAGCAATGCAATGACATGTTTTATTACTTCGGAACTTATTTTTTCTCAGATATGCATAACGACCTACAAATGGAGCGAATTAATTGAAACTTTAAATCCGAAATTCCAAATTACTTGTTATTAAAACTTTTTACCCCCCCAGCCCTTACGTTTAATTGATAACTACAATAAAAACAAAGCCATCTCGTAGAACAGACAATTCGACTATGCATAATCAACGCATGCATCTGGCAACGTGACCTGAATCTATAGGACATGGCCAGCTCGTGCCGGTTGATCCGCCATTGAAAAACAAATGCAACTGAGGAATCTGCCTCCCATCTGAATTAAGGTCGCGTACGACCGTCAACGAGCGCTTCAACTGCACCCGACCATGCACTACGTCAACGTTTATTGCGTTATCATCACACACCATACCCCAAGCCACCATCACGTCACATCTTAATTACAATAAACAGTCAACAAATCCTACATCTCTATGTTAATATCTAACGCGCTTGTGTCACGGCCGTTGTAATAAATCCTCTTAAGCTACGAAAAAAAGATGTGTGGCACTCGAGACTGCCGCGGTAAAGCTATTGCATAGCATTTTTTATCAACTTATGTAATTATAATTATTTTTTTTTTTTTCTATTGTCCAAATTTCACTCGTGCCCTAATGCCGACACTCTAAGCAGGCAATTCTAATATTTATAACCTCTTTGAACAGATATAAAATAACAACTTTTTAAAAATTCAAACTTAGAATCACGTTTGACATTTCGACACGTTTCACTGACTGGTACAATTTTTAAATACACGGTAATTTCGACCTTTTATCCTTTAACATTCAGCTCATATCCTCTTACATATTGTATTCTTACCAGACTGCGATATTAAATTTACTTATGGAATTTTACACTCTACATGGTTGTGATAGAGTTGAAAATAAAATATCACCGCTGTGCCGGTCGGAGTGAGGGGTGTTAGGTTATTATTTCGTTACAGAATTTCTGGATTCGGTCTCCACGCTCAAGGCCCGCGATAGAAGCTATGCAATAGTTAAAAAAATACATAAGTATCAGTGCATCAGTTTTGAAAATAGCTGAATAAACTCTAATACCCACCGGCTGCAAGATAAACACCAGACAGAAGACTGCCGACCCACGCGACCGTCCCTTTGCCCTCGCCGAAATACGTGACCAGCTCCGGCAGGAATATGCCGAACGTGTAGGCGATGCCGTCTACGATCATGTTGCACATAAAGGAGGCGAACACGACGACCCAGCCGTAGCCCCCGTCGGGGGGCGGCGGCAGAGCGTTGTAGTCGTAAGCATCATCGTCATCGGCGTCGGCCCCTACGCCTTCTGCCGTTAGTCGGGCTGCCTCCTCGCATGAGGTTTCACTTTCCGTCTGTAACAAAATAAAAATCATGAATTAATATTATACAGAATAAAACATTACTTTGTTTTCTATTTTCTTTTTACCACTAAACTTCATATTCTTTTCGTTCGTTCTTTGTAAAACTGTGGCCACTTGTGCGTCTCTTTTCCATTTCTTTACAAGATCTTCGCTATATTTTATTTCATGCGAAGTGCCGACAGGATTTTATTTCATAAAATAAAAAAATTGTTTGTGTGATGAATAAAAATATATTCATCACACAAACATTCGGCCATAATCTTTACGCCATTTAAGATACGGTGGACGAAGTTGATAATGGAAACGGATCTGATATCACAAGCAATAAACGCTAGGTGAAAATCAAAAGAAACTTGATACATGTTTTCGTAAAGTCGAGAGGTCATTCGTTTTAATACCCGCCAGTCTGATCTGTGAATGTTAATCTGCATAAATTGTTACTCTGTATGGGACTCAATGCACCAACTACCAACTCAATTAGGGTAAGAGACTATAAAAATCCTCAAGCGCATTAACATAGATGCAGTTTTATGTAATCAAATATTATGTAAATCATTTTTAATTGTAGTACCTTTTAGGAAGTAAACAGAAGTCAAGGCAAAGATAGTCATCAATCATGAAATAGAATAGCTTTACTTTTCTGCGGCAGCGATCAATCACACTCACACATTAAAACTGTCTTTATAGATTGCACTGATGTGTTCCTTATAGTCTTAACCCGTCATAATCGTGCGTATTACTCTAATTACAAAATTATCGGTCATTATTCAGAACCATTGTCACGGGCGTCGTCAAAACTAATAACAATTGCCTTATTTTATTTGCATTATTAACGCAGCGTTAATTTGATACGTTGCGTCACATCGAGTTAGTTATTATTGTAGCACACTTAAATGTACACTTAATCTTTATTGTCCCCAATCGTAAACTCTTCGAATAAAATAAATCGCAACAATCTTACCGAAGCGACAATTTACGCTTTATTGTTGTGATTTTCTCGTTAGTCTCGTTTAATATGTACACTGTAATCTCGGAATCATCCGCTGCTAAGTTATAAGAGACACCTCATAAAGTACATACCATAAAAACGCAATGACATTTCTCTTTGGATGGATAGATAGGGTTTTGGAAACTGCCTGCTAAAAAGGTAAATATTAATCAACGTATTACAGGGGACTAGCATTTTTATAACTAACATAAAACTATGAAAATTGCTCAAAACCTGCGTAAAAATATTAACGTAATTTAGAACAAGTTTTTTATGACACGGTTCATCTCGCCGATTAACAACCACGGTCATTGTCATTGTCGAACATAATTTTAGTAAGATAGCTACTGGCCCCAAGGTCTTCGCACACGTGTAGCGTTTGATTAATGCTGTATACAAGTGAGTACAATGTGTACTTATTTGCATACAAACAGGTACTGGATAAATTGTTTTTGCATAGGTACTTGGCTGCATCATAGTTATTGTTTGAACAAAATAATGCACATCATGCTAAGTTGCAAATCGCAACGTGCAGTCCGAACTCCGATAGTGTTATGTAAAAAATTGACATTGTGATAACGAATGACAATGTTCATGATGAACTCAGTTAACAGCTAAATGAGGACACTATAATTAAGTTTTTCTGTATGAGTTTTTTCAATTCATTCCGCCATTCGCGAATTATCCATGTCAACTAATAATTTAAATATGACAGCATATTGTAAAGATAATTATGTCCACAATCATAACTATGCGTAATAGTTTATCGTCACTGTAACTAGGCGAACTGTCCGTATCGGAACCAATATTCTATATGTTCATATTATAATGGGTGAGGACATCGCTTTGTTCTCACAGCATACTATATCATTATCGTTTATCACCTCTTTGTGTCGCCGTCTGATGCGATGTCGACATACAACAGTTGTCTATCATCTTTTGTCTCCCATAACTGCCAATTATAATCAACAAACATTTTCAAATTTTATTTTCTGTTTACATCGTGTTCATACAAGGCATAGTTCATATAACATATAATTTACATACATGTATAAATTGCGTAGATCGGAGTGATTAAGGCTAGTTGCTATGAACAATAATATTATTTATCTTGCAACCCATTTAAATTAATAAAGCGGCGGTAAACAGCCCGGAATGTGACTCATGACGTTATTGTGGTAAATTTTGCAAAGTAAATGGCTAATGGTCACATAATGGGGATCGTTATAGTAGGTATATGTTACGAGTTGCCAAAATAAACTAAGATTATACGCTGGAACACAAGTGACAACATATTTTAGTAATTTATGTGTCAGTTATAATATTAAACCTAGTGTCCCACTCGTTGATTCTACTCTCGATATATGCCAGAATAATAACTTGACTCAATTACGAATTCGCTGTATTCTAATCTGAAATGTGTTTTGACTATATATTTTTTTTAAATATAATTACTGTACTTGACTGCCTTGGTGGCGTGGTTGTATTATGGTATAAGTGCAATATCAAGGTTTCAGGTTCGATCCCCGGGTCGGGCAAAATTATATTGGGTTTTTCTACTCTGTATCAGCCCGGAGTCTGGAACTCGTGCCCGATATGGCGATAGGCTCGCCCCCTATCACATCATGGGACGGAATATGCATAGCGAAAAGTGGGTGGTGCCTCTGCCTACCCCTTCGGGGTAAAAAGGCGGGACAGTATATCTATATAAATATAATTATAGCTATAATTTAAATGCAAATGAATCTAAAATCAAAATTACCATTACTATATTCCCATACTCATCAAATTAAAGAAGTAAAAATGACTGGCCTTTCAACAATAATGATGTGCTCACGGTAAAATTTCATGACTGCTACTACAGTGATAAAAATGCGAATAACAATTGCCTAAGATAATACCCGTGCTTATTGATTTGGGTCAAGACCTAGATAAAACCGCCAACAAACGATAAACGTAGGTTCCATTCCTCTCATTATGAAACAACGGGACTGCTCGATATAAGTGATTCAGTTGAAGGAAATCGAAACATTGATGGAAATTTCCGAATAGGTGTCGTAACACATCAGCATTTTAATAACGTCGTTGGTTTCGGTACGCTATACAAATCTATGGCTCATTAAAATCCATACAATGCGTCAAGGACTGCCAGCGTAACATCTATAATAAGGGGTCGGAATCATTAAACTTCGGTGTCCAAATATTATAACCCGTATGTCAAAAAATAATTAACAGTTGTTAATAAATATTTATTTTTTTATAACTAATCTATTTAACCCAATTCGGACTCATAATATTGTTAAATATTATCTTACTAATATTATAAATGCGAAAGTTTATGAAAATTTTTAGATGTTTGTTAGATGTAAACGCAAAAACTAATGAACGGATTTGGATGAAATTTAGCACACGGTTCGATCATTTCCTGGATTAACACAAAGGCAATCTAATCCTATGGGAAATAATAGATATTTTTTAACTTATTCTTTAAAGTAGATGGCGCTGGCTTTTAGGGACTTTTTTAGCGAGAAAGGATTTTCACGCGGGCGAAGCCACGAGCAACGCCTAGTATGAGATAAGGCAATAGTAACACGTATGAACAATAACGAGAAAATAGAAAATATTGATTCATGTGGATACAGAGACAATAAAAATAAATCCTATAAAAACAGAGTCGACAGCTACTAGATCCTATCAAAACGAATCCTAATATCTTATAATGTTTGCGTAGCGTCATGGAATTCAAGATCTGGAGCCAACCTTGCGCAGTTTACAAAGCAAACTAGTCCGACATCATGATTTATTTTGTTAACACACTGCGCGGATGAGAACACTTCCTCCAAAAGTACCTACAGTTCATCAGGTGACGCAAGAATAGAGAAGAGTAAAAGTCGATGATTTTTTATCCGGAAAATATAGTAATGACGTAATAAATACACATTAACCCGTCAAACCCCGCTTATATATACAGATGTATGGGGGAACGACGCCGGCGTCCGCAGCGGGGCTTGACGAGTCAAAGATTACAAATGAAATAACGAAGCCTAGGTATTTGCGGTAATAATTAATTGCGGAAAATAAGAAACAATCAGGAAGGATTAGTGACCTCAAAATGTTTCATTGCATTTGTAACGACAAACATTTTAAATGATAGGTACAGAATTCTTAAGAACTTAGAATTGACGCGATGGATTATTCCGCATTGTAAGACTATTAATTAAATCGTATATAATATAATCGATAGCGTATTATATTATGAACATTTCATACAATATTAAAGTTAATAACACGTGACATCACACACTGCATTATTGCCGAGTTTTAGTTACTAGTTACTATTTAGTTTATTGTTTCATTACTATTACGTTTGGCATATTAAATTTAAAATGTAACAAATGTACTACTACTTATAATCAATTGAGGAAAACACTATTACGCAGTCGTAATTTTAACAAAAAACGACAACAGATGTAAACAAAGGAACAAGTTGAATGACCCGCTGATTCAGAATAACTAAAAGTATATAAGTACCCAGTATAAACATATTGCACGCCAAATGCAAGTACATATGTCTAAACCCCAAAATATATGAAAAGTGAAGACGTGTACCTACTGACTCACAAAAATAAATTTGCTAATTGGTGAGCGCAATTCGCGGAATCACTACGTTTTACAAAATTCTGAGAAAACCTGCGCCACCAATGCCATACTGTTTATAGGTTTTTAAATATGTTTTATAAAACAACAAACCATAAACAACAAACATGCATACTTATAAATAAAAAATTTAAGACTTATTTGTTCTGTTTCTTCTTGTAACTATTTAATGACAGCATTCTGTAACCCGCAGTATTTGTAATACTTATAATGAAATTATGCATCTGTATATCCTTTGGGCAAAATGCAAACGTCAAAATAAATAGGACAATTTTAGGTCAGTTTATATCAGCAGGCAACGTGGCCGAGTCGTGTGCTGCGAAGCCCACGCACGTGATCTCGATTGTCATTAATTGATTAGTGCCGCACGCCGCAACTGGTAACTTCAAACACATTTGTGATACCTTGTGACTCGTGGAGGATGTGATTATGCACATACGTTACCCTATTCACCACACACAAGTAGCTTATATTATGTAGATCTTTACACCTTGAGATCTTGTTTTATATTTGCAATTTCGTAAACACTGCGCAATATATTTTAAATACATAATAATGTAATATGTATATTACCATCACTGTTCAAAATATGGATAGATTCCCAGTGCCTTGGTACTCGCAAATTCTAATATCCCATTTATAATATATGAGCAAGTTCGTGAATATATTCATGTTTGATAATTATAATTAGAAAGGTAAAAAAACTGCTATTAGCTTGAGAGTTCAGCATATAGAGAGTAGAGACCAAAATAACTTAGATTGCTTTAATTTCCGGGATAAGAATTTGCACAACGGGAACTGGAGCAAAATACGTATTATATGAATTTGTGTTTGCTCGGATTTAAACACTACGCACTGCGCCTCTATTGAAGACCGGCCGCGACCTTCAAAGCTTAAAAGAGAAGTTGTATCACCTTTGGTAACCAAAACTGCGACTTACTATAAAATTGGTTTACTATCTTTAAGAACATAATATTATAAGTCTTTAAGGTTTATCCTACTAATATTATAAACGCGAAAGTTTGTAAGTATGTATGGATGTATGAATGTTTGTTAATCTTTCGCGCAAAAACTGCTGAACGGATTTCGATGAAATTCGGCACACGGGTAGATCATGTCTCGAATTAACACATAGGCTACATTTTATTCCGGGAAAATAAAAAGCGCGACTTTTATCCCGGATTTTTTTTTAACGCGGGCGGAGCCGCGGGCTAATCTAGTCCTACTAATATCCTACTAATATTATAAAGGCGAAAGTTTGTAAGAATGTATGGATGTTTGGATGTTTGGATGTATGGATGTAAGGATGTTTGTTCCTCTTTCACGCAAAAACTACTGAACGGATTTCGATGAAATTTGGCACACAGGTAGATCATGTCCTGGATTAACACATAGGCTACTTTTTATCCCGGGAAAATATAAACCGGGACTTTTATCCCGGAAAAACTTTTTAATGCGGGCGGAGCCGCGGGCAAAAGCTAGTATTAAATAAAAAGAGAAGAGCACGGCAAATTAAAAACATCGTCGCGTCTAAGAACTAAGTTCGCAGAAGTCACGGCCGTGCAGCTTACAGCATCACGGCGGGTAAAGGCCAAAGATAGGAAAAGCCTGTGCTTTTGTCGTATTTGACAAATAAAAAGAGAAGCGGGTCAAGAAGTACCAATAGCACATCATGTGGAACAAACGATCCACTGTAAGTGCTGTGGAGCTCTATCATTAAAAATATTTACAATATAATATGAATAAATTTGTAAGTTATAATTTATTCAAAATGCCCAGTTCGAAAATAATATGCATATTATAGATTTTAAATTTACGGAAAAGCTTTATTGATTTTATTGCTAATAATGCGAAATAAATATAATGAGTATTATTAAGCTCTCGTTTATCACTCAGGCTCGTCTTAATTTAGTAGGCTCTTTTGTACTAAATAACAAACCTATGAACAGTAGATAAGTGTATTCTATTAATTTCAATAATAATTATTTTTACACAAACTTACTGAAAAATGTTGTTTTTATGATCTCTACTCACCCTTTTTTTCTCCATGTATTCTACAATTAAACGCTAAAAGGTAAAAACACAGAACTAGTTAACACAACATCCACTTTTGACACAAAGTGAAACTACAATGGCCGCAGATAGCAGCGGCAATTGGTCGTATACAATATACATAATTTGATAATTTTGTATCCTAATCAATTTGTAGGTACTCCTTGATAATTCGGTCACGAACATATTTAATGACGAAGAGAAATTGGTTTCCAATCACACTTTATAGTGCAAGAGATACTGCGCTATATTTTTTAATTAATCAAATATTAAACGGACAAAAAAATTCCCTTTATAGCCTAACAATAATTGTTTTCTAGACAATTTTAAGTTCCTAGTTAACGTTAATATTATTTGATTGAAAATAAGTAAAACCAATGCTCCGTTTCCGCCCCAGGAAATGAACGTTAACCAATGCTTCACGAGCAACTTTGCTCTACCCGTTGTAATTAACTGTTATTTTGACATACAAAGTATAAAGTTTATGGCCAATATACGTACATTAAGTTTTACATTTAGAACATTCTCGATTTTATTTTTATATACCACTTGGGAATGCTCGCGGTCCCGCCCGCGTGAACAGGTTTTTCCGGAATAAAAAATTATTTGCCCTGGATGAAAAGTAGCCTATAGCACTCCGGTGTAATGTACCTTACTATTAATGAAAGAATTTACAAAATCAGTTCAGTGGTTTCCGAGATTAGCGCTTTCAATCAAATATTAGTTTAGATTTATTATTGCAAGACATTAAATATATCTTTTTTAATATCTTATAGGTTACGACTTACTATCACAATATTTGGAATATTTCTTAAACTCGAAGTACTAGTAGAACCTTATTTATCATGTGAATTGTTCAATATGACTAGGAGCATACGATTACCGGGAAGTCGATATATAGCTCTCGATTTCCTAGAAATGTGCCACATAAACTGTTTGCTAGCCGCTGTGACTATGAACTTGCATTTTTCATTAGATTATAAAGAGCAGTGATAGCAATTTAGAACTTTACGTATGATCAGCATGCATGCCATTCATAATGAAGACAGTAGAAACAGCTCAAACTAATAATATTAACATTAATCTATTTAAAATTCTCACCAAAATGCGTGTCTAGTAATAATAAACTGGTGCAAGTTTTTGGCTTTAAGCCGTGTAGTCTTCAATTTATTAATTTCTCATATTCGCTGATTGTCGTTATGCTACACTGACTGCCTCGGTAGCATAGTTGTATTACGGTACGACTGCAATGCTGAGATCTCGGGTTCGATTCCCGGGTCGGGCAGTGATGTTGGATTTTTCTATTCAGTATCAGCCCGGAGTCTGCAATCAGTGGCCGATATGGCGATAGGCTGATAGACAGCATTGGACGGAAACGCACGGAGAAAAATGGGTGCACTAATTGCGCCTCTGCCTACCCCTTCGGGGAGGAAAGGCGATTTTTAATATCAAATTATATTATTCATAACAGAACAAAAGCAACTAAACAAACTCTACTAATATTTCTTCATTAGGTCAAGTTTACTCTACTGCCATATTCCTATTAAAACATTCGCTTGGATGCCACATACGTCCACTGTTCGAGACATTCTTCAGATTTATCTGTCCTATTGACCGTCCTGCTTTTAATGAACAGCACTTAAAACGAGCCGACAGGGCGGCGCGGCGTAGCGTCGGATACAAATTGTATTGTGTATATTTCCTCTCAAATCACTCACCAGTCACTACTCAGTAATTTCACTAGAAATAAGGGCTACTGCAGATATATACGCATATATGTGACCAGTAGCGTAAGTGAATGAAATGAAAAATCCTCCTAGCCAGTCTCGGCCACGGCGGCCAATCTTAACGGAGATCAGCCAGGTACGCAGGAGATATTATAGTGCACAAGTGTGTGCGCAATACACAGGTGCACTCGCTATTCCTTCACTCTCATAGTCCGGTGAGACGGCAATCCGACATGACCGAAGAGAGATCAGGCGCAGGACCAACGGCTTTACGTGCTTTCCGAGGCACGGAGGTATCACACTGCCAACTTCCTGACTCCGAGCTGCGTAATTTTTTTAAGATGGAAAAACCCAGTGACAAAGATTTTTTGCCCAACGTGGGATTCGAATCCAGGACCTCAGCGCGCAAATCGTACTGGTAACGCGTACGCAATACAACTACGTCACCGAGGCAGTGGCGTAAGTACATCATCGTAGGCCCGTGGCAAATTCATTGGATGGAAAAATTGTCACGGCCCATGACATTCCACAAAAAGTCACGTTTCCAACCCCCCCCCCCCCCCCCCCCGTATCTGAGCTCGCGGCCTGTCGGGTCGGGGAGGCCGGGGCCCGTGGCATTGTGCCACCTCTGCCACTGTAGTTACGCCACTGTGACGACGACACGCATAACCCTTTACAGTGTCTAGCTGCATCGGATTTTAGATGCGTTTGAAGAGCGTCGACGCGTTTGCGTAAGACGTAAGTTCTATAACATAAAAATATAATAACGCAAAAATAAACAAACAGCCCCCTTATTCTCTGTGTCACAACACACGCTGTTTTCACCGCTTGTAACAAGCGCGTAAAGTAACTCATAGTGTTTATCACAATGAAAATTGACATATCAGGGTAAAGGGAGCCGAATAGGGAAATTTGCCGACACAGAAACTTACATATATACATTAAACATACATACATACATACGTACATACATATATATGGTTGAATACAGAACCTTCTTTTTTAAATCGGTTAAAAACACGACCATTAATGTGTGTGGTTACATAAAGTGATGAATGGACAATATTACCCGTGTATTTAAAAGACACCTGGCTCTAACACTTGCGACGATACGTGATGTATCTATTCAATTTAACCATAACAAATACTAAATTAATAAAGCCCGTTGTTTTGTTTTGTAAACATTTCGAGTTCCCGGCACATCCTTCATTATGTATGAACTATGGTGTGTAATGTATACTCAATACTCATCTGACTCAGAGACCAGAATTCCGCGCCGCATAATACGATTCGATAGGCTGGCACACTTACCGTTCTGTACTCCAATATAAAGGTTATAGTATAAATTGTACTTGATAAATAATAAAACTTTGGCTAGTAACATGTTTTACCTGAATTGTATCTTGATAAATTATTGAAGATAATCTCAAATCTAGGTCTTAGTAACGCTTAACGTTACCTGATAAACGACTTATTAATTAACAGATAATACTGGCGTATGTGCGTTTTCGAAAAAAATATTTTTGATAAATTCAAAGGAGACAGATAAGGAATCATTTGTATTACACATATTAATAAATCTATAAACATTTTAATTGAAATTATATACTATTCAATTGAGAAAGTTTTTGAACAAATGTGTACAGGTCTCCTTCAAAAACCGACACTGCATGAAAGCTTAAAAATGGTAATACAGATTATCTATACTAATATTATAAAGCTGAAGAGTTTGTTTGTTTGTTTGTTTGTTTGAACGCGCTAATCTCGGAACTACTGGTTCGAATTGAAAAATTCTTTTTGTGTTGAATAGAGCATTTATCGAGGAAGGCTTTAGGCTATATAACATCACGATGCAACTATTAGGAGCGAAGAAATAATGGAAAATGTGAAAAAAGCGGGGAAAATTATTCATCCTTGAGGGCTTCCATTGCGTGCGCTGCGAAAACGGTTCAAAATACCAAAAATATATGTATGAAAGAATTATTCCTCTTGAAATGATCTAAAAAATGTCCGCGACAGTATATGTCTATCTTTTAAGATTAACTCACTAGAACCGTTTTTATGGTAATCAAATTTGGTCGAAATTAATGCATTATTTGTTAAGAGTTGTATCAACGTCATAATATTAATCTTTATCAAAATAAATGTGTTGGATAAAGTGATTCAACGGGAAGGTTTTTATGTATGTACTTTTAGCCCGGAAAAACTTATTAACGCGGGCGAAGCCGTGGGCAGAAGCTAGTTTTAAATATTTTTAAAGTTCCATGAAAGAATAATAGGCTGGTTGACTACTTTTTTTTAAATACATTTATCAAACATTTATATCATCTAAAATCTAGAGTTTATGGGCGGTCGTATCGCTTGCCATCAGGCGAACAACATGCTCGTCTCGCCGCCATTCGATGCCATAAAAAAAATAAAAAATGATTTTGCATCTACTAGTTACAATAATTCAGACAACGGATTTCATAGTCTGCTGGCAAACATCGCCCAATGGACATACTATTATTATTTATCTCCGCACATATTTCAATATCTCATCACGATTTCATGATGATTGTGTAATGATTATGTTTTTAGATGAATTAACTACCATTATGTTATATTTAAGTTATATTAATTATTATTAGTTAGTTACATTATTATGCACTTATATACTAAAATTATTTCTAACGTGCGTCGGGAGATCGCACGTAGTAGGACGGCCGAATGTAATGATTCTGAAAATGTGTTGTGAAATTTACAATAATTTTGAGGATATTTAAGAACTGTGATCATTAAAGATATAAAAAAGAAACATTTGTAGTTATGCATTTGACTATTGTTCAACGTTTTAATTTGAATGTTATTTTATAATTACTTTTACATTATATCTGCATAATATGTAATGTCTATAAATTTTAAGAATATTAAAACGAGAATTAATGTAAGTTTAGTTGATCAATTGACTCGACAATTTTTATAAAGATAGGAAGATTGTTTCCGGCGGTAGTTAGTCGATTTTATTCTGTTCTCTGAAAACTTGAGATCATTCTTTGGTGAGTTGTCGATCGACTAACAAGGAAAATAGCAAATTTGTGAAGTAGTGATTAAAAATAGTGACATTATAATTGGAATATATTTTTAATAAGATAGAGCCACGCTTTAAACAATTTTGGGTGGAGCGCTAATAGACCGGGGCGATCGAAGCCTTGCTGTTGCGATTCGTGAAGTCCATGAGATCACTAGAAAGTAGATACTCAACAACGAAATTCCCCCTATCCCGATAATTATGGAAAACAGTTAAATTTCACGTAGCTTCCCCGAATATCTTAGTTCAAATAATCATGTAAAACAGATCACCACCACCAAACACCAGGAAGATATAAATCTATACTAATATTATAAAGCTAAAGAGTTTGTTTGTTTGAACGCGCTAATCTCAGGAACTACTGGTTCGAATTGAAAAATTCTTTTTTTGTTGAATAGACCATTTATCAAGGAAGGCTTCCTTGATAAATGGTCTATTCAACAAAAAAAGAATAGGCTATATAACATCACAATGCAACTATTAGGAGCGAAGAAATAATGGAAAATGTGAAAAAAAAGGGGAAAATTATTCATCCTTGAGGGCTTCCATTGCGTGCTCTGCGAAAACGGTTCAAGATACCAAAAATATATGTATGAAAGAATTATTCCTCTTGAAATGATCTAAAAAAATGTTCGCGACAGTATATGTCTATCTTTTAAGATTAACTCACTAGAACCGTTTTTATAGTAATCAAATTTGGTCGAAATTAAATGCATGATTTGTTAAGAGTTGTATTAACGTCATAATATTAATCTTTATCCAAATAAATGTGTTGGATAGTGATTCAACGGGAAGGTTTTTATGTACTTTTAGCCCGGAAAAACTTATTAACGCGGGCGAAGCCGTGGGCAAAAGCTAGTAATATTATAAAGCTATAGAGTTTGTTTGTTTGAACGCGCTAATCTCAGGAACTACTGAACCGATTTTGAAAATTCTTTCACTAACAGGAAGCTACATAACTCCTGAGTGCTATAGGCAAATTTTTATCCCGGGAAAATATTTTTGTCCCGGAAAAACTTTTTCACGTGGGCGGAGCCGCGAGCACTACTAGTCAACAATAAAGCAGACACGAACGTACATTGTGTATTCTATTAAAGTACCAGGGCGTCAGTATGAAGGTTGACGGGGAGGATAACATTGCTGTTTATTCCATCGTTCGCCGTCAACAGGGATGTGAACAAAACCGCTCATGTATTTGATGTATTAATGACTGCCAGTGATTTTCCATTAATGCCGCACTGTTTATCCGACGGACTAAACGTATGTAACAATGTAATCGTTTATTTGCCTGTTTACCAACAGCTAACTTGTCATGTTTATTTTTCAATACTTGTATTTACCAGTGATATCTAACCACTTCCTAAGCCAAGAAACGGACACGCAGATATTATGTTTAAATATTTAAACAGGTACAAAATATTAATGAAATTTCAAATAAAAAATATTAGGATGTAGATCTGTCATATGAGAATTTAGGTAAATCGTATATTGCAAGATCAATAAGTGTGTTACACCGACCTACATTAGATTGTGGGACAGGTGAGTGACCCCGAGATCCAACACCATCAGTTTAATGTATCAAGCCACGTTAATATGTCAGTGAACGAAGACAGTGAATTTTTGATAGTAAATTTCGAAACTGAACAGAATTTTCAAAAACAATCAGAGTACATAATATAACTAAAATTATAAATGTTGGGATCAAATTCATTGTTCTATTTAAAATAATATTATAAAGAAAAAAAAAACGGATTTTAACCGACTCCAAAAAGGAGGAGGTTCTATGTTCGACTGTATTTTTTTTAATGTTTGTTCACCGTTTTCTGCGCCAATTGTAGACCGATTATAACTTTTTTTTATTCGAGCCTATACCCCTGAGGTGATCCCATTTGTCACCATGTCAGAATCTGATGCTGGGATCCCATGAAAATTAATGGCAGCCTTCCAAATTTATGGGCACGTATTTTAAACATATACACTCACGCCTGTTATCCCCGAAGGGGTAGGCAGAGGCGCAACTAGTGCACCCACTTTTCGCCATCATTCCGTCCCATGATGTGATAGGGCCTATCGCCATATCGGGTACAAATTCCAGACTCCGAGCTGATACTGAATAGAAAAACTCAATATCACTTTACCCGACCCGGGGATTGAACCCGAGACCTCAGCTTTGCAGTCGTAGCTGTAATACAACTACGCCACCGAGGCAGTCGAGGCACGTATTTTAGATTTATTTTGATACGTTTCGTGGGTTGTCTCGCGTCCCGGGACTTTGAGACTGTCGAGACTTCCCAAGCCCTTCCTAGATAAACATGAAAACATAAAGAGAAAATTCCTAGAATCTTTACGACCAACCAATGCCTTTTGTCTTTGATACTACGAAGCTACGCCAGCATGTTTGCGTGGATACATGAAACAGGCGATAAACTAACATAAAACATTATAAACGTTCATAAAACACATTATACAGAGTAACATATGCGCATTTACTAGTTAAAGTGCGAACAATGAAACATTCTTCCTGTCATGTCAACGACACGCACATTGATTAAGTTCTACATATTTAAACACCTTAGCGTGACTCTTTTATTATTGTCCATGTAACTTATATGATAACCGTGAGTATATTTACATTGAAGATTCAATTGTAAATCTAGGTAATAAAGTCCACTTTTCAGTTGGAATATGATACAAATTACTATAGAACCTT
This sequence comes from Lapara coniferarum, assembly GCA_949316025.1. Taxonomy (NCBI): domain Eukaryota; kingdom Metazoa; phylum Arthropoda; class Insecta; order Lepidoptera; family Sphingidae; genus Lapara; species Lapara coniferarum. The sequence goes on from OX438920.1 coordinate 6,196,934, forward strand.
GAGCAGTAACTTCAACGAAGGCCTCAAGCCAGCCTTGCGAGAGATGGCCATTGTCAAAGACACTCACTTTTGTTTACGACAGTCGTTATATTTTCATCGTATTCGAAAGTTTCCTATCCTTTATATTGCAATGATAATATAAAACGTACTTCATACTATTTTTATACATAAATATAAATGCGAATGTTTGGGAATATATTTGGATGTTTGTTATAAGTAAATATGGCACACAGATATCCAAGATTAACATATAGGCTACTTTGATGCCGGTAATTAGTTCTCGTGGGAAATATATGAATTTAAATCCGATTTTTAATTAGATGGCGCGATGGCGATGGCGATTACCTTCATGATGTGAGCAATCGATGTCCATAACTCAAGTTAAATCATTTTTGGATACCGGGTGTTCAACAACACGTATTGTATTTCATGATCTGTATCTACTCTCTATTGTATTGCTTTTGTAGTGTTTGTTCAATTGTATTTTTGTGAAATAAAGATTATTATTATTATTATAAAGGTATTTACTAATTATTTTATTGGCATTCCAAATACAATCGTGTCTACAACTTGTCTGCGGCATAGGGCCGTATTAATGGAACTCAATTTTACTCTGAAGTGCGATATCAGCTGAGACGCTCTCAAATTAAGGTCGGCATCTTAAGATAGTCGCTATTTATTAAACCCACATTAACAGCAGCTCAAGTGACATCTTAAGGGACAATATGTGACGAACTTTGACAGCTGAGTTCTGTCCATGTTACAGCGCCGACTCAGCTGAGAATATGCTTCTAAATGACAGCTTACGCTAAATAGTTCAATACAATAAATGTCTACTTGAGACTTTACTCAAACGTGAGTTTGATTTATTGATATCGACCATAAAGATCTTTATCCCGTTGACGCTCACACACCTTGTATAACAGTTTTATGGCCGATAGCTTTGATTAATAATACACTCAAAGCCCGATAGTTTATCTGATTTTTCTAATCAGTATCAGCCCGGAGTCTGGAATTTGCGCCCGATATGGCGATAAGCCCGTCCCCTATCACATCATGGGATGGAATATACACGACGTAAAATGGGTGCACTAGTTACGTCTCTACCTACCCCTTCGGGGATAAAAGGCGTGAGTATGCGTAGTTTATTTGACTATTGATTAATAAATCAAGCATTTGTAAAAGATTTTCTCGATTTGATTATAACGGAAAGCATGCGTTTCGTATTATAACGCGAAATAAATGTATTATAATACTATTACTAATTATTGTTTTACTATTCAGTAAAAATAAGTAGAACGCATTTCCTTCGTCGAAAAATATTCATAAACTAGGACTAAATGATAAATAGTACCTATTACAAAATACTTTATCGTCTTTTATGGCTCGTGTTTTATTATATGCTTTACATGTTCTCAATATGAATATAATATGTATTTCTTTAATATTTTTAAACTAAGTTATTGTTCGCGAAACAATAAAGACTAACAAGCAGCCAAGTGTTAATTTTTTTTTATAGTGAACAGATTTGACTCTTTCTAACGAAGATCTATCCATAAGTGCTTAACAAAACTGCGATGAGCGAGGTTTTCTTATATTGCTTACACCTCAGAACAGGTGTTATTATACGGTTTAATTTATTATAACGTTTCTGAGCTACAATAGAATTCTAATCCATACAATCAATGTAATCTTTTACTATTCCTCTTGTTCTCAAGTAAATTCTGAGACAATGAAAAATTAGTTTCATTTCTTATTACTAAAATTCCTATCGTGAAATAAATTTATTATAAAACGTACGTTCACCATTATTACGCATAATAAGATAAAAAATGTTTTATAATAAAAAAATTACAAGAATAACATCAAATCACTGCTGAGGTTAATGTACTGTTACTTGACTCCTCAAGCCCCGCAACGGACACAGGTGTCCAAATATATAGGGTTTTCCCATACATCTATATGTATAAGCGCTTGATTATTTACACAACAGATTCCAAGACGCTATGTAAGTATGTACAGTCCGCAAGGTAGTATCTAAACAAAATCAAAATTTCAATTCGCCTATTATACGTGTACCAGCACGAAGGCTGGACAAGATGTTCAGCTGAAGTTTTCAGCTGCCGAGGGGGTATACCCAACAGATTTTCCAATAAAATGTGCGCTGTAGAGAAACGGTGAGATCCGGCACTGAGAACTTATCGTCTACCACTTACCGATGCTTTCCGGCTTCACCAACTCTTGCAGATCGCGCAGCTTCAACAGCAATACTCTTGCACACAATTGTAAAACGTCTAAGACACTATAATATAACGGTTAAATGCTATAAGTCCACAGCAGAGGATTCACTAACGGTTTCTTCTCGCACGATCGATAACGAAGTGTCGCAACGGTTTTTCTCCCAAAAAACTGTCGCCTACCACGAGCGCATCGCATTGGTAGACGCCCTTCGGTTTTGCCGATGGTAGCCGATTCCTCGCGGATTTCGAGGTTGGTTGCGCCCTCTGGCGATGGTTCATGATAGATTGATACGGACCCAGTAACGGAATCCCGATACAGCACACATTAAATTGAAAAATGGTTAGGTATGACGATACAATACGTGTTAAGGTAAACTGAAACATTTTTTTTCTTCGTTTGAAGTAAAGTAAATCTCTTTTATTTTATTTTTGTGAAGAGAAAAAAGATTAGTAATAACACAAAAGTATGTAGGCAATTTGAAATTTTGAATTTGCTCAGGCACTTATGCTACTGACTGTACATATCTATACTAATATTATAAAGCTGAAGAGTTTGTTTGTTTGTTTGTTTGAACGCGCTAATCTCAGGAACTACTGGTTCGAATTGAAAAATTATTTTTGTGTTGACTAGACCATTTATCGAGGAAGGCTTTAGGCTATATAACATCATGTTGCAACTATTAGGAGCGAAGATATAATGGAAAATGTGAAAAAAACGGGGAAAATTATTCATCCTTTAGGGCTTCCATTGCGTGCGCTGCGAAAACGGTTCAAGATACCAAAAATATATGTATGAAAGAATTATTCCTCTTGAAATGATCTAAAAAAATGTCCGCGACAGTATATGTCTATCTTTTAAGATTAACTCACTAGAACCGTTTTTATGGTGATCAAATTTGGTCGAAATTAATGCATTATTTGTTAAGAGTTGTATCGACGTCATAATATTAGGTAATCTTTATCCAAATAAATATGTTGGATAGAGTGATTCAACGGGAATGTTTTTATGTACTTTTAGCCCGGAAAAACTTATTAACGCGGGCGAAGCCGTGGGCAAAAGCTAGTAAAAAGATAAACAAAAATATACAATTTAATATATAAGAAGTTATGTAGAACAATATGAACAGTAGACTATAATGTGGTGGTAAGGAGACATATGGTTGTCAACGTAGACGTCGTAAGCGTCGGACATAAAATGTTAAGCAAATATTTGTTTATTGAGCGATAATCAATTATCAAACGGTGAAAAAACTAACGTATTAGACCGCCTACGTGACGCTGCAAGCTATTATCCAGGGCCAATATGCTTTATTAAAAGCTTTAACGCCAATAGAATAAAAAAAATTATATGCGAATGACATATCTTATCGAAAAGTATATCGCAAGGATACATCATTTCCATACATTATGTTCTATTTTTTTGACGTTAACGCTTGTAAAAGTACCCTGGCTACAGAGCCTGGAATCGAGAGGTTGTATCGTCGCATAAATGTCCTCAACAAAAGTAATATTTACATGGTTCACAAATATTTGTTTGCAGGTGTGGCTGCTGCAGGATTTGGAGTCAATCTTTTAAACGTCTTCATACCCTTAACTTGAGCGTATAGATATAGATCATTTGGCATTTATAACTGAATCGTAAAAGGAACTATTTGCATCGAGAAAGCATAATTTGCAAAAATATTTATACAGCAGCAGCGCTGTTGCGGGCGTTTAAATTTGTATCAGAAAATATGTATTATTTTCTTCTTACATAATATCGAGAAGGTTCTAGCCTTATGGGTGAGATCAACATTTACATTAAAAATATATAATAAGTATAACTTTCATACTGATGTGAAATTTAAATAGGCATCAGTTGAACAGTTATATCATTGCTAAATGGAACAAACAAGGCTAATGTATTGTATTACATAGTGCATGGATAAACACACAAGCATACTTATCTACCTCGCAATGTTATCCACGATAAACGATAAGAGCTCCTGAACAAACATCTTAAGATAATAAAGGTATTATTATATATGATGGTATAATTCCGTAGAAAACATATTTGGTCCATGAAAATTTCGCAAAAAGTATCATGTGTATCACCATTAACAAAAAAGCAATAAATAAAAACCGTTTTAAAAAATGGATTTGAGTTTTTTTTTTCTTTCATATGTAAGAGTCCGTCTGGGTTAGACATGGGCGCCGCGCCGGCGTTACGCCGCCGGACAGGACCCGCGCGCCGCCGCCGCCGCCGCCTAACTTGGACGGCGTGGATTTTGTGAATACTTTTAATTTTTATTGTCAAATTTTATAAATGATTGGGTCTCAAATGTCATATTTAGTTCGATGTAGACATAGGCGCTGCGCCGGCGTGGATTTGGAATAAAAAAATCATTTTTCTTCAAAAATTTTATTCATAGTTATTGGCCGACTTGGGTTTTTTAAAGTTAATAACAGAAAAACGACTATTAGCGTTAACGATTGTAAAAGGCATCTTGGCTACGGCCTCTGTGCTCACGCGCCCATGCGCTCCGCTCTTTCAAGCTATCTAACCTAAAAGGTCCTGGCATCGCTAACTAAACTTTATACCACGGAGTTATGTGGTCCATGATCTTTTACAGCAGTACCTTTTCGGCCGAAACCTTGGACCTCCGAATCTCTCTGCAATGCACTCCAGTGGAATCCGCAGCAGATAATAAGGGCGTACCACACGATCTTGTACGTGACTTGCTTGTTGGTTAGATACCGGCCTAGGATCTGGACCCCAAAGCCCTACGGCCACCTTCCACTGGTTGGAGGGAGCTTCCACGCATGAGCAGCGTCCGGCTCCTAAATAGAGGCCAAGCGGACACCTTTCGGCGGAGTTGTCATCGTGGATGTGGTCTCAGGCTGGAGACCCCGTCCTCGGTGCCCAAATGTTTTAGTAGTCCACCCTGATTTCACCAAGGCGTGAAGCAACTATGGTCAAACTATCAACTGATAAATGTACTCATCGGAGAACATTGTTCCGGAGAGTATCTGTGGCATATCGTAGGTCATGTCTTTTCCTTGTGATAACTGCCCAACGACGGTGTCTTACGGTCAGGTGCATGTGATCGTTTTTACTAATCCATGGTCAACAGGCGGAGATTCTAGATTGCAGTGGCTAACTTTTTCGGAGTAGTCCTCCATCAGAAAGAGAGTGCTACGAGAGATCGATAGCGGACCAATCCCTTTGCCATCAGAGACGTTAGAGACTCCTGGTCCTGACCTGTGATTTCGGGGCGTTTAGGGAAGTCCACTACAGCATCCCCGGTCTGTTATAAAAGCCGACTAATAGGGGCTATCGGGCGATCTTGGGGTCTCCCGAATAACCGTCCACTCGGCCTTTGAGGCTGCAATATACGGTCCAATATATATATTTTTTTGTTGACGCGGAGAAAGTGACTTATTACTACCGCCCAGTGTTCAAGGGGAACGACTGAGCAGTTATGTTGGGTTCACCGTGCCTTACGACCCGACGTTGAGCCGCCCGGAGAGATGGAAAACGTCGGGCGACCGCCGGGCCAAGTCCCTAACCTATGTACACCGCACGGCATACCAACTAAAACTCCGCGGTGGCCATCTTCGGCGCATTAGGGAAGGCTGCGGGCTTCCTCCGACTCACGTCTAAGTTGTCGTCCGCAACCGCCCCTGCGCGTACCGCTGTTGCGGTCCGTCTCCCGTTGTTGCGGGGGCTCAGAAGTCCCCGTACACCGAAGGACGCCCTTGGCGTCAGAGGCAGCGTGAAGCACGCTGCCGTCCATCACGGGGGTCACAATAGTTGGCTAGACTAATAGGTGGACGGCACCTCCCGCCCACCCGTGACCCCCGGAGGCCTTGGACTTGAGAGACTTGGTCCAGCTTGGTGTGTCGCCCGATGCTTCCATCTCTATAAGTGGTGTAACGCTAGGTCGTAAAAGCGGTGATAATGATATAACTGCGCAGTCATTTTTGATAACGGGATGGTGGCACCAAAGGGCATAAATGGTCATTTCACCTTCTCCGCGAAACAAGATAAGGACTCGCGAGGGCCATGGAGCATTTGTCTTTTTTTGTTATTATTTTTCGCGGATAAAGTGACTTCTTACTACCCCCCATCCTTCAAGGGGGGCGACTGAGCTGTTATGCTGGGTTCACCGTGCCTTACGACCCGACGTTAAGCCGCTCGGAGAGATGAAACCATTAGGTGACCGCCCAACGTATGTACAACGCACGGCATACAAACCAAAACTCCGCTGTGGCCATCTTCGGCGCATTAGGGACAGCCGCGGGCTTCCTCTGACGGAAGTGTCTAAGTTATTGTCCGCAACCGCTCCTGCGCGGTGCCGCCTAGTGCGGCCCGTATGCTGTTGTGTTAGACTCGGACGCTTCCGCGCACCGAAGGGCGCCCTCTGCGTCAACGGCAACGTGAGGCCTACCTGCCACGCTGCCGTCCATCACAGGGATTGCAACAATGTGCTAAAAAAACACAAAACTAAAGACGGACAGCCCCCTGCCGTCCGCCTGGGACCCCCGGTGGCCTCTATTGACTAATAGTCTTTTACCACAGGTAGGGGATACCGTGGTGGTTTTTTTTCAAACGCCCCCAATCCACAGGGTGGATGGAGCATGGGTCCTGAAGGGATTTTTATACCGATAAGTTAATTTGCTAGTGCTTCCAACTACCTACGAACATGTAACTGAGGAATTTATATGTGGTTTATACATATATTCAATATTCATTAAAAAAATCCACGCCGCCGGCGTTACGCCGCCGCCGACCAAAAATTACCAGCACGCCGCCGCCGGCTTTTTCCTAGGCGGCGCCCATGTCTAAGTCTGGGTGGGTACCACCGCAATGTCTAGTTCTACCGACAGGCAGCAGTGTGCATGCACTATTGTGTTTCGATTTGAAGGACATTAAAGCCAACTACTGGACAAAATGAGACTTAATATCTTATGTCTCAGGATGACGAGCGCAATGAAATGCCATGATGGTATAGCTACTTTTTATGGGTGGTCGAATTACTTACTATCAGGTGAACTGCATGCTCGTCTCGTCATTTAATGCCGTCTTGAATTAATATTTAATATGCTATTTTTTTCATGAAAACCTTTTACTGCAGGTAGAAACTCACGCGGGGAACGACAGTCAAAACAAGTATTAAAACATGTAAAGAGCTAAAAACACTTTTATTAAAATTAACGGATAAAGATTAGTAATAATGGCAATTTGCCATGCGGTACTGTAGTAAGTACATGATTACTCAGCCATTGATAAAATGGTGACTGCATAGCAGTTGCGCCAATTGCCAGCTAACGCGGCCCACTACCGCTGATTTGTTGTGATACACCGCACTGGGTCAACTCACTACAAAATTATGGACAATGTTCCCGGGGCAACAATAAAACCTCTTTCTAAAACATTGATTTTAGAAAGAGGAAATAACATAAATGATTTTCTAGAGCGAGAGCAAAGTTGGCGCTATGTAAACAACTACATTTAATAATAAAAAAATATTGTGTATGAAATTCTTAATAGGGTATAAAATATATTGTAATGATTACTAAAATTACCTACTTAACTGTCTTTAAATTTTATGTACCACAGAATAAAGCTAAATAAACAGGATGTAGAGTGGCTTTCCACAAACTCATTCAACGCTAGGGTTTCATCAAAATTCATTTTAATTATGCTAAATAACTAATTATCTCCTCCGTATCTTTAGAATGAAGGAGAAATTGTGAGTACCAGAACAGTTTAATGATACTACACATGTACCATGTCCAATATGCAGCAAATTTACAATTACCCTTGATCGTGATATGAAGCCATAGGCAAATTAACATTCTAGTCCGTTCTAGTCAAAATTGGTAAGTGATGTCACATCCTCATTTGTTGAAACAATCATAATGGTATACATCATAGGATATTTATACTTGACTCGTCAAGCCCCATGACAGATGCCGGCGTCCACATATATAGGGTTTCCCCATACATCTATATATATAAGCGGGGCTTGATAATATCAGGAAATCAAAGTTGTGAGTCTTATATATTAATTTACGTTTTTAGTGTTTTATGTTTTAATAAATTTTTTATGAACACAAACTGCATGTTTATGTGACACACTGATGAATGGTTTCCATATATTATAATAAAAATGTGTTCCAACCATGATCCTTCCTTCTTTCCTAAAATAATACATATAAAAAAATGTCGTCCAACGTCAATTTTGATCTTTGGTATGGAGATACTTTGAGACGTGGAGAAGGACATAGGGTCCTTTTTACAACCGGAAAACTCATTTACGTAGGCGAAGCCGCGAACAAAAGCTAATAATTAATAATACTGACATGAAAGAGAAATTATACAAAATATATTCCTATATGTATCATTTTTTTATAGCAACTACAAATAATTATGATATAGACAGCTAGCGGGCTAAATGACTTAAGCCACCTTTTTTCGAAAAATTTAAACCATATTAAAAAACAGAGCAAAATGTGTTGATTCCAAATATGTATAAAACTCTTAGTTTGGGCACTATAGTGTTGCTTAAGCCAATTAGCCTGCGGACCGTTGATATTATTAAACAAGGATGTTAGTTTGATTTAATTATTTTAAGGCTTAGTTTTTCAAATTTGCTGTTTATATTGTAAAGAAGAGTATGTGTAAACATGTGTATCAAAAGAGAACCATTAATTATACATATTTTCATTGAAATTCTATAAAAAATATTATGACAATGGTAAAGATTTAATTTATTATTAGTGATTATAAAAAATATGAAATCAATAAAATTATAACACTGTAGGCACCCAAACAGTAATTACAAAGTACTTATTAAAAATTTCCACTTTACCTAATTACTGAGTAATTAACTAATGGGATTTTATTAGCAAATATCCATTGTTGTCCCAACAAATTCATACATTTATATTTAATATGCACAAAGTAAGCATTTAGATATAATGTTAGTCTCTAATTTTTCACTAGAAATATTTTCAAGCAAATAAATCTTATGAAAGCAATGAACGAGTTTACACCCAAGATTTATATAATATCAGATCAACGAGGCTGAAATAAATGATTATAGAATGTTGTCATTAATCATTATGGAGTGTGATAAACCAGTCTAAATTAAAGCAATAAATAAATCTACACTACATGTAATTCTTATCAGTTTCTAATTTTGACTCGTCAAGCCCTGCTACGGACGCCGGCGTCCTAGTATATAGGGTTTCCCCATACATCTAAATATATAATAAGCAGGGTTTGACGGGTTAATATGTACCATGTCCTCAACAATATATCTAAGGTATGAAGAATATACTCTTGCAAATAAATCTTATTTCAATCAGTCAATCACCTACATAAACTCATTTGCAAAAAAAACGGGCACCTAAGCAATGAACCATTTCAAATGTTACTATTGGTTTGTTTGATAATTATAGGTAGTTTTACTTTCACAATTTTGTAAATTAATAAGCAAATAATCGTTTTCGTCAGTATTATCATAAAATTTTGATAAAATTTATGGGTTTTAATGCTAAAGTTCACTAGTAGTGTATGCTCGCTAGTAGTGCATATGCTCGTGAAGTAAAAGTTAACAAAGATTTTTGTTTGTTTTTTCTTTAATAAAGTAAAAGCAGATAAATGTTTAGTATCGAGTGTGACCCCCTCTAGCTGAAATCACAGCTTGAATTCGTCTGGGTATGCTAGCGAGGATATCCCGGATACTTGCTTGCGGAATACATTCCCACTCCGCGGTAATCACATTCTTCAGCTCTCTGATGGTTTGCGGAGCCGGTTGTACTGATCTCACGCGTCGTTTCAGAACGTCCCAGACATGCTCTATAGGATTGAGGTCGGGACTTCGAGCTGGCCAATCCAAACGACGAATGCCGACCTCTTGCACATACGCTTCCACATCGTCAGACCGGTGGGCGCGAGCGTTGTCGTCCATAAAAATTGAGTCTTTGCCTAAAGCGGCCAATGCGGGTTGTGCATGAGGAATAAGAACTTCCGTTATGTATCGATGTCCAGTCAGTGAGCCGTTTTCAATGAAGACTAACTCTGTACGATCCATTGAATTTATTCCTGCCCAAAACATAACAGAACCCCCACCATAAGGTGTGATTTCTTCAAAACAAGCCTCTGCAAAGCGTTCTCCTCGTCTTCGTAGCACTCGCCGACGTCGATCTTCACCGAACAGAGATATCCTGGCTTCATCGGAGAACAATACCCTATTCCAGTCTTCTTGAGTCCATGACTCACAATTTCGAGCAAACCTAAGCCTGGCAACTCTGTGCTCACGGAGTAACTTAGGGCCGCGGGCCGGGCGATGACTGCGTATATTGGCCGCGAGCAGCCTCCTCCTCACCGTCCATAGACTAATATGCACATTTCTTACTTCTTCGAGGTTGTTCTTAAGGTCCACATACGAAGACTTGCGATTTCTCAATGCGCGACTCACAAGAAAACGATCATCCCGTGGTTGGATACATGGTTTTCTTCCAGAACCAGGCCTTCTCTCGACGGAACCGGTGTCTTGATACCGCTGCCGGGTCCTTTGAACCGTCGAGCGACTCACACTTAGCTTCTGAGCCACGAAGCGTTGGCTGCAGCCCTCTTCGAGCAGCGCAATAATTTTGGTAGCTTTTACCACTTTCTCTAACATTATTGAGACAGCTAAACAGCAATAAATGAAGCTTTGACAATTAAGAATATGAAATAAATTCATAAAAATTGACTAAAAGTTATGAAAACCGATATTATCTTTTGGAACTTCGCACCAAAAATGTAGGATAAAAAGTGGTTTTCTGTAAAAACGAGCATCAAACGAAAATTTTAATTTAGAACGTACTGTTTTAAACACCACGGCATTTTTAAAACCGGCCAGTAACATGTACAAGGGATTGTAATCATTTTGGTACCGTATTTTTTTAAAAAAGAATTAAAATCCAAACCGCCCGTTTTTTTTGCAAATGAGTGTATAAAGATAAATGCAATAGAGGTAATTAAAAGGCAAACAGATATTTGTTTTTATTATTTTGTTCCTAGAATATTCATTAATTTATGCACTTTATACACAAATGATTATCAGTGGAGTTAATGTTGTAGGCATTGTTCTAAAATAATAAGGGATATTGCATTTCATGGGAATCAAAAAGATTCATTTTTAAAGCCACTTAGTTTGTATTATTATGAGGTCTTTTAGTACTATACAACAGAAGGAATGTTTTACTGTAAGAAGCATGATTATTACAATAGATTTTATGGCTCATGGGTTATTGCTATCGTTTATTTGTAAATTAGAATAAATGCTCAAGTTCATTAAAAATATTTTACACATGTGCCAGATATTTATAAATACAAAGGATAAAAACAAAGGATTTCTAGAGTTAGAATGCAATATTCCCTATCAGGATTTTAGTATCCATTGTTTGGATAAAAATATTTAATTTGCTTTCTTTAAATGAAAAACAACAGCAGAAACATCCTAAACTTTCCATTTTATTTGGCATTTTTCCAGGTTACAGTAGCCACCTTGGCCTTTTTCAAACAATAGTGTCTTCTTTACATTCTGTTTGTTAGTCAGTCTAAATATTACTGCAGATATATTCACAACATGAGTGTCTAGAATTTGGGTGTTTCCAATAACTTACCAAATGTTATTTATGAGGGAAAATCAAGTGGGACATCTGTCCTATTAACATCATATTCAGAGCATACAAAATAGATCAAAAGTAACCTCAAATCAATCTAATTTTAGACGACACACAAGCTAGCCCTTTAACCGTGTATATTTGTAATATTCAGTACCATTATACTTACCCTTGAGTACGTCCTTAAACGGTTGATACGAGGGTTTGAAGGCACATTGTTCAGGGACAACTTGGACATCTTCGATTAAGTTCAGCCCCGTTCCACGGACACAACAAAAATATAACGTTTAGTCACTTTGCAGCTAGCAATAAGCGTTTTATGATCACGGCATCCACCTCAAGTTCAAGGGGAAAACATACGAAGATCCAAAACCTCGTTTTACGAAAACAAAGTTTATTTTTGCCAGCACAAGTATTACGAGTTACACAGCCCCATGTTTGTAAATTTACTATAAATTTTGTGTTATCACTTTCAAATTTAACTACAATTATAATGCAACTTGGTCGATAATAATATAAAATAAATACTACATAATAGAATCAGAACATTTTTTAGAAATTTGATTTGACAGATCTGCGATTCTGTGACGTTTCGTTTTACGGAACGCACGCGTACACAGGAACCGTTCTTCGCCCCGTCAGATCGAGTACTGTCAAAATTGCGAACAAATTACGCGCCAAGTAAACACAGGCGCGAAAATTAATAATGTAATTCATTGTGTAGATAAGTAGGGCGTTAGTTGTGTAGGAACGAGTTTCTTTGTTAATATTTTTTTATTTATTTGGATATATATATTATAAATTTTGTTTTTCTCTAGCTACTTAATTACTTATTGCCTAATATTCTGATTTTAAATGTCTTCATATTATTACATTTTATGTTAATTTTTGACGAATAACGCCTAAAAAGTTAGTGTTACATTTATTATAGTATAATAATACATTTATTATTTTTGTCTAAATAAGTAAGCTGTCGCTTATGATTCAATGTTGGTAGTCACTATAGTCACCTATGACCTACTCTTGATCGCTTGCAAATCACATAAGAATATTTTACCAGGCAGGTAGGTACTTGATTATGTAATTTTACAATGCAACAAAAAATCCTTAAATTTATTATTGTCCTTTCATAGCTGCTTAATAAATAGATAAAGCACATAAACTGCCACGAAAGACTTTAAAATCACTGAAACTTTTGCGAATTTTACTGTTTTTGACTTTTTACCCGATTGCGAAAGGAGGGTTATTTATTAATGTTGACAGGTATATCATAAAATGTAACAACATAAACACTACATAGGCTACATAATTAATATTATAGTCAGTATGATTTTCATATTTATGTAGTAAGTTAAGGTAATAAACTAAATAAATGCAAAATAATATTGTGTTCTTCAAGAAAGTTACTTGAAGAACGCAGAAACATTATTTGTTGCAGTTGCTTTTTTACAAGGCGCATTTGAATTTTCATAAAAATTATAACAAGTAAATAGACAAACAAAAGTAAAAGAAAACTTTATCAAACACTGTAGCACTTGGAATTTGTATCATTAGGTACAGTCACCAGCATAAGTAGCTGAACAAATTCAAAATTTCAAATTGCCTACATACTTTTGTGTTCTTACTAATCTTTTTTTTCTCTTCACAAAAATAATATAAAAGAGTTTGCTTTACTTCATATGAAGAAACATTTGTTTCAGTTTAGCGTAGCGCGTATATAGGCGATTTGAAACTTTGATTTTGTACAGATATTTATGTTGCTGACGGTCCCTACATGAGACAATTCAAAATACCTGCGTACTAAAAAACGTACCTTTCAATAGGCAGCATTTTATATGCTCCTTGCACAATAAATATGAATTACTGTGAAACGTCTACTTAGAACATAACTAAGAAATACCTACTACCTAATACGTATAAAATACAATCCTGTATCTACCTACTTATTCTATAAATAAGTAATCAAGCTTGCTTGTTTGATTATGCAACAGAGCAAGTAAAATCACGAAAATTGGAATAATATTGAATCTGAAGCGCAAATTCTGTTTTTCAAATGTGTAACCTCTTCGTAACATGTATGTAGGTACGAGGTTCTTTGTTAGGTAACTCACCAACGATCGTTCAGTAGGGTTGACACGGATATTCGGCTCGTCATTTTCTTTGGGCGCGCACTCGCCACCAGCTGTTTGGCCCATGATGTCTACGGGAGTAGTGGTGTGGCTTACGTCGGCCTAAGGAACACGGGCCTGTGGCCGAAGCGGCGGTGGGCCGCGTGGAGCAGCCGCCCGCGCGTCTGTCGCGCGACCACTGCCGCGCCGCGTTGACTGCTTCGAAATTCCAACATACAGCCCTCAAGTTATAGGGTTGCGCTCTGAGCAGTGACATCGACAAAAGCTTGCTTTAAAATTTTTGGTCAATTTATAAATATAAATTTTTTTTATACCTAGTTATGTACCTCTACCAGCCCTGTATTATATACTGTCTAATGCTGCGCACGGGCGTCTTCTACTACTGGAGTGTTTTAGGATTTAATTGTACTATACCTTGCTACGTTTACGATACTTGAAAGTCGGTACTTATGTGCCCAAGGGTAACTTATTATTGACTTAATACATCTATTGTAGATCATTTAAAAAGCGTCAACTGTTGGAGGTTCTTCTGAGACACTTTCTTTGATGGCTGTAGAGACCAACAGTGTTGGTTTCCACCCAGCTTAGAAGCTATGTGGGTGAAGTGTCCTCTTCACAATTGGACACTGAGTCGCCTGGGACGCGATTTAGGGAGCGCAGGCATGCCCAGAACCTATTCGACCTAACCGGCAGTAGGTAGGTAGCCACGACGAGTCGATACGTGTGGTGCCGGGTCGGTTGCAGGAACTGGTTCGTGCCTTACGGAGATACCGTTCTGGGTTTGTGTCAAGTTTTCCTTCTCGAAGCACATTATGAGCAGATGAAGTTGCGGTGCTGCCTATTATCTACCTCAGTCGGCTCTTACGACTCCTCGGTAAGAAGAGGGGGGGGGGGGCTATTCTACTCTACCGGCACACACCACGGCTGCCAAGGGTAACTAACAGCGAAATATAACTGCAAAATACAACAGCTATGAATTTTGAAAATCAAAAGGTACTTATTGTTTTCAGTTTTAAGATTTTTATTCAGTTCAGTTCAGTTTTTTATTCTTAGGTATTATAATATGTGGAAAACAGTATAGCAATCGAGTATAGCTAACAGATATCGATAACTCGATATAGGCGAACCTACCGAATGGGCGGTCGATACAGCGGGCGCAAGTCCGCACCGCGTGGCTGGTACCTCAACCTACACATTTCAAAAGTTTCTGCGCTTAAGCTTTTATTTACCTAGAAAAGGAATAAGTAACAATTTTGCGTTTTAATATATTATTGTCTCATAAGGCCTAGTGTTACATCTAATGAATACATTATAGGTAGCAACTAAAATGTCGGCCATGCATAATATTATACTTATTAGGTATGGGAGCTTTAGTTGCATAGGCCTTTCAGCTCATCACCCAGTTTCAAAAGTGTAAACAAAAACAAACTCTACTTCCCGAACTGTTTAATTGTTGTAATTATCCTGTGATTGCACTATGGCCATTATGTTTCTATTACATCATAATTTCCAATAAATGCAATGGACATATTAACTATGTGGATTGTGAGTAGATATACCTACTATGATTAGGTCAGCTCTATTTCGTAAACTGGGTAAGTAAATATAATATGATAGTTGTAGGGCTGTAGTGAATGAGGCTTCCACCTTTTGCTTTGGAAACAAATAATAGATGCTCTAAATAACAAATATGTAATTGCCAGAATTCATAAAAATTCCCTTCATATACTCCGAACAGTTTAATAATATTAAATACATTACCACTATCTCTATACTCGTAAAAAAGAAGGAATACTATGATTTCCTTTTATATTTTGATTGTGAAAACCTTCGATTAATAATAGTGAAAACGTATCATGAATTATCCTACGATTAAAAAGTCCACGTTACATTTTAATCAAAACCACTACAAATCAAAAAATAATTTAAATTTGTATTTGCTTAGTATATACTACGTATATTTGGAGTCGATGCCTAATTTAAATTGCCCGCTAAGCCAAGGAAATACAAGATCAAATATAGGAAAACATTGTTCAATTTAAATTAGGCACCGACTCCAAATGTACGTATATACTAAGCGAATATAAAGTTGAATTATTTTTTGGTTTGCAGTGGTTTTGAAGTCGGTTTATTTTTTGTTAAAAACTTTTTATTTGTTGCTTTTTTGTTAGTTAATTATATAATAGTGTAAATAATATATCATAGATATACGATTGCAGCATTCGCGAGTCATCTGCTGTTAGGTATTGATGAGTTCCATTGTGTATCTCCGAAGATCTTCATCAGATCTTCATAAATTATATACTAAAACCTTCCCTGAAAAATATATATTTCAATGTCGAAAACCACATCCATCGGATCAGTAGTTTTTGGGAAACACGCGGCCATACAAATTTACATACATACATATTACATACGGATCGAATACTGAACCTCCTTTTTGAAGTCGGTTAAAAAGCATTCTGTGGGTGAATGTCTTTCAAACTTGGATAGACGCAGCGTAAGCTTTAAGCGCGAGTCTAGCTTATTAAACGGATTACAACCACGAGGAATCTAATCAATAAAGTTTAATTAGTGTCCTATATGGCGATAGGTTCGCCCCCAATCACATCATGGGACGGAATACACGGCGAAAGGTGAATGCATTAATTGCGCCTGTGCCTACCCTTTCGGGGATAAAAGGTGTGACTGTGTAAGTATGTATGTATATTATGTAATGTAATCTATTGATGGTATTTAAAATCATAGCCTTTTTAAATCAACAAAATTAATGTTCAAGAAACCTTTTTATCATGTTTTCATAATAACGCTATCTTGTGACAAGTAGGAAATTTTAACATATTATTATAAACGTTGCTAGTTTAGTTATGAGTTCTACTATAGTCTAACAGATGTCACTAAATAAAAAAGTGGTACATAACATAGAATAAAGATGCTTATAGTCCTTATTCTGAGGTACATAAGTTACAAAAATAATATATATTGTATGTATGTATGTACAAGTACGGTAGATATAATACAAAAATACATCACGAGTACTTATATAAAAAAGTGAAACTTTTTCATCAATTCATTTGTTTCACTATTCTCATAATGATTGATTAGACTCCTCGGTGGCGTAATTTGTGTTGCGTACGCGTTACGAGTAGAATTTGCGCGTCGAGGTCCTGGGTTCGAATCCTGGGTCGGGTCAAAAAACTTAGTGACTGGGTTTTCCCATCTTAAAAAAATCTCAATCGCAGCTCGGAGTCAGGAAGTTGGCGGTGTGATACCCACGTGCCCCGAAAAGCACGTAAAGCCATTGGTCCTGCGCCTGATCTCTCTCCGGTCATGTCGGATTGCCGTCTTACCGGACTATGAGAGTGAAAGAATAGCGAGTGCACTTGTGCACTATAACATCTACTGCGTACCTGGCTGATCTACGTTGAGATTGGCCACCGTGGCCGAAACTGGCTAGGAGGATTTCAATGATTATTGTATCCCATTAATAAGGTTAAATTATTATTATTATTCATTTAAATATATTTAAATATTATTGTCTGCTAAATTGACAGTTAATAAAAAAAGACACCTGATGGTACGGTTAGAATTAATGATTTGCGATGACTTAACACAAAACTGCTAGATAAAACATGATGGTTTTAAAGCTTGTTTTAAGCTCGTCATGGAATGAAATTTCTAAATGAGGTTATAACATTACTGCTATAAGAGATGGTGGTAGGGCCCCTGATCTCAGTTTACCTTTTAGTGGTTTGTTTTGCCTTTTGCCTTTATCTAGAATTTTATTGGTTTATTTTATTTCTTCTTCTATGGTATCGTATTTTCCCTGGACCACACTCTAAGTTATTTTATTGGTATTAACTGAATTTTCAATGATTGTTGGTCGACTTTAAAAAAAGGAGGAAGTTCTTAATTCATCGAAATTTTTTATGTATGTTCCCCGATTGCTCGTAAATGCCTGGACCTGATTTTTTGTGTAAAAGGGTATACTTCCCAGGTGGTCCCATCGGCACCAAGTCTCTGATGATGTGATCCTGGAGAAATCGAGGGAACTCTGCAAGTTTATAGGCACATTTGAAGTTATTTGGGTATTTTTATAGTGACACGTGCATTTTTTACTAACACAAAAAAGCGAGAAATTTAACTTATGAACAAAAATATAAACCGCTTTCAAAAACTACTAAGAACCGAAAAATGATTTAATATTACCTACATAGTAATTACCGATTTTGGAGTCGGTGAGTATGCCATTATTAACATACATACAAACATAGTATCACGCCTTTATCCCATAGGGGTTGGCAGAGACTATGGATCGCCACTTTTCTCGATTCTGGTACACTACTTTCGCTTCCTCTACCTTGATCAATCTTTTCATGCACTCCCGCCGGTTCAGGGTACTTTTGACCTGGCCTTTACTTAGAATGTCAGATATCTGACATTCGAAGGTTCGGTGCGGTCGACCCCTGCCGGCCCTTCCATCCACATTCGCCTTATATATCCTCTTTGTCAGTCTCCTATCATCCATCCTTTCCAAATGCCCAAACTACCTTAGAATACTCTTTTCAATTTTGGTCACTACATCCTCTGTCACTCCACACATGTCCATCACCCTAGTATTCCGCACTCTATCACACACAGTCACTCCACACATGCTTCTTAACGCTCTCATTTCTACTGCTTTAATCTTACTTTCATGCTTTTTCTGCCATACCCAACTTTCACTACCATACATTAGAGTTGGTAATAACACTCATCTAGACAGCCAGTCGTGCCTTTTTGGACACATTCCGGCTACCCATAAAGGTGTGCAACGCTCCATTCACCCGATTACCTGCACTCACTCGTCTCTCGATATCACTGTCATACCTACCATCACTTGTGAAGACACATCCCAAGTACACAAAATCACTTACTTGTTAAATATGCCAGTTTTCAACTCTATTGACCCACTTTGATGTTTAATATCTTTGTCAATACTTGCAAAGTGTAGAATGTAGGTAGAGTGTAGACTGTAGGCCATAAGAAGTATAATATTTTATGTCTCAATCTTATGTACGCACCCCCAGTTCTTATATAAGTGATTATAGCAGGCCATTGTGATAGTTGAAAACCTATTGTAAGTAATTTTACGAAAACATTATCCAAGATTTCAGTCATAATGCGAATATTTTTATGAAATCCAATATTCTGTTTACCAATGACCACCCTCCAGCATTTTAAACAGCAAAAGTCTCAACCTCTGCTCCTGAGACAGTACATATGCCTATAATAATGCCAACAATAGGTAGGTACTTTATATTGCGTAAATTTAAATAAACTTACATGAAATTCTACTAACAATGACAAAATATCATTACATATATATACATATACACTCACGCCTGTTATCTCCGAAGGGGTAGGCAGAGGCGCAACTAGTGCACCCACTTTTCCCCATTATTCCGTCCCATGATGTGATAGGGGGCGAGCCTATCGCCATATCGGGCACTATGGCCTATGATCATAATCTTAACTGTGTTATCAACAAAAGCAATCCATTAAGACAAAATTGCTTATCAAATGTTTCCAATAACCATCACCGCAAACAATATTAATTGATTACTCCTCAATAAATATAATTAAGTTTAAACCAATTCAATAATAGCCCAAATGAAATCTTAGCAATTAATTATACTAATGGAATTTAATTTAATTTAGAAACTAAGGCGGGTAAAATTACCACACTATGCCTATAACGATAACGTGGCTGATGTCCTGTGTGTGTATTCTTCCTCCTCAAGATATTTATTGCTAATTTTGTTCTACAGCATTGGACGAACCAAATTGAAAAAGATATTCAATTACTTAATAAAATGATTAAAATATTTAACATACTACCTGCCAATAAAGACGCGAGAAAACAGGAGGAACAAATAAAGAACACGAAGATTAAGAACATATTGTGGTCGCTAAAACTTTATGTGGTTATTGAACACTGTTTCGGAATTTTTCGGTTCGATTATGTAAAGGGTCAGTTACAACCACCAAATAAATTAATGAGAATATTGAGTACCTTAATACCTAGTATACATTTCGTTATATTTACTATGTGCTTTGGAGATTCCCAAATGATGTCAGAGGTATTGCTGGTTACTGTAAGTAGAATACCACATTTGATGATACTTCTCCAATACGTTATATTTGCAGTTTCATGTAGTTTTTATTTAAACAAAAACTGCAGACATCTTATTAATACTTATGCAGATCTTGATACCTCACTTGTCGCGAATACCGATGATTCTTTCTACAAAAAATCTCAGTATGAATTTACAAAATACCTGATCATTGTCGGTACATTTCATGCAATATATAGCGTGCTAGACTTTTTTATTAACAAGGACTACTCAATAGCAGATTTTTTTGCGATACCAATATATTTTCTGGAAAATTTGGAGATACTGATTTTCTGTAATTTGATTCTTATGTTGCAAAGCAGGCTCGAAATAATCAACAGCTATTTGACTAAATTCATCGGAAATAAAGAGGATGTAAAGAAATTTGTGTTTACTGTTCGGGAGCGACGAGTGGAACCTGATGAAAGATTCATCTACATAGGCCGACCTTCACACGATAATACGAAAATTGGTGACCTTGCCGCCATTTATGATAAAATTGGAAACATATGCTTTTTAATCAATCACTCGTTCAATTTACAACTTTTTTTGACGCTTGTGGCTACTTTTGCAAAAGTTCTTATAGTTATATGGTCCATGATACTTTATTACCGTTCTCATGAACACGGATTCACTGTATTAATGTCTTTAATAACGTGGTCTATCACAATAATCTTTACTATAACGATGATGTCTATTGCTTGTGAGCGTCTGCTGCTCACTCGTAACTGTACAAAAGTTTTGGTTAACAAAGTGATCATGGATTATGGACTGCCGAATATAATGAGGATTCAGGCTAAAGCGTTCATGGAGCTGATAGAAGCATGGCCATTACAGATTTTAGTTTATGATATGTTAATGGTGGACATCAATTTGATGCTCAAGTTTACTAGTGTCGCTACTACGTTCTTGATTGTTATTATCCAATTGTCTCATTTTATTTAGTAGGTACCTACGTACCCTTATTATACAGGGTCATTTATTAAATGAAACCACATATTCGTCTATACCTCTGCTAACATCATGCTAAAAATTATCAATGAATAACGAATACTTTCGCAGAAAAATCCCGGATGTAATTTTCCAATTTTTTTATCATTTTGTAGTTTAGTGCGAATTTGCTGTGTGCGTATTTCTGATAGAAAGTGTAATGTTGCTGCTGCGAGAAATTTTCCTCGAGCACTCACTTTGGCATTAGGGCGTGTAAACTTAAAGTTATATTTTATTGATTTTAATTTTTTTGGAAACTTACACTTTTTATTTTACATCTATGGTTAAAATAACTTAATGTAAAATGTAATTTTCAACGTGATAAGTATGTGGTTCCATTTACTAACGCAATGTCAAAATGACTATATTTTTTGTACCTATATGCGTGCGAATCTAGCTGTGCCAGTTGCCACGAATGTATTTATGTATTATAAAATAATGTATAAAATATTAAATGTAATTTTTTATGTAAGCAATTTGAAACAAATCATTTTGTATGTTTTTTTTTTTGTAAACCGTAAGTAGTGTGTATAACCGTGCACATATCTACACTTAGGCACATATTCCTATACAGACACGACTTAAACACAACCAAGTCACGCCCATTGGTAAAGTACAAGAATATAGCATACAATCTTATATCAAATATAACTTAAATATCTATAAATCATTAAAAGGCCGTAGCTAAAATTTCGACTGTTTTAGTCAACTTTTCATCGTGATTTTTTATAAAATAAACTATTTCAACACTAATGGAATAAACGAGATAGATTTTTCATATCTTTCTTTAATTTCAATCTATCCACCAAGTTCTAACGTCTGTTTCAGAAATTTTGTTGTATGGGAAGTCTCCCATACAATTGTCTCAAACTTGACTCTCAAAATTGACTCAAACTTGTTGCCGTTTTCAATCATAATCGTGCTTGAAACTAACTAACGAAAATTACTGTTTATTGGTATAAAAAGTCGCCTAAAGGATAAACGCGACAATTTCTTTATTGTCTTAATCATTACTTTAATTTATTCAAAAAGAGCCAACGATTTTTGTTTATTGGGGCTAACATGTGGAACTGCTGCATTGATTATAAATATTTTTTCCTTTATAGTAATTGACTACGAAAGGTCTGTAAATTATTAAATACCTACAGCTTATTTTGATTTGATTCTAATTATTTCGGGAAAAGATTTGCAAGTAAACGGATTACAGCATTCAAAATTATCAGTTCCTAAGGACATCTTAGTACTTACATTGATTCACCATAATAGGTAATAAATGCGTCAGTATTTAGCACATCGCATCAAAAAATTGAACAGATTTGCAGCTCTATGTGGCCTGGCACCAAAGCTTGAATATTTTTATACAAGCCACGAAACTATTAATTATCGAAGCCTATGTTTGAGTCACTATTTCTAAACGCCGCGGCGATCCAAAATTTAAATCTATGTTTCTTAAATAAGGTTGACCACGGTCAAAACCTAAACACCCATAAGCTACAGTTACTTAACATATTTTCTTCTCATATAACTCGTGTTATTTTCCACTAAACAAAAAAAAATCGGCAAGATGTGTTAAAATGTGTTTTGCGCCTACCGGGCCCATATTGGAATCGGTAATGGGCAGGCTTAGACTAATACCCGTGTGGAGTTGCTGGTCTCCCATCGGGCGCGTCTCCCTGGGTGGCGGATAGGGGAACGCCCCCCAATTTATTGGGGGGTACCGGAAACGGCGTGGACCAAAACTAGCAATGGGGGTTCTTCCACGATCTCTCTGATTAGCAGAGGGCACGGTGGAGGAACACAGACGGGTTCC
Organism: Lapara coniferarum; assembly: GCA_949316025.1. Classification (NCBI taxonomy): domain Eukaryota; kingdom Metazoa; phylum Arthropoda; class Insecta; order Lepidoptera; family Sphingidae; genus Lapara; species Lapara coniferarum. Next base: position 6,219,921 of record OX438920.1, read on the forward strand.
GTGTGCACTTACACTGCCGCGGAACAGGCTGGGGTTGAACTTGTTCTCCCTGGTCACCGCCAGTCTCGGAATCTTAGGGGGCACTGTGGTCATGTCTCGCGGTGTCTCCTGAGGCTGAGGGTCTTGGCTTAACCGCCCGGGCTGTGAGGGAGAAAACCTCTATAAAAAGTTACCCCGAATCCCAAGCGGCGGCGCACCGCGAGGGGATGCATGGCCGATGGGCAGTTCGGTCTCTAGTGCGACCCCCGCTGGAGAACCAGCCGACACTCTTAGCGGGTTACTCGTAGGCTTATCCAGGTACAGGGGGCTCTGCCTGGATGGACTTTCTATTCCCCCATACTCGTGGGACCAATAATGGTAATAAATAAAAATAAAATCGACGTGAGAAAGGAGAGGGCATCTGTTCCGGAGGACGACCTTGTACCCGGGCAGATAACCAATGATGGTGGACGCAAGTCCACGAAGGGGCCAGCCGAGTCGGTGGCATCCACTCCAGTCGTGTCCGAACCAGGACCGAGTGGCGTCTGTTTGCGGCCGAAGCGAGGACGTCCAGCTCGCTCGAGTAAAAAAATAAATTCGAGTGACAGTGACTCCGAGCCGGCAGTAAAGGTGGTAGCTGCATCTGCACCGACAACGGATGCAGAAGAAGAGCCAATGGAGTCAGTGGATACGCCAGTTGAGCAGACAAACTGGCGCTTACGACTGGCGGAGGTAGTCCGGGGTGTGTCCCAAAGGTCCCGAAACCTTAAAGGGACCGAACAGCGGAAGTTGAACTTGGCGGCCAAAGAATTGGCGGAGAGGGCCGAAGAGACAGCTTCCGCTGAAGTAACCCGCTTGGAGGCGGAAAAGGCCGCGATGGCACGGCGCATCACAGCTCTTGAGGCTTCCCTTGCGGCCCAGGGGAAAATATTGGAGGAGGTCCTAGCGGCTGTCCGATCGCCAGGACAATCGCAGTTGGCGGTTGGAACAGGAGCTGCTTCTGATGATCGCCAAGATCAATTTGAGCGCCGTCTCATCAATATGATGGACGCGCGCTTTGAGGCGATCTATATGAGGCTACCTCCAGAGCCAACAGCTCGTCCTCCTCTGGCCGCGGATAGGGCTAACGCTAAGGAAGCCGGTCGTCCGATGCCCGTTGACGTGCCTTTAGCAGGACTTACTGCAGTCGCTGGGCCATCAAGGGATTCACCCGCCAAGGGTAAAGGAAAAGGGAAGGGCAAGAGATCCGCCCGGACTGCCCCTGATAACGCACCGGTGGCCACACCCGTCGTCAAAGTCCTCCCCCAGCAACACAAGGGGAGGAACAAGAAGAATCTGCGTGCTCCCCAGGCTCAACCTCAGATGGAGCCTCGTTTGCTGCCCCCGGCCCCAGCGTCTATGGACGAAGGGTGGACGGTGGTAGCAAAAAGAGGTAAAAGAAGTACCCAGCCCGTGTCGAGTGCAGCTGTGCCAGCTACACAGGTACAGCAGCAAAATCGGCGAGGTCGGAGGCCTGAGCCAAAACTTCGCCTTCCGCGTAGGGCAGCTGTCGCCCTGACGGTGATGCCTGCTGCCTTAGACCGTGGCGTAACATACGCTACGGTCTTAAAAGAAATTCAGCGGAGGGTGAATTTGGCCGGTCTCGACATTGCCGAGACTCGAGCGAGGCTGATGGCCACAGGGGGGTACCTCTACGAGGTGCCTGGCCCTGACTCGGAAGCGAGGGCCAACTCCCTCGCTGAAAAAATGAGGGAGGTGTTCCGCGGAACGGAGCTGGCGGAAGACGTTCGCGTCTCCCGTCCGTTCAAGACCGCGGACCTGCGAATATCCGAGTTGGATCCGTCTGCCGACCCGGATATGGTCGCAGTGGCCCTCGCAAGTGCTGGGGATTGCGCAGCAGAAGACATTAAGGTCGGGGAGATCCGCCCCGACCGTTCCGGCCTCGGCGCGATATGGGTGCGCTGCCCAGCCAAGGCAGCGGAAAAAATTGTTAGGGCTCGGCGTGTCCGGATAGGTTGGGTGTCGGCACATGTCCGGCTCCTTGAGCCTCGGCCTATGCGGTGCTTCCGCTGCCTCCACAAGGGGCATGTGCGGATGCGCTGCACTGAAGAATGTGACCGTAGCAGGATCTGCTACCGCTGCGGTCAAGAGGGCCATAAGGCCAAGGAGTGCTCTGCAGACCCGCACTGTGCAATTTGCGCAGCTGAGGGCAAACCTGCGGGGCACCACGTGGGCGCCAAGGCATGTGTCGCCTCCTCGCGCCCCCGTCGCGTTAATCGCGGCGGGGGCGCCGGGGTTGTGACCCAGCCCGACCCGTCCCGCCGAGAGACCGCCATGGAAGTCGCTCATTAATATGGCGCAAAGATTCCTCCAGGCAAATATCAACCACTGCGCTAGGGCACAGGACTTACTAGTTCAGAGCCTGGCGCAGTGGTCGATTCATGTGGCTGTGGTCTCTGAACCGTACTACGTTCCTCCCAGGGATGACTGGGCAGGGGACCTGGATGGTTCGGTGGCCGTCATCACCCGGGGCACTGCTGGCTCCCCGCCTTTCGAAAAAGTAGCGAAGGGCTCGGGATGCGTGGCAGTTCTGTTAGGGGAGGTCTGGATTGTGGGAGTGTATTTCTCTCCTAACAGACCTCTGGCCGAGTTTGAGCATTTCCTCACTCGGCTAGGGGCTCTGGTGGTGCAAGGCAGTCAGCCTCGCCCCGTGCTTGTCGCCGGTGACTTCAACGCCAAGTCCTTGGCTTGGGGCTCGTCGGCGACGAACGTACGTGGCGTGGCCCTGGAGGAATGGGCGGTTGCGTCCAGGTTGGCCGTCGTGAATCGCGGGACGGTGGAAACATGTGTGCGGCACAATGGCGGCTCGGTGGTGGATATTACGTTCGCCACCCCAGCACTTGCCCACCGTGTCCGTGACTGGAGGGTCCTGGTTGGCGAGGAGTCGTTGTCGGATCACCGATACATTCGGTTCGACGTCTCCTCGCCTCCTTCTCCTCGGTCTCGTGGCGGCTTTACCGCCTCGACCGTTCCGCGATCGGACGGCCCGCGTTGGGCGCTAAAGCGCCTCGATGTCGAGGCCCTGAAGGAGTCCGCTCTGGCCCAGGCATGGATTCCCGTGCCGGCGGGGCCGGTACGGGTCGAAGAGGAGGCGGAGTGGTTCGGGGCGACGATGTCGCGTATCTGTGACGCGGCCATGCCCCGAGTCCGACGCCTTCCTGAGAAACGCCAGGTGTTCTGGTGGTCGGCGGAGCTCTCGCAGCTGCGTGCATCGTGCGTAGCTGCCCTCCGTCGAGTTGGCAGGCACCGTCGTCGCCGGACTCGTATAGCCGGCGACGAGGACCAGGAGCGGCTTCTTCACGGCCTCTACAAAGAGGCCAAGAGAGCGCTGCACGTGGCAATATTGAGGGCAAAGTCTGCGGCACAAAAAGAGGCCCGGAGCACTCTCGATAACGACCCGTGGGGGCGCCCATATCGTCTGGCGATGAAGAGATACCGCCCATGGGCGCCTCCGTTGACGCAGAGTCTCCGGGACGAGCTGGTGGATGAGGTTGTCGCGACTTTGTTCCCCGCCACTGTAGATATCACTCCTCCACCGATGGCATCACGATCGTCGCTGCCATCGTCGCAGAGTTCGGCAGGGGATATTTTGGAGGTTTCGCCCGCAGAATTTAGGGCGGTAGTGCTTCGGCTGCGGAGTAAAAACTCGGCTCCGGGTCTTGACGGCATACCCGGTCGTGCGTGGGTTTTAGCTGTCAAGCACCTGGGTACGAGGCTCCGCGGCCTCTTCTCCGCGTGCATTGAGCAGGGCCTCTTTCCGTCTCGGTGGAAAACTGGGAAATTGATCCTGCTCAAAAAGGAGGGTCGACCCGCAGAGTCGCCATCGGCCTACCGGCCTATCGTGCTACTCGACGAGGTCTGCAAACTTTTCGAGCGAATTATTCACGCTCGCCTCGTCGAGCATCTTGAGAAGGTCGGGCCGGATTTGGCAGAATGCCAATACGGTTTCCGGCATGGCCGATCCACGATCCATGCGATTTTGCGGGTCAAGGCACAAGCGGAGGATGCAAGCGCCCGGGGTGAAGTGGTCGTGGCGGTGTCTCTTGACATCGCCAACGCGTTTAACACCCTACCTTGGGCGTGCATACATGAAGCACTACGGTACCACGAGGTGCCACCATATCTTCAGCGTCTGGTGCAATCATACCTATCTGATAGGTACATTGTGTATCCAGGCGCTGATGGTTGGCACCAAAGAGTAATGGCCTGCGGAGTTCCACAGGGTTCAGTACTGGGCCCACTCTTGTGGAACATCGGCTACAACTGGGTGCTCCGTGGTACCAACCCCCAAGGCGTCGCTGTTGTCTGCTACGCGGACGATACATTGGTGACAGCGACGGCAAGGACCTTCCAGGAGGCTGCTCTGCTCGCCTCCTCTGGCACCGAGCAGATAGTGAGCAGGATTCGGCGTCTGGGCCTCAAAGTGGCCCTGAACAAAACCGAGGCCCTTTATTTTCATGGGCCCCGGAAGAGGCCACCTACGGGGGCCCATATCATAGTGGAGGGGGTGCGGATTCCTATCGGCTCCACGATGAAGTATTTAGGTTTGGTGTTGCACAGCCGGTGGGATTTCCGTGCCCACTTTCAGATGCTGTCGCCGAAATTGCTGCGGGCAGCAGGTGCACTCGGACGCCTGCTGCCAAACTTGGAAGGTCCTGGTAACCCTTGCCGAAGTTTATATGCTGGAGTTGTGCGGTCCATGGCCTTATACGGTTGTCCCGTTTGGGCCGAGTCCCTGAATTCAAGATGCGCCGCACTACTGCGCAAGCCGCAGCGTATAGTGGCGCAGCGACTGATCAGGGGCTACCGCACAGTCTCCCACGAGGCGGCCTGCGTCTTGGCCGGTACTCTGCCATGGGAATTGGATGCCAAATACCTCTCGTCAGTATTCTTCTGGCGTGAGGAGGCATCACGTCTCGGGCAGAGACTGGCCCCGAGGGAGGTTAAGGCCCAATTGGCCTCTATCCGTAGCGCCGCCGTGGAGGAGTGGCATACCAGGCTGGAGAGCCCGAATGCGGGCTTGAGGACCGTCGCGGCAGTGCGACCTGTCTTCTTAAGCTGGCTTGACAGGCGCCACGGTGCGCCGACATTCCGTCTGACACAGGTACTGACGGGCCACGGGTGTTTCGGCTCGTTCCTGTGTCAGATCGGAAAAGAAGAGTCCGCCGTGTGCCACCACTGTGGCAACGGCCGCGAAGACACGGTCCAACACACTCTCGAGGAGTGCCCAGCCTGGGATCTACAACGCAGCGCTCTTAGAGCAGTCGTCGGCGGAGATCTCTCGCTGCCGGCCGTGGTATCTGCCATGGTTGGCGGCTGGAGGTCTTGGCGAGCAATGGCCTCCTTCTGCGAGTACGTCATCTCGCGGAAGGAGAGCGCCGGGCGGGATCGGGAGCAGAACGATCCCGCCCGCAGCCAGAGGAGACGTAGGAGGCGCCGGGTGGACGACTGACCGGTGCCTCGTGCCCAGTGGTTTGGGGGCATTTAGAGAGTTCCGCCACGGTATCCTCTGCCTGTCGTAAGAGGCGACTAAATGGGGCTTCAAAAGAGTCGTGGGGCGAGCAGCGGGGGGCTGCTCAGTCCAATTTCAGCGACTCCGAGGTGGACGACAATGCGGGTGGTCGGTCTCCCGTTGTCGTAGACGCCAAAGGCGTCCTTTAGAGTGTGGGGGCATCTTAGCCCCCCTTGTATAGAGAAGGGCCGCAACGGCATCGCGCAGGGACGGTCCCGTGCAGCTATCTTAGTGCAACAAGATACCCCGGGGCCGTCTCGTATGCGCCGAAGAAGGCCACCGCGGGTTTTGGTTGGTATGCCAGTGTAGGGTGTACATAGTGTTAGGGACTCGGTCCAATGCTCGCTCGGATGATGCTATACTCCCGAGTGTCGACATTGGGCTGTAAGACTGTGTGAAACCAACATAACCGATCCACTCACCCCCCAGTGGTGGTAGCGATAACGCGTTTTTTCCCCGCGAAAAAAAAAAAAAAAAAAAAAAGGCTTAGACTAATATGGGCAGGCAAGTAATTTACATAATAATATTATGAATTAAAAAATATTGTGACTGGGTTTTTCCATCTTTAAAATTACTCAGTCGCAGCTCGGAGTCAGGAAGTTGGCGGTGTGATACCCTCGTGCCTCGGAAAGCACGTAAAGCCGTTGGTCCTGCGACTGATCTCTCTCCGGTCATGTCGGATTGCCGTCTCATCGGACTATGAGAGTGAAGGAATAGCGAGTGCACCTGTGTATTGCGCATACACTTGTGCACTATAATATATCCTGCGTACCTGGCTGATCTCCGTTGAGATTGGCCACCGTGGCCGAAACTGGCTAGGAAGATTTCATGAATTATGCAACATAACAAAATATTACTGTCTAATTTGAATCATATGATTTTCGATAACATAGTATTACAATATATCACACTGCTGCCAGTTGTACACAATTAATAAAATAATAAATATAATCTACAAAATCAAAATACAATTAAAATGTTCATGTTATTGTCCCATCTCAATTAGGTTGCAAATTGCATTGTAGTAAGATTGTGTTGCCAGGGTGTTGTTATTTCAAAGGACAAATCCAAAAACTTGCCTTAAATTCTATCCAAGATGCTTTATATACATTTTGATAGTATTACCTGAAACTGGGCCTTTGCAATAAATCGTATAATTTTGAAGTCCTGGTTGTTGAGATTTATGTAATTTTATTTTGCTTAAAAACTGCATTTGACATGAACGTTTTTAAAAAAGATAGATATTTAATAAGTAAGTGAGGGGAAGAAAAGTTTTTTTTAAAGGATCCAAGAGTTTTTTTGCCCTTTAAAATCCAATACCTGGGTGATTAAGCCTTTCCCGGCTAATTCTTTAATACTTTACATGGTATTTATTACTTTAAAGTAGATCCTACTAATATTTTCCATTTTAAGAAAATATTGACAACTAACATTAAAAAAAGGATATCCACTTATTTGACATTTTAACGGTCTGTCGAGACAATGTCCGGGGTTTTTTTTATGATATAGGGGCAAACGAGCATACGGTTCACCTGATGGTAAGTGATCACCGCCGTCCATGAACATCTGCAATACCAGGGGGCATAGAGATGCGTTGCCGGCCTTTTAGGTGGGAATACGCACTTTTTTGAAGGTCGCCAGGTCGTATCGGTCCGGAAATGCTGCTGGCGGCAATTATGTCGGCTGAAACGTACAGTGGTGGATTGCTAACCTCCGAGGTGATGTGGATGGAATTTAGAGTTCTGCTGCGTTGTACGGTGATGGAACTCAGCAGTAGGGATAAGTCCGAACAATTCTTCAGAGCACTCCCCGTGGTAAATGCGATAGAGAATGCAGAAGGTTTCATTCAGGTTCAAAACCTAAGGCACACACCTCTGACTTTTCGAAGTTACGTGTGTATTGTTTATCAATCATAGTTCGCATTAACCAAATAGTGTTCAGTGGCTTTAACAGTGAAGGAAAACGTAGTGAGGAAACCTACATACCTGGGAATTCTCCATAAGAATTTCGAGGGTATGTGAAGTCTGTCAATCCGCATTTCACCCAACAAAAAGCGGACTTCTCCGTTATTGACGTAGTATGTTTAACAATAGCAGCAATTATTTATTTACGAAAAAAAAATATTTTCGTGTAATAAAAACTTTACGCATCAGTATCCAAGGACAATGAATCAACACGATACTCGGTATAAGGAAAATCAAAGTAAAACACCGTGATTTTATACGGACAAAGAAAATATTTTATAATAGTAGTGTATAATATCGTTTTGAAATTTGAATTTAATAGCCGGTTTTGACATGTTTTACGTTATTTATACAAAATCAACTTGAGCTATAATATGTATGCTTTCATACAATATGTATTTATATGACTAGAAATCCTCCTAGCCAGTTTCGACCACGGCGGCCAATCTCAACGGAGATCAGCCAGGTACGCAGGAGATATTATAGTGCACAAGTGTGTGCGCAATACACAGGTGCACTCGCTATTCCTTCACTCTCATAGTCCGGTGAGACGGCAATCCGACATGACCGGAGAACTGATTTTTAATGATTTTTTTGCATAATGATAGCATGGGGAAACAGGGATGGGAGGTCCTTTCTTTTTAAATTCCCACTCAAAAATATTTAAGACATTAAAATTTTTATATTGCACGCAGAAAATGAAGAGCATAAGTAATGATATCAGGTATAGTATGTATCAGGTATACACCTATATCAAGGGGTGAAAGGCTATTTGGCTTATCGTGCTCGCGAACTGTATCGGCAACAATTTATCGATGGTAGACCCTCCACTGAACAGCGACGGCTGCCTTAGTACCAGTGTTTTCTGAACATGTCAAGACGACTACGACGACAGTTTGGCGAATTCCTTGTGACGACAATCGTCACCCTTATCACTATCTCCGTACACGGGAGCTGATACCCTCCGATTTTGCACCCAGGAGGAACTTCTGCGACCTCAGGCAGTTAGAGGAAAACCCTAATTACGTAAACGATGTTCTTTGAACGGACGAGGCAACATTCACAAGATCAGGACTTTCAAATATGCATAACGATCATATTTGGGCTCGCGTGAATCCACATACTTCACGGCAGGGTAGATTTCAACACCAGTGGAGGCTGCATGTGAGGGCTGGCCTTTGTGACGGGCATGTCATCGGTCCCATAATTTTGCCATCACGTCTGAACGGTAGCAATTACTATCTAACGTTATTACAAAATGAATTCGAAGAGGTGATTGACGACTTTCCTGTGGCTTACATTGAGTACCAAAGAAACATGGTGTTTCAGCATGATGGAGCTCCAGCACATTTTGCTCGCAACGTATGAGAACATCTTAATGTTCGCTTTCCGCAAGGATGGATCGTCCGCGGGGGACCGGTGCTATGGCCTGCTCGTTCTCCGGACCTCGCACCCTTGTGTGAATTTCTCCGATTGCCCAACGGTTGCCGAGATGGAACAGCGTGTTAGATCGGTTTTCGCATCAATAACACCGACGATGGTGCGAAATGCCACACAAGCCATATCCCGACGAGCGAGATTGTGTATTGAGCAAGTCGGAGCATACTTTGAGCCGTTTCTGTAAATTTGACGTTTATTATGGAAAAGTAAGTGTTCGTTTAGGTTGTTTCGTTAGGTTAGGTCTTTTAATGATTTGCCTTCCGCGAATTAGGTAGTAATGTAGGTACATTCTGCGTAGTTTACTCTTTAATTTTACTGAAATAGGGTTTGCACATCAGTGAAAATAATCATATTTTTTTCATTTTTTTGGAGTATGTTATATAGCGTTACTACGGTTCTTAAATATTGTGAAGGGACTCGTTATGAGGCCCCATTTAACCTCCTTATGGCTTTACTGGTAGTTATGTAACAGCCTGTATATATTGATATATAGATAGATAAGTATCAAGCAATTAATTTATCACATTGTCTAGACAATTTAGCCATTGCATATAACGACCATTCTATAATAGCTATTTAATCAGTCATAAGACTGTGACATAAATACATGATTAACAAAATTTTATTCGCTAATTGTCATGTACATGTACTTTAAAATTGTCTAATAACAAGAAATATTATCACAACCATTGTGTAAATAATTTTGTAGTTAGGATTTAGGAATTGAGGTACACTCATACATATTCGTACATTGCACTGTTTTATTCACATTTCTGAGTACACTTAATCATTAAAATTATGCAGTCCAAATAATTACGTACTTAAATTACGAATTAACTATGATTTATTTCTTACTCTTCTTATCTTCACCAAATCTACTGTCGAAGTCAATAGCCTCATCTCCTTCGGTAGTGGTTGTGGTTGGATCTGTAAAGATGCTGAGCACTGCTGGAGATATTGTTGTCAAATCTTTGTTGTCAGAGGGTTTATTTCCATTATTCAAATTTGGGGCCTTTACCGGTGCATCTGTCACTTCGTTAACATTGTCGGAATCCCCGTTAATGACTGTAGGTTCCTTTGTTGTTTGAAGCGGTGCGTTGGTTATAGGCGTCGATGGCTGGTCATCTGTAGGCGACTCTGTAACCACTGCAGGCGGACAGACTGATCTTCGTTTAATATCGACACCTACGAATAAAGCATTACGGATATTGATGGATAAGTAGTTGCTTACCAATATCTATACTAATCTATACTAATATTATAAAGCTGAAGAGTTTGTTTGTTTGTTTGTTTGTTTGTTTGAACGCGCTAATCTCAGGAACTACTGGTTCAAATTGAAAAATTCTTTTTGTGTTGAATAGACCATTTATCGAGGAAGGCTTTAGGCTATATAACATCACGATGCAACTATTAGGAGCGAAGAAATAATGGAGAATGTGAAAAAAACGGGGAAAATTATTCATCCTTGAGGGCTTCCATTGCGTGCGCTGCGAAAACGGTTCAAGATACCAAAAATATATGTATGAAAGAATTATTCCTCTTGAAATGATCTAAAAAAATGTCCGCGACAGTATATCTTTTAAGATTAACTCACTAGAACCGTTTTTATGGTAATCAAATTTGGTTGAAATTAATGCATTATTTGTTAAGAGTTGTATCAACGTCATAATATATATCTTTATCCAAATAAATGTGTTGGATAAAGTGATTCAACGGGAAGGTTTTTATGTACTTTTAGCCCTGAAAAACTTATTAACGCGGGCGAAGCCGTGGGCAAAAGCTAGTAGTGAAATAAAAAGAAATCTTGTTTGCTATTTTTAGTATTAAGGTTATATGGGTACGTCAGTACGGCTTGATTCACCTATAACTATACTGTGCCCATGCTTTTTCACGATTTTAATTTGACGGATAAAAACAATCAATCTGTATTCAGAAAGCTTGGACCGATTGTTAAGATATCATTGCTGTAAGTTTTCGATGATGTTAACGGTAAAACAAATAAAAAACACTTACTGGCGCCACACATCTGCGCGCAGCTTAAATGACTAGGGTTTTTATATGTGACACCATTAGTGCCGCATACAGGGTTGTATTCCGGAGTTTGTGGACACGCTCTGATGCAGGATGCTAATAGCATAGGGGACAATGTAGGCGATGTGGAAGGTGCGGTAGATGTTGATATTTGATTGTTATTTATAATTTGAGTGCACGGTATAAGCTGCAGTATTTCAACTCCTGAAAGCATAAGTACACAGAATGAATATAATGATAATAATTATATAATAGAGAGAATGTATGATAACTTTATTCTGGAAAAAACGCATGACGACGGTAGAACCGCGGCTAACAGCTCATATATTGTTCTAAGATGTCGTAATTTAAAAAGAAACGATTTTCCTTAACTTTTTTCTCCACATGGTTACACAGACACTAAACGTTCGAACATAATTTCACTTATCACGAAGGACTTTTAATACTTCATTTTTAAACTTCCTGCAATCTTATTGACATTGCTTTTGAATTTTGGTTCACATCTGTATTTTGTAAGAAATCCAAATAACTAGTGTTTTTCTTTATTTTGGTAAATAATTACAATACTTACTAATTCCGCATAATTGATCGCATTCCAACTGGCTAGGGTTAGTGTATGTAATACCATTTGTCCCACACACTGGTCTGTAGTCGTCTGTCAAGGGACATGAGTTCACACACATCTGAACAGTTGGTGGTAGCGGATTTACTCGCTGATCATTAACACTTGGAATAGAGGGATTGTTGTTATTGTTTACTTGTCCACATGGTGACCTATGCTTTATTTCCACATCTAAAAATTATACATTTTTATGCTTAATATAGCTTAGAATTTTTTTCTTAATTTTTAATATTACCGATATAATTTGATACTTGACGCACGTAGATTGACGTTTAAATATGCATGGATTAGGTACAACAAAATAATATATCATATACTAACCAATCCCACATATTCTTGCACAATCTAAATGACTTGGATTCTGGTAGGTGACGTCATTTGATCCACAAACAGGCTTAGATTCCGTATCAGAAATGCATGATTCTATGCATGACTGAATGCTGTATGGTAATGAAGTAGTCACGCGTAAACTTGGTGATTGAATTGTAGTGACCTCTGAACACGAAGTCATACTTTTTACCATCACATCTGTAAGGACAAAAATGTTGAGTTTCCTAAACAACTCATTCCGCTTAAATAAGTAGTAGTGCTGCTTCTTCTGGCATAACTGTATCGATTGAATCTATGTGGGAATCTATCTATCTATACATAGAATAAATCAGTAGAATCGATGTGTCTGTACATTTGAAGAAATTTGATAAAAAAGAAAGGAGGTGAGGAGGAGGTAAAGAAGAGTAATGGAAGATAAATCAGCGATTTTTATAACTTTTTTCTGTCTGTTTTTCTGCAACAACATGGTTTTATCGTCACTGTTTCACATTTCAGCTAGAGGCGCGTTCGTTGCACATTTAAATGTGTGTCAATCAATGTTGCCAAGCCCAAGAAACCAAAAAACAACAGATCAATAATAAAAGAGAGAAAGAGAGAAAGGAATAGCATCAGGGATTTTGAACGAAGTGCAAAAAATGGCCTCGATTTCGATTTTTCCGTCGGTAACATCAGAGAAGTAGGGTAAGTGAATAAGGTGGCGACCTAAAAAAAAGGCCTGCACTATTTTAGAATGTAGTAATTTACTAACCTGTGCACAAAACCCATGAATACACATGTAAAAATCAATATAACAAAAAAATATAAAATTTCGACTTTAAATAGAAAACAGGGATAACAAAGCAAAAACAGTAAATCTACTGTTAAAACAGTAGGGTTGGCAACACTGGTGTCAGTTGTCAAACTATAGTATAGTGCGTTTCAACTTTAAGTTCCGATGGCGTTATGGGAACATGGTTTATCTAGTAACAAAACACAAATATTTTCAAATCAAATTTTAACATACACGGGTAAGCACTATGTACCAACTTCTCAAATAATTTGTGATTAAAATAATTAAATTCTGCCGTAGGTACGTAATAATTAACCAGCTTTGTAGTTTCCAGTAAATCCTTTTTTCTAAGACGTATGGTGCAGGACAACACATAGTTATGTCAGGAAATAACACTATGGAATTAATCTGCAACTTGCGGAAATAAATCAAACACTTTAAACATAATTGTTGGGTGGGTAGATATTTCCCGCCCTGTGGTTTGGGGGCGTTTGGAGAATTCCACCACGGTATCCCCTGCCTGTCGTAGGAGGCGACTAATAGGGACTAGGGGGGTCGGGTCGGTCGGCACGGGTGCTGTCCGCCGCGAGATAATACGTGTGCCCCCCCAAGAGGAGACGGGCTGCATTAAGCGGCACCGCGCAGGGGCGGTTGCGGACGGGGATCCCTTTGATTCGCCTACTTTTTTTAAACTATTATTTTTTCGCATATTTGACTTTGCATAATATGTATTGGCATAATAGTACTATCCCATAGTAATATTTTGGCCTACTACTTTTTTGTCATAATAAGCTATTGGAATAATTTTAGCTTGACTAATTTGTATTAGACTAATACACACTTTGCATAATATGTAATTAGAATAAATTAGGTTAGCGTGGAGCGAAGCGACGAGCCTGTTAGGTGCATATTACGAACCACCGCTAAAACCGACTTTAAGGCGTTGCCAACTCAGACAAAACCAAACATGAATTATGCTTATTTATTTTTATGACTTTTGATATGTATGCTATTTGACGTTAGTCGTTCTGATGGTTGTGCTTTTTGTATTTTTGCTTTTTTATTTTACGCTAAAACAATTATGCGTTATGATTATTATGCACATTGATATTTAGACTTAAAGCTAAGATGCGTAACAATATTGGAAATAGGGAACTTTGCGGACGACAACTTAGACACTAGAGTCAGAGAAAGCACGCAGCCGTCCCTAATGCGCCGAAGATGAAAAAAAGGGTGGATAGATATTTAGCAGCTAAATAAACTTAAATATAAGTTTAAGTACGTTTATAGATTTAGGATAATACATTAATAAATAAAATAAGACGAATATTTCTTTATCGTAATAGAATGACATTCGTTTTTAATGAGTCATGGAGGTAAGTAATTATTAAAAAGCAATTATGACAAGTCAGCACAAAAAACATATTAATAAGCATATAATGCATTGTACACTGGCTATTTATTTATTGTTATTCTATGTTGTGCAAATTATTGTTTATTATTTTTGATATGGCATTTTATTCAAGGAAATACATTGATCCTCTGGTAACCCTATTTTTAAACTGAAATGGCGGGAATTTTCTTCATAATGTCCACTATCTTGTCAAGCAGGGGTGCGTATGCACGCCATCGGTAAAAAAAAACTGAATCGCACTATAAAAAGGAATTCGTTTGATTGTTTTTCATGACAATGCTACAATGACTGTGAATTTAAATTAAATGAAGGTGTGAACTTCTCTAATCCAATGATAGCATCCAATGTCTCGGGGTGAGGAGTATTCAGTGCAGAATGATGTAAATTGAAGATTCTTAGTTTTCATTTTTCATTCGTTGCATAGAATAATTTATTCCCTTATTTAAAAAAAAACAGTGTACAATTGTTTTCAATGATGTGCATACCTACATGCACTTAGAATGGCATAAATTATGGATAGGTAAAATGAATAAACTTACTGTAACCACACATTTGGGCACACAAAAGCATCGATGGGTTGTCGTATGTGATACCATCTGATCCACAAACTGGATTGTATTCTTCTGTTAGAGAGCAAGTTGCGATACATTGAGCTTTAGTAGCTCTAAGCTGACCCGGGTTCAATGAGGGACATGTTCTTCTTAAGAAAATTTTTACATCTGAAATCAAATAATAATATACGTATTATCATATTATGTAGATATCTTTCGATAATTATAGTTACTATACCTACTGACTGTTTAGTTTTTTATGAGCACATTTTTTTTACCGGCTCATGACTCCATATCAGTTTAAATAAAAAGGTAAAGTTTGCTAATTTATTGAACATCTAATAAAGTCAAACACAAAAACGTATCTACAATAACTTAAAGACAAACGACGTTTGACTCAAGATTCATTTGCGTGTCTTGCAAAATAATAAAAAAGTAATAAACGCAGAAACTTTTGATTAAGCATATGGTTTATGACCTTAGCCGGTTCCTTATGGAACAAATAAAATAAAAAAAAGGCATATAAAATGTGTTCACTTGTTCCGTTACATAAACTTGTTTGACGGGAGTTTTGTTTGAGAGTTCCCCGCTTGTTTTGCAATTTTATGATTAGTGGCATAATTTTGTTAAACGGACCGGCTTCAGATCTTACATAATATGATACTGGTCTTCAAGATGAATTGATGTAGAAATAAGCATTTAATTTTTTGGGATCCGAAATTTTTCGCTTTGTCGAACCGCGGACCTCTACTACATCAAGGAGAACTCACTATGCCAGGGACCATAAAAGCCGTTTGTGGTTATCCACGCCTAAATGGTAACCTGTTCATTATGTAGCCCCTTCAGATAGTTACAACACAGGGTGGATAACCAAATGATCAGACAGACTTTTTCTGGAGAGATCCTATACCATGCATAAAGTGTAATTCTGTACCTATACTTCGTTCAATAATTTATTTAGCTTTTGACAGTGCGGTTTCTAATCAATTGGGGATGCACTTAATGCGTTACTGATTCGATTTCTTGTAACAATCGATTTAATTTATGAAGAAATTTTGATTGATAATTTTATATTATGATTTTTTATACATGTTAATGGTCATGTAGTGCCTGGTTAATGATTTTATATTTTTATAGAATCCTTTTAGATGACCAAAGAAAGGTCATCTCCTTTAAGAGAATTAAGTACGGATCCTGAAATTGACAATCGAAAGCGAGGTCGGAATAGCTCAATTGGAAGAGCAACGGCACGGTTCGCCGGAGGTCGTGGGTTCAAATCCCGCTTTCGACTGTTTCTTTTTCAGGATTCTATAAAAATATAAAATCATTTTGATTGATAAATTGAAATGATCTTTTTGCTCAACGTTTTCTATTGTTTTATAAACATGTCTAAGCATTTAAATGTGCATATAGTATATCCAATATATATAGTATGTATATATAGTATATATGTATAGTATATCCAATATAACTTTGGGGAATATTTAACTTTAATACTTTATTTTAATGGTTGTCACTTACGCGTATATAAAAATAAAATATTTAATTTACACTGCGACTTTTTATTTTTTGATGAAAAGGTTTTGGATTATCTTTGTTACACAATCAATGGGCTTAACGAATATCGGTCGATAATTTAATCGGAGCTGAAGAGCAAGTCGCTTCAGTATAGAAATGAAAAAAATGGCGCCCATAAGTGGTCAATTATTTTGTTTTCGATTCCCATTGTTGTATTAGGGTTTTTAATACATCAATGTCGATTCCTAGTCAATAATTATAAAATTTCATAGGCGTGCATATGTCAAAAGTTAAACAAATGGTTGGACGGTCTTATAGTCAAAATTAAAAAATAATATTCGAGAATGTTTTATATGAGGAAACCACCACTTTCAATTGATTTAACGTTCCGGAAAACCGATATTATAGCTCCGTTAAAAAGGAGAACATATCAGTGGATAAACAGAATCGATGGGTGAACAAAATGGGCACAAATCTTATTAAAATCACATAAATACGCTTTAAAATGCTTGACAATACCGGGCCGGTCCCTTGTGAATGTATATTATTAAGTTAAATTCGCGAAGTTCTATAGAATACCTACCAGTATAACAAGCTGTATTATAGAAGGTGTGAATAGTAGATCCACTTTATAGACACATTTGTCAACATGAATGGGCTTGGTCACCAGCCACGCATCAAAAGAAAACACAGTGAGCTGACTGCTGACATCTCACAACTAGTTTTGCGTTTCCTATAGTATGTGGATCTGGAATCCATGTTATCCCCTTGCTTTAGGGTCGGGAACACAACCACGTTTCTTTTAAAATTGTGGGTATTTATGAGCAATGTTTTTTCATGTCTGCTTATGCCAGAAAAAATATAAGACTGAATCCAATGTAATTAAAATGATTATAATGTATTATATTGTAATTATAATGGTAATTAAAATGATTTCCATACTTACCAACTCCGCAACTCTGAGCGCAAAGAAATCGTCCCATATTGGTGTAAGTGTCATAGTTTGTACCACATACAGGATCGTGTTCTGTTGTAACAGGACAAGAACGTAGGCAGGTGTCCACGTCTGTTAACAATGTTCCGGTACTTGGTTCTGATGGGTTCTGAATTGATGTCGTAAGACTTGGTTCTGCTAATGGGTTGTCACTTGGGGAGGGCGTTGGCTGGTTCACATTTATTGTTGGAACATTTGAAAAAGTTGCTGGCTGGTTTGGATTTAATGTTGGTACATTTGGCAGTGCTGGTGCTTGGTTTGGAAATACTGTTGCTTCACTTGGAAAAGGTGCTGCTTGGTTTGAATTTATTGTTGGTGCATTTGGTGATGCTGTTTCCTGGTTTAGAACTACTGTTGGTTCAATTGAGAAAGAAGTTTGCTGGTTTGGATTTATTGTTGATGATGCTGATGGGTGGTTGGGAACAATTGTTTGTTCACTTGGTAAAGACGTTGGCTGGTTTGAAAATACTGTAGGTTCTCTTGAAGAGGGCGGTGGCTGGATTAGGTATACTGTTGGTTTGTTTGGGAATGGCGTTGGCCAGTTTGGAAATACAGTTTCCTGACTAGGCAATGGTGATGAAGTACTTGTAGTGGTCGAACTGAAATGAAAAATTATTTCTATATGTACTTTACATATACAAAAAAATACTGAGTTCTTGTTTCTATTTTTTTTTTTATCTTAGTGACATTATAAATGCGAAAATTTATGAAAATGTTTGAACGTTTGTATGTTTGTTAGAAGTAAACACAGAACCAACTAAACGGATTTGGATGAAATTTGGCACACGGGTAGATTCCTGGGTTAACGTACCTACACTTTTATCCGGGTAATTTGCTCCAATGGGATATAATAGATATTTTTAATCTGATTCTTTCAGTAGATGGCGCTGGCATCGTACTGTGTTTTTGGGAATTTTGTAACTGAAAAAACTTCACGCGCGCGAAGCCGCGAGCTTCACCTAGTTTGGTATAAGTATAACCTGGTCTAACCTTTGTAAATTCTTCCAATGTGTTTGATCTATATTACCGGCCCAATCATGGCTGGGATGAGGATACTGATTTATATCCCAACCCCATGGGTTAAGTTTGTTGGCGAATTGTTGACTGTGATCATGCCAATCATATTCTTCATTACTTGACGATGGCGATGATGATCCATGTCCAAAATGCCACCCATTGTTATGATGATGACACTCGTGGTCATGTGGGTCATGACCATGCCAACTCTTGCTTGCTGCTATATTGCATAATACAGTCCATGTTACTGAAAAAATAGTTTAATAATAACTGCAGGAGCTCGTTTTAAGAATATTTCTGCTACTATTTTATTATTTACTGGTGGTAGCACTCTCATATGTAAGAGTCCGTCTGGGTGGGTACCACCGCAATGTCTATTTCTACCGGCAAACAGCAGTGTGCATGCGTTGTTGTGTTTCGGTTTGAAGGACATTGTAGCCAGTACAGAACATAATGAGACGTAACATCTTATGTTTCAGGATGACGAGCGCAATTGAATGCCACAGAATACTTTGTAACTCAAGGTGCTGGATGGTGTTTCTACTGTTTATGAATGGTCGTATCGCTTACCATCACGCAAACGGCAAGCTCGTCTCGACATTCGATATAATAAAAAAAAGTAAAAAAAAATTACACCACATTTTTTGCATAAAAACACACACTCACGCCTTTCATCCCCCAAAGGATAGGCAGAGGCGCAACTAGTGCACCCACTTTTCGCCGTACATATTCCGTCCCATGATGTGGTAGGGGGCGAGCCTATCGTCATATCCAGACTTTAGGCTAATACTGAATAGAATAACCCAATATCACTTTGCCCGACCCAGGAATCGAACCCAGGACTGCAGTCGTACCGTTATACAACTACGCGACCGAGGCAGTCAAATAAGCAATATATATTCAATTAATATATTCAATATTCAAATAAAAAATACATTACCTACATACTTAATGCGAAAGTTTACGTATTTTTGACCGATAATACCTAATGCCAATATTGAATCAAGTTTGAGTGGCTAATAACTGTAATGTATACATATAGTTTATTATTTAAGTTATAAAAAAATAAACAGGTTTAACATTAATAACACATATTAATAAAAAAATGTCTTGTAATTGTTCGGAAATTAATTTAAATATTTACGAAGTGTAACCTTTACTTTGACCTTTTTATGAGTAATTCGCTTAGTCATGAATATTTTTTTAATTCTCAACATAGCAGTGGTTTGTTTAAAGATTTAAGGAAAATGGTATAAAATATAAGTTTAGAAATAATAAATTAAAAACAAGATGGTTTAAACCAAAAATAGGATTTCGATAAAAACGAAAGTTTATAATTCCGTCACTATAAATTATAATTGGTAACCTTATTGGCAATTTCGTTAGGCTGTTAAACCGGTGAGGTTCGAGTTTCGACACTCGATCTTCAAAGGCAATTAAGACCAAAGAACACGAAAAGACACGTCAGCCGGCCGGCGCTAAAATAAGTACCTACCGATATAGCAATAAGTTTGATACTTCACGGAGCGAAAAAAACCTAGCAAACCTTCAATACACAGGTCTCGGTACTTTGGTATAGGGCTGCCATCCGTCCGGATTTCCCCGGATTTGTCCTAGTTTGAAGGGCGTCCGGGGGCTGTCCGGCCGGGGTTTTAAAAATTGTCCGGGCAAAACCCGGACACTTTTGCTGTCAGGGGAAATCCATTTTTTATAGATGAGCGACAAATTGAATTAAATCTTAGTTAAAACTTCATGCATTTCCCCGCATTCAAGAAGGAACGGTAAAATATTTTTTTTTCAGAGGTGTCCGGGGAAATACCCATATTTCGCCCAAATGTCCGGGATTTTTGCCGTGTTTATCCGGCGTCGGCAATTTAGATGATGGCAGCCCTACTTTGGTATCACAGACCTTTGTAACTTATTCCCGGTCTATCGTGATGCTGCCGTTTGATTTAGTCGTCATATGTATATTCATCAACATCAGGAAAATGTAATTATCGTCATATTTAATGTCTCGCTCCCTATCTTCAAAAAGAAAATACTGAATGCGTTTGTTGAATCCTATATTTGTTTTATATTCAGTTTTATTTTTTTTACATAATATGTGCAGAACTTTGTTGTTGATACTATGCTTTACTTATATGCTGCCAAGCCTATAAGTAAAACAGCACTGAAAATGACTTATTGTTTCATATAACCAATATATAGTGTATATTTTGTTGGTTATTCAAATGAATAAAACTATTGATAGTAGCACACACGCACACGCTCACGCCTTGTATCCCCGAAGGAGTAGGCAAAGGCGCAACTAGTGCACCCACTTTTCGCCGTGCGTTTCTGTCCCATAATGTGATAGGGGGCAAGCCTATCGCCATGTACTGAATAGAAAAATCGAATACTTTGCCAGTCCCGGGAATCGAACCAGAGACCTCAGCTTTGCAGATACTGATAATAAAATGTAAATTTTATTGAAATACATATTATGTAAATAAATTAAGATGTATCAGTATATGCATCAAAGAACTAAAATTTATGTTTCAAAGAATATCTCATTCCTAAAAAATGACTTTAAATAGATTCAGATTAACTATATGGTACACAATGATTATTTTGTTATGTATATATTTGCATTCACAAATATTTAAATTTCGTCAGTGCTAAGTGTAGAATATGTGTAGAGTAGAATGGTTTGCACACAATTTATGTGTAACAGGCCGGCTGTCCGGCATAATTCTGGTGACTGTCGTGTCAATGCGTCGGGCGCTAGTATCATTCAGTGCAAAAGGTACATAAATACATTTGGATGATGTTAAAATCCTACTAATATTATAAAGGCGAAAGTTTGTGAGAATGTATGGATGTTTGGATGTATGGATGTTTGTTACTCTTTCACGCAAAAACTACTGAACGAATTTCGATGAAATTTGGCACACGGGTAGATTATATCCTGGATTAACACATAGGCTACTTTTTATCCCGGGAAAATATAAAGCGGGACTTTTATCCCGGAAAAACTTTTTAAAGCGGGTGGAGCCGCGGCCAAAGCTAGTACAGAATAAAGTTTGGTACGTCTTGGAAGCAAAATATGTATAAAGTGACATCAAACGATAAAAGAATAACCTCCAAAACAGCGATAAGGAAAATATAGGTAATAATATTTAAAAACTTAAATTAAAAACCGAAAATATTTACTCGGTGAAAAAATCACTGCAATTCCTATGACTTACCAAGTAAAGCATAATTCCTCCGCATTTTGTCGAATTAATATAAATCACATGCACTTTGTGAACATTGAATGTTTTGATATGTTAACCCTGACCCACTGGAGGTCCGACAGCTAAGTGTAACCACGTACGAATGACCACAAACTTTATGTATGGCCGTTGTTAACATATTTATAAAAATCCCCTCTTGCTTGACTGCTTGAAACCCGTTTACATCTTGTGATTCATTTAATGTTATAAAATTATTGTTTAACTGTAATTCAATATTTGATATGTTTAGAACAGTGCCGATGTGTTTACGGAAAATACCATACCATACCAGCCCTGTATTATATACTGTCCATTGCTGAGCACGGGCCTCCTCTACAACTGAGAGGATTTCCACCACGCTGGCCTAGTGCGGGTTGGCAGACTTCACGACCCTCGAAATTCTTATAGAGGACTTCTCAGGTATGCAGGTTTCCCCACGATGTTTTCCTTCACCGTTAAACCGAGCGATAATTCACAAAGAATACAGACATAACTTTAGAAAAGTCAGAGGTGAGTGCCCTTGGGTTTTGAACCTTTTTTTTCTGCGAACATTCGCGTCAGCAGTCCGTTCCCCTCCCAACTAGGCTATCACTGCTATTTTATTTTTATTTACTAACGGAAACTACGTGGTTCAAATGTTACGACCTGTAAATAATTCACTTCAAGTATCTGCCAATATAATTCATTATGTGCAGAATTAGAATTAATTTAATTGATTAAGAACTAACTTTGTTAAACGATACTTGAGGATTAAACTTTCTGTAATACATCGTTTTTTTTATTTTTCTTATCAATGATAATAGCATCCCAGCCATTTTGTCTACTTGAACATGTATCGCAAAACCACTTTTAGATTATTAGCAAGTAGAACTCGTTCTTTGCGGTCTGCTAGGCTTATTATGACCTCATATTTAATCTATATTTCTTTTTATCTGAGACCTTTATCATATTTATGAACCTGAGTAATGACATTAGTTCTTGAGGCAGCGCCCAGTTGTATACTTTGATTATACATCTTATATGTCACATCATCTTGTATAATTCTTGCAATCGCTTGTAATTGCTTTAGTGTAGGCATTTAGGTATCTTTACTACAAAAAAGTTTGTTTCATGTAATAATCATTTGTAGTTAATTTATTAATGATCTACAATTTAAACATAATCACATGATATGAAAATTTTACAATCCACTCTGAGTCACCGGATTGTTGGTTTTTACAAATGAATAATGCTTTGCGCTCATTAAATAAAATTTAATATTAATGATAAATTAAGTTCAATCCATTATGAACAAACACTTATCGTCCGTTTCCAATGATCACCTCCTTAAACAATATTAATCGAGTGCTGGACTCTTCAATAAATATAATTGACTTTGGTCCAACACCGTACAGGAACAAATGAAAAGCTCAGCAATTAATTATAGTAATGGAAATATATGTTATATTTTTGAAACCATGGCAAGTTAAATATCATCCAACATATCATACTCGATTTGAAAACACTGTGGACGTATCTAAAAATATTATCTGTTTTCTCTGTGGCTAAACCTCGAGAGTACTTCTACAAGCTGCAGCGTTGGGGTTAAAGCGTTCACTAAGCTTCCTCGGATTACATGATAAACTATATATGAAATAAAATATGTTACCAGCCAAAAAACTCGCGAGTAAACCAAAGGAACAAATAAATAACATGAAAATCAAGAAGATATTGTGGTCGATAAAATTTTATGTTATTGTTGAATATTGCTTCGGAATTTTCCGGTTTTATCAAGTGAATGATCAGTTACAACCACCAAATAGATTAATGAGAATATTAAGTGCTACAATACCTAGTGTATATGTCGTGATATATATTATATCTTTTACATACTCTTTTATGTATTATAAGAGTTGGTTAGATATTGGAGAAAAGGTAACACAAAGCTTGATTATAATCCAATACATTATATTTGTACTTACATGCAGTTTTTATTTAAACAAAAACTGCAGAAATCTTATCAACATTTTCGCCGATATCGATTCTGCACTTGATGCGAATACTAACGACTCCTTCTATAAACAAAATCAATATGAAACCCTGAAATACCTGATCATGCTCAGTGTATTCCATGTAATAGATTGCATAGCGAACTTAGCCTTTAATCATACTATGATACCTGAATTACTTGTGTTACCTATATATTTTTTGGAAAATTTAGAGATGCTGGTCTTCTGTAATTTGGTTTTCATGTTACAACGAAGACTTGAGATTATCAATGCACATCTAACCATATTTGTCGAAGCCAATGAGAATGGAAAGTTATTTGTGTCTACTGTTAGAGAGCGACGAGAGGAACCTGACGAAAGTTTCGACTACATAGGGAGACCTTCATATAACAATACGAAAATTCGAGATCTAGCCGTCATTTATGACAAAATTGGAAAAATATGCTCTTCAATCAATGACACATTCAATTTACAAATATTTATAACACTACTGTCTACTTTTACGAATGTTCTTTTGATTATAATATGGTCCACTATATTTTATTTCCGCGCTCTTGATTATGAATCAGGTATATTGATCACTTTTACAACGTGGTCTATTACAATCATCTTTACTTTAACGATGCTGTCTGTTGCTTGTGAGCGACTGTTGCTCACTCGTAACTGTACAAAAGTTTTGGTTAACAAAGTGATCATGGATTATGAACTGCCGAATATAATGAGGATTCAGGCTAAAGCGTTCATGGAGCTGATAGAAGCATGGCCATTACAGATTTTAGTTTACGATATGTTTATAGTGGACATCAATTTGATGCTCAAGTTTATTAGCGTCGCTACTACGTACTTAATTGTTATAATCCAATTGTTTCATAGTGTTTAAAATGTAATAGTTAGTACAATTCACCAGCGAAGCTTGCTTGTAGTTATTTTTCGGTAATAAAAAAGCGTAAATTATTTGTGTTTCATTTTATTTTATTATACTAGCTTTTGCTCGCGGCTCCACCCGTATTAAAAAGTTTTTCCGGTATAAAAGTCCCGGTATATATTTTTCCGGGATAAAAAGTAGCCTATGTGTTAATCCAAGACATGATCTACCTGTGTGCCGAATTTCATCGAAATTCGTTCAGTAGTTTTTGCGTGAAAGAGTAACAAACATCCATACATCCAGACATCCATACATACTTACAAACTTTCGTATTTATAATATTAGTAGGAAGTAGGGTAAATTGTTTCATTCTATATTTTTTTACCTATCGCAGAACAGACATCTTTGCGCGCATACATTTACAAGTTACATACTGATACTTACCTATACATTAAAATAATAAAAGTCTCATTCGAATTTAAATTGCCCATTTAATGTATTGTTGGATCACGCTTAAAAGAATTTTGAGGGTATGTGAAGTCTGCCAGTAAGGCGTAAATCCCCTCAGTAGGATCGAATGCCTCATGCCAGCAATGCTCAGCAGTGGGCAGTAATACAGTTCTTTGTATTATTATTATTAGATTTATTCTAAAAATCCTATAAGTCATAACGAGATGGCCATCGATAATTTTATCATCATTGTTTATTAATTAACTGGTAACAAAGTTCGGTATTTAAGCGAAGATCAACTAGTTATAGATTTAAAGGTGCCGTAACGATTTTGTTCATTGGTGTTACTGCCAATAGTCGTTTGAGGTTCTCCATCACCGCCGCCACGCCGTATTCTACTAAAGGACCACCAAATTCTTCTGCCACCATTCGCCAATTGTCGTTCATGAAATCTAATAACGCGTTACCTGAAAACATTAGATTTTATCATTGAAAATTAACATTGTTTTTTGAAAAAAAAAAAAATGCTCACAGGGGTGAACAATAGTTCAAAATATTTTATGCCTACTGAATGGATATATAATATTTAGTTTCTTGAAAATTTTGACTGCAACAATATTTTATTTATAGGAACTTAGCGAATAATTTACATGTGTAATAATATTATACCGATCACCGATGTATGTACTATGTACGTACTTAGTAGAATATTAATTCACAGAATGTGTTGCGGTTATATGGTACGTTTGTATGCGTACCGAATTATTGTTTTGACCCTGTCTATGTTTTTGTAGCACAATACAGACACAGGAAGTGTTTAAATATTCCGGACATAGCAATTATTTAAAAAAGATGTCCGTTTAACATATGGATGCTGGGCTTCAAAATCTAACCAGGCTCAAACCTTATGAATACTAAAGGGTCAAGAATATGGTTCTTAGATAAATAAAAAAAAATATCCCCCCATTTATATCTACTGACTTACTTAAAAACATTCATTTTAAGTGTAGTTTTTGAGCAAAATAAAATTACATAATATCTAAATCGCAATACTTTAAAATTATACGATTTATTGCAATGGTCTAGTGTTTGAGAGTACTATCCAAATATATATAAAGTATCTTCTATCTTGGTTAGAATTTAAGCCCGTTTTTGGACATGTTTTTTTACTATTTATACTATCTACAACATTTTGTTCTCTAGCGAGTTATTTAGTAATAAATACAGCTTCCTTACTTAGATCGGGATTTCCTCTCAAAAGGTTGGTCATATAATAGCTGACACGTCCGTCGTAGCTATGCTCCACATTAGAGCTTATTATTTCCAAATACTTTTCACCGTTGGACGCTACCTTTGACTTGAATTTTAATAAAGAATGGAGTCTTAAGTTTCCTGCAAGAAAATATTGCTTTTAATAAATATTTTTTTTTATTAATTCATATATATAATATTACATCTAAATCCAGAGCTAAAGCGAATCCTAAGTTTATAATAACAAAAAAATAAACTTGATAATTTTATTATTTTACTTATGAATATATTAGAAAAACTCAACATCAGTTTTTGACCGACCCGGGAATCGAACCCGAGACCTCAGCATTGCAGTCGTACCATAATACTACGCCACCAAGGCAGTTCAATGTGTATTTATTTATATTGTTTATATAAACGAAAAACTTACGGCATTTGATGGTAGCATCGCCGTGACCGTTAATGGGAAACATGAACAATTTCCCTAAAGATTTATATTTTCCTTTCACAGTTAGGTTGCAACGCAGTTGCGTTTCCAACGTGTTTCCGATTAACCTTAAATAGAATATTATATGTTTAGAAATATGTAAATAGTTAGTTTTATCAATTCATTAACCCGTCAAGCCCCGCTTATATATATAGTATACATATATACAGATATACATACATACATATACACTCACGCCTGTTATCCCCGAAGGGGTAGGCAGAGGCGCAACTAGTGCACCCACTTTTCGCCGTTATTCCGTCCCATGATGTGATAGAGGGCGAGCCTATCGCCATATCGGGCACAAATTCCAGACTCCGAG
This sequence comes from Lapara coniferarum, assembly GCA_949316025.1. Taxonomy (NCBI): domain Eukaryota; kingdom Metazoa; phylum Arthropoda; class Insecta; order Lepidoptera; family Sphingidae; genus Lapara; species Lapara coniferarum. Next base: position 6,246,739 of record OX438920.1, read on the forward strand.
CTGATACTGAATAGAAAAACTCAATATCACTTTGCCCGACCCGGGAATCGAACCCAAGACCTCAGCATTGCAGTCGTACCATAATACAACTACGCCACCGAGGCAGTCAGTATATAGATGTATGGGAAAACCATATATGGACGCCGGCGTCCGTCACGGGGCTTGATGAGTCAAAGTAACAGAGTAGATTATTGAAAAACTCAAAAACATGTTCTTTTTATATTATGAGTTTTAGTTATTACCACAGAACACTATTACTCTAGGGTTATTACCGTCTATATACCTATCGTGGGGAAGGTATTTGTGTTTTTTGCGAAAAGAATAAATTGTGGATATGTAATTAATTTTTAGTGGGTATATTTATATTGGTATTATAAAGAGGAAAGAATTGATTTTTTGTTTGTTTGCTTATTTGTTATGGATAAATTCAATAACTACTGGAACGTTTTTGAAAATTCTTTCACCAATACAAAGCTACAATATCAACGAGTAACGTTGGTTACTTTTTATCACGAGAAAATATAAAGCGTGACTTTTGTCCCGGGAAAACTTTTTCAAGCGAGCGGACACGCGAGAAAAGGATAGTTGGTTATAAAGGTTAATAGATCAGCATATTATAAGGAAAATCAAACCAAACTAAACCTTTACTTCTGTAACCTGACAAAGATGAATAGCATTTGATTGTATACGATGTTTACTAGTTCAGCAACAACTTTTGTTTTTTTTATTGCTTTTTGTTAGTTAATTATGAAATGGTGTAAACAATACATAATCGATATACGATTGCAGCATTTGCGGGTCATCTGCTGTTAGTTATTGAAGAGTTCTACTGTCTATCTCCGAAGAACTTTATCAGATCCTAGTAAATTATATATAAAACCTTCCTTGAAAAATATAAGTTTGAGTAACGAAAACCCCATCCAAATCGGATTAGTAGTTTTTAAGAAATTCGCGGTCATGCAAACTTACATACATAAATAACAAAAAGTAAACTGACTTCAAAATCACTGCAAACCAAAATTGAAGTTTATTAAAAATCACAATATTCACTTACCTCGCAAAATCCACGTCACAATCCTTTAAGCCCCTAGCAATTCCTTGTCTGAACTGTATAGACAACCCGTCTGCCAGCATCAACTCTAGGTTATCTATAGTGTAGGGATCCAGACTTTCAAGTCCCAGTTCAGGTATGCCTTGCACAAATAATGGAAATGCCATTTGGAGGGATTTTGACAAGCATTCTTCAGACAAATCTTCGCACTGTCTGTTGAATTGCACTGTAAACATAGAAATATTTTAATTTGATTACTACTTGCATCTTAGCACGCATCTCCACTCGTACGTAAATTGAAACATGCATTTGTATTTAGAGCACGCAACAAGCACACTGTCAAGCTGCGACCCAGTGAGATCCTACTTTAATAATCTATTAGAGTATTATTTTAATTAAGATTAATTAATATTAATCAAAATATTTGGGAATTCATGCCTGAAATTAACAGGATGGCCTTCAACATTATTGGAGAAATATGAATTTTTAATTTCTTCCGAATGACGAGACGAGGATGCCGCTCGCTTGATGGTAAGCGGAATGACAACCCATGAACAGTAGCAACACCACACAGAAGTTTTAATTATAAGAGTGGTGGTAGGACTCTCATATGTAAGAGTCCGTCAGGTGGTAGAAATAGACTCTGCGGTGGTACCTAAACAGACGGTCCCTCGCATACGAGCTCCGAGGCTACACTAGACGCACTTTGTTTACAGCTGCAGGAATAACGGCATTAAATGCTAAATCATTAAAGGGAGACGGAGTTTAATTAACATATAATTATGGATCGAATCTTCTCGATTGAAATTTGTGTAGGTAGTATGCCCTAGCAAAGTAAAAAAAATTCCAGAAGATATTAAAAAAAGGTGAAAAACCTTTACTTAAAATGGGAACGGGTTGGATTCCATGGAAGGCATCTTACAACCACCATGAAATAAGTAAAAAAAGGAACTTGAAGCGAATGGTCGCCGTCGTGGTCTATTTTATGAATAGAAGATAATATAAACGTAACAGCTGTAGTAGGTTACAAGCTAATTATGTATTTTAATAATATGGTTCAAAGTGTACTTACTTATAGAGTCAATTCTGGAAATCACGAGAGTAAATATTACAAGACTACATTTGAAGTTCATTTTTATGCGCGTTTTCGTAACGTCACAAAACACTGACCACAACTAAAGTAAATATTGATTGTTTCGATAAATTTATACAATTTCTTTAATTGCTATAATTTAAACTAACGACTTTTTGTTATATTATAATGGAATAGAACATCAGATACGAAGAAATTCTGAATGGTCATTAAACTTATGACAATCTAATTAGTTGATTTTAAAAATTTTATAGCAATTTAAAAACGATATCAATTAAAATGTTTTGTAAACAGATAATTATAATGTGCTGCAATTTGGTAAGTAGATACATAAATATGATGATGATACACTATTGATGTCTAAATCAATTTTGATATAGTATTGTTATTGAAGTATATTTTATCACTTACAAGAAATACTAGCATTATTGTGTAATAAATTTTTAAGGTAGGCATTAAAATACACCTATTTTAATAATTAAATATATTATTGTCACAGATACAATATGATGGTTAAAGGTTTTCCTCTACTCGAGCTAAGCTCGGCATACTGAGCGCCTGCCCTGAGACCCTCAGGGCAAGGGTGGCCCAGTTTCCCCTTAACAGAAAATGGAGTCCCCTAGTACTTTGCTGACTATTGTTGTTGTATGTATGGATGCCTGTTTCTGTATGATGTGTATGTTTATGTCTGAATTTAATTTTGTGCAGTATTTTTGTAGTGATTTCGCTACTACTCCTGTGGCTCCTACTACTATGGGAATGATTTCTGTAGATGTATTCCATAATCTGGCTATTTCTCATTTAAGTGGGTGGTATTTACTTAATTTTTCAATTTCATTTGCACCTATGTAGTAGTCTGATGGAACTGTGATATCTATTAGATATGTCCTATTTTCAGTTTTGTTAATATATATTATATCCGGCCTATTGTGTACAATTGTATTATCTGTTTGGACTGGTATCTCCCACATTAGTTTTGCGTTATCGTTCTCTTTAACCTGAGGTTGCGTCAAGTTTTCTTGCCACCACAGGTTTGAGACCGGAAATTTGTGTTTTTTAGCTATGGCCCAGAAAATATATTGTACTATATTGTTGTGTCGTTTTGTGTAGTAAGTGCCCGCTAGTTTTTCACAGCCGGAGACAATATGCTGCGTGGTCTCGTCTTTTACTAAACATAGCCGACATTTACCGTCTACTGCTCTTTTTAATATGTCACGCTCATGTTGTTTAGTCATAACTGCTTGGTCCTGAATTGCGAATATGGCTGACTCTAATGCTGGAGATACCTGTTGTTTTCATATTCTGTCGTATGTGATAGCCTATGGCCATAGCCTATGGCCATTTCGGGCACAAATTCCAGACTCCGGATTGATACTGAATAGGAAAACCCAATATCACTTTGCCCAACCCGGGGATCGAACCCGAGACATCAGATTATCCATTTTAATGCCGGAATATTTAAAACCTACACGACGTTGAAACACATTTAAAATCGTTGTTAGAACCAGGGAGGTTCTATAGCTGTCGATACTCAAGTCCACTATAAAGTATTTTATTATATTTATTAACCGACTTCAAAAAAGGAGGAGGTTCTTAATTCGACGTATTTTCTTTTTTATGTTTATTACCTCAGAACTCCGTCATTTATTGACCGATTTGGAAAATTCTTCTTTCATTACAAAAAACATACTTTCCTGATTGGTTCAATAGAACTTTTATTAGAATCGGTGGAGTAGTTTGGTTTTAAAACCAAAATAACTTGAAAAAATAATATGCTGTCCGAGTATGCGAAATTGCGAATTTTGTTTTTCTGTGACTTTTTCAGTTGTGTTTTCGTGTTGGATTTTGTTCAGCCTATTTCTTACATACATATAAAAATAACATCACGCCCTTTTACGTTTTCAGGGGTAGGCAGAGGCGTAATACGTCACCGCGATAGTCGTACCGCGTGCGCAAAACAACTACGCCATCGAGGCGGTAAATTTCTTACTAACACAAAAAAGCAAAAAATAGAAACCTTTTTAGCAAAAAATTTAACCGCCTTTCAAAAAAAACTAAAAACCAAAAAATAGATTAACGTTACCTATATTCTGTCACTAATTACTATTGCTAGCTCAGCTAGATAAATACGTGAAGCGATATATATACGATAGCATTATTTATTAGTATACTGATAACCAATTTTGGAGTCGGTGCCTAATTAAAATTACTAGCTAGGCTAGATAGATACATTAATAAATGTTTAATTTTAATTAGGCACTGACTCCAAAATTGGTTACCAGTATATAAGTAATGCTATCGTATAATAATTCAGGTATTTATCTAGCTTAGCTAGCAATTGAAATTAGTCATGGAATATAGGTAATGTTAATCTATTTTTTGGTTTTTAGTTTTTTTGGAGGCGGTTAATTTTTTTGTTAAAAAGTTTTTTTTATTTTTTTAGGTAAGAAAACTATATTACTTTTAAACTAAACAAACTGAAGTAAAAAAACTCCAATTAAGTTTTCACAAAAAATATTACAGACAAAAAGACTGTGAATAAAGACAAACAGTAAGAAAAATATTTATTAATCGCTCAAATTAATTAATGTTGTTACAAGTCTCAGACATTCTTATAGATAAGATAACACTCATATAATGTCTTCCGTTCCTATATAAAGTCAAATATTTATTTTGTTTTGTGGTTGTTTTTGAGTTGTTATATTTTATAACATCTCGTTCACTGTCACAACACGTTTGGCACCAAACACTGATGCAATTGCGTCTGTTCGCAGACGCATAAACCCACATAAGTTTGAATGGTTTTGGTAAGTTTTTCTAGGATAATTCTAAACTAGGCTATGTTAGGAACCAGGCTATCTTCGGTCACAATACCTTACAAAATCACTTTATAACTTACGAATTATAGCAAAAGTCTTCTGCATTTTCGAATTTATTACTCAATATCACTTTAAACCCGACTCACTCAAGATTCTGCCAAATGACCGCATCGTACCGTTAACCGACCGACCGTAACTTTTATTTCATTATCACGACCTCTTTGTATGATTCTTTTTTAATTGATGAATTCCGGGAAATACGTAGTTCACCGAAATGTAATTTTATTTGCGTTTAATATATGGTAAGTTCGTATGTTACATTATACATGTTGCGCTACTTTCATGAATTTAAATGGTGAGAGCTACCTATATCCCTTGTCGATCGGCACAGTTATGCCGGCCTGCTTAATTGCTTCTTCACGTTCCGCTTCAAGGACCCTAAGTCGTAGGAAGGAGGGAACACCTACGCTGGCAAACTGTTCCACAGCTTAATGGTGCGACAGAAATATGAATTACTGAACGTTTTGGTTCGAGCCGGGATGGAAGAGACCACTAAGCTGTGGTTCGTGATTATATTGGCTCAAAGTGTGAAAATAATTATAATCGTCCCTGCAATTAATAGCATTTAATTTTATTTGGAACAACAACAAAAAAACAACCTAGTATTTTGAAAAAGTCGACGTTCTCACCTTGACCAATGTCTTGTGCAGTGCACTTAAGGTAGTGTGAATTTTGAGCCCTTTATTAAATTCTAAAACAAAGTTACATAAAAAGTAACTATGACGTTGCTTACTGTGCGGGGCTCAGACTGGGCCAACATCCCGCACTTGTGTATTTTGTGTGCTGGATTGCGTGAGTTAGAAAGGCGATACCAGGTGACAAGGTTAAAACACCAAAAATCGGGAAATAATGTTTATTTACACACACAAAACCGAAAATTATAAAGTTCTATCGAAACGATAGCCAGTTTCTCGAGACAGCTATTTGGCGCGTAGGGTTCCGTCGCTACACCGTAGCTGGCCGTCGTAGCCAGAAGTCGTCCTTGTAGCACCGTAGCACACAGCTGAGGAGGAAGGAGGGTCCAAACTGCATAAGCGCCTATCTTCCACCCAGGAGTTTCCAAACTTGCCGACTTCTTTCTTGCTGACTATTTGCTGTTTTCTTTCTTGATGTTCCGAACTATTATTTTAAGTTGACTTGACTCTAAGTGGACTCGACTCGATATTTCCAAAAAACTAATTTGCTTAAGTACTCCAAGGCACTACCGTACGGAGGGCCCCGGAGGGCCGGTCCTCCTCGGATATACTTTTTCATTATCGATCACGCACTCATTTACGTTTCGCGCCTAAGTTAGGTCTATATACCTAAACTATTAGTGTCTTCGCACATAGACACTAAGTGGCTCTATATAGGTACTAAACATTATATAACAACCTTATGTGCATTACGAGAAAAGTTATTTCGATTTACTTACGCTAAGTTTACCACAATCGATGCACACAAGCAACATTTCTAAAAATAACTACACTGACTTTACACATATGTTCATCCCGCTACCGCAGCGGGGTAGGCAATGTTCTAACCTACATGGGACCGAATAACACACCGATTAGTCCGTACCGGGTGTGTTATGTAAGTTTAAATGTTCACTCGATAACACAATATCGTACCGAATATTTTCACTACAGTTTATGACGTCACAGAGGGTATTGTCACGTGACCGCGCATGCGCGGTATGCACTTCGTTTTTCTTTCTTCGAGAATGCGTCCTGCACATTTACCGATATTAAATCCCTATTTAAATGGATTGAAAACGTTATGTCGATGTCAAAATAGGCCTTGTCTTTAATAAGCTTTAAAAAATCCAGTTGTATAAGCTTTCCCATAACACACAAATAACACTTATCCAGTATCACAGGTTTCAAGTAAATTTTATTTGTCAGTTATCGTATAAAACAGCTAATTCAGATTGTACTCATTTTAGATTTTGAGCATAGATTAGAGTGTGATTTTATTTTGCCGGCTGATGTGTTTATGTGACGAGTAGCATTTATCAATAAGCGATGAAATCGGCACTTAGAATTCTTAGAAACATTGCATGATCGCCATAGCTGCAATCAACATGGAAGACTGGTAATTGGTATATTGTGTTATTCAATTAAGATGCTTAATACAAAAGTCGATAATTTTAATAACAAAAGTCTAATTTAATCTGGTTTATCTTTTTTCCATCTGCTATTATTCTATCGCAGTTTTCACGGATGTTACGCAAACAATTTCGTTTCGTTTTTATGACCTGTCTCCTGCCTAATGTCAACTCTCTATAGGGGTCCAACCCCAAGAAAATCTTGATAGAAAAATCAACATAAAGTGTTGGTTAACAGGTATGGAATTAAGTCTAAATTTATACCTACGGCCAGTAGGCTAGCTAGGTCTTTATAGACCTGTTCCCGGTTTATGATTCAATACTTCGGTTATGATTCACCCTGTAATAATAATTACATTTATGTATATGCGTTATCTACACCTTTGGGTAAAATTAAATAACATAAGTGCATCATTTTAAAAATTTTAACACATTAGTATTTTCTCGATACAAATACTCAGAATATAAATTATTGCATCACTCGAAAAGTTATTATGACAATTAAATAAAATACTTTATGAAATAAAACAAAAAACCCGTCTTCGTTAATCTAACAAGCACAAAAGAAGCTCTAAATATCTATTGTAAAAGGTATTACTTGCGGGGTCGAGAAACTCATGTGAATTGGATTGGAATTTCTAATTGTCAATGAATCGCTCCCTATTACATCATGGGACGAAAATGAATGTACTTCAATATTAGTTAAAGATAGTCAGGTAGAGAAATCGTACTTGCGGAAAATTTGGTCAAATAAGAAATCATCAGACTACTTTACTGATTATAATATATAGACTTCAGATAAAAATTTTCCGGGATAAAAATATTTTCCCTGGACAAAAAGTAGCCTATAGCACACAGGAGTACCTAATGTAGTTCCAATTAATGAAAGAATTTTCAAAATCGGTCCAGTAGTTTTTGAGTTTATCCATTACATACAAACAAACAAATCTTTCCTCTGTATAATATTAGTATAGAAAAGCTCAAACTGATTGTACGATCTCGTATATTTGGATGTTTGTCAGAAGCAAATGTGTAAACTGCTAAATAGACTTGTTTAAAATTAGGCATACAGATAGAGTATGTACAGCTTTTACTGCTTATTTTTTATCGCAGAAAACTGTACAATAGGACGTAAAAACTTTCAAATGAATGAGGCGCAAACTAAATCTAGTACCTACTTACATCAATAATAATAAAGGTGTATTGCTACAAAATAAGTGGCAACTTGATCTTTGGCAGGAAGTAATGACTCCAGTACAAATATATCTAGTGCCATACCAGTTTTGAACAAGTATTGAAGACGCTCCGCAGAGGACAAGATTCTCGTGGACAGGTTTCACTAAAATAAACACAACTTATCTTATTAATATAAATGCGTAAGTTTCTGAAGATGTTTAGATATTTGTTAGACAGAAACTGCTGAAGGGATTTTAATGAAATTATACAATGTTGAATGGGTCACTTTTTATCTCGGAAAAGTACACAATGGAACACTTATTTTGGAAATGGTCTTTCTTGCAAGTAGAGATCTGAGCAACAACGTATACTTACTAATGTAACTTTAGATTTATGACTTCTGTTTGCTATATGACTAATCCATCTAGTAATAGGAATCTCATAGGCTCCTGGGGAATGACGTATCCGTGCGAAAGACATACATACTTTTTTTTACTTCTGTTAGCGTTAATGCTTGTAGAAAAGCATCTTAGCTACGGAATGTTCTCCATTAACTGTCTGTAAGTTTTTCTTTATTATGTGGCCATACAACTACAGGTGGACGCCTTTGAATTTGGGTGTCGCGTTAAAATTGATAACAAAACAGAGCAACCAAAGGTCCGTCCATCTGTGGCCATCCTACTTCCTACTAATATTATAAAGACGAAAGTTTGTAAGAATGTATGGATGTATGGATGTTTGTTCCTCTTTCACGCAAAAAATACTGAACGGATTTCGATGAAATTTAGCACACGGGTAGATCATATCCTAGATTAACACATAGGCTATTTTTTATCCCGGAGAAATATAAACCGGAACTTTTATCCCTGAAAAACTTTTTATTGCGGGCGGAGCCGCGGGCAAAAGCTAGTAAACTATAATTATGTCAGTGGGGTATTGACGTGCCCAAGATGCGCTCGCACTTTCATAAACAAAATGTTACTGGTGGTAGGACTCTCATATGTAAGAGTCCGTCTGGGTGGGTACCACCACAATGTCTATTTCTACCGCCAGGCAGCAGTGTAACTCAAGGTGCTGGATGGTGTTTCTACTGTTAATGGGTGGTCGTATCGCTTACCATCAGGCGAACGGCATGCTCGTCTCGTCATTCGATGCCGTAAAAAAATTGTCTATATAAGTCACGCAAGAGCGCAACAAAGGGCAGAAGATCGACAATTCGATACCCAGTCTCAGTCCAAGTTAAAAAAAAATGCCTGTCCAGTATATTAACAGTCGCCGTGGCTGAAATCGGCTAGAGACATCATTATGTGGCGCATATTTTACGTAAAGAGGATAGAAAATCGATGAAACTTTATTTTGGGTCACTTCAAAAGATCTAATTTTGTCCAAAGTTGTCGATTATTTTATTGTGAAAGCATGTAATGTCTCAGTAATGGTATTTAATAGAATGTCGTGGATAGTGTTGCTACCGTTCATGGAGATTAGGCAGTCGTGAGGTTTTAGTTACATAAGACCAGCAACTGACTCTTCCTCAACTCTTCATGACTCATGCATGATATTAAGTAGGTATAAAAAACAAACTATAAAATTATTAAGCTATGTGCGTATTGTTTTTATTTATTCGTAATAATCTGGAAAGCCTTCAATGTCTATTCATGGCAAATCTTATATCTTTAAACGAGCAATTCTTGTATATCTAATCTGAATCTCGGAAACGGCTCCAACTATTTTTATGAAATTTAGTACGCAGGGGGTTCCGGGGGCGATAAATCGATCTAGCTAGGATTCACTTTTAGAAAATGTCGTTTTATCCGTATTTTCAGTAATCAACTTCTGAGAAATATGACTCATCCTGACATCTATTAGCGAGTAATAATACTATTTGCTTTAACGACACAACTAAATGGCGCCGTTAAGCAACACTAAGCCAATGAGTGTTTGGTTTGAAGTTAGACCAAGAAAATAAATTGTTTACTTATAAAAATATCACCGACTGCCTCGGTGGCGTAGTTGTATTACAGTACGACTGCAAAGCTGAGGTCTCGGGTTCGATCCCCGGGTCGGGCAAAGTGATATTGAGTTTTTCTGTTCAGTATCAGTCCGGAGTCTGGAATTTGTGCCCGATATGGCGATAGGCTCGCCCCCTATCACATCATGGGACGGAATGTCGGCGAAAAGTGGGTGCACTAGTTGCGCCTCTGCCTACCCCTTCGGGGATAATAGGCGTGAGTGTATATGTATATGTATGTATGTATAAAAATATCATTCATATTTCATCAGTATGTAATTCGTATTTAAAGTAAATATTCGTATATAAATTCGTATTCTAAAAAACACAAGCAAAGTTCGGTAATCCACTAAATCGAAAAAAGTATGAAATGAAAAATGGGAAGCCAATTTTTTTAAATTACTCATAGTTGATACAGAGAGTGTTCTATGAATGGGGAACCCTGACCTTTTTTAACACGCTTTTATTAGCTACAGACGTATGTACGTAACTGACACTTTGAACATAATTTCGACCCCCTTCAAAATGTCGGATTAAATCGAAATTAGGCACACTTATCAAGAACCGATGCCAGTTCAATATTTTAAACTAAAAACACACTTTTATAGAAAATCCAACTAAAAAATTAATAAATAATAGTGTATTAATTTTTTGTGACAATATGTTGGACCATAGTAGAATTATAACTAAAGTGGCTACTCATTTTATTCATCATTATGTGTACAAAAATCCTACTTGTTTTTTAGTGAACCAAATAATGAAAAATAAATAATAGTTACTAAAAAAAACTCGCTTTATAGAAAATCCAACTAAAATAAGAAAATAATTTTTAATAAACTTGAATTGACAATAGTGTAAATAAGAAAAAAAAATATTTTATTGTAAAAAAAGGCGTGGGGTGCATGGTGTCAATAATTATAAATATTTTATTGACACGATAATATGAGTAGAAGGATTATTATTCTGATAATATATTAAAAAGCACCCCAAGCTTTTATTTACAATAAATTTTTTTTTTCTTATTTACACTCCCACTCACTTATTCTCTATTCAAGTTTATTAAAAAATATTTTCTATTTTTTAGTTGGATTTTCTATAAAGCGTGTTTTGTTAGTTTTTTTATTTTTTTTTCCTCTGTGATCACCCACTGTACTCTTCAACTGGTTATTCGACAGTAGTAACAATCAAATATGAAATAACTATATTGTATATGGTAGATGATTCACATACAATAATATAATAAGTACCTACATTACATTTGTTTGCATTCATATAAATTGCTAATATTTTATTTTTGTAAAATAAACGGAAACGAAGACGGCCACGATTGAGCAACGCATGACGTCACTTTTTACATTTTTCGTCCGAATTTAGTTTCATTGTAACTTGCTTTATTTATAAAAATGTGACGTCACAGCTAATAAAATCACTTGATCAACTGTTTTTTTCGTGATATTTCAAATCAATTAAAAACTAAGTATTTTTGTATAATAAAAAATAATACGTATTACGAAAAACAAATGAAGATATAGATATAACATAAACATATTTTATAATTTGCAAAATGCTTTTCCAAAAGTTTTCAAATACCCCATTATAATGGGCACGTAGTGCATTTCAAGACCTTTTATAGTCGACTATCTTAGTAAGGAATTCATTAGTACCTAACTCAAGCTTATCATTATAATATGTTCTCTTGGCAGTTGGGTTTTTTGGATTTAATCATTTATTTGATTGCACGGTTCGCTTGCGTCTATCTTCCTCAACCGTATTGGGTTTGTTGCAATAATAAGATTCTGAAATATATTATTAGCAATAAGATAAACAAATCACCTATTGATTAAGTAACTAGTTGCTTCAACTATATGAATGAGCTTAGGAATCTGTCTATTCCACGTTAATTGTATAAAAACGAAATATTGACAACTTGTTGCATGCATTTTCTGCTGTGTTTGCTGCAAGTGCAAGAGTTGACTGTGTCTTACGTTATTATAACCAAAAATATATACGAACTATAACTTTATTACTAAATGGAACTAATTCCCGGAGTCTTAAACCCTCCTATTCGTTCTCTTTAAAACAGCGTATCCATGCTTGTTTTGGTATTATTGGAGTAAATGTGCGAGTGAATGCTCATGCCGGGGTCGTAATTTTCTAATCAGCATCAGCTCGGAGTCTGGAATTTGTGCCCGATATGGTGATAGGCTCGCCCCCTATCACATCATGGGACGGAATACGCACAGCGAAAAGTGGGTACACTTTTTGCGCCTCTGCCTCCAATCACCAATCCGGGGATAAAAGGCGTCAGTATGCGTATGCGTTTATATTATGAACTTTAATTATATATCTTACCAGCCTCTGTGCGCGCAATTTTCTTAAAAGGGGGTATTTTGCCTTCACGTATTGATTTACTGGGACTTAAAATCAGAAAAGGCAACAACTTAAAAACATCCTATATCACTTTGCTTTTCCTGGGGACCAAAAACTAAGAGCTCAGCACTAATAGATATCCCGTAATACAACTACACCACCGAGGCAGTCAGTTCTTTTTTACCTTATAAAGTTTTTGTGAAATATAGAACAAAAATTTTGAATAAAATAACGGAAAATTTATTTTGTATTTTATTATTAAATTAGTATTTTTGTACCAAACATATGGCTCTTAGCCAAAACGTTTTTGACAGCTTTTGCAACATTTTAATTTTATAAATTAAATTATCATTGTAAAAGTTTTGAAAACAAATTTGAGCAAAATTACAAAGAGCGATACTTATCGCGAACATACATAATACAGTTAATTATACACTTTTCTTAACTGGATGCGTTAGTGGAAGCAGCGGGAGGGCAAGGCGCCGCTCTAAGGAGACTTACATCTGTAATAAAACATACACAATATTAATAAATTATTAACAAAAATAACTATCTTGTTGAGCTATCGTTATACGGGAATCGGATAATTAACAGTCAGATATTATCACTAGACTCGTAAATTAATAAAAGAACAACCTACACTGTTATGCTGGGTCTACACTGACATCTAATGTGATTAATAATCGCATTAAACCCATTGATGTAAAAAAAAACCTTACATATCAATGATTAAACCTCATTTAGACTGGACAATTTTTGCTAAAAATAATCGAACGCAATTATTAAACCCCGTCAGAACGCCTGTTCGCCTGCAATGGCGACGCATCTCGCCCGCGTTGACGTACAAGTCTTGACAGAAATACAAAACACTAATTGCTAGCAATAATTGACAACGATTGTTAAATTTACAATAATTTCTCCGTTTGTTGACGCTTTAATCGAAACGACATGTAGCCACGACTTGTTGCGAAAATACCAAAACTTTAAAAATTCAATTTTAATTGAAGACATTCGATTTTACATAATATTATTTTGATGTATCGCTGTATTTTTTTTACACCATGTTTATAGCTACATTGCACGCTGACTCACCTCATATGCAGGAAAATAAAAAGCATACAAAGAATATATTTTTGGAACTTAAATAAACTTGCAATGTATGTATGATTGTAATTTGTATGTATGTATGTAACTGTGTTTGTTTGGGTGGAATCTTGCAAGTAAATTTTTAAGCACTTAGCCTCAACCGATTACATTGAAATTTATCACACACGTTTGGTTGGAATGACAATGCATTGTTGACTAAGTGACCTCATTGTAAATCCAATATGGCGGACGGACCATTATGATGGAATAGTTATTTTTTATCTGTCCGTGCATGTCCAGAATATGGGTATCAAATGAAAGAGCTTGCTGAGAAAAATACAAAAAATAAAATGACTTCTCTCTAAATCAAGTATGGCGGACGACCAAGATAGCGGACAGGTTATTTTTTACGCACTCCTATAATATGGGTATCAAATGAAAGGGCTTGCTGAGAATAACTCGAAATTCGAAAAGTAATTAAAAATAAATTAAAAGAGATAAATATATTCAAAAACAATATTTTATTTAAACGTTCTAAAAATTAAAAATAAACTTTGAATTTAATTTTATTTTATTTAATTTCAATACTATGTAGAGATTAAAGCTTGTCGCAAGATTTACTTGTGTAGAAAATACAATAACTATGTAACTTGACCTTGTCAAAAGTAAATCTCGCGACAAGCTTTTATCTCACAAAGTTTGATTGAATTTAAAGTTGTTTTTTTTTAAAACATTTAAATAAAAGCTTGTTTTTATAATTTTTTGTTTACTTTTTTCAAATAAATATGTGGTACAGATCTTTAAAAAGATGTTCTAGAAGTTTATTATTTTCCTGAGTTTGATACATTGTGTGTGGCCCCGGTCATTTACCGCTATTATTCATATAGGGAACGTGCACGTCGTAACTGCCATCTGGTAGAGCTATACGACTATGTTTCAGCCCATCGATACTTAGCATTGACGTAGAATATTCATTAAAAATATGAAAAATATAATTTAATTTGTTGATAATGTATTGTAGTGTATCTAGATGAACCAAAACATACAAATAAACAAATCAAATGGTGTGAAATTGTATTATGTACCCAAGAATAATACCTAAGTACTTACATTCCATGGTTATGTGAAAATCCTGTACCTACATGTTACTTCCTTATTTAGCTTAAATAACTAGCTCCCATCTAAAAAAAGCATATTCTAGACACGCTAGGTGTCAATAACATTCGGCCTGAATACACATTTTATAATTTTTGTGTTATTAAACGAATATATAAACAAATTATTGTTCTAGTGATCGTTTCTTTTTTTATCCACCTGTGGCTCTTGTGTCGATTTTGTGCTGCCCTCTATAGCTCGTGCACGTTCCCTACAGTGGTCATGGCATCACGCGTGAACGGCTGGACCGATTTCGTTATTTATTTTTTGATGTGTTTGTTATTGTCAAGAGAAGGTTCTTATAAAAGAAAATAATTAGAAAATTGCCGAAAATTTGAAAATTTAAGAATACTTAACCGCCATATTAAAAATGTAACTTTAGCGCTATTGATAATATAAACTTTTTTAATTCAACCTTATGGCGTTTGACATAACATTCACAGAATGCGTGCTGCACTTAACTCACATGGATTACTGGTAAATTTAAAAGCCTATTTAAGGCAAAATGTCCTTTAAAATACAAGAAGGCCTGTATAGTATCTATTCATTAACATGCCGTAATGTATCATAATTATTGATACTTGTTTCCTTGAATATTTTTCTCATTATAATATTAGCATAATTTGTTTATGATGCTAAGAATCACACACAAAAAGCACATAATTAGATTTTTAAATTTAATATATTCATAGATGGAAGTATAAGAATATAGGATGAAAAACGAATGCCCACGAACTCAATTTGAAGGTGAATAAATTAATTTCATCTCCTAGTTTTGGTTATTTTGGATACATATAACTTACACACAGCAGTAAACTTTACTTTTGTATTTTTTAATTCAAGCCCAATCTTTAGGTACAGTAAGCATAATGTCATTCGATTATAATGATTACTGTCACTACCTGACAGAAATTGATTTTGAGATGGTAGTAGGAAGGTACTGGTTGTAGATCTCGAATAAACGAGGGGCCGTCTAGGTAGATATCACCGAATTATCTATTTCTACCGCCAAGCAGCAGTGTGCATGTACTGTTGTGTTTCGGTATAAAGGACATTGTAGCCAGCTTAATCACACGGCATTATGAGACTTGACATCTTATATCTCAGAGTGACGAGTGCAGTGGATTTTCACGCAGTACTTTGTAAATCTAAGTTTTGTACGGCATTAGTACTATTTATGGGCAGTAGTATCGCTTGCCATCAGGCAAGCGGCATACTTTTCTCGTTATTTACCTGCAATTAATAAAATGTAGACTCTACCTTTTAGAGTCGTTTTTGATTTTTATTGATATAGGTTGTCGAAGAAGTACAGCGAACTAAAGGCTGTGCCATTACAATTCTTATAAAATATAGAATAAGCCATGCTAGCCTATGTTTTATGTGGGAACATCTTTACATAACAAATATAAATGAAAAAAAAAGTGTTAATATTTAATTTCACAATTATCCACATGATATTTGGTATAGTTGAAAATTAAATTATACCCAATACATCTACCATTTGAGTAGCATGAAATTATTTCACATTTGACCTAAAGCGCAACAAGATCTGTAAGAACGAAAAATATTGCATAAAAGCAAAGTTCAGTAGATATTGCAACTCGTTTCTCTAGAGTCACCTAAAAAGTGATGTAAAAAAATATATTTATTTTCAAGTATCGACGCAACGATCGAAATATATTTATTCTGGCTAAATCTCAGTGTAGGTACTAATCACTAATTTACTGTGCTTATAAATGTCGTTTTGTTTATTTGAAACTTCAAACATGAGGAAAGGGACACTATTGTGTACACCATTATAAATTTTTTTTAGATTTTTCTAGCGTTACTATTGAAGAAGGATTAAAATTTATAATGTGCTGGATGATATCAAATTTCGTCTACTCAAACATTAATTTATCATATAACGCTTATTATTAAAAAACAATTATTGAAAAATTAAAATAACTTACTGGAACCACAAGCTTGGGCACACAACAGTCTGCCGGGGTTATTGTAAGTGACTCTGTCACTGCCACACACAGGGTTGTATTCAGGAGTCACCGGGCAGCCACGGATGCATTCCCGGTACGATGGAGACACGGTCGTGGAACCACTGAAAATTAAAAGAGATTTTTTTTTGTATTTTTTGGTAGCCCTGACCAAATCTTGTCAATCTAGATAATATTTCGACGGCTCCGTAGAACAAAGTCGTATATGCAAAATGGAGCTTTTCAGTAGAGCGCTTTGAAAGTCTAAGTTAATTGTGAAAATCACAAGTTATAGTGAACAAAACATTATATTCTATAGGGTTCAGTAACAACTTTGAACTTAATGTGTGAAAATAGCACTAATTCGCACATGAATACAAACTAACGACTTTCAAAGCGCTCTACTGAAAAGCTAACATTTTGCATATACGACTTTGTTCTACGGAGCCGTCGATTTTTTTATCTAGTTAGGTATCACTCCTATAGGAAAAGTCAACTTCATGAAATGAAATACACGTGGCGACATCTTTCTGTACCCCGAGGTATTTATTGCGTGTTGTGAATTCGTACGTAGAGTCTAGATGGAGCCAAATGTACATACAGTCAATAACAATATGTAGCCCGTAATCTTACTCAGAATAATAACTTGCTTTAGTTATTAATCTGAGTAATGTTATCTGCGAACTCCCATTGAACGAGCATGGTGAGGATTTTGTTAATAGCGTCATGCAAGCAAGGCTTGGTTGTCCAGATTCCAATAAATATGGAAGCAACAAATTAAACTCCTGGGCTTAATTTAATATAAAGCCCTGTGTAAGTTGATGATTCGTTGCTGCCTAGTTTTTTTTTATGTGACACCGGTTCTTGGACGAATAAGCTGCAGAAAGAGATTAGTCAATCCCAGCATCAAAACAAATATATTTTGTGTGGTGCATTACTTAATATTTGTTTCGCATTTTTGTGTTGCTGATAAAAATCATGATAGGTAAAAGTCTCAAAAAATTCAACTTATACCTATCTTGCTGTTGGCGATGGGACTATCTCGACGGCTCCGTAGAACAAAGTCGTATATGCAAAATGAAGCTTTTCAGTAGAGCGCTTTGAAAGTCTAAGTTAATTGTGAAAATCACAAGTTATAGTGAACAAAGCATTATATTCTATAGGGTTCAGTAACAACTTTGAACTTAATGTGTGAAAATAGCACTAATTCGCACATGAATACAAACTAAACACTTTCAAAGCGCTCTACTGAAAAGCTAACATTTTGCATATACGACTTTGTTCTACGGAGCCGTCGAACTGAGAGATTGACTGTTGTATATTTGCCTACTACAGAATTTATTTATTATGTTTAGCAGTCTCAAAAGTATATTTTTATATAAATGTACATATGGTAAAGCTGAGTAAATGAGGTGCAAATAAAGTAAATATTAAACAGGCATAATATAGGAAAATAAAAGAGAATTTTTAAAAAATCGTGATTGTAATCAGAACATAATAGGACCGGAACCTAATATAAGGATGGAAGCAATAAGCTTAGTTTTTCTTATCTTACCCATTGTTAGTTGCGGGAGGCGTTGTCTGTTGCCCCTGACCGGGCAATTGACCCTGACCAGGTAACTGCCCTTCGTCAGGGAATTGCCCTTGGTCAGGTAATTGCCCGTCAGGACTAGGGAAGGGGAAATTGGGGAAGCTCCAAATTCCGTTCGGTCTGTCCCACCCATACCTGTCTTCCAGTGGCCCTTCCTGTGGGGCAGCTTGCCTTTTTTGTCTGAAGCTCATGCACATAGCCTCACTCGCAATAAGAGCTGAAACAGAAAAAAGAAAAAAGAAATAGATAATTATCATTACCCGTCAGTGTATCTTATCTGACAGTCATCACAAAGTTATTAAAAACTAATTTATGATTATCGATATTTAAGTAGAATTAAACGTGTACGTAATGTAATACACGCAGATCAATGTGAAATGCATTGAAATATTTCGAAGATCCAGAATGTTTGTGTTCAGTTCACGCAAATCCTTATGGCCGGCATGAAGGTAGACAGGGGTCTCTTAGGTACTAAAGAGTGACGGGATTTATAGAGGTCAGGTAATTAACACCAGCCATTGTCTGAAATATTGACGTTAGTGGTATTTTAAAACAAAAATGCGAGAAAACATATTAAACAGTGGAAGCGGGGATATTAACTACAACCCAGAAAACATGTTTTCATTGCAGAACACCTTGAAAACTGGATACGCAAGCACAATGTTAATGGCATTAAAATGTCTACAGAAATTCCAGTTTATGTTTACTAAGTGACGCGACAGCTAAATGGTATTCCCCGTATGTATTGAGTAGGTACATGGATCATAGTTTATAATGAGTTATAGCATCTTCATGTGTGAAGTCTATTAAGAATTCATGATTAAAGTATAATTGGGACTTAGTAGTTTACGCAGTGAATAAATTATTTAGTATTTTTCTCTTACTTCAACATTTATGCCTTAAAAAAATTACAAAGCAGTGATCAGCTTAAATACTGACGAATAATGTTTATGGGTAAGGGATTGGGAGAGATTCCGTTATGTCGTAATCTAGCTTCTTTCCTACATATTTTAGTTGATATATATACATATTTGTAAAAATACTGTATAGTAAAAAGAATATAAGATTCTGCCTATGACACTGAAGTTATCCATTATTACTAGTTATCATAAACAAAAAACCGGCCAAGTGCGAGTCAGACTCGCGCACCGAGGGTTCCGTAATATTTATGGTTTCCGCAATTTTTCCTTTATCTATGCTATAAAACGTTGTTTCATACCAAATTTCAAGATTCTGAGTTCACGGGAAGTACCCTGTAGGTTTTGATTCCCTTGTGAATGTCAACAATTTGCGGAGATTTGCGCCATAAACGGCTGTGTCTTTTGATTGCGTTAGCTTAGAAGTTTGATTTCTTCTCTACTCCAAGGGACAATAAACTTGAGTATTTGATATAAATTTCAGCTTAATAGCTCCACGCGTTCCTTAGAAAAAGGGTTTTTTTAGAAACTGACGAACGGACAACAAAGTGATCCTATTATCTATAAGAGTTCCGTTTTTTTCTTTCGAGGTACGGAGCCCTAAAAATTATATAGACGGTCATAAAACTATTCATTGATTATCCTTCTAGTTTCGTAATTACTTTACAAATATGTTTTATGACTCATAATACTTGTAAACGTAGGAAAATTAACGTCATCTTAGCCGGATTCATAAAAACAAGCACTTATATTGGCACAATTATTTGCACGTCCGAAATTACATTTAATAACACATTTTTAGAATGAAAAAACATTCACCATTGGTAAAAACAACAAAATTATCTCATTCGGTAAATAAATATTTAAAATGAAACCATTAATGTAGGTATGAACATTTTTTACAAACTTGACGCAGTATTAAAAAATATCTAAGTAATGAAGATATCTATATAAATAATACAAAATAATAAATTAATGGACAAGCTAACACGTAAGTAGTTAATAATTTTATCATTAATTAATGCTAAAAGTACAATTAAATGGGTTTCTCGTCGAAATTTAAACTAAAGTTGAAAAATCCAAAATTGTTTATTAAGGGCCGTCACCTACATGGGCGGATGAGATTTTCAGGTCAGAGCTGATATAAGCGACTTAAACCTTTTGCAATGCTATTTCGGCTCTGGCCAAATTTGGTGATGATTTATCGAAAAAACAAGTCTGTAAGCAAAGTGACTCTTACCTTTTTTCGTAAGGACCACCCTTACTTATATTTATACTGCAATATTCGTGCCTGACTTATACATATTTTAAATGAACCTTTTATAAAATATTTTATCTACAATCGAAATAGTCCTGAAAGAATAATCATGAATACATTACTGTAGTTAATTAATGTTTATACTTTTAGATGTATTTTGTTCTTTGTTTAGCGAGATGTCTTGGATAAAATTTTAATACGTTTATTCGCCTTTTATTATTAGCAAAACACCATAATATATTCAATAAAAATATGTTTTGCACTTTTGAAACAGGTTTAAAAATCTTAAAATTGTTATTCATTCATTAGCTCAGTTTTAAAATCCTTTGGTATCTTATAACTCTATATAACAATCAAATAATGAAGTTTAAAGAGATATATTATGTACAAAAATATTTTACTTAAATCAATTGTATTAATAAAGATCACAATTGAACATACACAGATAGAGTTAGTCTCTCTTATGATCATCGCCGTTCCCTAATGTCAAATCCTCTTTTGCATGGCCGGTAGCATAGATTTTTTTTTTATTTTATATATAGGTGTTCATGGAAGGTTAACATCGAGTAAACCACTTGCTCATTGGTGATATTAAAAAAAACATAATTATTATTAATCCGGAAAATATGTGTCCAGAAATAAAATAACATAAACTTACCGAGAACGAAGAACACGCACAGCTTCTGCATGGTTGTAGAATGTAAATAAAAAAATGCACTTTTACACTAATTGTGAAGACGTGTGAATTGGTCTGAGCGTAGAGTCGTCACTGGCGACTGTCCGATGCCGGGTTTTGTTTATAAACACTCGTCGCGCGATTCTGTACGTTCCCCGGATAAGTTGGGACAGCAAAATAATGTTATTTCAAGCGAAATATGTAATTCACCGTATTTTCCTATTAATCAGTCAATATTTATGTGATATTAAACATTGGTAATTACAATATGTCTGTCTCTATTTAGATGCCTTTTCACTCACCGTAGTAGAGTCACGTTCCCTGTCCGTATGAAAACAAAAATTATTTTCCTCGAGCCTGTTCTATTTTTTAAAACCGAAACACAACAGTGCATGCACACAGCTGCTTGCGTTTGAAAATAAATTATAATGCAAAATATTTGGTCACCAAATCACTCGGTAAATCGATTGAATGTCTTATAAAGTCACAAAACACTGTCTTTGTTTTTTAAATGTCGAATTAAAAAACCTAAATTTACAATGACGTACATATAAGTCGACAGTGAGAGATATCAGTGGAAAAACCAGATCACTAGAGATGACTGACCACCGATAAGTCACCTACAATGAATAAGTTTGAAGGGAAAGTAGAAACCTATTATAAAATATGTGTTTAAGTAACACAAAGAGTGCGTACATGAGGGAGTTGACTCATTCATTTTGTTAATTTTATCTAAAGCGTATAAAAATGAATACCAGCCCTATGGTTCCTATAGATACTATGTCACTGCTGGGAACGGGCCACCGCTACGATTTAAAATTTTCATAATTAAATATTTTTGCATATTTACGAAGAAATTATCACAGAACTAGCTTTTGCCCGCGGCTCCGCCCGCTTTAAGTTTTACCGGGATAAAAGTCCCGCTTTTTGTTTTCCCGGGATAAAAATGTAGCCTATGTGTTAATCCAGGACATGACGTACCCGTATACCAAGTACCCGAGTAGTAGTTTTGCGTGAAAGAGGAACAAACATTCTTACAAACTTTCGCCTTTATAATATTCGTAGGATATACCTCTGTCATCCTCATCTTCCGTCCTCCGTGATATACCTAAATAATATTATTTTAAAAGTTCCGTCGGTGTTAATTTCCAATTAGAATTGATCTTTTGATTGGAACATCATCTTGCGAACTTGCATTTTGCATATTTATAAGTTTTACATTTTACTATTTGAAATCCTCCTAGCCAGCTTCGGCCACAGCGGCCAATCACAACGGAGATCAGCCAGGTAAGCAAGAGATATCATAGGCCGGTATTAATAAATGAATCTCAAGTTTGAGTTACGTCTCAAGTAGACATAATGTATGAAAAGTTCAATACATTATGTCTACTTGAGATGTAACTCAAACTTGAGATTTATTTATTAATAGCGTCCATAGTGCACAAGTGTGTACGCGATACACGGATGCACTATTCCTTCACTCCCATAGTCCGGTGAGACGGCAATCCGACATGACCGGAGAGAGATCAGGCGCAGGACCAACGGCTTTACGTGCTTTCCGAGGCACGGGGGTATCACTCCGCCAACTTCCTGACTCCGAGCTGTGACTGGGTAATTTTTTTTAGATGGAAAAACCCAGTCAAAATGTTTTTTTAGGTTCGACCCGGGATTCGAACCCAGGCACCTCAGCGCGCAAATCGTACTCGTAACGCGTACACAATACAACTACGCCACCGAGGCAGTCACACGCCAACTTCGCCTGTACTATTTATGCATAATACAATGTACATCTTTTTTTTATATGTTCATCTTAATTTACACACTTGACTAATAAAAGCAATAACCCAATATATTTTAGCAGACAGTTGCTAATACTATACTATACATAATGACTATATAGTATGTGTAAAAACAGACACAAAACACAGAAATTCTAAATTTAAAATCGTGATTTTTTTTATTACTAAAAATTACTAATGAATAATCGGTATAATCCCTATTGTCAGTGACAAGTACACATATTAACTCCTTCATGACTATACCTAATGATTAACATCGCAACCTCTCACCACGGAGTGTGGCCATTCCCCAACATATTTCCTCGTAAGAGATAGTGAACTCAAACTGATCTTTATGATTAATTATTGTCTATTAATAATTTATTTTTTCCCTATACACTTGCTATGAGTCATATTTCAATCTTAATAAAAGTAACATTATTATTTAAACTACTATTTTTATTTTGTAACATAAGCCGGCAGACGGTGCCGATAAATTCACCCATTAATAAAAGAATGAGGGATGCACAACCGAAAAGTCTTAAATGAATGAAATAGGGGTTAGGAAGAGTGTATAGAGACTTCCGTAAATCTCACTCATGACTCACTAGGTAATATTTCACAGTAGCATTTTAGTATACATAGTACGAGTATTTTACTGCTCGAGCCGACCTACTCATGCTTTAGACTAAAATGGGGGTAGAAACTCGTGATTCATTTGCAATAAAAAGAAGTGACGAGCGCAGTGCCTTATAATTAAAGGGTTCGGTGGTGTTGCTACTGGCGAGCGGCAAGCTCGTCTCGTCATTCATTTGTTTAAATAAAAACAAAGGTCATTAACACTCTGATCACAAAATAATTCCAAAAAGAAATTGTAGGTTCTTATGCAGAACAATTATAATAGATAGCTGTTACAAGATAGAGGCAGTAGGCTTTTTTTATTTCGCGGAGGAAGTGACTTATTACTACCGCCCAGCCTTCAAGGGCGACTGAGTGGTGATGTTGGGTTCACCGTGCCTTACGACCCAGCGTTGAGCCGCCGGGCCAGTCCCTGACCTAGGTACATCCGCACGGCATTACCAATTAAAACTCAGCGGTGGCCTTCTTCGGCACATTAGGGACGGCAGCGGGTTTCCCCGGACTAAGAGTGTCTAAGTTGTCGTCCGCAGCCGCCCCTGCAGAGGTGGTAGGCTGGCCCTTTATTACGCGAGACCTAAAATAACTGGCGAGATGTTTCACACGCTGTTGCCTACGCCTGACAACAGAAAAAGGTGTGATACTATATATACATGTATGTAGGTAGACAACATAAGTAAAAAACGTGTACAAATATGCAGCAGTGCACTTAAATATTTACCACATTGAATGAAATGTCATCCCCATGGCCATCTTTTGTGGTAGCATTCACGAAGATAAATTTAAAATAAAACAATGTCAACCTTCTAGGCGTCTTATTTTGTTATTTACGTATTTTCATACCAGATTATCAAGAAGATTGCTTTTGAACTTATTAATTATATATTAAAAACTAACAAAACCAGTCTTTCAAGAACATGTTATTATTCTACCATCTACTAGACCATTAATAACAGAGATCAGTTTATCTGAAGTAGATGTCTAGAACAGAAGTTACCTTTAAACCTGCTAATCCCACTTGTCTTGAACATTCAGGAGTTCGTGGCAAGATTTTTCCCAATCCAGAAGGGCCCAATAGAATTGTTTTTAACGCGTAAGACGCCTTATCATCAAATGCTACATTTCCAGTCCTCAAAGACTGGCTCAAATTTTCAAAAATATTCTTTATGGCGGAAATTTTTACAAATTATAATAAATTAGGAATTGTTTAGTGTGCCTACGGAACACGTAGACCGCTAGTTCGAATTATACTTAGACGATTTTAAATTACTCACAGCTGCGATATGCTAGTCTTTTATGTTTCTTTATTAACAATTTGCAAACATTGCTTTACAAATATTTTAACAGTATTTACCAATTTTGTACCTATGGTATACATATATAAAATTCATCATGGCATAAATAATCGAATCCCCGCATTAGAGTTTATCGATATGCTCAGATACTATCCATACGTAATTATAAAAAAAAAACAAGTTACCACTCACTTCACTTCCTATGATATCCTATGACGCAAACCTCATCTCAATAAAGTGGCCTTGGCCTAACACTTTGTGAAAGTTTGTTATGGCGTTAGATATTAAAATAATTATAAATAACAGCCCTGTGTTATAAACTTTCCCTCTGCGGGGCAGGGGCTTACTACTGAGAAGGTTTAATACAAATAAAGGGATAGTTATTAACCTTACATTGTTTTTAGGGTTCCGTATATCAAAAGTAAAAAGAAACTCTTTGTTTCACTTTGTTGTCCGTCGGTCTGTTAGTCTGTCAAGACCCTTTTTCTCCAGAACTTGTAGAGATATCAAGCCTGCAAGATATCAAATTTGTACCGAATACTCGGGTCTACGGTTTCTTTCAGCTGTGAAAAAATCAAACTTGTAAGTCAACGCGATAAAAAGATATGACCGTTTTAGGCGGATATTATCGCATATTTTGAGATTTCGCAAGGGAACAAAACCTATAGGATACTTCCCGTTACGTATCGTCCCGTACGATCATGAAAATTAGCAAGAGGCAAGGTCTAATAGCACATGTATAAAGAAAAATCTGAAAGCCGTAACTATGTATTTTAATAACAAAAAAATGCAGATTTACTATAACAAACTTCTTAAATTTCATTAATTAATTTTGGCGAACTATTGAACTTATATACTTAGAGTACAACAAGAGTGTACGGAACCCTCGGTACGCAAGCCTAACTCGCACTTGTCCGGTTTTCTATGTCTTTAAGAACATAACACCGTAACAGTATATATCCCCTACGCAAAACATCACTTGACATACAATAGTACCCCTAGCACAAAATTACGCATTATCGTGTAGTATTCGTTAGACGATACTCGATACCATACGTCAAAAATGAGACACATGCTGCTATTTTCCATACATTTTGATATATGCTTGTCTATATTTTTTACTATTCGAATTGTTTACACGCGCGCAATGTTCACGCGGTCATATTTTAGTTCCAGATACACTCAGCGGCCGCTGTCAAAATTTCCATACAAAAAAATTACTTAAACGAAACAATTAACGATACGATATAGCATAAATCCGTGCTAGTGCTGTTGAAAAGAATTAGTATCAATAATGTAATAACGTTGTTCAAGGCTTCTGTCATAACTTATTAGCTACTAAACGCCTACTCATGTATGTAGAAAATACATCAGTATTTTCCTCCTTCTATGGAAACATTTATTGATACAATGTAGAATAATATAAAGTTCAATAAAAAAATTATGCTTGGTAGTGGGCTTCGCCGCAAAAAGAATGGAGTTTTTATCAGAATTAAATATATATATAAATGTTGAATAACTTTATAAAATTACTGATGTAATGAAAACTGGCCAAGTCAAATCTAACCTACTTTAAGATCTCACATTTTTAAATAACAGCAATTGCTATAGGTATCCAATAAAGCAAAGAAATAGAGTTTAATACTTGTTCATAATGTTATTTTGTTCCTATAAATACGTATTTTGATTTTGCATAAAACTTGGCACTCATTTAGATCTCCATTCTTTTTGCGGCGAAGCCCACAGCCAAGCATAATTTTTGTATTGAACTTGGCTCTCCTTTTTTACATTTATGTTTTTGGTGGGATATCATTACTTTTTGTAAAGAAAAATAGGCAGGTATTGAGTTATGTGGTGCCGCGCGCCCCCGACCGCCGCCGTTGGCCGGTTGTTTAGCGCGTATTACAAGTTTTTTGTAAGGGGACACCACTTATTTTTTGACTTAACTTTATTTTTATATTTCTGTTATATAGCAAATATAATAATACATATATTGGGATAGTTTCAAATATTTGCTTGTAACGGTTTCAACGCTACCATTAGGTACGCTTGCCGCACACGTTCGGTTTCCTTATTAGGGATCCTGATCAGGAATTCAGAGTGACTAGCGCAAACGTCCGGTTTTTTGTACCAACACGTTCGTTTTCCTAATTAGGTTTCCTGATCAGGAATTCAGATTCAGGAACGTGTGCGCGTTGTTGAACATTTTCTATGTAAGCGGAGCATTCAGGTTTCCAAATCTGAATTCTTGATCAGGAAACCTAATCAAGAAACCGAACGTGTGCGGCAAGCGTAAAAAATACATTTTTTTTGTATGGGTATCTATTTTTTTATTTTTAGATTTTACCTACGTTTACAACAATTACCGAGCTGGATTCCAATTTTCATCCTTCAAGGTCATCTGGAAGTAGGTTAGGTTTAGGTACTATAAGTCAGTCAGTTAGTCAGTAATAAAATTTACGACTTTTAGACCTTCATATCTTTATAACCGTTTGAGCTAGCTTCATGAAATTTGGGCTTCTAGATGTCCTTATGGATATAATTAAACACACGTAGTTTTATGTGTTTGCATTGAGGGTGAAAAGTGGCACCAAGTGGTTCGTGTAATATTACACTCGGCGCTGGCTAGCCAGTTCCTTTGCTTGAACTTGGCTTGACACGCTGCCGCGTGTCTAGATTAGGCCCTGTTATACAACTTATGAGTAAATGCTGTTCGTGTCACAAATGTATGATAAAATATAAAAGTCACACTGTAATCAATGTGTTTAATAAAATAACTGTTAACTATTTTTTTCTTGAAACTAGTGAAACTAGCGCTTAAAGACATCTTGGCTACGATTCCTGTTAAAGAATCTATAAAACCCTTGAAACTGACATCTATCGAGACATAACGGAACTTTTAATTCGTCTACTTGCCGTCAGATGGTTCTGACACCAGACGAACAACACGTGTACGGTCAAATAAGTCAGAGATGAAACTAGTCTTCAGATTATTACACGGGTAGATCAACGAGTCACACGCACACAAGAGATCTCCTATCTCGAAAACAAAACCCTATATTCATTAACCACCTGCATTTTTATATCTATGTAGAGTGACTGAGATATTACCGATAAGAGGGTATGTACAAAAAAGTATCTATGTATCACATAACTGATTAAAAACATTTATTTACAAACCATATTCTGACTTTTGACTATGAATATGTGCGGCATTGCAATATTTATACGATACTTATCATGTTGTTATGAAAAGCTTTATCAAACTTGGATTCCTCAAAACAGAATGGATTCGCGTGCGCGATACGCAAAAAATATTTAAGTTTCGTATAAATATACATTTTGCACAATTTTAATGGTACAATTTCCAAAGCTGTTATGAATTATCACATACCTATTATGCTTTTGTTCCAAATTAGTATTGAACACTCCTCTTTTTATGGTAGTTTATTTGTGTGTTATCGCCTTTAAATATTTTGTGTCAGCATTATGTATTTGTATATTGTAACATATTATATTTTGTGGAACACTACTAAATGGCAACCTAAACTGGTTTGACGTGTCTTTATTCAAACCTTGGACCGTGTCTCTACTCTCTACACCAAGACACACAACATGGTGACCATGCCAGTCGCGTCGGAGCAACCACGCGCTGGCGCGCGGCACTCATTACAACTATATTAAAAACTAGCTTTTGCTCACGGTTTCGCCCGCGTTAATAAGTTTTTCCGGGCTAAAAGTACATAATAACCTTCCCGTTGAATCACTCTATCCAACACATTTATTTGGATAAAGATTAATATTATGACGTTGATACAACTCTTAACAAATAATGCATTAATTTCGACCAAATTTCATTATTGAGGAATAATTCTTTCATACATATATTTTTGGTATCTTGAACCGTTTTCGCAGCGCACGCAATGGAAGCCCTCAAGGATGAATAATTTTCCCCGTTTTTTTTCACATTTTCCATTATTTCTTCGCTCCTAGTAGTTGCATCGTGATGTTATATAGCCTAAAGCCTTTC
This sequence comes from Lapara coniferarum, assembly GCA_949316025.1. NCBI lineage: Eukaryota > Metazoa > Arthropoda > Insecta > Lepidoptera > Sphingidae > Lapara > Lapara coniferarum. The sequence goes on from OX438920.1 coordinate 6,275,794, forward strand.
TCGATAAATGGTCTATTCAACACAAAAATAATTTTCGAACCAGTAGTTCCTGAGATTAGCGCGTTCAAACAAACAAACAAACAAACAAACTCTTCAGCTTTATAATATTAGTATAGATAGATGAAAAATAATATTTTAAGATGAAGAAAATAATGGAAGAAAAGAAAATGAAATTATTGAAAAAAAAAGAGAAAAAACATTTAGGAATAATGATTTAAGAAAATAAAATACAGGTAATATAAACTCATTTGCAAAAAAAACGGGCACCTAAGCAATGAACCATTTCAAATGTTACTATTGGTTTGTTTGATAATTATAGGTAGTTTTACTTTCACAATTTTGTAAATTAATAAGCAAATAATCGTTTTCGTCAGTATTATCATAAAATTTTGATAAATTTATGGGTTTTAATGCTAAAGTTCACTAGTAGTGTGTGCTCGCTAGTAGTGCATATGCTCGTGAAGTAAAAGTTAACAAAGATTTTTGTTTGTTTTTTCTTTAATAAAGTAAAAGCAGATAAATGTTTAGTATCGAGTGTGACCCCCTCTAGCTGAAATTACAGCTTGAATTCGTCTGGGTATGCTAGCCAGGATATCCCAGATACTTGCTTGCGGAATACGTTCCCACTCCGCGGTAATCACATTCTTCAGCTCTCTGATGGTTTGCGGAGCCGGTTGTACTGATCTCACGCGTCGTTTCAGAACGTCCCAGACATGCTCTATAGGATTGAGGTCGGGACTTCGAGCTGGCCAATCCAAACGACGAATGCCGACCTCTTGCACATACGCTTCCACATCGCCAGACCAGTGGGCGCGAGCGTTGTCGTCCATAAAAATTGATCTTCGCCTAAAGCGGCCAATGCGGGTTGTGCATGAGGAATAAGAACTTCCGTTATGTATCGATGTCCAGTCAGTGAGCCGTTTTCAATGAAGACTAACTCTGTACGATCCATTGAATTTATTCCTGTCCAAAACATAACAGAGCCCCCACCATAAGGTGTGATTTCTTCAAAACAAGCCTCTGCAAAGCGTTCTTCTCGTCTTCGTAGCACTCGCCGACGTCGATCTTCACCGAACAGAGATATCCTGGCTTCATCGGAGAACAATACCCTATTCCAATCTTCTTGAGTCCATGACTCACAATTTCGAGCAAACCTAAGCCTGGCAACTCTGTGTACACGGAGTAACTTAGGGCCGCGGGCCGGGCGATGACTGCGTATATTGGCCGCGAGCAGCCTCCTCCTGACCGTCCATAGACTAATATGCACATTTCTTACTTCTTCGAGGTTGTTCTTAAGGTCCACATACGAAGACTTGCGATTTCTCTATGCGTGACTCACAAGAAAACGATCATCCCGTGGTTGGGTACATGGTTTTCTTCCAGAACCAGGCCTTCTCTCGACGGAACCGGTGTCTTGATACCGCTGCCAGGTCCTTTGAACCGTCGAGCGACTCACACTTAGCCTCTGAGCCACGAAGCATTGGCTGCAGCCCTCTTCGAGCAGCACAATAATTTTGGTAGCTTTTACCACTTTCTCTAACATTATTGAGACAGCTAAACAGCAATAAATGAAGCTTTGACAATTAAGAATATGAAATAAATTCATAAAAATTGACTAAAAGTTATGAAAACCGATATTATCTTTTGGAACTTCGCACCAAAAATGTAGGATAAAAAGTGGTTTTCTGTAAAAACGAGCATCAAACGAAAATTTTAATTTAGAACGTACTGTTTTAAACACCACGGCATTTTTAAAACCGGCCAGTAACATGTACAAATGATTGAAATCATTTTGGTACCGTATTTTTTTAAAAAAGAATTAAAATCCAAACCGCCCGTTTTTTTTGCAAATGAGTGTATATATAAAATAAAAAAGAGCGAAATGAAGAAGTTCGAGCGGTGTCCAGGGTAATCCCGGCCCAGGAGTCCAGGGTATAGCCCGCCCCACCCAAAAGTAATGATATCCCATCAAAAACATAAATGTAAAATATGGAAGCCAAGACCAATATTAAGAATAATAAGTTTTTCCGGGCTAAAAGTACATAAAAACCTTCCCGTTGAATCAGTCTATGACTATGACGTTGATACAACTCTTAACAAATAATGCATTAATTTCGACCAAATTTTATTACCCTTAAAACGGTTCTAGTGAGTTAATCTTAAAACATAGACATATACTGTCCCGGACATTTTTTTAGATCATTTCAAGAGAAATAATTCTTTTATACATATATTTTTGGTATCTTGAACCGTTTTCGCAGTGCACGCAATGGAAGCCCTCAAGGATGAATAATTTTCCCCGTTTTTCTCACATTTTCCATTATTTCTTCGCTCCTAATAGTTGCATCGTAATGTTATATAGCCTAAAGCCTTCCTCGATAAATGGTCTATTCAACACAAAAATATTTTTTCAATTCGAACCAGTAGTTCCTGAGATTAGCGCGTTCAAACAAACAAACAAACAAACTCTTCAGCTTTATAATATTAGTATAGATTAGTATAGATATGCGTGCTTGTCGACTTCATCGACAAAAGAATTGAAATCTAAATGGTTGCCAAGCCCTGTAGATTATCCTGAAAATTATTTATAATAACACACCGCATTCTAAAATTAATTTAAGGTAATATTTCTTTCTTTTTTTGCTACGACAATGTATGATATTTAAAAATATAACTTCTTACGTTTGAACAGTCGAATTATTTACACAAAGCAAATAACTTTGTATAAATTTAAGCCCATTATTTGTCTTGGCTCTCTCGCTCGCTTGGCTCGCTCTCTCTCGATCTCGCTCGCGCTCCTGCTCTCGCTTCCACCCCCGCTCTCGCTCCCGCTGTCGCTCTCGCTCTCGCTCTCGCTCTCGCTCTCGCTCCCACTCTCGCTCTCGGTCCTTTCTCATTTCGCCTCCTCCTTATCCTCCTTCTCCTCCTTCTCCTTCTCCTTCTCCTTCTCCTTCTCCTTCTCCTTCTCCTTCTCCTTCTCCTTTTCCTTCTCCGTCTCCGTCTCCGTCTCCTTTTCCTTCTCCGTCTCCGTCTCCGTCTCCGTCTCCGTCTCCGTCTCCGTCTCCGTCTCCGTCTCCGTCTCCGTCTCCGTCTCCGTCTCCGTCTCCGTCTCCGTCTCCGTCTCCGTCTCCGTCTCCGTCTCCGTCTCCGTCTCCGTCTCCGTCTCCGTCTCCGTCTCCGTCTCCGTCTCCGTCTCCGTCTCCGTCTCCGTCTCCGTCTCCGTCTCCGTCTCCGTCTCCGTCTCCGTCTCCGTCTCCGTCTCCGTCTCCGTCTCCATCTCCTTCTCCTTCTTCTCCTTCTTCTCCTCCTTCTCCTTCTTCTCCCTCTCCTCCCTCTACTCCTTCTCCTTCTCTCTCTCCTTCTCCTTCTCCTCCTTCTCCTTCTCCATCTCCATCTCCATCTCCATCTCCATCTCCATCTCCATCTCCATCTCCATCTCCATCTCCATCTCCATCTCCATCTCCATCTCCATCTCCATCTCCATCTCCATCTCCATCTCCATCTCCATCTCCATCTCCATCTCCATCTCCATCTCCATCTCCATCTCCATCTCCATCTCCATCTCCATCTCCATCTCCATCTCCATCTCCATCTCCATCTCCATCTCCATCTCCATCTCCATCTCCATCTCCATCTCCATCTACATCTCCTTCTCCATCTCCATCTCCATCTCCATCTTCTTCTCCTTCTTCTCCTTCTTCTCCTTCTTCTCCTTCTTCTCCTTCTTCTCCTTCTTCTCCTTCTTCTCCTTCTTCTCCTTCTTCTCCTTCTTCTCCTTCTTCTCCTTCTTCTCCTTCTTCTCCTTCTTCTCCTTCTTCTCCTTCTTCTCCATCTTCTCCTTCTCCTTCACCATTAGTAAGTTATGAAGCTGTGAAATTTGATGGAAGGGGTAATATTACACTGAGAAGTCACTGAGAGTCGCCGGCCATATCGATGTGTACGTGCCATAGAGAGCGCAATATCCCCTCTACGGCCCCACTTTTGCTCACAATAATGCTTCACTGTGAATAACTGCTTTATTTTTCAACCAATTTTGATGATGATTTCACAGAAAATTTCCTTTTGCATTTTCTGTTACATATAAAATAATTTACAAAATCAAACAAAGGAAAATACCCTATTGTTGCTATCAAGACAGGTATCTACTCTTTATAGAACTCCAAAACAATATCGTTACTGGTCTCGCATATGTCCGTCGCATATCCGTCTGGGTGGGTACCACCGCCAAGCAGTAGTGTGTATGCACTTTTTGTTTCGGTTTGAAGGATTGTAGCCAGTTATAGTATTGAACATAATGAGACTTAACATCTTATGTCTCAAGATGACGAGCGCAGTGGAATGCCACACAGCACTTTGTAACTCATGGTGCGGTATGGTGTTACTACTGTTTATGGGCGGTCGTATCGCTTACCATCAGGTGAACGGTATGCTCGTCTCGTCATTCAATGTCATAAAAAAATATTCTCATATAAAATGTTTGCGAATGGTGTCAAACATAGGATTCCAGTTTATAAACAAAATACTTATGTAGTAATGGCGCAGTCACTAGTCTTATCAAAGGTCAACATAAAATCGTTCGTGATAACTTCCATAATAAGTAGGCTCATATTTCTTAACAACAATGAATGGGTGTATTGTGACAAAATTAAATCACCGCTGGAAATAAAACCACTTTGCTATTTACTCGTTTAAGAAAGTAGCCGCTGTTTCATCTTCTCTGAAAAGGAACTAAGCTGCGAACAACATAAAATTAGGATCTAATTATTTATTTACTTAGCTTATAGGTGTTTGGGAAGCTATAAGGTTGAATCTTTCGTACTAAATATATGCGAAATAGCTTTCATGATATTTAAATGTGTTCTTTATTTCGTATGTGTCACTTACAAGGTCCCTACATTTCATCCGTATAAATCTGATGCCCACACATTTTAATGGCATTGAATGACGAGACGAGCATGCCGTTTGCCTGATGGTAAGCAATACGAACACCCATAAACAATAGCAACACCATCCAGCACCTTGAGTTACAAAGTACTGTGTGGCATTACACTGCACTCGGCATCCTGAGACATAGGATGTTAAGTCTCATTATGTCCAGTAGTTACACTGGCTACAATGCCCTTCAAAACGAAACACAACAGTGCATGCACACTGCTGCTTGTCGGTAGAAATAGACATTGCGGTGGTAGCCACCCAGACGGACTCTTACATAGGAGAGACCTACCACCAGTGACATCTAAATTATTGAGGAAAGCACCTACCGATACCAAGAATTAAAAACATGCCATAATAAACAATATTACAGAGACAGACTGCCTCGGTGGCGTAGTTGTATTACAGTACGACTGCAAAGCTGAGGTCTCGGGTTCGATCCCCGGGTCGGGCAAAGTGATATTGAGTTTTTCTATTCAGTATCAGCTCGGAGTCTGGAATTTGTGCCCGATATGTCGATAGGCTCGCCCCCTATCACATCATGGGACGGAATAATGGCGAAAAGTGGGTGCACTAGTTGCGCCTCTGCCTGCCCCCTCGGGGATAACAGGCGTGAGTGTATATGTATATGTATGTATGTATATTACAGAGAAATGAGGAATACCTAAATATTATATTATAATAAGTAGAAAAATAGGACACTTTTTAATTAGTTGAAGATTATAGTTAATAGTCAGTAGTAAAATTAACTGCCTAGAACAGCATTTTCCCAAACTATGGGTCGCGTCCCACTGGTGGGTCACGAGCGAATGTTCTGTGGGCTGTGACATATAGAGCGATACATCTACCGACCAGGCTAACCGTTGGTCGGCCAATGAAATTCGTTAAAAGTAACCAAAGTGTATGTTGAAGCATGGGCTTCCTAAATCCAGGGCTACAATCAACGGCTTTACGTGCTTACCAAGGTATCACACCGCCAACTTCCTGCCTCCGAGCTGCGACTGAGTAATTTTTAAGATGATTTTTCATCTTCCAATCCCAGTCACAATTTTTATTTTTGCCTGACCCGGGATTCGAATCTAGGACCACAGCGCGCAAATCGTACTCATAATCGTACGCAATACAACTACGCTGTCGAAGCAGTCATGTATAATTAATTTATTCGTGACAGTAGTTGTTTAGAACAGTATTTTTCCGTAATAATGTCATCGTTTAAAATTTCCCGTTAATCGTTATTGCTCATGTTTATTATTAACTAGGCGATGCTCACGGCTCCGCCCGCGTGAAAGAGTTTCTCCGGGATAAAAATATTTTCCGGGGATAAAAAGTAGCTTATAGCACTCAAAAGTAATGTTGCTTCGCATTAGTGAAAGAAATTTCAAATTCGGTTCAGTAGTTCTTGAGGTTAGCGCATTCAACCAAACAAACAAACTCTTCAGCTTTATATTAGTATAGATAGTATAGATTCACCTGTGCACTAAAAATTATAGGTAACTAGTAATAATTAAAAATCACAACATAAATGATTTTACAAATCCCTAAATAAATAAAACTTTGTGGTCAAAATGCTGGCTGTTTACAAATAAAAAAAAACAATACTCATTCCATACCTTTATCTGTAAAGCGAAAGAATGCTCGCTCTCATTTGGAAGTCGCTGCTGTTATCTATGGTTCGTCCTCCGGCCGAGGCAAAGGTTATCGCTTCCACCACTACCGATCGCATCCCCCCTTCCGTCCATCCTGGAACACGCTGCGGCCGCTTCAGATGCACCAGTGAACAGATAAGCTCTCAGTCGTAAACATCTATGTTTTAAATAATTCAAACCTGGAACGCGCGTGTTCCTTTTTGAATTTGGAACTATAGGGCGGCGTTTACACACGAGACATTACACTGTTATACATCTTGTGAGCAGTGCTGTAACAGTATTTGGACACCAACACTTGGAAATGTTATACGGGAAGGTTTTATTGTGCGTAGTTATAGTTGCTGGTAAGTTTTAGTCATAATGAAGCTGGCGAAAACTAAAATTATGTGCACTTGGTTTAATAGTTCTAACATTTTGAACATACACTCTAACATTGTACTTAACATTACTAATTAAAGACTCACAATTTAAAAGTGACTTGGTAAATAAATAAGTAAATGTATGTTGAAGATGAGAATGAACCTAAACAATTAAAAAGAACTAGCTTTTACTCAGGGTTCGGCACAAAATTCTTTCTCCTAATAAAAAAACAGTTTGGGCTGTTTCAGGATACAAATTGCTTAAAATGCTATTTGCTGTATATTTACCAAATTTCATTCAAGTCTAATGGCCGCTTTGTATTATACTTTTCACCTTCGCAACCTTTCGGATTAATAGTAGAGTATTTAAATCACGAATAGAACAATACATCCTTCAGTCTGTCATAACACGTACATTTTAAATTCAATTTGACACTGACAACTAAAGTAAAACAGACTTCAAGAGCCAAATGCATTTCAAGATCTATTTATCATCCGACACGTCTAATTGTACCTAAATCTTGGTGTTTACGTCACTAGCATCTGCGTCAATTGGAGTTTTGTACCGCGCAGTGATATGAGAGTAGAAAGCTGTATGTCGAGCTCACATTAGACCGATTGGCGTCGTGATCCTTAGGTTATCAGTCACACGCCCACTGGACGTAGGGTTGTCAAGTTTTCTATTTAGTAAATATTGCTGTATAGTTATCGCGGTAACCGGCGATATCCTAGTTGGTAGTAGAACGGACTGCAGAGACGAATGTCCGCAGGTTCGAAACCCAAGGGCACGCACCTCTAACGTTTCTAAAGTTGTGTGTATTATTTGTGAATTATCCCTTGATTTTACGGCGAAGGAAAACATCGTGAGGGAATCTGTATACCTGAGAAGTATGTGATGTCTGAAAGTAGGATAGGGTAGAACTTCTAGTATGGCAGGTCTACTATATTGTGCACCTGCCACCCCCACACCCCCTTGACCTCCCTGACCCCCAACCCAATTTGACCCCCTTGACCCCCCAAACCCATTTTGGACCCTGGACCTCTCGACCCTCTGACCCCCACACCCATTTTCATTATTTATTTATATTATCCTACTATCCTACTAATCCTACTAATCCTACTAATATCCTACTAATATTATAAAGGCGAAAGTTTGTAAGAATGTATGGATGTTTGGATGTTTAGATGTTTGGATGTTTGGATGTTTGGATGTAAGGATGTTTGTTCCTCTTTCACGCAAAAACTACTGAACGGATTTCGATGAAATTTGGCATACGGGTAGATCATGTCCTGGATTAACACATAGGCTACTTTTTATCCCGGGAAAATATAAAGCGGGACTTTTATTCCGGAAAAACTTTTTAAAGCGGGCGGAGCCGCGGGCAAAAGCTAGTTAATACTAAATATTATTAAATTATTTAATGATGCCAAAGAAGTATAACTTCTCACGTGCGTACATATGTATACGCACCCATTTTTTTTATTATTACATTTGTCTAGGGCTGTGTACAATTTTAAATTATGTTATTAAACGCAGTTTTTTATTTATGGCAGCGTGTGGTAGGGGACAGTAAATACATACATACATATAAACTCACGCCTGCTATCCCCGAAGGGGTAGGCAGAGGCGCAACTAGTGCGCCCACTTTTCGCCGTCATTCCGTCCCATGATGTGATAGGGGGCGAGCCTATCGCCATTTCGGGCACAAATTCCCGACTCCGAGCGGAAACTGAATAGAAAAACTCAATATCACTTTGCCCGACCCGGGGATCGAACCCGAGACCTCAGCATTGCAGTCGTACGATAATACAACTATTTATTATTAGTGTATAATATACATACATATACACTCACGCCGGTTATCCCCGAAGGGGTAGGCAGAGGCGCAACTAGTGCACCCACTTTTCGCCATTATTCCGTCCCATGATGTGATAGGGGGCGAGCCTATCGCCATATCGGGCACACATTCCAGACTCCGAGCTGATACTGAATAGAAAAACGCAATATCACTTTGCCCGACCCGGGGATCGAACCCGAGACCTCAGCTTTGCAGTCGTACTGTATACAACTACGCCACCGAGGCAGTCGTATAATATAATCGTATACAATCTATATGGCACGAGTAGCGTGCCGAGAATAGGGCAGGGGAGGGGCTAAAAGCGTAAAATAAAACCCTTAAAAAATAATCTTTTGGTGTAGGGGGACGGAGATGCATGCGTTAGCATTTCTTGGTGTCATGTCACGGGAAATTTTTGGTCTGCCTCCGGCGGAACTCACGCTACGAATTAAAATGTATGGTACATAGATGACAATCCTGACTCTGCGATCCATATGCCGCCGCGGCCACAGGGCACCGCTCGCGTATTATTAGCCGACCAATCGATCACAGGGCTCAATACGGACCGGTAATTGCATCGTTGAATCATTATTGCAAATAGAATTTCTGGGAAACGGCAACGAACAGTTACGAATTAGCTATTTGGTTTACGTTGCCTTTTATGAAACCATAGGCAAATGTATTGTGATTGTGACTTAAGTGAAAACGTTAATTTACGTATTTATCGTTATGTATCATTCAAAAGAGGTTTTTAAAATTCCCCTGACAGTGGATGACATACTAATTAATGACATACAAAATTTATAAAACTGTTCATGACTTCATAGTGTAGGTAGAAGGAAAAATATATGAAACTAATTTGACGGTATATATTAACATGTTTTCTTAATCTGAATAAATCTGAAGTGTTCGACCAGTTTTTGAAAGTCGACCTTTATCATCATTTAAACAGAACCCTATCTCGAAGGTGAGAAAAATCTATTTCCATTTTATTTAGATTCTAAGCCACTTAAATAAATTATCATAATTTGTTGAAATACAGCGAAGAAAAAGGTACCATAGACTTATGTAGTATAAAAAACGACACGACTCCGTATCGTTTTGTTTTTGGTCGAGAAACGAGCACGTGACTGACGTATTGGTCTCTCCATCAATCATAAACATCAAAATAATAATTAAACATCGTCTTACGAGTTGATTTTTTTTCCACATTCTAAACCCACTGAAATGTTTTGTCTTTACGTATCTAAGAAGACGAGGAGTTACTTTTATTCCGAGTTTTACTCTTCACAGGCGGAGTCACGAAGAAAACATTTTTTTCTTGCATTGAATGACGAGACGAGCATGCCGTTCGCCTGATGGTAAGCGATACGACCACCCATAAACAGTAGTAACACCATACGTCACCTTGAGTTACAAAGTACTGTGTGGCATTCCACTGCGCTCGTCATCCTGAGACATAAGATGTTAAGTCTGATTATGTCTAATAGTTACACTGGCTACAATACCCTTCAAACCGAAACACAACAGTGCATGAACACTGCTGCTTGGCGGTAGAAATAGACATTGGGTGGTACCCACCCAGGCGGACTCTTATGTATATAAGAGTCCTACCACCAGTGAAAACATAATCTATTATTAACCTTTGTGCTATCAACATGTGCTTTTTCACTATTAAAATTAACCCAATAACCTTCAACTTATCACCGCATTAACCTATATTATTAATTGCATAATAATGTAACCGTGATCTACCTTCCGAGGCGTTTATCAGGTAGTTATCATTTGTGACGTCAGGCAGGCGGGGCCGAGCCGACAATTCGAATCACTGGATAGTGAGGTACTGCTTCCATCACACCTTTTTACTGGGTTCTATACTAATATTGTTCATGATGATCACTGTTATTAATATTTTGCATAACGTGGTTAGAGCGGTAATGTTATTTAATCATCGTCGAAATGACGTTGCTGGCCAGTTTATTCCTGATTTAGAGCAATCGACAAATCACTATGATATTGTCATACTCTCCGCAAGGGTCACACATTGATCGTTATTAAGTCGACTAATACAAAACTTTTTAACAAAAAATAAACCGACTTCAAAACCACTGCAAACCAAAAAATAATTCAACTTTATATTCGCTTAGTATATACGTATATTTGAAGTCGATGCCTAATTTAAATTGCCAGCTAAGCCAAGGAAATACAAGATCAAATATACGGAAACATTGTTCAATTTAAATTAGGGACCGACTCCAAATATACGTATATACCAAGCGAATATAAAGTTGAATTATATTTATTTATTTTATTTTTTATTTATTGATTTTTGGTAGTTAATTATAAAATAGTGTAAACAATACATCATAGATATACGATTGCAGCATTTGCGAGTCTTCTGCTGTTAGTTATTGAAGAGTTCCATTGTGTATCTCCGAAGATCTTCATCAAATCTTCATAAATTATATACTAAAACCTTCCCTGAAAACTATACATTTGAACATAGAAAACCACATCCAAATCGGATCAGTAGTTTTTGAGTAACTCGCGGCCATACAAATTTACATACATACATACGGATCGAATACAAAACCTCCTTTTTGAAGTCGGTTAAAAATACTCTGTAGCCCCAAGGTTATTACTTTTTTTTATTACTTTGTAGCCTCAAAAGAAAGGAAAAGAAGCTCATAACTAAGTATTTGATATAATACTTAGTTTTTAGCCATAACAGTCCCGCCATCTATCAAGGCAATGGATGAATTATCTGAGCCTCACCCGCAAAACTAAATAGGACATAACATAATACGCAATAATATTCGATTTATAATAATAGTTAGTGTTCTACATTACGTTCGCTTCCCCGGTTGACTCATTAGTATCAGGATACGCATTTGTCTGATTCACGCGATTTGTACGCTTGTATTATGCATTGGCGTGCTCTTTGTAACATAATAATTCTATAGCATTTCAATTAGAATTATGGTGTAAGGTCAAATGTGTTTAACAAAGATTGATCAATATTGATTGATTGTATTGGCTTCCGTTAATTCTACGCGAGAGAATAATATACGCCGCCGAATATTTTTGATCAATTTTCCAATGGATTAGTTAACCAAACAATGAGTTTATTTAATTAATATTTAATATTGCTGCGCGTTCAACTGTATTTGTCACGCGTGAAATGCCTTTTAATTAATTTCATAAAGTATTCGTTTCATTTATTATCGCTTAATTATTCATGTCCTAAAGACAATAAAAATATACACTAAAAACACTGCAGCCTCGTAAACATTTAATTATCATATTTTTAACAATTACTTCTAGAAACAGTAGAATATTAAATTACTTTGCATGCGTAATTAATTAAAAATGTCCCACCCCTCGTTATTCAAAACAAAGTTGAATCAATAGTCGAACTCGAAAAATCATTTGAATAATGCAGATCAATTCAATTCAATTGTCAAGTGAGAAGTTTATATTCTAAGTTTATGTGCATATGGGTTGAAGATACTTTCAGAAATTATTTTCACATGTCTCATTGATCTCCAAAACATTTTCTTAAAGCCCTATCCCCAACCAAACGGCATGCTGACCGCATTTTTAGAATCTATCAATTCTAAATTTATATTACGAGCAAAAATAAAATAACTTCATATTTCTGCAACTTGTTATCTTTGCTTTGGTTTTTTAATTATACTTTCTTTTGTAATGGATTCATTAAGTTTATACTTATGAAAACTCCACTAAAATTGTTGATTTAGTGTATCTCCTCCTAAAGTAAACATCATTTTAATTTACACTCAACACTATTTGACAGAAAATTTAATAAAAAATATTTTGGTATATTAAATTAAAAAAAGAGACCTTAAATAGATTTTTAAGTAATTTATTCATATATCTTTGTGTGTTCCCAGCCGTAACTTGCGCGCCGCCAAGCATGGAACAAACTGCTCAAGGTCGTTCAAGCTCGGTACCTCCCCCGAGGCCCTCCTCTCTATTTATTATTTTGTGGTTTGCTTCGAAGGACCAAATACGGATCCACATTAACCGTTTTATTTGTGTTAATAAACCTTCGCAGCAAACATTTGATAAATAATATTTATGTTACTATTACGTAACAAAATTATATGTTCTTTTTTTATTGCTTCTAAATGACGAGAAGAGCATGCCACTCACCTGATGGTAAGCGATACGACCGCCCATAAACAGTAAAAATATCATACAGCGCTTTTAATTATAAAATACTGCGTGGCAGTCTTAGATGATGGAGGTAAAACCACGTGACCTGAAACCAAAAATTATTCTAAAATGGTGTCGAGTCCGCCCACATTTTAGTGTTGTAGTTACTGTTATTTATCACAATAGTACGCATATCGATATCGATCGATTTGAATTATTTATTTAATTTTACGGTGAAATCATTATAATAGCGAGTTTGTAAATATGCTTTGATGTTTGTTAATAGTAAACACATCTGCCGCTGAATGTATTTTCCATGCGAGAAAAAGATTTTTAATCTAATATGAAGGGGTAAGGGATAGTCCCTTACCCCTTCATATTTTATAGGGTGTATATTTTATTTTTTACTCTAAATTAGGTGATTTTTTGTTAAGAACGGCTAGGTAGCAATTTTCATCGGGATATCCTATTATTTGGATGACCCTCCGGGCTAGCAACACTAGCGGACTAAGAATAAAAATTGGTAGAAAAAGAAGATAAAGGTAAGGGGTGCAGGGATGTGCATTTGGTATGAGCACCAAACGCACAAGAATTACCTTAACCAGCTACATTATTTACCTTGGAGTACAAAGACTAATTTGCCATGTATATTTCTTTTGCATTTAAATTCATCAATTTCACACCTTTAGGAAATACCAGCGTATTATCTGCCAATTTTAGTTTTATTTTGATACATGTGTATATGTTATAATTTTATAGCGAGCACAGAGTGGCGCTAAATTAATATTTAATATAAATGTTAAGATAAACTAAACAATTTTTATTTATCAAATTGATTTATTCGCGTCGTAACAATATTAAATTCTGTCAAAAAAATCTTCTTAACACTTGTTCAGTGTGTTTTTTTTTACCGCAGTGCTTACATTAACATAATTATGGCTGATTTAATTATCAAAATTATTAGTCAAAATTGATATGATTTCCTAAATTTACACAAACGTTTGGTACCTATTGAAATATAACTACATTTTTTAAAGTTTCGCGATAGCTTATTGTAATTTTTATCCCGACATTTCCGGATTTTTTTAATCTGTTCCATGACAATGAAGTGCAGCAAAGCCTTCAAAATTATAGCGAAAACATACGCAAAATAGTTTTATTTCAGTAAACAAAATCAATATTTTCTATCGATAACTTCCAAACGTGACTGCAGGTTGGAACAACACTATGTTTTTATGTAAACACTAGCTTTTGCCCGCGGCTTCGCCCGCGTTTTTAAGTTTTCCGGGATAAAAGTCCCGCTTTTTTCTCGGATTCGAAGGACATGATCTACCCATATGCCAAATTTCATCGAAATCCGGTTAGTAGTTTTTGCGTGAAAGAGTAACAAACATCCATAAATCCAGACATCCATACATCCATATCCGCCCTGTAGATTGGAGGCGTTTGGCGCTCTCCGGGCGGCTCAACGTCGGGTCGTCAGGCACGGTGAACCCAACATAACCGCTCAATCGTTCCCCTTGAACGCTGGGCGGTAGTAATAATTCACTTTCTCCGCGTAAGCAAAAAAAAAAATTAACTCGTTGAGACACAACCATCACCAATAGCCCACTCGCGCGTTCTAAGCCCGCGGGATAGGCAGCCTTTGTGATATTAATTCGTTGGTGGGAGAAGTGGCGGGAGGCGCCCGACGTGATGGCCCAGTGGTGGCATGCGCGTGAGCTGCGCGTGGTACTGGACAGTACTTGGACATTGCAACATTATTTTTTTAAAATAAAATATTTTTTGTAAAATAAACGTAGCCTTAGTTACTCTTTATTACATCAGATACCTGACAATAAAAGTCCCGTCAAAATCAGTCCAGCCATTTCAGAGATTAGCCGAAACAAACAGACAGACAAAAATTGTAAAAAGATTATTTTGGTGTATGTACCGAATATCTATACATATCTATACATTTTTCTATATATATCTATACATTTTTCTATACATATCTATACATTTTTCTATACATCTATCTATACAGCTCGCGTGGAAAAGTTTTTCCGGGATAAAAGTCCCGCTTTATATTTTCCCGGGATAAAACGTAGCCTAAGTTATTCCTTATTACGTCAGCTACCTGCCAATAAAAGTCCCGTCAAAATCGGTCCAGCCGTTTCAGAGATTAGCCGGAACAAACAGACAGACAGAAAGACAGACAGACAAAAATTGTAAAAAATGTTATTTTGGTGCATGTACCGTATATATACTCATATGCATGTAGTAAAAAACGGTTATTTAAATATTACAAACAGACACTCCAATTTTATTTATATGTATAGATTACAAAACATATTTATTTATTTTATTCTACTTGGTATTAGTCATTTTACATAGCGTGTAACGACGCAAAAAAAAATGATTTAACATTCAAATAAACGTAATGTGCACTAAATGTAACTTTGATTAGGTGAAAAATTTAAACTAACCTGAAAAATGACAATATTTCGTCAATTTTGTAACACATTGAATTGCACGCTATGATACAACACCTCGGCATAATAGAATTTGCTCAACTATCCTTAGAATTTCTATCAAAACACTTCAGCACAGCCACAGCTCCCAATAAAACTTAAAACAAACTCCGCATGATACAAGATTGACAGGTCAACTACTAACAAATATGCATGGAATTTGTAACCTAAAATGGCGTCATGTCAAAAATAGAGCTACAAGGCGGAGTTAATTGACATTGCAATAATTGACAACAGAAAATTGTAGTCTATGAACCTTTATTGATCTTTTTTACTTACGTAGATTAACCCGTATAAAAATGAGATAGATATATTTTTGACATTAAAGTTTATGTTTGCATCATATTTGTATAAGAAAAAGTTTTATATGCAATTTACGTTACTTCCTCTTACTTTCTTTCTTCATCGGTGGCAGTCCACTACGCTTGTCACTCTGAGAGTGACATAAGATGTTAAGACTCATAATGCTCCGTAGTTACACTGGCTACAATGTCCTTCAAACTGAAACACAACAGTGCATACACACTGCTGCTTGGCGGAAGAAATAGACTTTGTAGTGACACCTACCCAAACGGATACGAAAGACCTACGAACAGTAAATATAATTATATAATTAAATATGATGTTAGTTGTTTATATTTTCAATGAGAGGCGTGTGCATCTCATTGTTTACGACTGCCGATAAGCAACGCATACAAATGCGTAATATGGATGAGATCACAGGAAAACTTTAGGAAAATAAATAACTGATTAGATTAAAAGGTCGTGCCACACAGTAATCTCGGACCGAAAACAATAATGGAATAAAACGAGATACAATTAACTATTATGGTCTCATTAAGGCTATTGAAATCTTAAGTGCAGCGAGACGATTTATATGCGTACAACGGTATCAAAGGATGCGGCATGTCACCGATAATAATATCAAAACAATGCAGTTCGGATAGTTATTGTACTAGATTTCTACGTTATTCTATACCATTGTATTCAAGCTAAGTTTCCTCTTAAAGTTTCGAAGGATATACCACGAGAGCATGTTATCCTACAGCCTATCACTTGCTACACCTGCCGCTCCTTTTGAATTTAAATACAATAATGTCACAAACAAATCGCAATACCTAATTTTAATACTACGAACGGCAACATGCCTAGTAATCTTGGTGTTGAAGTCATGTCATCTCCTTTCCTAGTCGGTCCAGTAACGAACGTTAACCCTTTAATGTCAGGGAGGCCGGTCATAAAAACGAATCCAAATCCTTTCCATAATATTATGGGAAACATACTATGTTTTATATACCCCCAAATCGGAACTCGATAAGAGCTAGTATAGAAGACTTCACATTGTTATCTATTGTTGCAGCATGGTGCGAAGCAGAATCAGCGAGCCTGCCCTTCATACCTTCGCGGTTGGGCACCTTGCAGGACTCTAAATTGGGTGACTTCCAAGAATTAACCGGGGCCATGCGCCCGCCGGGTGAGCTGACCCGGGCAAGGGTTCGCGAGGGAGTTCCGCCACCACTTTGCGCAGGCCGCTGCGTGTCGCCTCCAGCAGGACCTGTCTGCGCCTTCGACGCTGCAGGCACCGCCAGAACATTTGCGACGCTATGTGAATTGGAAGCAGCTTCGTGCCGCGAAAGCACGTGTAAGTAATGACTAACAAGTACAATTCAACAAATTATAAGTGTTGCAAACTTTGAGCGAAAATATTACCATAAGTAATCATGACCCACTCCAAAATATTTCATCCAGAACACAATCTATACTGAAACATTGATACTAATACCAATTCGATTTTGCATTAGTATATTCGATGTATGGGGTTTGAGCTTAGACCACAATATTTATCATCCTGATCCTAATAAGTTTTCTGAAGATAGTATAATTTATAAAAATACGATTTCTATGTATTGTCATGCCCACTGGCTTACGGTAGTATGGGTTTTCATCAAATTATTACAAAACCATATATTTCAATAAATTAATAATATATTTTGCAGATTATGCGATCACGAGTATTGGAGAGTGCTGATTGAGTAGAACCACGATGGACTTCGAAGATAATACTGTGTTCAAACGTCGCTTAACCAACGGCAAATAAAACTGTTTCAAAGAAAACCCGAAACTGCACGAGAACCATCGGAATTGATTTGTGTATAGAACGTAATTATAATTCGTGCAGTTGATTCGGCATCAAATTTGTATTAGTTCATAATGAGTTTGTGTATCGACAAAAATACCAGTATACATAACACAATATTGTGGTTTTAGATGTAAGACTTTGGTTTGGACGTTCTAGAAATTCCAAATTTTTCATTAGTTATTTTAAGGTTATTTTAATATTTAGTTTTAAATAATACCAAAGTCATGTTCAAATAACATTTAAATAATTAAGTTATAATAAGTTTATACTTCTATTTATTGTACAAAGTACGAAATAGTAAATTGTATGAAAGGACTAAAGTAGTTCTTGCAACTTTGTCATTATAATAGACAGAATTTAGATCATTAAAGATTTTAAGCATATGTGTTGTCTTTTAAATTACTCTGTGATAATTATACGACTAAAACAGGTACGAAAATGGAGCAAAATACACTCTAAACAAAGCATAATATGTGAAAAAATACGCTTATCACATCGGAACTTAAATATTTCTTCAACCACTTGAGGCCGTTGCCATTAATCCAAATATCATAATGAACCTGCTATAATGTCAAGGGTGCCAAAGGCTTGTAGAAAATACACAAGATAAGTACTTATTAGGCGGTAATAAAAGAATGTTCGATCACAATGTAATACGCTGGTATGCAGCGGGATCCAAATCAGATATTAGCATGTAGTCTGTCATTTCTGAAAATTCTTATGAAGGCTTGAAACATCTTATTTGATTAGACAAGCCACAAATACTTGGTAAAGAACACCGATTCCTGTCTAGGATGATCCACGAGGCTATTGAAATTAATCACTATAGACATTCTAATTTCAATAAAGAATATGGTTGAAAGCTGCACAAACCTCAGATTCAAATTTTTACCCAAAAACCGACTGCCAGACCTCAAGACACTGAGCTTTGTATATTATTAATCAAAGGCATAATGTCAGCTCTTTCTGCGTAGATCGCTCCGTCGCGTCGACAACTAGCTTTTTTAATTTTATACACACACACACACACTCACGCCTGTTATCCTCGAAGGGGTAGGCAGAGGCGCAACTAGTGCACCCACTTTTCACCATTATTCCGTCCCATGATGTGATAGGGGGCGAGCCTATCGCCATATCGGGCACAAATTCCAGACTCCGGGCTGATACTGAATAGAAAATCTCAATATCACTTTGCCCGACCCGGGAATCGAACCCGAGACCCCAGCTTTGCAGTCGTACTGTAATACCACTACGCCACCGAGGCAGTCGGTGAGAGTTTTTAATTTTATGTAATTTTAAAATAAAGGTAACTTTTTGGCGACTAATACCGGAGTCCGCTCTGTAATATAATAACTACAAAGCCTTCAAAACGCTGGAAGTGAAAACTAAACAACCATCGCTATACATTCGGTAAAAATGTGTTTAATTTCAATATTAGTAGCCATTACCGTATCTTCATAGTGAAAAACATATAATTTATCTTTCTGTATTAGCCGTAAGACTGTACTGTGAAGTGAAGGATGGACATGTAATGCAGTTTACTATATGTAGTACTTCGTTAATAAATATGACATCATAATGTTTTGAATTGATAGACCTAGTTCTCAATCCGCTTGACCTTTAGGCATATCCAATGGAATTTTACCTTTGTTATTCAGTTGAACTTACTTCTCAGAATAATGTTGCACATTTAACTATTGCTAGTCCTGTGTCATTATTTTTTATTATAAGAATAGATAATATAGATTTTCCAGATCGAGTCAGACTTTTAGTAATTTATTAGTTTTGAATTTCATTACAACATAATACCTAATTTCGTTGTTCATTGTAGCTACGTTTTCGCCTCATTAAGAACGTTAAAAATTGCTACCGTTTTCTGAAACAAGTGATTATAATACTCACAAGTCCTTAGACTATTTAATCAATGGACACGATATGGCAATAATGCGCCAATATTTTTTTCTACCAATCCTGACGGGGCTGAGGTAGACATGGATAGCATACTTTTTACCCAAAAAATATCAATTCTAGTAAAAAAAATCAAGTCAAATCTAACCTACTTCAAGATTACACATTTTTAAATAACAGGAATTGTTATAGGTATCCAATAAAGCAAAGAAATAGAGTTTAATACTTGTTCATAATGTTATTTTGTTTCTATAAATACGTAATTGGATGTTGCGTAGAACTTGTCACTTATTTAGATCTGCATTCTCTTTGAGGTGAAGCCTACAGCCAAGCATATATTTTTTTTTAACTTGGCTCTCCTTTTTATATTTATATTTTTGGTTGGATACGATTTACCGCATAGGCCTTGATTTTGAGAGTACTATACACATATATGTCTAGTATCTTGGTCAGAATTTTGAGCCCGTTTTTGTACATGTCCTTTAAACCAGAGAATGTTGGAAAAATCACAAATTAACCTAAACAGTAACGATATATTCGTAGTATACAGCTCACTACAATCCCTGGTGGACAGAAAAAGTCTGTGTTATTGGTTATTTCGATCATAAAGTTACAAATAAACTAGGGCAAGTAATAAACACATCACATTTGCAGGCGACAGGCAGTCTAGTTAACATTATTACATTTTCTAGATCACACGATCTGATCACTTGATCTAGGTGACATTATTCTTGCTTCGTAGTAAAGTCAACAGTGATAATCTCATTGTCACATGTTGAACTTAGCTCCCTAGGTATATAGATTCTGTAATAGATATAGAGTAGCTTGATAATTATGTTTAATAAGATTGATTATAAACAAACTCTGGTAAATGAGATTAATTGGCGATCGGGCTTTGTGACGCTATCTTGTAAAGTCTTATAAAACGAATCATAATTATGACTTGCGATTTTTTTATGGCATACATTGACGAGACGAGCATGCCGTTCGCCTGATGGTAAGCGATACGACCACCCATAAACAGTAGAAAAACCATCCAGCACCTTGAGTTACAAAGTTCTGTGTGGAATTCCACTGCGCTCGTTATCCTGAAACATAAGATGTTATGTCTCATTATGTCCTGTAGTTACACTGGCTACAATGTCCTTCAGACCGAAACACAACAGTGCATGCACACTGCTGCTTGGCGGTAGAAATAGACATTGTGGTGGTACCCACCCAGACGGACTCCTACATATGAGGGTACTACCACCAGTAAATTTAATTAAATAACCGGCAATGCACTGTTAGTCTAAGGAATATACATGCAAATGATTGAAAAATATCGAGTCATCGACCGTACGCCATCTAGCGGCGAACTGCAGAAAAATAATCTCTCTTTTAAATTAAATACGGCGGCCAAACCTTTTAGATTCGACTTTATGTTTATACTGTACTAGATTTCTGCTCGCGGCTCCGCCCGCGTGAACGAGTTTTCCGGGATAAAAGTCCCGCTTTATATTTCCCCAAGATAAAAAGTAACCTATGTTACTGGCTGAGAATGTAGCTTTATATTGGCGAAAATATTGTTCGGTTTAATCCAGTGGTTACGGAGCCTTTTCAATGCAAACAATCAAACCTTTCCTCTTTATAATATTAGTATAGATAACAATATTTTGTTCCTTATAGGGAACGTGCACGTCGTAAGTACTGCCATCTGGTAGCGCAATCTGACTAATACTACTACTACTTTTCAATACATCGCTTCTTGGCATTGACGTAAATTATTCATTATAAGGATGAAAAATAACATTTAATTTGTTGATAATGTATAGTTGTGTATCTAGATGCTCCAAAACATAAAAATAAACAAATCAAATGGTGTGAAACTGTATTATGTACCCAAGAATAGTACCTACCTAAGTACTTACTTTCCATGGTAATGTGAAAAGCGACAAAAATAATAAAAGCTGTATAAAACATACATAGTTAAGTTATGACTTCCAAAAGCACTTACAAATGCCTCATTACGTAATTTATAAAAATAAAGATGTTTTGAAGATAATATTCAATACAAAAAAAAACTGTAATTAAGAGCGTATACGCTGTATGGCTCAAAAACACTACTCTTTGAATCAGTTAAAACCCATCAAAACATTATTTAAAAAGCATATTAATTAGTAATCATTTTAGAAAATGTTGTCGTCCAACAAGAAAGTTAAGAAAATTTTTAGATTTATAGAGTATTTGTGAATTCTATAATGATTACTGAACAGAGGTTTCCTTATTTTCGCTTCGAGCGTCAATTTAGAAGCTCAAAATATCTCAAATCACTAAACAAAATAATAATAAAAAAGTATCGTCCAACTAAAAAGATCCTTAGGAAACAAGTTACTTAGGAAAAAATATCATTTTATGTTTAATTCATGAGAAATAAAAATTCAAACAATGCGAAATTATTCAGAAATGTTGGTCAAGAAAATGATTTTTTTTACCAATATATCCTACTTAATTTAATGTAATTTTGGATTACTATAATAGAAGAACATCTCCTTAAAAACTAACATTTAAAAAATTTCAACAAAATTACTTCCATTATTTTTTATAAATATTTTAAAACCACTATAAAACTCAACGCGCATATCGTTTCAAATTAGTCCGCCGCGAGGCTTTCTAGAGAGAGGACATGTCGCTCGTCGCTCGGTCTGGCCACAGTTGACCTTTGCCGTGCGTAGTAAAAATAGTCACGTCTGTATTGCGATCGGCACATCTTAGTACTTGGGTAAATATTTTTTATTTTATTGATGGTGACAATAACTTTTTAGTACTATAAGTTATTGTGTTAATACTATAAGTTATGTTTCAGACACCATGGGAAATAAAGCAAAGCCATTTCTATAGTCCGGTCAAATTAGACAAAAAATAAGAGTAATCAGTAAGATTGTTTAAAATATGATTAGAAATAAAATTTGAAAGTTTCCCATCTTTCCCCTGTATGGATTTTTTTTATTCAAGGTCAAAGATCCTTAGAATGAGTTTTTCGCGATTTTCAACAAAACTAAGTTTTATCATAAAAATACTTCATACAAAAATAGTAGATCATAAAATGATCTACAAAAAATGTGCCAATACTTTTTTTCTACGAGCCGCCGTTTTTGAGATATAATGATTCGAAAAGTTGTAATCGTCATAATATGCATGAGTACGCCACGTATATACACATCTCTATAGTTGTAATATATGTTAAAATATAGAGCAATTCAATTTGACAAATGCAACTATTGTTGTTGGTGAAGATGTAGACTTACTCGCTTGACTCACTGCTCGAATTCCAACTGAAAAAACTATTTTCTTCTCAAAACTAGGAAAAGCTCAACATCAACCAGAAATATATCAAAAAGTTTATCTACTTTTGCAAAGTGTCAGAATCATGTACTATTTTTACACGCAATAATTGGCTGTGATACGACATCTGCATTTTAAAGGAGGGGTAAAATGACAGTTTTCAAAATGTTTGAAAAACAAAATTTAGTTCAATTTGCTGAAATTTTTAAACATAGTAATTCAACTCGACAAGAAATTATCACTAACTGCATTCGCTTTCTTCTTTCTATGTACGGAGCTCCTAAAAAACTACCTGCTTAGATAAGTATAGATATGCATTTTTTTTTCGCGGGAAAAAAACGCGTTATCGCTACCACCACTGGGGGGTGAGTGGGTCGGTTATGTTGGTTTCACACAGTCTTACAGCCCAATGCCGACACTCGGGAGTATAGCATCATCCGAGCGAGTATTGGACCGAGTCCTTAACACTATGTACACCCTACACTAGCATACCAACCAAACCCGCGGTGGCCTTCTTCGGCGCATACGAGACGGCCCCAGGGTATCTTGTTGCACTAAGATAGTTGCACGGGACCGTCCCTGCGCGATGCCGTTGCGGCCCTTCTCTAAACAAGGGGGCTAAGATGCCCCCACACTCTAAAAGACCCCTTTGGCGTCTACGACAACGCATTGTGGTCCACCTCGGTGTCGCTTAAATTGGACTGAGCAGCCCCCCGCTGCTCACCCCGCGACTCTCTTGAAGCCCCATTTAGTCGCCTCTTACGACAGGCAGGGAATACCGTGGCGGAACTCTCTAAATGCCCCCAAACCACTGGGCACGAGGCACCGGTTAGTCGTCCACCCGGCGCCTCCTACGTCTCCTCTAGCTGCGGGCGGGATCGTTCTGCTCACGATCCCGCCCGGCGCTCTCCTTCCGCGAGATGACGTACTCGCAGAAGGAGACCATCGCTCACCAAGACCTCCAGCCGCCAACCATGGCAGATACCACGTCCGGCAGCAAGAGATCTCCTCCGACGACTGCTCTAAGAGCGCTGCGTTGTAGATCCCAGACTGGGCACTCCTTGAGAGTGTGTTGGACCGTGTCTTCGCGGCCGTTGCCACAGTGGTGGCACACGGCGGACTCTTCTTTTCCGATCCGACACAGGAACGAGCCAAAACACCCGTGGCCCGTCAGTACCTGTGTCAGACGGAATGTCGGCGCGCCATGGCGCCTGTCAAGCCACCTTAAGAAGACAGGTCGCACTGCCGTGACGGTCCTCAAGCCCGCATTTGGGCTCTCCAGCCTGGTATGCCACTCCTCCAGGGCGGCGCTGCGGATAGAGGCCAATTGGGCCTTGACCTCCCTGGGGGCCAGTCTCTGCTCGAGAGAGTATAAATATGCATGTTTCGTTAAAAATACCAAAAGTAAAACAAGTACAATTAGCTTGTCTTCCTCCAACCTCAGTTGCTGCTTATCAACATCTTATTCGGGTATATTACCAAGTTCAAGTGTGGCTTGGTTATCAGCTAGACCCTACAGACTGGGGTTGGAAGTTGGTCAACAATTCATTACAACTAGTCCAAATTTTTCTTCCACCTGCGCCGGAAAAACTGCTGAACACATTTTTTTGCAACTACAAAAAGGGGTGCAGTGCTAAATGTGGTTGCAAAAAAGTCTGACTGTTTTGTTCTCTGGCATGTACACATTGTCAAGGCTGGTCATGTTCTAATATTGAATCACTAGCAGTGGAGGATCCGTTTGATTCAAAGACGTGATTTACCCGTAGGCCAAATTTCATCGAAATCCGTTCATTAGTTTTTGGGTGAAAGAGTAACAAATGTCCATTCATCCATACACACACTCATACAAACCTTCGCGTTTATAATATTAGTAGGACTAGTAGGAAGAACACCTTTGTTTAAATTTGGTCGTACTAAATTGTAACGTCTACGGAGTTCCAGTGCCAGTCTTTCGGCTTCATCATCAGGTCCACTTCACTAAATGGTAAGTACTTTACATATACATATACACTCACGCCTGTTATACCCGAAGGGGTAGGCAGAGGCGCAACTAATGCGCCCACTTTTCGCCATTATTCCGTCCCATGATGTGATAGGGGGCGAGCCTATCGCCATATCAGGCACAAATTCCAGACTCCGAGCTGATACTGAATAGAAAAACTCAATATCACTTTGCCCGACCCGGGGATCGAACCCGAGACCTCAGCTTTGTAGTCGTACTGTAATACAACTATGCCACCGAGGCAGTCCGGTAAGTACTTTCTGAATGCAAATACTTCACTTTTGCGTAAAAGTAACAAAGTTTGTAAAATTGCCCTTAACATGTGTTATGTATAAGTTTTAATAAAACAAGATGATACGTATAAATTGTTTCATTTACAAATAAAAAAAAATCTTCATTTATCATACCGGGTGGAAGGGAAACGCTCTCGGAAACGAATACAGATGATAGTATTGGTGATTCCTGACGTGATGGCACTAAAAAAATCGCGATCGCATTGTTACAATTTTAGTAGGATTTTCTCAAATTTCTGTACAGCTGTATGAATTTTCATGTATGAATAGATAAATCAAACTATTATTCTGAAAAACATAGTAAAAAAGGTCAATATTTCAAAAAAATCGTAATGAAACACGTACATCAGCTGACGGGTTAATGACCGCGGGCCGGTGCCGGCGCAGCGCGGCGGCCGCCCAGTTTTTTGTACGCTTTACATTGCGCGCGCATGAATTACGGAAATACAAAAATCGTAAGTATTATCACTTAGCTTTGCAAATGAATATAGTTTTTCGTTAATGTTATGGTTCTTCTCTCTTACCGTTCCGGTATAGAGAGCGTTTCCTTTCCACCCGGTATATCGAAAAATCATAAGTTACATTCTAATTAAATATTAAAACCGAAGCATCAAATTGGTTGGTCTGAATATAAATATAGCCGACGCGCCATCTCTACGCACACAACTACGCGCGCTTCTGTGTGAGTGAAATTTGCAAAGAATTACCTATAGTCGACGTTCCGCGCAGCACGTAAACGCTCTTAAGGGAACATAACCTCCTAATTTAGCTTAAATAACTAGCTCCCATCTAAAAAAAAGCATGTTCTGGACACGTTGGGTATCAATAACATTCGGCGGGCACAATTTTATCATTTTTGTCACATTAAAAGTATATATAAACAAATTATTATACTAGTAATCGTTTCTTCTTTTACCCACCTGTGGCTCTTATGTTGATTTTGTGCTGCCCTGTATAGTTCGTGCACGCTCCCTATCGAGCGGGAATGTAATATTGTTTTTTTTATTTTTGCAATTTGTGGTGTCTTGATTCTCACTTTTATAGGTAACTAGTAGTGCTCGCGGCTCCGCCCGCGTGAAAAAGTTTTTCCGGGTCAAAAGTATTTTCCCGGGATAAAAATAGCCTATAGCACTCAGGAGTTATGTAGCTTCCAATTAGTGAAAGAATTTTCAAAATCGGTTCAGTAGTTCCTGAGATTAGCGCATTCAAACAAACAAACAAACTCTTCAGCTTTATAACATTAGTATAGATTAAAAACACTGTCGGTTCTTTATCCAAGTATTTTAGCAGTCTAGTACTTTTGTCAAGAAAATAACTACATAAAAATAACGCTTTCTAGAGCTCTGTCCTTCGTTATACGTGTATCGTGCATCTCGTTTACTTTGACTATAAGTATATTAGCCCGTGAACTTTGTGTGTTCTTCATATTATGTGTTCTCTTTAATGCCACTGACAGATAATGTGATTCATCATCATCATCATCAGCCACACGACGTCCACTGCTGAACATAGGCCTCCTTCAAAGATTTCCAGATAGACCTGTCAAAAGCGTGCAGGTCGCTTTCGGTCGGTCCAGCATGTCCCTGCGACAATGTGTTTAATTTTACAAATATGTGTTTCAACTTTCATAAAAACCATTTAATAATTAAAACAATTAATGTAACTGAGGTATTCATATTATTTATTGGGGTTTTCTGCTTAGTATCGGTCCAGTCAATGCAGGGGCGGTTGCGGACGACAACTTAGAAGTGAGTCGGAGGAAGCCCGCAGCCGTCCCTAATGCGCCAAAGATGGCCAAACAAAAAAAAAATCGGTCCAGTCAATGGAATTAGTGGCCGATATGGCGGTAGGCTCGCCCTCTGCTACACTATGGAACAAATCCTCATGGAGACAAGTGGGTAGTAGTAGCGTCTCCGCCTACCCCTTCGGACATAAAAAGCGTGAGTGTGTGTAGCTACATAGCTTCGTAGACTTCCCAAATACATAATACATATTAATAATATTAATTATAATAATTAATATTAATTCATATTAATTAGGTTCAGTAATTCATGCATTTCTGCCGCACCATTAAGCTGTGGAACAGTTTGCCAGCGTACGTGTTCCCTCCTTCCTACGACTTAGGGTCATTCAAGCGGAGCGTGAAGAAGCAATTAAGCAGGCCGGCATAACTGTACCGACCGACCAGGGATGTTTATCTCTTGCCGGTCGACATAACTTTTTGGGCTTCACTACATTTACCATCAGATGCAGTGAAGCCACTTTGTCGAGCCTTCGATAAAAAAAATAATAAAAATATATACGTCCTAAATGTTATCAACTGGCAATTAATAATGATTTAATTCAAAAGAGAATACTCTACTCTACGTATCTAAAAGCTTCATTCATTGATGGCTGCATCAAAAAAAGGTTCCTAGTTAAAAAAAAATACAACACATAAAACATATTATTTATTTAGTAATTAAAAGAAAAACAAAGCTTTTAATACGTACGAATTAAAAGAAATTAAAGAAAATCAACTATCGGTACACTGCTTCACTAACCTGCTATCAACAATATCGTACTACATCACAGCTTCTTTGATGTTAGAATATATTTTCAGAGCCTGATTTGACAGAGCATGTAAATACTGCTATAAAGCGCTTAATTTCTAAAGTGTTATTATTAGAAGAAAAGGTGCTATAAAATAACGAAAATTAATCGCTTTGCCAACATTGTGCTGCTTTACGCGCTGTATTTAGCAATGAAGCATCAATGTGCCAAAGTCTACCTAAATGGTAGACTCACTCAGTCTAACCAAGCTCTTGTTAAGCATACATCTAAATACAAGCTAAATAAATGGTAATAGAATGTTCTGGTTAAACTTAATCTAAGTATAGGCGAAATGTTATTGTATTCTTATGTTTTACTTAAGAAAGGCGGATTCCATCCGAGCCGGGGCACTGGCCTTTGCTTATCTTATGCAGATCTGAAATTATAAAAAGTAATTATAAACAAATGGAAGTTATGCCACGGTTTTTAATTATGGGTAAAGTAGGTCAAGACGGATTTCATTGTGGTACTACATTTATTCTATAGTTTATATAATATAATTTTTATTAGATACATGAGTAATATTCTTGATGTGTGAACCACCATTCATCTTTCTTCACACCATCGGAAAAAGACTATCGAAAGGCCAATGATAATAGTCATCAATGTCGCATAATTATTTAGGAATTGCAAACTCAGTGCTAACACCCGCTATTAAAGTAATGACAATTGTTCAAAATCCCAATTCATTGATGTCACAATGGCCCGTACAGTGTATATTAGTGCCGCTTACATCAATCGTCACACTACGTGATCATACACAATGTTTTACCCAAACCACGCTTTATTGTACATGACATGACAAACAACTACATGTCCCATGAAAACTTAAGGAAAATCTAACTAATGTTGGGCTACGTAAATAGTTCAACAATTATTAACAATTATCCTTTTTGATCCTACTATCCCTTCCTATCTTAAAGATCGTTTTAGTTTTCTATACTCACACAATAACCGCTCCTTTCGCTCTTTAAATACCTATAAACTTAAAACTCCAATACACACTTCCTCTTTCTACGATAAATCCTTTACCGTACAGGCCATTAGACTCTGGAACGGTTTGCCTGTTACGATAAGGCAAGCAAAATCCCTTTATATGTTTAAAAAGCTTTTAAAAAATCACTTTCTTTCCTTATCTTAAACGAAGTCGCTGCTATATGTTTATGTAATTCATGATTATAATTTAAGTATGTATATGTATGTGTGTATGTATGTAATTATGTTTATTTATCTTTTTTAATAATTATATTATGAATAGTGTTTATATGTATATATGTATATTTATGTATTTTTTGTGCACCATCATCAATCATCATTATAATTAGTGTTCTGTCCATCCAAAGGTTGTCTGGCAGAAATCGCTTAAAGCGATAAGACCGCCTCTTGTACCATCATGTTTTTTTTAATTCTCTAGTCTAAGTTATTTTTTCTTTTATAAATGCGTGTGCAATAAAGCGTTATTATTATTATTTAGAGCAAAATATTATTCATCACGTTTATTAATATATTGCTGATGCGAATGAACTAAGCTTCAGTCTCCCATAATTTTTACTTCGAAACGACTTTTAACCGTCAGCAAAAAATATGTTGGCGAGGATGAATGCATTACGAGTAAAAACTGTCAAAATTATAACTTAACTAAAAAAATGTTAAAGAAAATCAAAAAACCCGACTGCCTCAATATCTGCCATCTTTATTAAATTCACTGAAGAACTGAAAAGATAGGAACAAGATTTTAATTTGAATATTTTGAATAAGCTTAGTTGACGGTGTCCACAAACGCTATCGGAGGCATAACACGCTCACTTCTCATAATTTGGTTGGTGATATAGGTAAAGCACCAAAATCTCGGAGTGAGCAGATGCCTCCGACTGCGTTTGTGGACACCGTCAACTAAGATTATACAAAACCAAATTAAATTATTCAAATTAAAATCTTGTTTCTATCTTTTCAGTTCTTCAGTGAATTTAATAAAGATGGCAGATATTGAGGCAGTCGGGTTTTTTGTTTTTCTTTAACATTTTTTTTATTTCCATCTTTTTAGTTTTCTTTTTTTATAAACTAGGTACCTATGTGCCAAATTTTAGGCAAATCCGTCAAGCCGTTTTACCGTGAAGAAGTAACACAAACTCATTTATATTATTAGTGTGAAGTGTGATGTGATTTATTAGCATTATATATTCCAAACTCCAATAAAACATATAGATTATATATATATTCGTAATCACCGTTAAAAATCCTTTATTTTTATACCACACTTGATGTATTTTGAAAATATTTTTTTTTTGAGATTACTTTTTGCTGCCAAAAACCCTTAATTTATTTTTTTTTAATTTTGATATACTCAGTATCACACTTACGGCTAAGACGAATCTATTGACACCACTCAAATAAAAATACGATAAGCCGTTTAGGCTCTAGGGCGTGCCAAAGAAATATACATACATACTTACATACATACATACACTCCAAAAACATAACCCTCCTTCTTTCGCAGTCGGATAATAAATAAGCTTTATACAAAATTTTCTGGCATATTCAACAAAACCAGACCAACAAATACAAGGAAAACGGATATTTTCCTGTATCACGAATTTCTTAGCATTTAATATTCAATGCCGTTTAATCTGAGTGGGCAGTATGGACCCAAAGCTAAGTGGTTTAGACCGGTAATTCATGCATCTATCACAATAACGCTAATTATATCATGATTCATGAGTCACATATCATAAAACCGAGTCGTAAAATACTCAGAATAAACGCTATACAATGCAAATTGCCTGAGGAAACAAGGCTGTAGGTAGATAAACATGCCAAGTCTTCGTACTTGAATTTTGAATTTCATAGTCCGTACTAAGAATTTCTTTTGCTTTTCGTGTCTAGCTTTTTAGTTCTCTCTTAAATGTTTTTTAACTTTTATTAAAAGTTGAAAATAATATTACAGTTTCTGAAGTGCAATCAAAATTGTTATCATGAAATAATTTTATTTTACGAATCTTTAACCTCTCTTTTCCATGAATTCTATAACGGAAGATACTTATTACCCTGATTAATTTTACAAACAATACGAGTACTGTAAATAATAATAAATAATAATACCAGCCCTGTATTATTATACTGCCCACTGCTGAGCACGGGCCTCCTCTACTGAGGGGGTTTAGGCCTTAGTACACCACGCTGGCCTAGTGCGGGTTGGTAGACTTCACATACCTTCGAAATTCTTATAAGGAACTTCTTAAGTATGCAGGTTTCCTCACGATGTTTTCCTTCACCGTTAAAGCGAACGATAATTGATAAACAATACACACGTAACTTCGAAAAGTCAGAGGTGTGTGTCTTGGGTTTCGAACCTCCGGACATTGTCTCGGCAGACCGTTCCATTCCCAACTAGGCTATCATCCACTGACGAGTACTAAAAATAGATAATTTTAATGATCATATTTCATTTTATACCGACTGCCTCGGTGGCGTAGTTGTATTACCGTACAACTGCAATGCTTAGGTCTCCGGTTCGATTCCCGGGTCAGGCCAAAAGGTATTTGATTTTATTCAGTAGCAGCGTGGAGTCTGAAATTTGTGCCTGATATGGCGATGGGCTCCATCACATCAAGAAATTTCGCCGGAATATGCACGGCGAAAAATGGGTGCACTAACTGAGCCTCTATCTACCCCTTTGGGGGTAAGACGTGTGTGTATGTGCGTATTCCATGTTATGATCAACATTTGATTTTTTCAATAATTCATAATACATAACCATCGATTTGCGTTATTCATATCAAACAGGAAACAAAGTACATAAATATGTTCCCCAGTGTTGTTTCAGCTAAATATTATGTTTCCACCGCCAACTTCGTTTCCCAATAGCTATCGGATTCGGTTCTACGAAGTCTAATTGCTGTTTCGACAGATTTCAGTGCATATCGTATATGCAAGTTTGAATAATATATTATGGTGATAATAGCTATATAAATAGATGTATTATTATTTTACAAACATGAATATGTGTGCATTGGTATAATTTACTAATTGATTCGGTCTAATTTATAAGACAAATTTTATCTTATACAAACAAGGATACACACACAAACTCACGCCTATTATCCCCGAAGGGGTAGGCAGAGGCGCAACTAGTGCACTCACTTTTCGCCGTTATTCCGTCCCATGATGTGATAGGGGGCGAGCCTATCGCCATGTCGGGCACAAATTCCAGACTCCGAGCTGATATCGAATAGAAAAACTCAATATCACTTTGCCCGAACCGGGAATCGAACCCGAGACCGCAGCATTGCAGTCGTACCATAATACAACTACGCCACCGAGGCAGTCAACACATACAAGAATACAATTATATAAATACTAGATTTTGCCCGCGGCTCCGCCCGCGTTTAAAAGATTTTCCGGGATAAAAATCCAGCTTTATGTTTTCCCGGGATAAAAAGTAACCTATGTGTTAATCCAGAACATGATCTACCCGTGTACCAAATTTCATCGAAATCCGTTCAGTAGTTTTTGCGTGAAAGAGGAACAACCATCCATACATCCAAACATCCAAACATCCATACATTCATACAAACTTTAGTAGTAGGATACGATTAATAATATATAATTTAATAACATTTAATATTATTTGTTATATCATTTAATAATATTGTCCTTTCATGGCAGACAGTATTAATTTTAGGAGCACTTATAGTTCGGTTTAGTGTTTTCATGAGGAATACCGTACCTCGTTCCTAGTCGCTAAAGAACTTTTATGTTAAACTTTTTTTTTTTCAATGTAAATTCCATAGTTTCCGACTATCTCGTTTGCCAGGCGTTTTAGTCGCGTTTAAAACGCTTTGTGTGCATAGGTCTAATAGTTTCATCAGCATCAACAAATACTCACTGTCTTTATTTTCGCAATTGTAGTTGTTCATAACACATTCATTGCCAAAGGATTTTGGTTTCTCCCCTTGCTTGCCGGCGCAGATTGGGTCGAAATCGACGCCAGAGCAATCGTGAATACAAGCGTTCTTCCGGGCCTTGTCTGCTTTCAATTGCTTGAGGTCTGTCTTGTCTGGACGGCAAGACACCGCCACGATGAGGGCCGCTGGAATATGAAGGCATAATGAATTAATATAGCTATCATTTTTCTAAATACCTATAAGAAAGAAAGAAAGAAAGAACTTACTAACTAACTAACTATAACTTGATCCGTAAACAGTCACGTAGGTTTCTTACAAAGATGGAGTATCAAAAGATTATAATTTAACTATTTTTTTTCCAGAAAACCTATGAGATCTCAAAATAACGCTTGTATTTGGGCAGTATAACACTTTACTTAGTTTTTCATTTATTTTAATTTCAACAGAATAATTTTTTTAAGATTTAAATACATTTTTAATACTTTTAGGTAACACAAGAACTATGCACATATTTTTACATGAATATAGAGATTCAGTGTAATCTTATATCCTTACTATAAAATATACCATAAACAAAGACAACTTTAAAGATTTTATCCATGGGTATTATATAAATAATTCTGACATATAATTCTTACAACAGTTTTCCTGGATAATTTGAAAAGAAATTTTTTCATAATTACGTCAGGCAACGGACCGTGGCATATAAAAAATCTTTTGATATCATACTAGTACCTTTCCATAGGATAGTGCGTGTTTCCAAATGTTTAAATATCTTAGTCACAAATTAAATGTGATGGTAGCTTTTGGAAACATCAAGGCTCCAAGTTTTGAAATCTATTAAGCCGAAGTTACACAAGGAGAGTTTTTCGCATGCGTCTGGCAGTTTCTTGCTATGCAATATTCTACCGCCTAGTGTAAACCAGCGGTGCGAATATTGCCTCTCGAAAGCAAGTATCGCCCCATAAACTCTCCTTGGTCACTGCGTGTGTAAACAAATCGTGGAAATCTCACCATTCAAATTTCGAATGGCGAGTCTCATACATAATCAGTATGAAACGATTTGTTCAAGGTTCGCAACAACACTTGGGAATCTCGCCCAAATAGTTTTTACACTAGGCGAGACCCGTATGCAAATATCACCCTACAAATACTTGCCTGAAGTGTTGCTTTAATGCTACGAGTTTTTATCATAATGTAAACAACCAAGGAGAGAATCATATGAAGAGTTCTCACATACAATAATCGCTTACGATTTTTCAAGAACTCTTCTTGTGTAAATGACGCTTTACAGAGAAATATCGTTAAATTAAACGATGCTATCAATTTAATAGCAATCAAAGTTAAAAACTTAATTTCAATTCCGAAAGCAAATATTTTAAAAAGGAACAGGAAGCAATTTCATAACGCAATTCACAACCGAAAAAAGGACTAACAAAAACACCGGAAGAATTAAAGATGCTCCACGAGCAATGAAGGAACCTACGCGCTGAGTGACCTTAGCTACCATTAAGGTCACGCTGGTAATCACAGGAAGAGGGCCACTTGGCCTGATGAGCAGTTTTCTCGTTAATAATTTAAGGTAACGGAGGATCACAAGGTAAGGTAACAGATTTATATCATGTTATTTTTTTTTTATTATTAATTGTATTTTTTACCTTAAACTGATTTTGAAAAGAGCAACACTAGAGTTTCTTGCCCGTTCTTCTCTAGTGAGAACTGCTTTCCGAACTGGTGGTAGAGTTAATATTGACTGAATCTAAATAATGTATAACATTTTATGGGTTCGAATAAATTTATTTCATTTCATTTCATTTCATTTCACATAGCTGAACTTAGCCTACATTATTGACTGCTCAAACATATCATAACGCAATGTCAAAATTATCCTGTGTTTCGAATAACGGATGTTTGATCTTTCTAAATTTTATATTATGAGTAAATTACTTTACTTGAGACGAAATGGGCTTACGTGTGAATCCGGCATTGTTCTGACATTAAATTTTGAACAAAAACAATTTCCGATACGAGTTAATGAATACGGAGTTGGCATAATTCTTTTATATTATAACTAGCCATTAATTAAGCTAAATTCGGTAGATATTTTGGGGATTTAAGGATGATGGCTAGCTTTCTGTTCTAATCAAGGCTATTTGCAGATTAGAATCTCATTAATCGAGATTTTAAAAATACCATAAATATATGATAATTACTTTTCATTATAAGGCACACAATACACAAAGTACCTGTATTTTAACAAAAGAAAATATATCTTCGAAGTCTAGATTTGCATATCAAACAGTAGAGGATAAACAGTAGAAACACTATCCAGCACCTTAAGTTACAAAGTACTGTGTGACATTCCACTGCGCTCGTCATACTGAGACATAAAATGTTAAGTCTCATTATGTCCTGTAGTAATACTGGCTACAATGCCCTTCAAACCGAAACACAGCAGTGCATGCACACTGCTGCCTGGCGGTAGAAATAGACATTGCGGTGGTACCCACCCAGACGGACTCTCACATATGAGAGACCTACCACCAGTAAAGCTGTAGAGTCATATTTTGTTACATTACATTGTATAAATTATAATATTTATAAAGTTTTAGTGCAACTGTTATTTGTACCTAATCGTTTTAATCAATTAAATAATTAAAATAAATATATATAACATATATACATATACGTACATACACTCACGCCTGTTATCCCCGAAGGGGTAGGCAGAGGCGCAACTAGTGCACCCACTTTTCGCCGACATTCCGTCCCATGATGTGATAGTGGGCGAGCCTATCGCCATATCGGGCACAAATTCCAGACTCCGAGCTGATACTGAATAGAAAAACTCAATATCACTTTGCCCGACCCGGGGATCGAACCCGAGATAATGTATATGTATAACAATTTATGAATTAGTGTAATTGTTTTATTGTTATCGCTCTAATCAATTAAATAAATACAAAACTAATGTGTCTCCATTTGCTTAAATATACCTACCATTCATTCCTACGATTACGGATGTCTGTACTTTTCCGTAATAAAAACGCCAAATACAGTACACAGTTCTGCCTAACCGGCATGACATCACTCTACAATGCATCAAAAATCTTAATATTTTACCTAACGAATTTAATATGACCCCATTTAATGTATTATACTAAAAAAATCATTGACATTAAATCATGACCATCGTTGAAAATACGCAAATATAGAGTTAGCTTTTGATAAAGGTAAATTGTTGCTATTTAAAACTGATTGGAACGTGAAAAATGCTAAATGTCCCGAGAGACATTTAAATTAAAATACAAAAAATGCTCACCAAACAAAAACAATGCTACGGTTTTCATTTTGCTCACGAAGTACAAACTATGCACGCCGGTCACACAAGGTGAACTGCCAACATGGAGACCCGATCCCCTTTATAACTTGTTATAGTGGGGAGGTACCACTCTCAGATACACGCAAAGATCACAGCAATATATCAGCATTTCAAATCCATTACTCCATTTGCGAGAATAAAGTTTAGCGCACCCATGATGAAACGGCAATGTAAATGCAAATAGATAATCGTGAACGATGAGGTCATTTCATCGCGCTAACTCTGATTTGCAAGCGAACAAATGGGTTCATTGCTTGATGTATAAATCTAGATTTTTTTTGTGTGTGTTTTTTTTGTCATGGGTGAAAACAATTGGCTCTACTAGGCTCTTCTATGTTAAAAAACATGATCAAGTACATCCGTTTGAAGCAGTTTGATGCTTTTAACTGATAGAATGACCTGTTTTGAGGGGTTTTATTTAGGCCAGAATTGAAATTTACTTTCGTCGATTCCAAATAACCTGATTTGGAATGACAAATGTATTTATAGCAAACGGCATATTCCCATCAAAACAAGGAATGTCACATTGGCTTTGTCTTTTGTGCCGAGAAATGTAGCGATGACCATTATTTAATTTCGCTGGAATTAACTAACGATCTAACATATTACTACGAGGATATCTTTTATAGATTAGAGTGAATGATTTGGGTCGGCGCTGGTTTCTTTTGAAAGCGCGTGTTTGTCTTTTTATAGGAACC
The DNA here is from genome assembly GCA_949316025.1 of Lapara coniferarum. Taxonomy (NCBI): domain Eukaryota; kingdom Metazoa; phylum Arthropoda; class Insecta; order Lepidoptera; family Sphingidae; genus Lapara; species Lapara coniferarum. The sequence continues at coordinate 6,312,504 of OX438920.1, forward strand.
GAACTAAAGTTACCTCTTTAGTTCAAATTAGCTTTTGCGCGCGACTCCGTTCGAAAAGTTTTTCCTGGATAAAAGACCCGCTTTAAATTTTCCTGAGATAAAAGTAGCCTATATTACTCAAGGATAATGTAGCATTCGAATGGTGAAAGAATATTTGAAATCGGTCCAGCAGTTAATGAGTTTATTCGTTACAAACATACAAAGAGGAAGACTAAGAAGAGGAAAAACTCTTTATGATATTAGTATAGCTAAATCTTTTATAAAGCAAGTAGGTCATCAAAATATTTTAAGTATTTACTAAAATTATATACATTATATAGGATTAGAAGCATTTTTATTTCCTCAAAAGAAGTCTTTATATTTTCAGTAAAAACATTCATTTAAGATGTAGGTAATACGAAATCACTTTGGTTTTTATAAAACAATCACACAAACCATAATATATTATATGAACAATACTCGACACACTTTCGTAATTTAAGAAAATGAAGATGACAAAAGTTTCACTTGCGAAAACAATATGAATTCCTGTGTTGCCAAACTGAATTCTGCAGTAAAGTTCAAAGTTAAAAAAGTCAACTTGGATAAATAGCACTTTACGGGGATTCGTAAACTTTATGACATACTGCATTGATGGCGAACTCTGACTTTTATTATAATGATTACGTATATATTATTTTAAGTTATATATGAAATTATCTACATTGCTTAATTACAATATGGTTATAGACTTTCATATGACTACCAAAATATCTGCTCTACCTAAAAAAATTACCATGCTATTTAGATTTAATACTAGTTCACAATTTGGAACCTAAAGCAATCACAATATGCAATATCCAGGACACACAAGTGCTCTACACAATAATTTCAAGCGTTATCATTTACTTTATCCATGTAAAATATATTTTTATAATTATATGGACCAGATATTATCAGCTCTGACTATATAACAATCATACTATAGCTATCTAGTGCATCATATATCATATGTGGTTTAACTGGAAAATTAGACCATACAGTTGTTTCTGAGAAACCAGGCGTGACCTACAGACAGGCGTCGAAGTCTTGCTTAAAGGTTTCCGAGATTTAAATACCTTAAAGAATACAATAATAAGATACGCTGAGAGTTTGCATAATTTTATTTACTCATGCGTCCATTGTTTATCGCTTAAGAAACTTTCCGTAGTAACAACGGGCCAACTGCTGGGGTGACTTCTTATCCGACTAGTAAGTTATTTGTAACATCGCATTTATTATGAGTTATGCTAAATTATAGTAGCAATTTATGACTTAATTCGAGATAACAATTATTATATAATTACATTAAAACTATAATTTTAAAGAGAATAAAATTCAATAGATGAGTTTTATAGAAGCAAAATAATGCAAAGAATGAGATTTTTTTTATCATTATACAGTAAGTAATCTCATAGAGGAGAAGAGTACCTATTTATTTGGGAATAGTTCAATTACCTCCATGATATTTATCATTTATGTCATCAGAGTTTCTAATGCGATGTAGTTGTTCCGCTTTCACCTAGAAATATACCTACTAGGGTATTTCACGTGAAGCGGACAACGAAAAAAATGTCAGATTCTGGATTTTGTTCATAATTGGATCAATTGAACTTCTTTGGGACCTGAATTAATGTCCGCCATTATTTTTATTTTTTAGCCTAGTTACGAATTAATGCGACTTCAAAGAATTGTAAAAAATTGAGGAACGGATTTTTCGATAGGTATTAATTTAGTCAACGAAATGGATTAAACAATAAGTAACTAGGGTTTATTAGAGAAAATTAATTATTTCTTTTAGAAATTGATTAAAATTTAAAATTTCATTAATTTTTCGTACAGTAAACCGGAAGTTTTAATATTAAAAATCTGTTCTTTTTTCAACTTCTAATTTTTTTTATATTTTTTATTTTTACTTAAAAAATATCTTGTAGTATAGAAATATCATGAAAAAAATGTAGAATGGTATCTCGATTCGTTTAGAAGATATAGGAACAAAGTTACGAAGGTGCCGCAAGGCGCATATACTGGGTGGTTCCTTCCTTCCTCCACTTGGCCCAGTTATGAACAAAATCCAGAACCCGACATTTTTGTCGTTGTCCGCTTCACGTGAAATGCCCCACTAGCTAAATATCAATACGAAATTTTTACTATTATTATCAGGTACTTTTTAAGGAAAGTATAAGATAAATTTTAAATAACTTTGAATCGGTAAAATAAAATATTTATTTATGTGGACAATGACTGCCTCGGCGGCGTAGTTGTATTAGTACGACTGCAATGCAGAGCTCTCAGGTTCGATCCCGGGGTGGAGCAAATGATATTGGATTTTTCTATTGACTATAAGCCCGGAGTCTGGCATTTGTGCCCGATATGGCGATAGGCTCGCCCCCTATCACACACGGCGAAAAATGGGTGCACTAGTTGCATCTCTGCCTATCCCTTCGGAGATGGTATGTATATATTTTGAAAGCTATTACGATCTTTATAAATCCGATCCGTACGTGCCAAATCAAAATTGCCAACATATCATAGTTTATCATCAATTTCGCAGAAGACTGTTACGAGTTATGTGCAGACTGCAGATACCAGCATAAGTAGTTGAACAAATTCAAAATTTCAAATTGCCTACATACTTTTGTGTTCTTACTAATCTTTTTTTCTCTTCACAAAAATAAAATAAAAGAGATTTGCTTTACTTCATAGACAGATTTTTTTTTAATTTAACGTAACGCGTATGTAGAGCAATTTGCAATTTTTACTTTGTACAGATATCTATGATGCTGACTGTACACGTGTTTTCATGATAGATTATTATGTGGTCGCTGTGATCTTAGTCATCTGATAATAAAATTTAAATTTGAATCAAATTATAAATTGTTAGCTTGTATATGTCCGAGAATATTATAAAACTCGTCTCTCTGAATTCGACGTTATTCAAATTAGCAAATGTTTTTATAATGCCGTCCACGCACTTAATGTTTATTTTTAAAGTTTGATTTTATGCAAACAAGACGTACATTGTCAGTAGGTGGGTACTTATTCCGGAGGTCACGGGTGGGCGGGAGGTGCCGTCCACCTATTAGTCTAGCCAACTTCTGTGACCCCCGTGATGGACGGCAGCGTGTCTCACGCTGTCTCGGACGCCAAGTGCGTCCTTCGGTGTACGGAGGCTTCTGAGCCCCCGCAACAACAGGAGAAGGACCGCAACTGCGGTACGCTCAGGGGCGGTTGCGGACGACAACTTAGACGTGAGTCGGAGGAAGCCCGCAGCCGTCCCTAATGCGCCGAAGATGGCCACCGCGGAGTTTTGGTTGGTATGCCGTGCGGTGTACATAGGTTAGGGACTCGGCCCGGCGGTCGCCCGACGTTTTCCATCTTTCCGGGCGGCTCAACGTCGGTTCGTAAGGCACGGTGAACCCAACATAACCGCTCAGTCGTTCCCCTTGAACACTGGGCGGTAGTAATAAGTCACTTTCTCCGCGGCAACAAAAAAAAAAAAAAAAAAGGTGGGTACTTATTAATACTACACAAACATGATGAACATTTCTTAGAAGGAGCTATTGCTCACATCGAGACAGTGTGTCTGGGTTAATTAATACTATGTCAAACAATAATCTGAATGTTATTGGCTTATTTTTAATAAAATTTTCTTTAAACCCAGCTCTTGTGGTGTTATCAATATAATTGGATTTGAGATGGCAACCCTTGCCCTATTTTTTTAAATTATATATTTAATATTGCATAAAATATACATTACATTTAACATTAAGAAACTCGATGAGGGCGGGTCGGTCTGCATAGGATCTTGTACTGGATACTTTAAATGACATGGCTAATTAATGATTTGATTAAATTATCCAATTCAGAATAACATTAGTAGACCAGGATCGATAATTTTTGAAACCAAAAAATATAATAAGATGAAACCCATTGGAAAAGGAAGAGAATGTAATAAAAATGAAAGGAAAAATCCGACCCTTGGGTCGTACCTGTGACCTCAGCATTGCAATCGTACCTTAATACAACTATGCCACCCCGGAAGTCAATCAAAATAAGTTTTACACATACTAATAATGTTTCTGCACATACTAATAATGTTTATACTATTAAATTAAATGTTAAAATTAATTCCCTTAAGGATTCCACCATGTATACAGCTAAAACAAAATTGACCAACTTTCTATTAAGTCTTGACTATACTGCAACAGAAAACTTGACAACTGGGTAAACGATAAAGATCAGTCATTTCACCACACACAAACAAACATCCCATCATTTATTTATATATTTTTTTTATTATTTTTCATGTTCACCTCTCATACATTTTTTTAAGCTAAGTTAAAACATCAAAAACAGAATAAATCCCTCATGCGGCTCATTATTCAAGTTGTAATCTATATTGACGCAGCCCAAGGTACAAGCGCAGCTTAGGTTGGAGGTGACTGGCAACTATTGTTTACTATAAACTATGTATTTTACTTCAAATAAATAAAGGTTTTAAAGGTAAAAATTCTACGAAGGTACAATTTTAATGCGCGCCATCTATGAATACATAGAGAAACAATATAGGTAAGTTGTACCCTAACTGTATTAAAAGTACAGCTACTCCACAACAGATGGCGTTAATAAATACAATTACAAATTTCACAATTAGTTTGCTTCCTACCCAATAGGTGACGTTGCTAGCGCCACAATAAGTTCAATTTTTAAAATAATTACATTTCCATCTTAGCTACTTACGTATTATTTTGTATACTATTTTATTAAATATTTAAATTAAAATCTTCAGTGGTATCATTTGGTCTGATACAGATCACTGTAGCAATTATTAAAAATGTTTTATATATTCTTGCTCATATTATTATACAAAATTAAAATTTGTATGTTGGCTGGAAGCAATGCAATATGAATACTTCACGAGCTTATGTTGATTCCAATTTTAAGATTGTTAACGCAGGCTAAATCAGCAAACAGATTATCCAAAAATTATAACACCATTTTATTACCTACAGCCAAATAGAATCATAGAACCTTTGCTCCAGTTTAGATATAGATTAATTGGAATCTATAAATTCCAAACTATGTGTGTTAATTACATACACACACGCCTTTTATCCCCGAAGGGGTAGGCAGAGGCGCAACTAGTACACCCACTTTTCGCCGTTATTCCATCCTATGATGGGGGCGAGCCTATCGCCATATCGAGCACAAATTCCAGACTCCGAGCTGATACTGAATAGAAAAACTCAATATCATTTTGCCCGACCGGGGGAATCGAACCCGAGACTTCAGCATTGCAGTCGTACCATAATACAACTACACCACCGAGGCAGTCAGTGTTTTAATTAATACAGACTTAAAGACTGCATCTGCATTGCTCGTAATTCGTATATAAGTTTTGTTCATAAACTTTAAAATTAATTAGTCAAGAGGAAAATAAAACTAATTTTAATATAAACATCTTTTTTTTATTCCAACTTATAACCATACATAATATACACAGTACAAAAAAAACTTGCTAATACAGCAATAAGGACAAAATGAAATTGTCACATTTTAACTATCATTTTGTAACATACTAACCAAATTGAGAAATCTAATAATAGGATAAACTTATCTACACGCCGTGTTTTAATGTACAATGCTTGGAGCGAATACGTTTTATTTCAATACAATAACTTAAAAGTATACACTTCTTATTATGTACTCGATGGAATTCGAATTAAAAATTTACACAATACATACATATCACTATAGCTACAATTAAGCTGTAAATAACCTGAAGAGTTTATTTGTATTTCGATTAAGGAACATAAAACATCCACATCTCAACGATATCACCATATTCAGACTAATTTACATTGCACATACTCCGGTCGCAAGCGGCGCGACGGACTTAATCACATTTCGAGTACACTTACACACATAACTGGTACACAATCGACTCGGACGCATAACAATGGCATCTTAAACAAGAAACGGCGCACAGCGCGTATCATACTCGCTCCCAATCTTACATTTAAATGCGGAACTTAGCAATTAATGTTACGTTCGAGGTTGAGATCAAATGCCGGAGGCGTGCTCGGCTTCACTTGGCTTTGGCGAGCGCCTCCTCGAGACAGCACAGGGAATCCTTCACCGCGTGGTACACGATGTTCTTTATCTGCAGCTTGTCCTCCTTGTTGGAGTGCTGCCGCGACAGCTGGCGGAACTGCTGCGCCAGCTCGAAGCACCGCGACACGTTCTCCGGCGACACGAAGTCCTCCGCCACCTTGATGCAGTCCAACAGGTTCCGGACCTGGTGCGGCGCGCCCGCCGGCACGAACACCGCGTCGCCCGGGCACTGCAGGATCGCGTACCCCTCCACGCCGTACTCGCGATACAGACGGTCGCGCAGCGCCGCGTCCAGGTACCAGGTCTGGTCGTGCACCGGGTCGTGCTGCGGGCGAGGGCGGGCGCCGCGCTCCAGCTCGGCGCGCACGAGGAAGTCGCGGATCTTGTCGGCGTCCCTCGCGGCGTAGATGTGCCACAGCGCGGCGGGCGGCTTGAGCCGGGCGCGGCGACGAGATAACACGTCCACGCCGGCCTCCTCGGCGGCGCGCGCGGCCTCCCGCGCTCGCTCGGGCGCGTCGGCGGGCGCGCTGGCGTGCACCATCACGTTGACGGCATCGCTCACGTCCAGGTGCAGGTTGGTGGTGCCGCCGGCGCCGCCGTACGCGGTGTACATCTTCGGGCCGAGGTCGGGCCGCACGAAACATTCGGGCAGTCTCGCGGCCAGATTGAGTTTCCCGTTGCGCGACGTGTACTCGCCGAGCGGTAAGACGCGCATGAGATCGTCGAACCGAGCCGGCAGAAGTTCCGCGAAGTCTTCGCCGGGAGGCCAGTCTTTCAGTTTGAGCACCATGGGGGCGCCGCGCTCGTCGCGCAGCCTCTTGGCGGCCAGTTCGAAGCCGTCCCAGAACTTCCTGGCGGGCTGGTTGGGCACCACCAGGCCGGACGCGCAGTTGACTAGATCGACCCTCGTGTCACCAAAGTCACGAGAGAAGCTTTCAGGACTCCAGAGGTCCTTATCAAGAATTGTTGATACGTCTGAGACTAGAACTGGTTGACCGCGTTTCCATTGGTCCTACAACAAAAGAAAATAATGTTCAGCAATGTGACAAACAGGTTTAAAAAAATTAAGGTGGTAGAAGGAAAGAAACATTTATTCGTACAATATTTATACTAGGGTAGTTGACCACTTAATGTAATGAAAAATAATTTTCACAATTCGGACAATAATTAGTAAGTTATAAAAGCCTTGAAATTAGGTGGAAGAGGTAGGTACTTGTCAAATAACAGTAATATTACACTGTGACGTCATCGAGAGTCGCTGGCCATAACGCTGCGTGCGTGCGAAAGCGATAACGCGATATCCCCTCCATGTCCTCACTTTTGCTCACATTTCAAATATGAATAATTGTTTTATTTTTCAACCAATTTTGACGTTGATTTCACAGAAGTATTTATTTTTCGCATTATGTTCTGTTACGCATAAAATAATTACTAAATCAAACATAGGAAACTACCCTATTGCATAACCTTTTATTGCCTGAGTAATCAAATAAAAACGCCATACATGCTACTTCAAAATTGTTCCTCAATATTACCTGGAATGGCTTGTAGTTGCCAGCGTGTGTGGGGTCTGTGAGATGCAGCAGCTTGCCGTCGCAGAGCCACGCGTGCGGCACGTCGGGGTACAGCAGCTTGGACTCGGTCAACGTCATTATCCGGACGGGCAGCTCCTCTCGCTCCCGGCCACTCCTCTCGTACCGCTTCACCACATTGGATAGAGCGAACGGCTTAGTTTCTTCGTCCTCGTCTTTTTTCTCCTCAACGACGCTGGATATGACGTCATCGAGCGTGTCTCCCTTGCTCTTCTTTCGCTTCTTCTTGGGCTGCGTGTCGCCTCCCTCGGGCGCGGGTCTGATGAGTAGTTCACGCAGGGTGGAGAAGTTGCCGCCTTCTTCGGAGTCTGACGAGCTTGAGTCTGACTTCTCGTCCTTGACGTCCCCGTCGACGGGCAGGTCCGCTAGCCAGCTCACTACGGAGCCGCTTGTTTTGCCGTTCTCCGATTTGACAGGTGAAGATCCGTTTGCGGCCGCCGTTTCCTCTTTCACTTCCTCTTTCTTTACGTTCTGTGAAATAAATTATTAATTAAGCATGTATGTCAAAATGTAAAACAATAACTTATCATGTAGATTCAAGAATATGTAATTTTAATGCATGACGATATTTTGTCGTACGTTTTTCAACGCTTAAAATACACTGAACGAAAATCCACTTTGCAGTTTACTTAGATAAAATAATGAAAGAAGATTAGTGTTATAAATTTAGAATGAAGTTGTGATTCCGCAGAACGCGGCAGACGGCAGAAAGCAACAGCATGTGCCGCGACGGCAGACGGCACTACTATGCAGTATTAAATTGTACAAGACCGATCTCGCATACGACAGGACCGCACAGGACGTCACTTGCCGCGCGTCATTTGCCGTCGTGTGTGGAATCGGTCTCACACAATTTAATAGTGCATAGTAGTGCCGTCTGCCGCGTCCTGCGGAATCACGGCTTTAAGGCACGGACTGACGACAACAGACTCATTACTAGCACGAAAGCATGCTTTTATTGAGCAAGTTTGAGCATGCTTATTTAGAGCGTGCTCAAAAATCAACCGACGTTTGATTTTGGAGTATGCTTATTTATGAGTATGCTTCAAGCAAGCATGCTTATTGCTGGCAAATGTGAACAGGTGCATCAGCATGCTAACTTTAAGCAAGCATAAAAGCACGCTTTTTTTAGCACGTCTGTCCGTACCTTTAGTGTGCGTATAATAAATGTTGTTTAATATAGTTTAAGTGGACGATAGCCTAGTTGGGAATGGAACGGTCTGCAGAGACAATGTCCGGAGTTTCAAACCCAAGGCACACACCTCTGACGTTTCGAAGTTATGTGTGTATTGTTTATCAATTATCGTTCGCTTTAACGGTGAAGGAAAACATCGTGAGGAAACCTAAGAATTCTCCATACGAATTTCGAAGGTATATGAAGTCTACCAACCCGCACTAGGCCAGCGTGGTGGAATAAGGCCTAAACCCCATCAGTAGGACAGGCCCGTGCTCAGCAGTGGGCAGTATATAATACAGGGCTGGTATTATTATTTATGTAATACAGACCTTGTTTTGTGCGGTGTTGAACAGCGCGCGCGCGGCGGCTCGGTCGCGCGGGTCGGGCGGTGTCGCCGCGCCGCACGCGCACGCCGGCAGCGCGAACACGGAGCGCAGCCGGTGCGCACGCGCCGCCGCCGCACCGAGCGCGCCGCCCGCCGCGATCTGCGTCAGCAGCAGCCGCCGCGCCGGGTGCGCGCCGCCCGCCGTGCACGTCAGCCATCTGACAACAACAACAAATCCTATATTGTGATTTTTATACGTCGCACCTTTAGAACGAAAACGACACAATTCATATATACATACATACATATACACTCACGCCTGTTATCCCCGAAGGGGTAGGCAGAGGCGCAATTAGTGAACCCACTTTTCGCCGTTATTCCGTCCCATGGGTCGCGCCTATCGCCATATCGGGCACAAATTCCAGACTCCGAACTAATACTGAATAGAAAAACTCAATATCATTTGCCCGACCCGGGGATCGAACTCGAGACCTCAGCATTGCAGTCGTACCATAATACAACTACGCTACCGAGGCAGTCACGACACAATTCAAAAAATAGAAAATTATAAAATGTATTGTTATGAATTGTAATATCAAACATTAACTTACCCGAATGAATCTCTTTCGCCGTTGGTCGTAGCGTTTGATGTGTTATTTGTTTCACTATTCGAATTGGCCGCTTCACCTGACGTCCTTGACTGTAACAATAAACAGATAAAATAAGTTGATTAACGATAATGTGTAAACCTCGCCGAACCTTCGAATGTCAGATATCTGACATTCCAAGTAGAGGCCAGGTCAAAAGTACCCTGAACCGGCGGGAGTGCATGAAAACATTGATGAAGGTAGAGGAAGCGAAAGTAGAGTGCCAGAATCGAGCAGTGGCGATCCATAGCCTCTGCCTACCCCTATGAGTCAGAGCCGTGATACTATTTATGTATGTATGTATTAACGATGAAGAGCTTTATAAAGCGATAGATAAATGATTATATTATTGTTTTAATTACTAAAATATCAAGTATTTTTTGAACGTAAATAATACTAAACTAAATGGTTTTTAGTATAAATAGTAACCTTATAACAATCTAGGCACACGACGAATCCGCATTTGCCGCAAGTCCAGTGGAAGTTGAACAGCGTGGTCTCGCACACGTCGCACATCTCACGCACGCCTTGCACCACGCGTTTCCATGCTATCGTTTTGTCTGCAAACAATTCGTATAGTTTAATATACTCTTTGTAAAAATTATTGGTATAAGCTATTTTCCTCTCGTTCTGTTATTCATCATATGATAATACAGTGCAACCTCGATATAACAAATCGGAGGGGAACAAGAAAATATTCGTAATATCAAGTAATTCGTTGAACTGAGGTTTGTTATGTTGAGGTTAGATTGGTCTAAAATTCGTTATAAAGAGGTAAAAGTTTTACGTTTCTGAGCCATTTTAACTTAACAATAGTGACGAGCAGAGGTGTTTACATTACTTTCCATCAAAACAATAATGATTACTGTACAAACAAAATCGTGTCGAAACATGTCGAGACATGAATCACATGATAAGATTAAGAGCTATATTATTGGTGGAAACTTTATATAAAGGTTTTGGGTTGGCAAAATTCGTTAATTAGAGGTATGAATACTTTTCTTCATAGTTGAAAATTCGTTATAAAGAGGTTGTACGCAAAGAATGTTCGCAATGTAAAGGTATATTTTATATTAACTCTTATGGACAATTCAAGGGGATTACGAAGAATTTGTTAAATCGAGGAAGTCGTTATATTGAGGTACGTTATATTAAGGTTGCACTGTAATATGATGAATAACAGGACGAGAATAAGGTGTTTCTAGCAGGTTAACTTACCATCATTTAAGTGGTGTGATTCCGCTTCTTTCTCTTGTTGTAACAGTTCACAGAACTGGTCTCCAATCTCCCTGAGCAGGAAGCAACTCATCTCTATGTCTAGCTCGGCGGCGCCGGCAGACGACGACAACCATAACTTTTTATCCTCCTACGGACAAAGAAATATTTCGTTAGTCGTCGTTAGTTACAACGCATTCAAGAGTCATAAATATAGCAATCATATTGTGAACGAACAATAAAAGAAAACGTCAAGGGACAGCTTACCTCCTCGGCATCCTTGTAGGGGTCCGAGAAGCCGGCTATCGCCAATTGTCTATTCTTAGCGTACTTCAGTCTTCGGAAAGCGTAGAAACGGCAGAAGATGTTCGGCATATCCTTGTCGCGTTGTGCCGGCGACCAGCGGCACTCGCGGCACTTGGCGAGCCGCGGCGCCACCTCGAAGCACGGCCCGCTCTGCAGGAACGAGTCCAGCGCGGGGCGTGCGGCGGGCGCGGCGGCGGCGCGGCGCGGGGGCTCGTCCCGCCGCCGCCCGCCCCGCCCCCCGCCGCCGCGCGCCCGCCGCCCGCGCGCCCGCCCCGCGCCGCCGCGCCGGCTCGACGTGCTGCCGCTGCCGCTCCCGCTGCCGCCAGAGTCCGAATCTTTGTCGTCGCTCTCCTTATCGCTCTCGCTGCCGCTCTCGGCCGCCTTCTTCCGCTTGGGCTCGTCGCCGGCTTTCCGCGCGACTGCACCTTTTTTCCGTTTAGCTTTGGGTGGTTTCCTCTTGGGCGGTGCGGTCGATTCACGGTCCGAACTTGAGCTGTCCTCTTCGGCGTCGTCGACGCGCCCGTTGGTCTCTTTGGGTTTCCGTGGTTTGGACGGTTTACGTGCGGTCCGCTGAATGGACTTTGCTGCAATCGGTACGGTCACATTGGAACCGGAATCATCCTGTTCTGAGCCTCGTGCGATAGTCATCGGTAACGTGATGCAGGTACCGCCGCCGCCTGAGCAGTCGCCCTCGCCGATGGGAGCGGTTTCGTGTCGTTGAAGCCAGGCCTTCTTGCCAAGGTGCCGTACAGGCGCGGAGCCGTCACGGGGTGATGACGCAGCTTTGGCTGGAGTATCCTGATCACCCCCAGTGAACACTGGAGGAGTCGCCGGCGGAGCGGGAGGCGTCGGTGCTGATGGTGGAGCGGCAGCCTGCGGTGGCGATGCAGCGACGGCAGGGACCGGCGTCGCAGGTGCTGGACTCGCCGCTGGCGTGAGGCGCGGCGCAGGTGACGCTCCCGCCGCTCGCTCCGGTGTCTCGATGCTGCCATCAGCCGAAGGAACCCGCACGTCACAAGGTGGGCCCGGAGCCTGTGGCGCAGGCTCGGAGCCGGGAGGGGCGCGTGCGACACTCGCCGCCGCCGCGATGAGGGGTTGCGGTGCAGTCGGTTCTTCTAACCGCCGCCGTTTTGCTTCTGCATCAGGTACAGAGGGAGAATCAGCCGCAGCTCTCCGTCGCGGCGACAACCGATCGGGATCGTCGCGCGCAATACCCAAATCCAATGGTTGAGTTTGGCAAGGTGAAGTAGCAGCGGAATCGACGAGTGGCCGTGGCGGTGGACGCGGTTCTGGCGTCCGTGAATGGGCGGGTGGCGGGGGCCGCGCGCGAGTCGCAGGTGAGTACGCCGACGGAGGAGGATAGGGTACCGGAGGCGGATCCGATTTCGCGAGCTGCGGAGGAGGTTCCACGGCAACAGCGTAATGAGCGGGGCTTGGTGAGCCGCTCGGTTTCCCGTAGATATGCGGCGGGGCCGGACTAGACACCTTTTGCTTTACCGGTGGAGCCGCTGGGTAGTAGGCCGGCGACCTCTGCGGTGGCGGTTGAACTTGAGGTTGGTAGAGCCGCCTGGCCCCCTTGTCCTGCGCGGGGAGTGTCGCAGCGTGCGGCGTGGGCTGCAGCGCCGGGTGTGGCGGCGCATGCGGCGACGGACCCGTTCGGTACGGCCGCGACGGCAGGTAATGAGTCGGTAGCTCACTGCGAGGCTTGCTAGGATACTGGTGTTTCTGTTCGAGATGGATTTGCTTTGCGTCATGTTTTACAATGACTGAATTCTTTTCCGGCACGAGCGGCGGCGGTGCCGGTAAATGCGGATCCTTCAGTTTGTCGTAGGATCGGTAAGGATAATTGTAAGGTGCAAAGTTTGGCTCTCCCTTAGGCAGAGAAGGATGGGAAACCGTTTTGTCCGGTTTAGACGGCATTAATCGCGCATGAGGTGGGCCGTAATCTGCGGAAGAGACGGGCGGCCTTGGTGAGGGGTGTGAAGGGTGAGCCGGGTGCGCAGTGGGGTGCGCGGACGTCGAGTAGTAGGCGCGTTCAGGTGGTGCCGCGCGGAGTCGCTCGTGCTCAGGAGCCGGCGCGCCCCGATTCGGCGTGAGACTCGGCACTATCGTCCACGAAGACATTCGCTCCCGCTAAAAAAACAAAAATCACATTAAAATCATAAAATAATGCCAATATTGGTATTGTTATAAAGGAATGTATACTACATGTCTATAAATAGCCTCCTAATTTCACAGTAAATGCGATAAAATCCATGTAACATATCCAAATAAGTGATAGTAGGAACTGTTATGGTTTATTGTTTCGGACCAACTTTTCCTTATAACAAATTAAATTATAAATTAATAATATATTATCTAAAGGCGGAAAACTAAAACACAACTTACAAACATGTTATTCACCTTTTGATTCGCAAGCCTTAGAGATTCCTCGAAATGCCGCGTCACCAGCTTGGAAGCAGCATTCTCTTGTTCCCGCCTCTCTTTGTCTTCCCTCTCTTGCTTTTCCCTCTCTCTTTCCCTCTCTTGTTCTAACCGTTCTCTCTCCTTTCTCTCTTTCTGCTGTTTCTCCAATAAATCACGTTGCTCTTGATCTCTTCGTTCTCTGTAGCAAAATGAAAAGAAATTAGAATAGGTAGGTCTGATGCACACCTGAAGAATATTTAGATAATACAATGGTATGTATTGCGTTTTCAGTACTAGATGAACGACCTATATAATATTCTGTTGTCGAGTTTATAATGAAGGATTTGTGTGACAAAATAATAGATACAAATATTATATTACACTGATAACAAATACCTTACATTGTTTGTTTATTAACAATATGTACACATATTATCGTGAGTGAGAACTTTATTATGTACCATAATATTACAATGAATTCAGTTGAATATATGAATTTTTAAACGTGTTTGAAATTTGTATGTAACTGATTTGCTATGATAATATATAAGGGTTTTTAATACATCAATGTATATAAGAGAACAATACAATAATAATTAATTGTTTGTTGCATTTAACAAAACTGCCATAAACACATTTTATTGAATGTCATAAATGTTAATTTGACATAGAAATAGCGACCATACAACCTCTGCGTAGTTGTAATGCTAAGTTATACTCTGTGATTGGTATTTGATGTTTAAATATAAGTAAAATAAAAAAATAACAAAAATAGCACTGACTACCGACTTCAAAACCCTGGTGAAAATGTGAAATTACCGAAACAAAATCTATATATTACACTAAAATGAATCCCTATTTTCCTTGGTCACGGCATCACGAGTGAACGGCTGGTCCGATTTTATTATTATTATATATATATTTGTTGTTATTGTCAGGAGAAGATCCTTCAAAGATAAAATTTAGAAAATTGTGCGAAAAATTAGAAAATATAAAAATACTGAACAAAATGTATTTTTAAGCGCTTTTGACAATATAAACTTTTTAAATTCAACCTTATGGGCATTGGACATAGCATTGACAGTGTGTGCTGCAAATATCGTCAAAGAGGTTATATATACAGTAGAATCCGAATATAACTACCCTCAAGGGCTGGCGACACTGACGTACTAACCGGACGATGCACAAAACGGACAGATAATTTAAGCTTGTTTCTTTATAAACTATACGTATTATAGTAAAATACGTTTTATTTAGGTATGTTAATAAAACATTTAATATGAATTACATACTATAACTTTAATGGTACTTAAAACATTCCACGTTACGTTAACGTAATATACTGTAATATAAATACAATGAGACACAGTATGCACCTGCATCTTATGCACGTAAATATGTAGTTACTGGGCGTTTCGAAGCCCTTGTCCAAACGCTCAGCGGTACGTTGTCTTCTTCGTCCAAATCATCTGCTTTTGGAGAAAATTCGACGATATTGCTTCGAAAATACGAAAATGATCCCTTGCGTGAGTTTGTTCACAGATAAACACTGACTGTGACTTACGCGCGCTAATAAGGATAGGTATTACGAGCGGGGAGAAGCCGGAGCGTGGGGCGGTTAGGTATTTGTGCATCTGTTTTGTAAACAAAACACTGCAAGTCGTTCGAACCAGACGAATTATCAATAAAAATAGGTCGCTATAAGCAGTCAGTCGCCTTAACCGGAGTCGTACTAAACGGATTGTTTTCCTAATACCTGACTATGGCAACAAACTTAAGTTTATATCGTCGTCGCTAAAAACGGTTAGTCGTTACGTCCGAATTCTACTGTATAATTCTTCTGTGCGTGTGTGTCATTGAACTCGTCCCTAAACGGCTGGACCGATTTTAATGAATTTTTTTGTGGGTCTTCAGGTGGATTTGGTGTAGATTACCAATTGGAGCCGATAGGTGGCGCTGTACTCAGGTTCTAGAATTTTATTTCCTTTTATTATGGGCCTCTAGTTATTTATAATTTTAAAATATATAAATTTTTTTATTGTGGAAATACGATTGTAAATATGTCAATTTGTATCCAATTTAAAGATATTAAAAAATACAACCCTCCTTCTTTCGCAGTCGGGAAAAATAAGATTCAGGCGATATATTTAAAAGTTAAGATAATTTATACGCGCTGGATTAAAACAGTAATGAAGCATAAATGCTGTTATGTGTTATTTCAAAGAAAACAAAGTTGTTTGTGTGCACGTGCCTGGTTTCGTTTCGCAATTATAAATTCCAGGAATCTGTTAATGTTCAGTCATCCTACTAAAATCGAGTATTACTAATAAATGAGGATAATAAAACCCATCACTTCATGTTGAAATCTAGAAATATGGATGTACAATATTCATATTACCACTTACACAATACATATATTTATTCAAAATATAATCAATACACGATTGATGAATGATGAATAATGAACCACACTACTATAATAACAATAACGTAAAAATAAATCGATAATCACAATCGATTTACAATTTAAAGTATCAGCTAACAGGCATTACGGTTCGTTGACCTTGGCCTACAGCGGCTTTCGGAAGGTGACGCAATAAACAACCTTGAACGAATTCCATAAGCAGAGCAACGTGAACAATCATGGACGTGACCAATTACGGGTTCACATAAGCCGTTAATTTAACACATTCCTTACAATCAATTGGTATTTTGTTCCGTATAAGAATAAAGCAAAAGGATCTGTTGCTATTTTAAATATTAGAACACACATGTGTCGTGTTTAGAGCATATTATAAAATGTTCTGCAAATACTTCTAGATGGCATTGAAATTAGAAAACGAAATTAATAAGCTAATTTGATTTCTTTTCTTACCGTACAATAGATCCATTTCTAATAAGCTAAAAGGTAAAAACTAATTCTGAGGACTTTTACGGGACATTTAATTTTTCAATTAAAGTTTTTGCATGCTCACATTATAATACATTAGTAAAGTATTCACAATTTTTTATGGTATGCAATATAATTAATTGAACAATAGTAAATGAGCCATATTTTAAACTGGTTTCAGAGGCCATCACACAGTACCTATAACACAATATATAGTAATCAGAGATGAGAAAAAATAAATGTAATCAAATAGTGACCCACTTTTGAATAATATTCTGAACACAGACGTTATAAAAGAGGGTAATAGGTATTTAAATTTATTTTTTCCTTAAGTGGAAGTTTTTTCCTTATCATATTTAATTGGAATAATATGACGAACATGAATTAATGTTCCTATTTATTAATTTATTTATAATATATTCATTAAGCTTTTGTTCAAAAAGTATGCATTACTAAAACGGTTCCATTTTTGTTTGAGGACCCTGATTTCCTTAAAAAAAAAAAGGTAACTTGAATCGCGAGTAATGAAGAAAGGCATGATGGTACTGGTCTACTGGTGGTAGGACTCTCATATGTAAGAAACCGTCTGGGTGGGTACCACCGCAATGTCTATTTCTGCCGCCAAGCAGCAGTGTGCATGCACTGTTGTGTTTCGGTTTGAAGGGCATTGTAGCCAGTGTAACTACAGGACATAATGAGACTTAACATCGTATGTCTCAGGATGACGAGCGCAGTGGAATTATACACAGCACTTTGTAACTCGAGGTTCTGGGTGGTGTTTCTATTGTTTATGGGTGGTCGTATCGCTTACCATCAGGCGAACGGCATGCTCGTCTCGTCATTCAATGTCATAAAAAAGGCATATTGCATTCATTTAATAGAGAGAAACCTAAAAAAATATACATAAACGGTATCAGCTCGAAGTCTAGTATTTGTGCCCGATATGGCGATAGGCTTGCCCCCTATCACACCATGGGACGGAATAACGTCGAAAAGTGGGTGCACTAGTTGCGCCTCTGCCTACCCCTTCGGGGATAACAGGCGTGTGTGTATATGTATATATGTATGTATGTATAAACGGTATTTATTTTTAAACTAACCCATATGTTTACATAATATGTTTAGGGAATAACAAGTAATGTTAATTAATTATATTTTATGTAGATTGAAACTGCGGGTTTAACACTACGTTCCATTAAAGTTTTATTATTTCCTGTTAGTCAAATACCGAACTCATAATGTTATTGGTGGAATGAGTTTAATTTTAATAGCTACTTACAGGAAAATAAATGGCATTAAGATTACGTATACCTTGTTATTGTAACCAAATATATCTTAAAGCAAGAATACTGTTTTGGTTTTAAACAAAATTAAATCCTAAAGTCAGTTAACTGAAATAAATTATCCCAATCACAAACATAAGTACATTAGCTTTTTCTAAACACAATTATTCCAAGAACTGACGAATCATAAATTGTTAGAATATAAATGCCTTATATTCTAACAATTAATTAACCGTATTTTTTGTACGGTGACTTAATAAACACTAGATAAATAAGTTTTTTGTTTTACAAATATGATTAGTTATGTATACACACACACACATACACTCACGCCTGTTATCCCCGAAGGGGTAGGCAGAGGCGCAACTAGTGCACCCACTTTTCGCCGTTATTCCGTCCCATGATGTGATAGGGGGCGAGCCTATCGCCATATCGGGCACAAATTCCAGACTCCGAGCTGATACTGAATAGAAAAACTCAATATCACTTTGCCCGACCCGGGAATCGAACCCGAGACCTCAGCATTGTAGTCGTACCTTAATACAACTACGCCACCGAGGCAGCATAGCATTTATGTATAATAACTGATATTTGACCATAACCTTTATGATAACGGTGTCTAAACTCTAACCATTCACGAATCTGTTGGCATCAAAACTGGCGCCGAAACCCGAACGAAATGATTACGTGCCCCAAGTACCTTGGTACCGAATCTTTGGTAACATACATAGTAACTAAATACTTATTGTTAACTGGGATGCAATTAACAAAGAACTAAATAGGATTTACATTATCACATAAAACTTTTTTGCTGTACACTAAATCTTTGCACAAAATTTCAATGTAATATTTCAAAATCATCATCATCTTCCTGCCCTGGTCCCAAATTACTTGGGGTCGGCGCAACATGTTTTTCTCTTCCATTCTCTTCTGTCTTTCGTCATCAAGTCATTCACGCCCTTTTCTTTCATATCATCTCTTACACAATCCGTCCACCTCTTCCTTGGTTGTCCTCGTCCTCGCCATCCATCAACACTCAAATTCATCACTCGTTGGGTTACATGTCTTTCATCCCTTCTCCTCACATGTCCATACCAAGACAGACGATTGTAACAGAATGTAATATTTCAAAATGAAATGAAAAAAACTTTGTGAATCAAGATGGAATTGAAAAATTATTGATATTGCTACAATGTTTTGATACAGAAAAGTGAGAAAGATCAAAGAACTGCGCAGATCATATAAATAAAGATCATAACTAGAGATAGGCAATGTAGTATTTATACCAGATGAAGAATTGTACTTTAATACAAGAATTCTCACTTTAACAGTCTAAAAATTCCACTAGCAACAAGGACCCGGACGTTGTATGAAGGATAATTATGCCAATAATAAGTAGTTTTACAAAATTACTATTGTTTAAATTTAAGTCTAACGTAAATGACTAGTTGATAGTCATGTGTCAAGGAACAGACAGAAAGACGAACTCATACAAGCAAAAAGAAGAGCCGATAAACAATTATAATTAATCAGAATTTTACGCAAGGGGCGCGCCTATGACTAATCTTGAAGATAGAAAAGTTTTTAGGTACCCTTTTCATGCCGCGTGACCTATAAAGTCTTTCTTATTATAGTGTAATGTGAAATGAACTGATTCCAATAATCGGATTTAAAGATTACTCTCAAGTCTCAATATAATATGGAGAAAAAAATTCAGTAATGGAAAGTACCCATTTAGACAAATCTAAATACAAGTTTTGCTATCTCTAATTTCTTTCATATTTTCTACACTATCCGTCTAAAGTAAGGATAAGTTAAATTATAAATCATCTCTTTTGACATTAAGTGGAGTCCAGTTCGATATTATTGTATGATGTTGCTTTAGAATTTAGAAAGTTTCAATATATAATAGCTCATTATGGCATATCTCAATAGACATCATATACACATGAATACACTCTATAAAGCATAAAGTACATTCGCAAAACAAAATGCTACGACCCTGCTAACCCTTTGGCGATACTCGTTGGAAGTTTGAGCCAGGAATACATTTCGAATTCAATTGTATTATGCAACTCATTTCTCTAAATAAAAGTTGTTCATCGTCGGCCATTCAATATATACTATTTATAAGTATCATTTTATTATAATGCGTTCGTTAATTTGTAAAATACTGATAGCATTATTATGCTTGTTGGATGCATGAGATGCATGTATGCATCGATTTCGTAGTAAAACTTATGTTTTACACCTACTGGTGACCATCACGGTCATTATGTCTAAGGTATGTAACCTTGCATTTTGCTTCCATGATTCGAACATACATTACAAACTATTTCAAGTAGATAAAATAAGAATAAGTTAAATATTTTGTGCAGGAGTTAATTCATACAAATAACTGGCCATCTTTACTACAATAGATTTTTGAAGTTATACTTCTAAAGGCGCGTTATGAAAAAATGATGAGTGAAATTTTACGATGCGCGCGCATGCGTGACACCAAAATTCGTTTGCCTGTCTGTCTGAACGCAACATACTCCAAACGGATTTCGATAAAATTTGGCATAGAGATAGTTCGAGACCCTGGGAAGCACATAGGCTTTTATCGCGGGAAAAATAGCGGGACTTTTATCTCGAAAAAACTACTACGCAGGCGTTGCGGCCAGCAAATCCTTGAATATACAAATAACCTAAAATGTATACTACATTAATTATAAGTTTCACATAATACTTCACGAGAAACAAAGATAAATAACACGTGTAATAAAACAAGTTTAAGAAATCTTGTAATAATAATTATAAGCTGGGAAACGAACAGCTTTGAATATGTTTATGGAAGTGATTTTATAGAGCCAGTATCAAGTGAAACCATTAAAAAGAAAGTTATCGCATTGCAAAATAAAATACTCTTTGCTGCGTATATACACCAAGGAATGATTTATTAACGCAATTTACCTCAATTATGCTAATTTATTTTGCTATTTCTGTCACTGACAACAGTGAGAATAATGTGTTGTGAGAGAAAAATGGATGTATTCATATTGAAGTTCTTTAGATCTTTAGAATCTACTATTGATTTTATTTATAAAGTTATATTTAACTGGGTCCGTCATTTATAAAAAAGATATAAGACGTTAAGTTTAGTTCAATATCTGTAAATATATCGTATTTTTTTCTCTTCACCAAGTTTACTGTATACATTTGGATGATTAATTATTTATGATGTATTTTTGTATGTTTTGCTTCCTTTACTTTGGACAGCACTGCGTGTGCTCTTGTGACCCAAAAAATCTCAGTTAAAGCAATATGTATTCAAATTTATACTTCATATTACAATTATGACGTGAACGATTTTAAAAGCGTCTCCATAAGAGGACAGGAACTGGATTGGTTGTTTACGAATTAATAACATAGCTAAAATTGCAGCAATTCAATTGATAGAAAAACTGTTTTTATGAAAAATATCTTAAATTTCAAGGCAGCGACATTTACTTAAGAAAAAATCTAAGAGCAAGTTGGACATTGTTCTAAAAAGTTTCTTATTTTGTAAAAACCACATGTATATACGTCCTGTACATTACACTTATACTCTGTCGGTTTATGTATTTAAGTAAATGTAAACATGTCATAAAAAAGGTATTTTACCTGCCCATTTCTCCTTACAAAATACATTGTAACCAAAATAAATATCTTCATAACCTTCACAACACTTAGCATTGTTATTCCCGCGTATTAACCTTATTTGGTTATTATATAGTTATAAGTATTAATTAATACGCGCAAACACAGTTAACTATGAAAAATTACAAAACTTTTATGTAGGATATCGATCTGTCAACTGTAAAAGACCTAATACGACATGCACGCTAAACATTTTTCCTATAGATCGTGATGGTTGCGCGACGCGCATATAAAAAAATTCAGATATTCGTCACTCAACCGTCAATCACCACATTAGACGATAGGTTATTCGTCACTCACGGACGTGACTGTGGTAAAACGGACAGCAAAACCTACTGTCTAATGGGCGGTTAACAGATAACCCTACATAATTTCAGAGTGTGAATGTCACGTGGCACGCCATTATAACTGACTGCCATTCAATTTAATCGGTTAAATAGACAACAATTATCGATACATATTTGTTTTGTTTCCAAAGTGAAAGTAATCATTTTAATGTTTGTTGTACGCTATAGTTTCATTGACGCAGTTGTCGGGCAAAGTGATATTGAGTTTTTCTATTCAGTATCAGCCCGGAGTCTGGAATTTGTGCCCGATATGTCTATAGGCTCGCCCCCTATCACATCATGGGACGGAATAACGGCGAAAAGTGGGTGCACTAGTTGCACCTCTGCCTACCCCTTCGGGGATAACAGGCGTGAGTGTGTATGTATGTAAAAACGTTTTATTCCGAACATAACCTCTGATGCTAACGCTTTAGTTTTAAGTTTTTTTTAACCCATTTACACGTATTTCGTAGTAGCACAGCCTGCCAGCCCGTTACGCGGTCGTAACAATAAATAAATAAAATCTTTTGTTGGATTGATAAACATTGGTGCATTAACTCAGGGGTTGTCAGTACCTGAGATTATATTAAAATTTACTTTATCCCCTTTATTCATTTATTAACAGTGTCACGTTTTTATTATACATATTTACGGCAAACCTTGTTTGACCTAAAATCTCTATAATTGTTTATAGTTTAAACGAAACGTTTAATATGATTCTGAAGGACGAATAAATATTAATACACAAATTTTGAACATAGGTATTTTAGATAATAAATTATAATACGTTCCACTTTTTGTAAAACTACGTAAGTACCTACCTCTTAAGTGTTTAAATATACAGGGTCATTTTGTCATTGCGTTACTAAATGAAACCACATATTTATCTCCTTGAAAATAACACTTTCCATAAAGTTGTTTTATTTTAACCATAGACGTAAAATAAAAAAGTGTAAGTTTCGAACAAAATAAATATCAATAAAAAGTAACTTAAAGTTTACAACGCCCTAATGCCACTACTACTACTCTAGAAGGGTTCGTCGCAGGAGCAACATCACACTTTCAGTCAGAAAAACATTCACCCACACGCCATATATTCACTAAACTACAAATAATATAGTAAAATTGAGATTTTTGGTGAAAATATTCGTTTCTCATGGATGATTTTTGGCACAATGCTAGCGAAAGCGAAGACGAGTATGTGGTTTTATTTATTAACGCAATGTCAAAATGACCCTGTATATCTATTAACATAAACCTATGAATTTTAACAGAAGTCAGATCAGTCATTCGACGCAAAAAAGAGCAAATATTTTTGTAGCTGTATCCGTTTAAAAACGTCCATTTGCTTTTATCATAGTTGAATAACAAATACATGTGTTCAAAGCTGCAGGCACATAAATATTCATGTCGCATACTTTTTGCACACGTTTAAAACACGCATGACCTACATTAATTTTAGGGTTCCGTAACTTATAAAACGAATACTATGTTCTGTGCGTCCGTTTCTCAATAGGTGTGTATGTCGGTCAGTGTGTAAAGATATTTTTTACATAATTTGGTAGTTATAACGTTTAAAGGTCGCAGGAACGCGCTAGATGCAGACTGTTTTTGACAGGTCTTCCTGGAAATCTTTGGGCTAGGCTGTTCAGCAGTGGAAGTCGTGTGGCTGATGATGATTATGAAAGTTTAAATAATTTAGAACCCCAAGCAAATAACTTAGCATTATTGAGAAATCCTACTAATATTATAAAGGCGAAAGTTTGTAAGAATGTATGGATGTAAGGATGTTTGTTCCTCTTTCACGCAAAAACTACTGAACCGATTTCGATGAAATTTGGCACACGGGTAGATCATGTCCTGGATTAATACATACGCTACTTTTTATCCCGGGAAAATATAAAGCGGGACTTTTATCCCGGAAAAACTTTTTAAAGCGGGCGGAGCCGCGGGCAAAAGCTAGTTGAGAAATAAAATACATAGATCACGTGTATTGCTATAAAAAAGGCATTTAAATATAATATAGCGACTTACCTTGGAACCTATTGGTTATGCTGGTGAACTGACGTAAGATGTTTACCAGGAAAATGAATTTTATAGCCCTTCAATTGGCAAAGCTAAGTGAACAATCCGAATTTTCATATTTCAAATCCGTCGTCGAGACCGTCTTGGGAGGTACCACCGCAATGTCTATATCTACCGCCAAGCAGCAGTGTGCATGCACTGTTGTGTTTCGGTTTGAAGGACATTGTAGCCAGTGTAACTACTAAACATAATGAGACTTAACATCTTATGTCTTAAGATGACGGGCGCAGTGGAGTGTCATACAGTGCTTTGTAACTTAAGGGGCTGTATGGTGTTACTACTGTTTATGGGCGTTCGTATCGCTTACCATCAGGCGAACGGCATGTTTTCTCGTCATTCAATGCCATAAAAAAATCCCTCTTAAGATTTCTAGGAACATCTTACTTTGTTAGTGCCGACAACATGAAAGATTGTCTCTTATAAACCCTACTAATATTATAAAGGCGAAAGTTTGTAAGAATGTATGGATGTTTGGATGTATGGATGTTTGTTCCTCTTTCACGCAAAAACTACTGAACGGATTTCGATGAAATTTGGTACACGGGTAGATCATATTCTGGATTAACACATAGGCTATTTTTTATCCCGGGAAAACATAAAGCGGGACTTTAATCCCGGAATTTTTTTTTAACGCGGGCGGAGCCGCGGGCAAAAGCTAGTATTGTGATAATAGATTATACCATAGTTACAATATGAAACATGGTATTGAACTCTCTTAAACTGTCACACTCTCTTGTTAGCCTATGTTACCTATAATAACGTGAGTAATTTGTCTATTAAAATGGATCAAGTAAATCGAGAATTTGATATTAATTATTCAATTAATCATGTGTACAAACAGCCAAGCGAAATAATACATCTATAAAATGGCCTCGACTATTAATTCTGTTTAATAAATAACAAGTTCTACTTTAGATAGAATAGAATTACACACATTATTACTATTATTATTTAACTATTAACACTATTATTATTTAACTTTTTGGAGTTTTTTTGTGTCGGGGGTTATTTTAATTTAATTATATTTTTATAAATAAAGGACTAGTTTTTAATCATTTAAAAATGACAACTCAATTTTCTATTTTTTGAATTGTGTCGTTTTCGTTCTAAAGGTGCGAGATGTTAAGTCTCATAAGGCCCAGTAATTACGCTGGCTGTCCTTCAAACCGAAACACAACAGTGATTGCACACTGCTGCTTGGCGGTAAAAATAGATATTGCGGTGGTACCCAGACAGCCACTCGCATACGAGAGACCTACGTACTTCAGCGATAAAAGACCAGCCATATATTTTACTGGGCTAAAACATACCTAGGGTCTCAAACTATCTCCATACCAAACATCGAAACCCGTTCTGTAGTTTTTAAGTTTATCGCGTACAGACGCGGTGGCCGACTTTGTTTTATACTGTGTATGTAGGAAGGCAGTATAATAAGCATAAAAAATATATACAGATACAAAAAAATAATTCTTCACGGTTTGGCAAATTTATGTAAATTTATGTAACACTGTCTATACACAGGAAAATTGGCAATAAGACTAAAATTAAATTATTTAGATCAGCGTTTCTTAACCTTTTTCAGTTCGCGGAGCCCTAGAAAATGAAGCACGATTTCAAGGACCCTCATAATAAAATACATAGGAATAAGTTTAGGACAATTTATTTTAGTAAGACAAAAAAATATTTTTTTGTAAATATAAAAATACTGTATTAATGTGAAGGTTGGTGCTGCTTATTTGCAATAAAATTATTAATATTTGGGTCGATTACAAAGTTGTTATCTGAAATCACAAATCGAATTCCAACTGTAATCTGTTCCTGAATTTGTTTTTGATATATACAAGGTTGCTATGATCCAGGGGCACTAAAATGGACAGAGTACTCCATATCGACTCGGAAATAATTCGAAACGGTCAAAAACTCGATAAAGATAAAAATAGATAATCACTTTTTTCAAACAAGTTCTATCAATTTAATACGCAAACACCATTTATAAATATTTACACTAACCTGCGGTCATCTGCGTGACAAAACGGCAACGTCGCATTCTGTTGTCTTTCATGTCGCCGATGAGCCGACCGGCAAATACAAATAGATAGGTAGCTCGGCTCATAAGCGGGTGGGTCTCAAGTACAAATTTAAAAATTTTCGCTGTCACAAAGTTACAGAAACCAAACACAAACATACAAAAGATCGGTACTCGTATCACACAAAGAAATAAATAAACACTATCACTTTTTAATACATTTACATTAGTGTTCTATCACATAAACAAAAAGTAATATTTGGATATTCTCAAAATGGCGCGTAAGCAATAATAAGATTGTACCTAGGAAGCGGCTCAGGCGCTTTCGCAAGGCGTCTCATGTCTCGGAGCAATTACGGCGACACAAAAAAAAACTAAAACAGTTCTTTGAATTTTTGAAGATTGGAATGACCCAGGTCTATGTATTAATCGCTTCTTTGTTTATGTTATAAAGTTATGATGTAATGTTATTGTGTTTTCGTTCTTATTGTACTAAGATTAAGACTCACTTTGACGTGATTATTGGCTGATACAGGGGCAACGTCTCCTAATTTTGTTGATATTTAAGGTCACGCACCTTACATGACCTTAGATAACTATGTTTAGACTCTCGGTCAGCTGTTAGGGCAGATATACATCCCGATGTAGTTTTGCAAACACGAAAAATCTATACTGTGGCTAAACTATTCCTCCTATTGAACTGAAATTTGGTGTAGAGCTTGTATATGGTACATTACATATGTAGCTAGAAATAAAGCCTCACCGTTTAATCAACCTTGTATACATATTTTTTTTTTTTTTAAAAGGCCATCTTCGGCGCATTAGGGATGGCTGCGGGCTTCCTCCGACCCACGTCTAAGTTTTCGTCCGCAACCGCCCCTGCGCGTACCGCTGTTGCGGTCCTTTTCCTGTTGCGGGGGCTCAGAAGCCCCCGAAACACCGTACCGCGTCCGCCTTTTGGTGTCCGAGGCAGCGTGAGACACGCTGCCTCGGACATGTCCATCACGGGGGTCACAGAAGTTGGCTAGACTAATGGGTGGGCGGCACGTCCCGTCCACCCGTGACCCCCGGAGGCCCCTATTAGTCGCCTTTTACGACAGGCAGGGGATACCGTGGTGGAATTCTCCAAACGCCCCCAATCCACAGGGCGGGAGACGTCGGTCAGTCGTCTACCCGACGCCTCCTACGTCTCGTCTGGCGGCGGGAGGGATCACCACTGCGCTGGCGATCCCTCTCGGCACTCTCCTTCCGCGAGAGGACCGCCTCGCAGAAGTGGGCCACCGCCTGCCAGGCCTCCCGGCCGCCGACCATGGAAGCGACCACGGCCGGCAGCGAGAGGTCTTCTCCGACGACTGTTCTGAGAGCGCTGCGTTCTTCATCCCAGGCTGGACAACACTCCAACGTATGTTGGGCCGTATCCATTGGGCAGTTGTCACAATAGTGACACACGGCCGACTCCTCTATACCTACCACCCGAAACAGGAACTCACCGAAGCAGCCATGCCCGGAGAGCACCTGCGTCAGGCGGTATGTTGCCGCTCCGTGGCGCCTGTCCAGCCATTCGGCAAAGACAGGACGCACTACCTCTACGACCCTGTGCCCCCACGACGGGGCCTCCAGCCTGAGACGCCACTCTTCCACGGCGGCTCGCCGTAAGGCGGCCCTCTTGGCCTCCACCTCCTTCAGATATATACATATTTAAGAGTAGATCCCGCTTGCTGGCGAACGCTAACCGTGCTAACTAAGCGTAGCGATTACGAGACTAGCTGGCATTTATTTATTGATTCACATGTCCATAGATAAGTTGGCGGACCCCCATACACATACTCGCGGACCCTTGGGGGTCCGCGGACCACAGGTTAAGAAAAACTGATATAGATATTATGATATTTTGTTCGAGGCTGCAGCATTTTAATGCACATGTCACATTCCATTTGAATTTTTTATAAATTCTTGCTAGATTTACTACCGTAGTGTTTCAAAATGATATTTATCTCATTAATTAATAATGCCACGAATGGATAGCTGTTGGCTGACGAGTTTTTCCAGTTTGTAAGTGGGAGTTGGAAAAAACAAACTCGTTTTACTGCAATGCAAATAAATACCGAATGTGTTATGAATAAAACACGAGCTGTCAAGATATAAATGCAACTCACAAAATTGCTGCATATAAAGCAATTCCACCATTTTGTCATTGAACTGTTCATGCGAAAGTGATTTAAATAAAGCTCTAAAAATAGTTACCTACCAAATTAACTACGAAATCGATTTCCGACATTTACAATTGCGACGAAATTAGTTTTTCTTGCCTTTTCACGGTAAAGTTTAATCGTGAAAAAGTATTTTGCAAATTTAATGCAGTCATTTTTAATAAGTATTATATACCATACAATAACACCATTAAATTTGAACTGCTGTAAAAATCACTAGGCATTAACAGTCACCGGCTAAGTATAAGTAAGTGCTTAGTTTTTTTTTTTTCGAGACTTGCGGTTTATAGTTGCATATAATTATTAAAACTAAAAAAACAGAATCTTTTACAGAAATTAACATTACAGAAATATGTATTATAAAAAAGTTATTGAAAAGTTTATTGTTGATGATTGCCAGTATACAATATATATAAATAAAAAGAAACAAACATAATAATATCTATATTATTTAAGTACACATTTATTCAAGCGCATAATAATGAAATCGGCGTTATAAAATTGCTTACAACAAACCGTAACATTACATCTATGTAGCTACAACTGGCTGACTTCATTACCTAAGTGTTTTATTGGTTTTCGCAATTCTTTTTTACTTTTATAGAAAAATCTGTATGCAGAGCGCAATTACTGCTGTGCAAGATGCGACCGTCAGTTGTTATTGCTAAGACGAGCATTCACATGGATTACATAACATAATGTAAATGTTTGCGACTTGCAAGTTACTTAATGTGTTAATTAATTACGTCCATAATTCAGGAGCAGAAAAGGTGCTAGTTAATAATTCAAAGCTGTAGAGTTCATTTATAATACGATTTAAATAAATTATCATAGAAAATTAAATGTGATGCATTAAATGTGAATAATAAACAAAAACAATAATAAAAGAGCTTCGGGTTAATAGTATGGGACATAAAGACGAAAACATTAACAGAGCAATATTCACCTTAAAATTCAGCAACAAAAATTAAGATTTAATCGCATATTTGTTAAAAATTTCGTAGCTTTGATCTAAATCATAAGATAAATATGCAGTTTAGGATAAGAGCTAATCTTTAGGGTAGGCTTATGTTCAGCAATGGAGGTCATATTGTGGCTGAGGATGATGAGGATAAAAGCAGGAATATGAGATAGAATGGGAAATTGTGGATTATTGAAATTAAACTATCATAACGGATTATCGCGGTTTTTTATTTTATTTTCTCCCGACGTTTCGAAGGCTTATCAGCACTTCGTAGTCACGGGGCGGACCGGGCGTAACCACGAAGTGCTGAAAAGCCTTCGAAACGTCGGGAGAACATAAAATAAAAAACCGCGATAAAATCCGTTATAATAGTTTAATTTCAATGTCTAACATTCGCGTAAACATAAGGAATCATTATGGATTATTATTGCTATGATTTTCAATTAGATAATAATTTGTGTAAAAAGTTTATATCCTGACCTGCATTATTCCTATTGCAATATTTCCCTTATTTAGTTAACTTATTTTCGATTTTCTAAACGCTCTGCAAACTTACTTTCAAGAAAATATTTTTGTGACTATGTTTTATTGGATTAAATTTAATTCATAATTAATATCATACATATCATAATAATATAATCATACATCATTACTACTTATTAATATCATAGTTACAGGATACAGGCGGATACGAAAAAAAATTACTGAGTCATCCTCGTTATTTTCACGAAAGTAACAAAAATAAATAAATTACTAAACCTATTACGCAGTAAATAATGAGGTTTGTAAAATACGCCTCAAAAGCGTTTAACCTTCTTCATAATCTTTAATTATCGTTTTGCCTATAATTTCGGGAGACACTTTTTCAATCGGTTATAATTTTTTATTACGGCGTTGAAATTTCGTATTAATCGTAGTACAATATCAACATCGATTGGTAGTACATTATCAACACCTACGTAAGCAATGGTTTAAATTTTTCTCGTAATTATAACGGCATTTCATTATATTATTAAAGAAATGTCAATATCGCCAAAGTTAATACAAATGTAAACGCCAGACGAGGTACAACGTTAGAATATTACTGACTAAAAAATAACTATTGCATTGTACATTAGATATTTCTTGGACTTTGGAACAATAGAATATATTTTGAAGTGTGAAGACAATTCACAATTGTAAATAGTAAAAATACAAACCGATTACACAGATGTTTATGTGCCTGGTTTGGTATTAAAACGAACAATCAAACCGCATTCATGAATACTAAATGCTTTTTGTATATATTTATTTATATTTCTTGCTATCATTTCTTACGTTTTTAAACAGATGTATATTACAATAAAATGAAGGCTATATTTACGTGAAGTCGTATCACAAAGCATTCACTGCAACTATTCTCGCTGTTTTAGGACTTGTTATGCTAACAGAATATATATTTAGCGTATTCTGTGTATGTTCTGAGATACACAGAATACGCTAAATTGCCTCGGTGGCGTAGTTGTATTATGGTACGACTGCAATGCTGGGGTCTCGGGTTCGATTCCCGGGTCGGGCAAAGTGAAATTGAGTTTTTCTATTCAATTTCAGCTCGGAGTCTGGAATTTGTGCCCGACATGGCGATAGGCTCGCCCCCTATCACATCATGGGACGGAATAACGGCGAAAAGTGGGTGCACTAGTTGCGCCTCTGCCTACCCCTTCGGGGATAATAGGCGTGAGTGAGTGTGTGTGTGTGTGTGTTCTGAGATAAATTTACGAGCATAAATCAGCAATAAATTTTACGGCTTCGCTCCAACTTGATTTCGAATGGAACAAGACATAAAATTTATTGACTTTATCCACGCCAAGGCTTTCTTTAGCTCACTTTAATTTTCAATTGGAAAAAATATGCTATCTGCTTCTATTAGAATTCAGTTATTTGTAAAAGACGAATTCAGTTGTTAAATATGTGAAACAAAACACAACGCCTACTTAGCACCGACCGTTGTAAATTCGAAACGCGAAGTGGGAAAGTATTTATTCAAAACGTTAAACTCCACTTTACGACTTCCGGGGAATTTAATAATAACATACGTAAAACGTGAGACAGCCACGTCAAAGCAAACAGATCATGCGATGGCATGTTTGCGTCTCTGATTAGATACGTGCGACGTGTTTACTGAAATAATTTTAGATATAACAAACGTGTTATCAGCGGAGGAAACTTCATAATATAACTGTTTACGTGTGGATGCAAGATTCTGTAACGCGAATAGTTTTGTTTCTGTTAACACGCAGAAAATCGTTATGGTCCATAGAGTCGCGGATCTAACGTTCTTTTTTTAATTTTCTTGGTAGAGTTTATGTCTTTTATTTGTGAAGTCTTATTTTTTGTCACGCTTTCATAAATAAATGCCAAAACTTAAGGTTTTCAGACTAAACCCGTGTAATCTATACTAATAGTATAAAGCTGGAGAGTTTGTATTTTTGTATGTTTTCATTGAATGCTCTTATCTTAGGAACTACTGGATAGATGTTGTTTTTTTTTTTCATTAACAGGAAGCTACATTACGCCTGACTGCTCGCTATTATCCCGGGAAAATATTTTGTATCCAGGAAAAACTATTTCACGCGGGTGGAGCCGCGATCATCACCTAGTAATTTATAAATTGTAACTAAACGATGGATTGGGTTTTATTTAAATGTTCATGACGTGGCAGCTAAAGGATTTATGAAAACAGTTAACAGTACCGTAACACAGCCGCAACTATACTGGGTATAATGGACTAGTAAACGGACAAACCTACATTTGAACCGTGACTCATATTTGTATCAAGTGGTAAATACAATATAATCCAGTATTCTCATCATTAGTCATGACCGCACGCCTACGCAGAGGTAAACGCTTGCGATTGACCCATTTAAATATATTTAAATAAAATATTTTATTCTGTTATGATTATGAAGGCATTCATAACGTGTACCGGATTTCGTATTTTACGTTGGAATCAATAATAAAAAAATCTTGGAAGTCATTTTGTCTTAATATGCGTCAGCTGTGAAATCATTACATAGAAAATGCTTTTTTTTGCTACTCTGGCTTTTGTAATAAATGCTCAGAAAATAAAAGAATGATTGTAGTAAAATACTTTTCCGTCACAATGTTTAACTTTAAAATAATAAACGTAACGTTTACCTGTTAATAATTCCGAACAAAGATAATACGATGCTAAAAACAATAAGGAAGTAACAATGAAGGTGAGCGGCCAAACAAAAAAATCATCGACAGAAAAGGGGATCACGGGAACAAAGACAAAAAAAAGAATCAAACAATACAAAATATTAACAGAAATGAAGAAAAAACATCTGTCATCGCAAACAAATCTGAATAGAAACTGAATAATAATAAAAGGCAAGGGGAAGATATTTCGCGCATGACATCTCAAAATTTCACAATCATCCTACCAATAATTATTATTCTGTGTTACAGCTTAGAAAGTCGGAGATGTAATAAATTGTGATAGAAATTAGCGTAATGTTCCTACACCATGCAAAACAAGTGAGTGATTCATTGTCACTCAAGATTCGGAGTTACCAAGTCTGTAATCTCTCACCGCTGTTTATATAAATTTACCATCCGGTTAGTCGTATGTTTTTTTTAGAGTGTATTTTAAATTATGTAAATAACTCACCGTAGCAGTCTTTCATGTCTCTCTCTATCGTATGTTGCCAGGTAGTCATCAGTAATGGCATGGTGCAGCGGCGCATGCAACTGGTTGTGGTACTGCCGCTTCCACAGCATCTCGCTGGTATAGTGCGAGGGGGGGTGTGGCGGGGGCAGATGCAGCAGGGGCGGGGGCGGACCGCCGCCATACCCGTGCGCCATGCCGCGCCACTCCTCCACGGAGCTGGCGGAGCCGCCTGAGCGGACGCCGCTCACTCCGGAATCGGACCGATCATCCGCATCACGCGCGCACACTATCACACAGTCGTCCTCCTCGGAGGCCACGGCGCTGACCACACCATCCGCGCCTGCACCACCACTCACTTCACTCTTCACTTCACTGTCACTTTTGGCGCACACCTCCGGTTTGCTCACTTCCTCTTGTTTCACGCACTTGTCGTTTTCATCACTGACATCGACAACATCACTCGCACTCACACTTTCGGTGGCACCTGAAACAATAAAAAACATTTCGTTTTAGAACGTCCATCAAGCCTTACTACATTTTGAAAACAACCTTTATGTATAAATATAGAAACAGACCACCATTTCAAAATATTTATTGGACGTGAAACGATCTCAAGGGCAAAACATTTGCTTGTGCAGACGTTCAGATTGATAGGTACTATGGCTCACTAGAAATACTTGTTATTTTAAGCTTCCATTTGTACGTATACGCCGATTCTACATGTCACATCAAATTAATAACGTGTGTTATCAGCGGGTTGCCACTTGCCAGCTGTATATTTTCAAACGGTTGACGTCAGCGATCGGCTGGCCGCGACGGCACGTTTGGGATGAAGCCAAAATAAGCTCATTCACTCCACTCCCACACGCGATGTGCAAAAATGTGCGAACAGTTTCACTTATAACGCCATACGTGGAACGGCCTTCTGACAAATGGGATGTGTAACGTAAATATGATTCGATCGATGCATCACTATGGGAAATAACGTGCTGTAAAGTGTTTTTGCCGTTTGCGTAAACCACGTTATTACTATAATAAAGCAGTAGACCCCGGTGTGTCTGTAACTTAGACTAACAGTCTGTATAATTAAAGAAATGTGATAAAAAGAAAGGGGGGTGACTAAAGAGTAATGCAAAACAAATCAGCGATTTTTATAAATATTTTCTGTTTGTGACTACACGTCTCCGAAACTACTGAACGGATTTCGATGAAATTTGGTGTGGTTATATTTTACATAGGATACTTTTATCCCGGCATAATATAAAACGGGACTTTTATTCCGGAAAAACTTATATCACGCGGGCGGAACCGCGAGCAAATGCTAGGTGTTGTAATAAACTAAGTTCGAGGAAAACATGACACCCATTTAATAATGCAATTCAAGATGAAAATATTCAAAAATATGTCGACAATTATGACGCTTCTCTATTCGCATGTATTTTTCATGCAGCTGAACTAATTAGTCACGTTGCTTATGACCTACAAGCCAAAGTGACCTGAATGGATATTTAACAAGTGTGGGGGACATGTAAATGTCGTACAGAAGTAGTTTCTCAACCGGAACAGGAAGATAATGCCATTGAACGCCATAGAGACGTATAAATGCGTGGGTTTGTGTAGCAAGCTTGCATGCCACAATGAATAACTGCTGGATAAGGGCCAACAGACCGAGCGCCAACCGCTGCTTGATCATGGGGTATTTGGCGTGCCACCAGAACGAGGGCAATGTGACAAAACTCCTGGGGCGTGACGCATACAGTTAATAAAATTTGTGTTGAACGCGCTCCGAAATCTTAACGGAAATATAAATTTCCATAATGGTAATACGTAACAATGCAAATATTTATACGAGTGCCAGTGGGTGAGTAGCAAATGGTATATTCAGAGGAATGAGCTGTGCATGCTTGTAACGATAGATATGTATTTAAATTTTGTGCGTCATTTTTGGAATAATAGTATCAGTGCACGTAGGATTGCGTTCTAGGTACCCACTGCAGTTAAGAAAGGCGAGTTCTATTAGATTGTGTGTAATTTAAGGATTACAGAGCGCTTGTCTATCTAACTTAGTACTAATCTATAGTTATCGACTTCTTATTTAGGTTTTATATATTTTTTGGGAATTAACGTCATTGTGTTATAAGAAAAAATAATGAATAATTGATATACCGTTAGCACATACGTATTATCAAAGCAGAATAAAGTTTAAATTGTGTTTTTGCCTTAATTATATTTTGTCCATATAAACATAATGAATTGAATAAATATGCAATATTTTTTTTGTGTTGCCCGTTTCCATTTACAACGAACTGAATCAATAAATTATGTTAAATATGTTTAAATTATGCAGTGAATAATAAGAGGGTACGTAAGTCTCGTAATCTTTGGGTTTAGTGGGTGCGCACTCGAAACGAAGCATTCAATGGCACCTATACAAAAGAGCGAGGCTCCGAGTCGGCCAGGCAACAGTGGAATTTTAATGAGGTGCTGTTAACGAGAACCCTCATTTACATAATCGCATAAATAATTATTCATAACAAACAAACACAAGAAACTGGCAATTGTATGCCTACAGCTGGTCATTATTTACTGAACGCGTGTGTGCGGTGGGAGATTCCATCTCGGACGGCGCATAATCATATGATAATGATACCGCGATACGGTTGCGATGAGAACGCCGCCATTTTTAATGCATTCAAACTAAATTACTCACCGGTGTAACCGGTTGCAGCGAAATCTACCGAGTATCGACAGCAGCTCACGCTCACACTTGCACTCAGCGAACAGATGACGGGATTATTACGATCCGATCTTTAGTTTCATCGTTCAAACGACCACCTCCCGCTTGTATTATGCAAACGCACACATAACTAATCACTACGAAAATCCTGAGCAAACACTTTACAATTTACCTATAAAAATAAACGCTAATCTAATCGCAAAACAAATGAGCCGACGTAAGTCGAAATAAACAAAACCGATGGAATGCATGCGTGATGATAAAGCGGATAACACAACGGTACTGAACGCATACAAATGCAACACAGGTGTTTTAGTAAACAACGTTCTATAAGGAGAAATTCATAGTTTCTCGGACAACGTTAAAAAGAATACATGTTGCGAAGAAAACAAACATGACTTTACAAACAAACGACGTCGGGCAAATGTAAACAAATTAACAAAAGTTGTGAAACAATGCGACAGTGATCAGCGAGTGGCGACCGGGAACAATGGGGGTAACAAATAACTTGCCGGGGACCGGGGAAGTGCGGCAACGTCGCCGCCAAACGTGAAACGACAGATGATTGACAATACAAACGGCGAGGCGGGACCGATGAGAGTTTTTCATTACATAGAAAGGGTAAAAAGTACGGGAGGCGCATCGCTCCACCGTCCACGGCACAGTGGCGACAGTCACGATAACTTGTATTTCTTATTCATGACCAGGGCGGGTCGGAGGCGCAACTCTGCACCGCCGCATCGCTGCAACTCGGAACAAGAAAGTCTTGTTAAAACGTGTAAACACGAACAGTGAGTGGATTATGCAAGTCGACCCGAATAACATAGATATCCGAAACTTGATGCGAACTCTGCAAAATAAACATTCTGCTGTATTTTAAACAAACGCTGAGTGTATGTACACGCTCGGTATTGAATTATTCATTTCAGCGCAATACCGTTTGGCGTGCAATTTAATACAAGTACACTGGTCTTCCGAGAATAGATCTACCGCGGCTCGCCACAACTAGGTAATTACGCTGCTTACGTCAATAATTCAAGTGTTAAGGAAAGGAATTTGCCTCTACCTATAGCATAATACAACAGTCAGATGATAAGGTCAAACAGTTTGAGCAATAAAACAATTTATTTCGTACCAAAGTAACATTACTCCATAAAAACGTGCGCGTGACTCGCAACTATTAATCGAAGTTTACAATACACTAAAGTCACGAATAAAATAATCGATAACTGGAAGTTTTTATTACATCAGCACAGGAAGTAAGCAAACATGTAATGAAGTTTTTGTTTCGCGTAGGTACGTAATGTCATAGTTATAATTGATTGCCTTTTATCTAGATTATTATCATGAAATTTTATACTCTGTTATTCATGCAACTTCAATTAATGAAACAAATAAGTTCATTATAAATTGTCAGACGGGCTTGTTATTAGCGTGTGGTATGTAAACCGTGCGTGAAGAATCAAAGAAGAAAACAAAGACAGTACGTGAATGATATCAAATAACCTGATGTGATATCGGAGCGCGTTTGTCAAGTCAAAGCCATCATCTCGTTAAAACCACTAGAGCGTGTCGACTCGCCAAGCGTGTAATGAAACACTTCCACTTGGACAATAACCGTTAATACGACATTTAGTTGTGACTCGCTTGTGAATGCTTTCTCCGAGCTGCAATAAAGCAATTATTTTACTACGGCTTCCTTTATGTAACGTGTGTGACGCGATATATTTCATGTTCGCACACAAACCGCGCTCAGCTCACTTTCTAATAAAGCTAGTGCAGTTATTAATTCGATTAGACTAGTTTCGAAACTCGACACAGTTTACGTTCGTTAACATTACTAATACGGAAGCCGGTCTCATCCATATTCAGCGAACTCCTTTTATGATTACTTCCACACTGAACGAGAAAATCGAGACGGTCCGTTCGCGTGTACGGTGCACAGAGGCACGTCGGTTATCGTGACTGAACTGCAATGGCACCTTGAGATACTGTGTAGCTTAGTATCACGACTGACTTAGCTCGTGCAGTAAATTGCGCAATGCGCTATTGAAAGCGTTCCGACGCGAGGGGACGGTAATCTCGCTAGCATCTCACGACGTGTTCCGATAGCTCGTGACCGGAATTCTTGATTCCTTTACAGACAACGTGCATACTTACACAAATACCATTTTAAATTCATTAGAATCTTCAAGGTATTATATTTTAGTTAACAGTAACCTCGTATAGTATCAGAAAAAATACTTTTCCTACTGATGTGTTACAAGGCAATAAAAGCCGTAAATACTGACAAATACAAAGGAAGTTAATCACATAATTAGGTTAGAACAAAGATCTGGCCATGAGGTTGCACGGTAAACAACGACGCGATAAAACGTTTGGTAATCGATAACGTACCCTGTTTACGTTAACAATGGACGCATTTGAAACTTGTCGATAACACCGAGCGATACAAAAGGTCAGCCGCTACACGACCAGCGTAATAACGTAATAAATAACCTGTTATTTATTGTACAAGATACATTGATATGTCATTACAGCCGATATGATATAACATGTAGTTAAAGACATGCCAATTAACACACTTTTCGGTGCGAAGGTATCTCATACGCGTGACGCGAAGCAAATTACCCACGTAAGTAGCTCAACGAATGTGATTTAAATTAAATAGCTATGTGTAGCTATTAATGTCTTTATCGTTCGATAAAACGCTTAATATCATTATGGGGGATACCTATGGCAAAAAAATAGTGGATGTGTGTGCCTTTAGTTATTACTTATTACCTATTTATTATATTACAAGGATAATAGCAATGAAACATTTGTAAATAGAACAGTTTTGTAATGGGCCTGCGTAACGATTAAATGAGCCGGGATGTAGGTATGTAATTACAAATCTGTGTAATTAATAAGCGACTATCTCAAAATTTAATTATATTAAATGTAAACTTCGTAAGAAAGGATTACGTAGCAGATAACGCCAAAACAATGAGCCTGAGAAATTGGTACTTATATAAAATTTTATAAAAATTAATAGGTCTACTATAAACCTTTGATTCTTGCTAAGGTAGGTACTTCATGGCACCCAGGGCCTGATTAACCATTAGGCTAATTAGGCTGCAGCCTAGGGCGCGAGGATTGGGGGGGCGCGCTGAAATCGTGTCATCGCATGCACTATTAATCTAGCATCATTGCATCTACCCTACATATTACAACTAGACCGAGCCAAAATACTAAAACTAAATGCACTGTGAACTGAAAAAGCCTGGGACTCCCTGATTTGTTACTTTAAAAAGCGCGCGAAAAACAAACTGATTTATTTATCACTCGAATCGGTCGGTGGTCGAGCGACTCGCTCGACTGCGATGTTGCCAACTCACTCGTCTCACTCACTCGCTTGGAGCGACGTCAACGACGCGCGAGGACTCCCCAGTGGTTAATAGTCAGTATACTTTGCCGCGCTTCATTCTCTTTCGTTAATCGTCGTTCGTCCGTCATATTATCACGCACTCGAATATATTCGTTTTTTGGTGATTGATATTTATTGTCCTTTCCTTCATATTTCGGTATTTTATTAAGACTATGAGTAGTAATGAGAGTATTTCGCTAGTAAAAAAGCCAAGTGGAACAGAATACAGAAAAAAAGCAAAAGAAAAGGAAAAGAAGAAAGAAAACATTTTAAAACATACTCGTAAACTGGAAACATTTTTTACGAGCTCTGCAGAAAGGAACAAAACGGTGAAGAATGCTGAACTATCGCCAGCGATTTCTTGCCCTGGTCCTTCTATCGCGGACTGTTCTTACGTTTCTCCGTTCAACACTAGTCCTATAGTAGCGACGACGCCGACGACCTACAATGAAGACGAAATTCTAATAGAAGAAAAGCCGTCTATTCCGTCAAGTGACCCTTTTTTTTTTTTAACGCGGAGAATGTGACTAATTACTACCGCCCAGCCTTCAAGGGGAAGACTGAGCGGTTATGTTGGGTTCACCGTGCCTTACGACCCGACGTTAAGCCGCCCGGAGAGATGGAAAACGTCGGGCGACCGCCGGGCCGAGTCCCTAACCTATGTACACCGCACGGCATACCAACCAAAAC
Source organism: Lapara coniferarum (assembly GCA_949316025.1). Taxonomy (NCBI): domain Eukaryota; kingdom Metazoa; phylum Arthropoda; class Insecta; order Lepidoptera; family Sphingidae; genus Lapara; species Lapara coniferarum. Next base: position 6,352,281 of record OX438920.1, read on the forward strand.
TCCGCGGTGGCCATCTTCGGCGCATTAGGGACGGCTGCGGGCTTCCTCCGACTCACGTCTAAGTTGTCGTCCGCAAACGCCCCTGCGCGTACCGCTATTGCGGTCCGTCTCCTGTTGTTAGGGGGGCTCAGAAGCCCCCGTACACCGAAGGACGCCCTCGGCGTCAAAGGCAGCGTGAGGCCTAACCGCCACGCTGCCGTCCATCACGGGGGTCACAAAAGTTGGCTAGACTAATAGGTGGACGGCCCCTTCCGCCCACCTGCTACCCCCGGAGGCCCCTATTAGTCGCCTTTTACGACAGGCAGGGGATACCGTGGTGGAATTCTCCAAACGCCCCCAATCCACAGGGCGGGAGACGTCGGTCAGTCGTCCACCCGACGCCTCCTACACGTCTCGTCTGGCGGCGAGAGGGATCACCACTGCGCTGGCGATCCCTCTCGGCACTCTCCTTCCACGAGAGGACCACCTCGCAGAAGTGGGCCACCACCTGCCAGGCCTCCCGGCCGCCGACCATGGAAACGACCACGGCTGGGAGCGAGAGATCTTCTCCGATGACTGCTCTGAGAGCGCTGCGTTCCTCATACCAGGTTGGGCAAAACTCCAATGTATGTTGGGCCGTATCCAGCGGGCAGTTGTCACAATGGTGACACACGGCCGACACCTCCTTCCGTACCACCCGAAACAGGAACTCACCGAAGCAACCATGTCCGGTGAGCACCTGCGTCAGGCGGAACGTTGCCGCTCCGTGGCGCCTGTCCAGCCAATCGGCAAAGACAGGACGCACTGCCTCTACGACCCTGAGCCCCGACGACGGGGCCTCCAGCCTGAGACGTCAAGTGACCCTGGACTGTGGCATGTAAACGATGAATTTCGAGATTATATTGTTAAAAAAGGACTGCAACAATACGAAAAATTAGACTTTTCCAGATCAGAAAGGTACTATACATACATATACACTCACGCCTGTTTAATCCCGAAGGGGTAGGCAGAGGCGCAACTAGTGCACCCACTTTTCGCCGTTATTCCGTCCCATGATGTGATAGGGGGCGAGCTTATCGCCATATCGGGCACAAATTCCAGACTCCGAGCTGATACTGAATAGAAAAACTCAATATGACTTTGCCCGACCCGGGAATCGAACCCGAGACCTCAGCATTGCAGTCGTACCGTAATACAACTACGCCACCGAGGCAGTCTAGAAAGGTAGTATAAAAATTAAAAAAGATTTCTATCTAAACATATGTTTGTGATAAAGCTTGTTAATGGCGAAATTGTGAAGAGAAGCTGGTTAGTATACTCAGAATCCACAGGTCACGTGTTTTGTGGTCCTTGTAAATTATATGGAGGAACATCCATATTTGCCAAAAGTGGATTTAATGACTGGAAAAATTCTAACTGATCATGACAATTCTCCGGATCATCGTAAATGTTTGGGACAATAATATGTATGTAGAGGAAACTTTTACAACGATTGGATACCCAAAATAATCAAACAATATAATGAAGAAATACGTGTAATAGAAACAATTAAGTTTTTAGCTTCTCGTGGCCTTCCATTTCACGGTCAAAATGAAATTATTGGATCTGCACTAATCAGAAATTTTCTTGGCTGTATTGAGCTTATATCCAAATTTGATCCTTTCATGGCTGAGAGTTTGGTGAGATTTGGACAAAAAGGCAGAGGTGCTCCATCGTACTTGTCATCCTCTATAATCGATGAATTTATTTTACTTCTCGCTGATAAGATAAGATAAGATAATTTTTATTTGTATAAACATGAGTATTCATACGCACATGAGTATGCAAGATGTTTCATAATTACAGTAGAGACATCATGTTTAGCCGCAGCAGCGGCGTACCTACTGATGAAGTTCGACTTTCGATTATTGGAGAAATAAAAAAAGCAAAATATTATTCGATTAGCATTGATTCTACTGCAGATATTCCACACACCGATCAGTTGACATTTATAATTCGTTATGTTTTGCCTGACGGAGAACCTGTCGAACGTTTTGTCACCTTTTACCCAATTGCGGTCATAAAGGTGAAGACATGGGGAAGGCTGTTCTGGCGACAATTGATAAAACTTTGGGACTTGATATTAAAGACTGTCGTGGCCAAAGCTATGATAATGCTAGCAATATGTCTGGTCTTCAGTCAAGAATTAAGAGGCCGTATCTAAAATTTTGACTGTTTCAGCTTACTCTTCATAGTGATTTTTTTTTTAAAATAAGCTGATCTGATTAATTTATAATACATTATCGGAAAGACTATTTCAACACTAATAGAATAAACGAGCGAGATTTTTCATATCTTTCTTTAATTTCAATCTAGCCACCAAGTTCCAACGTCTGTTTCAGAAATTTTGACGTACGGAGACTCAAACTTGTCGTTTTCAATCAAAATCGTGCTTGAAACTAATTAATAAAAATTACTATTTATTGGTATAAAAGTCGCCTAAAGGATAAATGCAACTTCACACACTAGATGACCACGCACATGGTTAATGGCCGCAACAACTAACTTCTCTATAGAAATTAAGCCAATACAAGTCATGCGGCCAAACACGACATGGATTTAGTTTTCTACTTGGTAGCCTGGAGTCACTTGTCATGATTTTGGTCGTATAATTCGCGAGGTCGTATAAAGCGCCTTTATATACGGTCAGCTAAAAAAATGGTTTGCCACGCTAAGGCTGAATATCTTGTAGATTAATGGACCACATTAGTTGCACTGATCGATCTGAAAACATTTATAGGTAGAATGAACCATGTTAAAATTTTCACACTAGTAAACAAAGTCAAACTATTATACTACTTTTTAGGCCTACCGTATCACTTACACCTGGCGGGGGCGCGTCCTCATAATTAGCCTAGGGCGGTCAGAACTCTTAATCAGTCGCTGATGGCACCTAACTATTGTCATAATAATTATGAATATTTAAATTCCTAACGGAAAATTACGTCTTGAAAGTGATTAATCATAGAGGATATACCAGAATTTGAAATTGTATTTCTTCTGAATACGGAAGATACTCACGGTTTAGATGTTTGGAATGTTCCTAAATCAATTAAATTTTCATCAGCTTCACTCTTGTACCTTGAATAAGCTTCGTCAATTGTATTTAAACACAAAATTTCTCGATCACAGTAAAATAACTGCCAAAATTTAAATCACCAAAACGTAGTCACAGATCACAGATTTTTCACAGGATTAATATAAATATTAGTTCCAAATTCCTTCGAAAACGCCCTTGAATGCGATCAGTCTAAGAAAACGTTCACCTTAACGCACACACAAATCCAGTCGGCTTTGCTGTATTTCACGGCTATGTTAAAATGGTTGCGTTGAAAGACACGAACGTACGAGAGCCTCTGTGGCGCACAAAGAACTGAAATGCGGGGAAGTGGAGTTCGCAGGAAAAGGGGGCGGGGGAGCGCCGCCGCGACGTCGACGTAGCAGAACGTAGCAACAAGTGAACGGCGACGCGGGTGTGAGCCAGGGTGTTTGGGGGCGATTCGAAATGGGGAGGCCCCCTGCCCCCCTCGCGCTCGCACACAAAGAGCACACCAGGCACCTGATAGCACATGCATGCAGCACCCGTCCTATCCTATTGAATACCACATAGATATACTTTATAGTTTATACATACAGATGGAAATTGGAATTTAAACTATAGTGTGCAACAGGAAGAGCAGATGTTGTGTACGATGCTTATTGATATTGTTATTTGTTTAATGCTGTTTTGAATTCTAAGGATTGTCCAAATGATAAAGTAATTAATATTAATAGCTTTCATCAAATATTTTCCATAACATTATAAACATTTTATATTTACTTAATTAATTCCAAGGCTCGCTGTTCAAGATGGATAACTTTTCAGTTTGAACGAATGTTGTCTATTCCTTTAATTAATATAATTATCTATTAACTAAACTCTATTTTTGAAAGCTCCGGACATTCCTCTTTCGTGGTATTAAATGTAGGTTACTATAGTAATCTAGATTCTAGACATTGAAAATTTTAATTCTTTTTTAGTTAGAACTAATAAAGATAAGCTATAAAAGTATGAATAAAGAAATTATTAACAAGGAATTTGTAGTTATAGAAATGAAATGAAGATTTAAAAAAAAATCACAGGCACCTGGCATCTCATCAAAAAGTATATATATATTGATAAAAAAGTTTTAGACCAATTGTAGCTGAGTCATTGTCCCATTTATTATTCCCATAATGGCAATATTATTACAGTCATTACTTATTATGCCCGTTAGTTAACTCATTATCCGTATTATTAAATTAATTTACTACTTTATTTACTAATACAAATTTGCGGTGTAATACTTAAATAATTGTCATTTATGTCCGATATAAATTTTTAATACAATACTTATCAATGACAAAATAAAAAATGGTAAGTACTTACTCTTAATGTTTTACTTACATGTCAGATTACCTTCTTTCGCCAATTATCGCGCTTGACGAAACAGGAAATGCGAAAACCCATAGGAATAATTAAATTACTCATGCATCAACGCACGCCAAAACACTTATCTAATGGGTAAATATATTGCGTGTTATAATAGAAAACAGCGTTAACAGCAATGTAAACAAATACGAACGTTGACCAACATACCGAGAACATTTTACAACGAGCCAACGATTTGGCACAGTCCCAATTCCATGACAGGCTATCCGTTTTATTTTATAAATAACACAAAGAGTTCAGCTCGCGGGTCAAGCCTGATTGATAGGAATTTGCATGTTATAGTATGAGAGAAAAAAACCCGCGGCCATTAATTCAACTTCGGAATTGTCATAAAAACTGTTTATTGATTCCGCTGTGCGTTATTATTGAGTTGGCAATTGATGACAGCTATAAAGAAACGATTACGTCTGTTAATAAAACCCCACGTATATTCCAGGTGCTTTATTCAAAGTTTATCACAAAACCCGACCCGTCTAAGGAGATCGCGTACGTAAAAACTTAATTATTTTTTTTATCACGTTCAACATTAATTTGAAATTTGTATCGTGTTGTTTATTATTAGTTCGATTTTTTATCACTAGTTTCATCATGCAAGCGGTCGGATACATAGGCAAATTTGCAGACAAAACCCGTTTGCGCAGTTTTTGTCAAAACAAGCAAAGAGGTCGCATACCTTATATTGGCCTTGTGCTAATCGAGTTAGCGGTTACACGCGAATAGCTAATGTTCTGTAATTTACACATACAACGTAGAAAAGTCGATAGTCAGCTAGAGATTGCTGTTATGTTAAATGAGCACACTGGTGTGAAATGGCATGAATGTGTTACGTTCCCAATTGTATGGGCGGACGTCGACAACTAATATGATACGAACGCAATGATATTTAAGACCTACGATTAATTTTTATACGTATTTGATGATGCAATATAGGTAGAGAAAAATACGTTTGTATAAAAATATTTATTTGAATGAAAATAACAATGTTAATACCTATATTTAACACATAAGTACCTATATCTAGTATCTATTTATGTTATGTACATAATAAAAGAGATTTACGTTTTTTTTGTAAACAAGTTACATTGTACGTACATAATATTATCTAACAGCGACACGTTCGCAGAAACTCACGACTCACGGCTCATGATACCGTACTTATGTACAGGGAACGCAATCTCACGACTTAATATGCATACACATACATATACACTCACGCCCGTTATCCCCGAAGGGGTAGGCAGAGGCGCAACTAGTGCACCCACTTTTCGCCGTTATTCCGTCCCATGATGTGATAGGGGGCGAGCCTATCGCCATATCGGGCACAAATTCCAGACTCCGGGCTGATACTGAATAGAAAAACTCAATATCACTTTGCCCGACCCGGGGATCGAACCCGAGACCTCAGCTTTGCAGTCGTACTGTAATACAACTACGCCACCGAAGCAGTCTAAATAACTTAACTTAATATAATCTACTAAAAATAGGCGTTTTATCAAACAATGGACGGCGCACAGTCAGATACATTAGATAACTCAGCTGGTGAGAGGTGGGGAGTTTGTAGATAAGAAAAAACAAACACGGCAGTCGATAACCTGCTTGCACTAACTGATAACACGTCCGTTATCCATCCGGCTGTTTAAAAGGTATTAAATAAATAACCACAAAATTACGAACGGGTACAACGCAACATTGGGCACGCGATTCGATACGACTTTGTGTTTGAACAATCGGGAATACGCTCTAGATTTTAATGTGACTATAAAAATTAGTTGACGCAGCTAACAAGCGTTAATTAGATATCAATTGCGTCTATTCATTAATGACTGAGATCATTCAGCCATAAGAACGTGACCAATGTTCTTGTTAAATAAACATACACATTAATTATTTATTATCATGCGCACTGTGTTTAAAATAGAGATAAATGATCAAACAAATGTAGGACAAATTCTATTTACTTTTACATTTATAAGCTCAGTTCATATAGATATCGGTTTATTTGTCAAGAGTTCGTTGGTTAGTTGGTTTGTTCTACGTTTGTGATGAACGTTTCTCGATTTCCGGGCTAAATGAGTCAATGCGTGGGAGACAAGACAATGTGCCCACACAGAATAGACACTTTTAACGCCTAAACAAACTCAAACATTTCAAACAAATGTAGACCAACATCGCAGCTCGACGCATTTTTTAAGAACAGTGAGTTACTAAAGCGTTATCATCGGCTTACACAGCTGCGAACCTTACAGACATTCGCAGTTATTCCATTAAATTAATGCCACGGTCCCGCCTGATGTAATATCAATGAGTCACGATGGCATTTGGTAAGCGTTGATTTGTCGACACGGAACATCTTCGGGCGGCTTGGGCAGGAAACAATAACTATATGTACAGTTAACTCGTAACAAACGTTTGAAAATAATATTCGAAAAACGTTAGATGATAAAATTACTTTGTTAGATAAAGATTTCAATGAAACACCAGTCACGATTAGTAAATGTAGGGGAGGCCGGGGCTACAATTAACAAAAAAAGGATTTTTAGTTGTAGATTAGTGATTATTCAATAGACATATTTGATTATTATGTTATACGATGATTTAATTATTCAGGTATCGTATAATTATCTCAAATTAAACAAAACAAAAACGATGACGTAAATAGAACTCTTTTTCACAAAAGAGTCAGTTGTTAATTCTTACCTCACGTTCGGGGCTAGAATTAACAGGTCGAGGGTAAGTATTAACAGAAGGGGTAACAATTAACATAATGATATGCTGACTCATGTAGAGGAAAACAAATATATTTATGACACATTTATTTATTAGGTAATTAATACAGACTTGTATGGGTTATGCTTTCTTATAAACTGACAACAATAATCACAATTTACAAAAATATGTAATCATGAACGATACCTATTTTTTTTCTAATTAGCTATATTCAACGGTTTATAGTATATTTATTCTGTTATATATTACATATTAATCAGTCTCTGTTATATATTATTCAGTCTTGCATTATTCATCATTTTTATGGTATTAAATAACCAAAACAAACGACTTATACAGCATTATAAGATCCGGTACAAAACGGCTTAACAAATAGTCGGCTATGGTTTTTTTTGTTTACGCGGAGAAAGTGAATTATTACTACCGCCCAGTGTTCAAGGGGAACGACTGAGCGGTTATGTTGGGTTCACCGTGCCTTACGACCCGACGTTGAGCCGCCCGGAAAGACAGAAAACGTCGGGCGACCGCCGGGCCGAGTCCCTAACCTATGTACACCGCGCGGCATACCAACCAAAACTCCGCGGTGGCCATCTTCGGCGCATTAGGGACGGCTGCGGGCGTCCTCCGACTCACGTCTAAGTTGTCGTCCGCAACCGCCCCTGCGGCTATGGTTGCCTCTTGTTCGGCAATGAAACCTAACCGGGGTTTTTTTTTTTTCACGAAATTGAAGAGTGAAACGTAGCAGAGCTCAAATTCTTTTGCTACATTTATGTTCTTCTCTAACACTTCTAGCGCAGCCAACTCGTAGACCTCTTCGGATGTAGTGCCCCGCGTAGTTTTTCGTTTATAGGTTCTCATAATGTGATAAAACAAAACATTTTAAAATAACTATACACAAACATTCAGATACCCTGTTAATAATAGCCCTCACATCCGGGGCAGCTATTACACGTTAAAACAAACCCCGCAAATTTGTTAATTGTAGCCCCAAAGGTTAATTTAAAGAATTAAATAACATACTTAAATATTGATCAATAATTTTGTCAATTAAGCAAAGTAGAATTATTAAGTATAAAATATGCTGCCAGTGAATAACGAATATTATCATAGCACTGTATAATTTTTGTAGAAATCAAAAAATTGTAAACTTTAAAATGTTCTTTACCTGCGTAAAAATGTCACCCGGCATACAACTCACTTGTACGGCGAGTAGGCCGCAACTGACCGATCCTGTGGCATTCAGCTTGGTCTAGTTGACGAATTAAAACTCGCGTTGGAGATGTAGTGTGTATAGTTTTAGAGAATTTCGCTTGTTAATACTTACCTCCGTTAATTGTAGCCCCGTCCTCCCCTACCTACTTATCTACAACCATTAAATATTTATTTACAAATTCAACAACGTACGTAAATTGTAAATATTTCGTCACCACACGGAGCGCCGTTGAGATCTCGGGACCGGTCGCCGATCGAATGTCAAAAACCGCACGACGCAATAAATTGTTGTCTTATGGAGAGTAAACATCGGCGTTCGGCCGCATTCATGCATAATTGATGAGGGTTCGGAACGAGCGCGTGGATTCCTGGCGGTCACGACTCGGTCGCCCCGAGCGCCTCCGGCAGCCATTTTGTGAAGCCTGCTCGCCCCGGGTACGGCGCATCGTGAATATTAATACGAACTTTATGATGTATACCACTACTTCTCGTTCAGATAAGAGCCTCAATTAAAAAAAAGTACTCGTTTTTGTGGACCGCTAAGCTTCCGCCGCGCTCGATCGACCGCACGTAACTATCACAATACGATAGATATTGCAATCTTCGCATTGGCACGTAATGTGCAATTAATGCAAAATGATCATTATTAGTTTCTATTGTTGCCGGCTGCGTAAATAGAGCGTGCGCATGTGTAATACATAATAAATTTAATCGCACAATAGAACGCGGGCGACTCTCACGCGCGGCCATTGTACCGTGTAATCGTAATCAAAAGTCTTCTCTCGGTGCGAGCGACTCATCGCTAATGGCAAGCATTTCACAACAATTAGCGGGTAACGAGAACCGAGTTGGCTCGACAACTCGGGATAGATGCGTACCGTGTTACGAATTATAGGTACGCTTTTGATTTCACGATCTAATTTCACATGAGCAGAACGTAATTGAATGGCAGTTTGATGTTCATTTTTTATGAGCGCATTCATGTGTCGCCTCCTTTCGCTCGAGTTTGCATGGAATATCTTGCGGTCGTTTGTACCTGGCTGCACTCATTACTGATGAAAGTACCGCCGTACTGCGAGTCGTAATAATGCGAAATGAAATAGCGCCGCCCGCAACCGCAACCTTACAGCCCGACGTGCATATAAGCGAATGCGTAACCATGAACTACGAATTATTATGCTACAAAATGCAACAAAGCCTCGCTGGAACTAATCCAGGAAGCACTTTTTTTGTTGCGTTGTGTTCTCATGCGGCACGGGAATGCGCATTTATTTTAAACGTTGTTTCTATGCGAAGCCACATTCAATTATCACTCACGCAAATTAAACTTTAACTGTTATTACGCGGTTCAATTAATGCAACGTGGCATTTTATAACAATCTATACGCATTTGATAAATCGATAAAGTCCGTATATAATATGTATAATAACGCCATAAACGATATCAGTAGCAAGTAACAACAACAAATATAACAGAGATCGGAAAGAAAAAATGTTTATAAATAGGAAGCTCCGTGAAATACATACAGAATATGTTGCGTAAACAAAGCATTCACGATTATAGAGATAAATTCTCACGGCTTTGATGTTGCACACGAGATTGATTGATGTTTACAAGAGGCCGGGATTGTTGATCGTGTATTAGTTGTTTCTAATGCTCTATTGATGTATATATAGTGTACAGTACGCGATGAAGGCGTAGCAGGACAGAGGCAGCTGCGAACACAGCCGCACTTCCTGTGCGATGCCCAACGACCTATTGTTGAACCGTACATTTTTTACGACGCATTATTTAAGAATAGCACGGACGTTGACATACTGTCCTCATAATAGTTTGACTCTATATCCTATAAGGAGAACACAGTCGTTTGAACAGAGGTATAAAAGACGTTTCACGTACAAACAGATACAGTAGTAAAACTGTTGTTTTTTTATGAAGCGTATTTGCAGTGTTTGTTACCAACTCTACCAAAAGTCTCTATCGTCTACGCGAAAATAACATAAACAGGGTGAAGCCCAGTTTAAAAAAATTTAGTTAACAAACAATACATCAAACAAAGTTCAAAGGCTAATAAGTACCGTAACAACCTAATAAGCATCTTACATTCCTACAATTTAGTCCAAGAATATCGGAATTAGCTGAGGTATAAAACGATAAGTTCTAGCCCGTCTAACGAGTTCTGCAATGGAAGAAATGTGAAATGAGAGTGTAGTACGCCGTACGCGATGGTGTATGTATATTTTTTGCACATATTGTGCGGCCAAACAATTTGTACCGAAGCGCTGGGAACCGAGGTTCGCGTGAGATCAGAAAGTCGTGATCGCTCACCACGAACGCCCCGCGCGCCTCAATTCGCTAATCAAATAGCACAATGACTCCATTGTTAAAGAGATGCATTCTTTATGTTCATTTCATTACACTACATAACAATGGTATGTTTCTTTGATACCGACACGTTTAGGTAAAATGCGGAACAATTATAGTGTTTATGCCAAAGGACGTGATAGGCACATTAGTCTAGTTAAAAACAAATAAAAAATTTGAGAAATCACGTATCAAGATTGCACATGTATGAGTGAATGTGGACGAATGAATGTGGATCATTTAAGCTCGCAGTTCGTTCATTAAAAGCAAATAATTCACCTCATCCCGAGTTTTAATTATACCCAGTAAATTTTATCATTTCATTTCGCGCACGCATCAGTTTCAAACAAAACACGACGTCATTAAACGTCGCCTGCCGTACATCACACAAGTGTGTCCAAATCCCTCCCAACATAATACGGGGTGGGCCTCCCCAAACTCGGGCTTATTCAAAGCAGGTGCATTAAGCCCCGTGCCATTAGCGCTAACCGCCGCAGGTTATCAAAGGAACACGAAGCCGCTTCAGCTCCCATTCAGTCACTTGAATCAATGCCAACTAATGTTTCAACACAGTAACATTGACCGTTCATTGGACGGTTCTGGTACCGTTCCACCAGATGATGCTTAGACACGATACGATCTAGGATGGCTTTGTTAGGAGGAGTTGGAAGCAGGTCGATAATTTTGATCGAATTTGAATTGACCATGACGCATGACAACGCAACACTGAAACAATCAACGTAATTAAATATTAATTGTATTTATTTTGCTGTGTGTACTTATTTACATACATATTTGTTCACAGATGTAAGCAAAGTATCCGCGAATCGCAACTCGGATCCAATCACAATGACTCAATTAGGTACTTATAAAAATACTCGGTGTCATTTACTCGCCAATTATACTTGTTTTTATCATTGTTTATGTTAACATCGCTCCCAGATAATTAAAACTTTAAATTATTTCCATTTAAACCTACATTTACAAATAATCGCTCAAGGCAAACACCGTTATAAACGTACAATTTACCTACAACAGGGTTCGTTTAATTTTAACATTTCGTTATACTCAAAGATTATTGAACTGCGAGAGGGGACGGAGGATGGTAAATGTCACAATTGAGCTGTCGTTGGGGGGAGCAGGGAGGCAGGATCGTGGGCTGGAGGTGGAATCCCGCCCACGTCACGTTCACACTCTGTTTATACTGTAACCCATGAATCGAAATTCGCAGTCGAAAGTTTGATTAGTATTTTTTTCATTTATGCTGTCAAGAGAGCGTTATTGAAAGCCTCTTCCCGTGATTTAAATTGCCATAGTATACGGCGTATTATTCTTAGAAATAGCGTTAATATTATTTTTGTTGCTTCGAAATGCGCGAAAGTTTATAAGCTTATTGAATAGACAGGACATAAATGTTTTATAGTTAAATAATAAAGTTTCATGGCCAATTTACTTTTATACTTACTAATTGTATTCGCTAAATGACTGCACTATCAACGTGTTTATTTCTAGGACAACATGTTATTACGTGATACAAATTATTTTCGTTAGAAAATATAACCTCAATACAGCTTCAAGTAACATCAATCACGTCTTTGATTACGGTATTAAATGTAATAATGGCACAGGCTCCCTGTTATAATTGCTATGGCAACATCACGATATATATCCATTTTATATCCGACATTCGTTTCTTTTTAGCCTACTAGCTGATGTAAGTCTTATGAATAAAATTTGCATTTGCTTTCTCAAACTCATGCATAATTCAACATATTAGAGTTAAATGTAACTGGCACAAAGTAGCCGTTATACTGTTATATTAAAAACTGGTTTGTAACCAAGTTCACGGATGGAGGAATGATTTGATATTTTTTTTTAAATATTTTACATAAGTGTCGCAAAACATCGAGACTATTCTAACTTTAGTGACGCAAAAATGCTAACATATCGCTTAATCGCTTCTGGCCAAAATAAACAAATCTAAATTGCTTATTAAGTAAACGAATCAAATATCAATTAAAACGGAATTATCGCGCGGTAGGCATTTAAATGTCCTAAATATAGCACAAAGGAGGTAGAAACGCCACGTCAACCCTTCCACGGCGTTCGGGGGAAACACAACAGCCCCTGGCTCACCCCCTTCGCTTTTATTCACGTATAAAAGAAAAACATTGATGTAAGATTCGAGGCAGACATTTTTCGAGGGCGAACACAAATTATTATTCTTATAAGCGAGCGATTTGCCGTTTCATGGCCGTCTTCTTGGTTCGGTGTAAAGCTAATTACGAAATGGTTCAACCGATATGAGCGGGGGAGCTTGTTTTTCTTTAATTTAGGACATTTTTTGCTGTAAAAGGACGGGATTATAGTCAGGTGTTTCTGCGTTATACGACTTGCGAGTATCGGAGACATAAGATAACGATGTTATCAAAACAAGTAATTTACCGTATATTTTGACGTTTCTGAGCTGAAAATGATTAAAAAACAGCGTAATAAGAATTAAGAACTCTTGAAAGATACCGACTTTACGATAGCATACCAATAAACGTATTAATCACAATAGCATGAATGTATCTACATAAAGTATGTACATATCCATTGAGTATGTACAATGAATTGTATTATAAAAGAGTCGTAAATACCTATATTACGAGAACTGTCCGCGTGAATATACAAATTGCGTTCACGTTTTCGTGTCAACATCACGTTTGGACGTTCCATTATCAAGTCACGGCGACCTACATCCATATTGGATTTCTATTTTACGAATAGACAATTCGACCCACGTCATGAACCATTGCCTACTAACCATCTATTGAATGTGTGTTTTATTACAAGGCACAATTCAAACAGTGAGATATGTCTCATAATATTGTTTGTTTTCGTCCGTAACACTAATTTGGCACGGCGATGACATCATTGCGAGCGAATTTGATATTATTACTAATAGGCCAACACGCGTTGTGAAAATTAATATCGAAAGCATGTGTGCCCGATGGACTTTACAATGAGTCAGTCGCGAATAACGACGCCGATAATCGGCTGTTGAATTTTATGCTAGAACCGGTTGCATCGAGTAAATTGCACGGCTTAAATTCGATTTATGCAATGTAAATGCCAGTTCTGTTAAAACGGCAAGGCCAACGTTATCAGGCCAAAAATCGACACGTTTTATGTAGGCCAGCCAGAATGGCGGCGGATAAGGTAGCATAATAGCATTCCTTTAAATGTACAGTAGCACAAATTACAATCGTGATAGTTTCGTTTTCACGTTCCAATGACTCTGTTGTTCGTGCTTTTATTCGTCAATTTCGTTGTCTGATGGCCGAGACGTGACCGGCCCACCGAGATCTTTCATAAATCAATAGTTTGTTCCCTTTCACGGTAAACATTAGAGGGTTTTAAGGCGAGCGATGTGGATCTAGTTAAATTTGTCATTGTTTTTATATGCGCGTGGCCGTGGCGCGTGACGATCCCACTCCATAATCATCCATAGACAATTTGTTGCGCAACCAACGCGGAGCGACGCGACAACTCGAAACGTTTTGTTATTCCACTGACGACGCTCGGCCTTTACTTTCTCGACCTCCATATAAATAATCTCTACTTGGGTCGTGTTAGTGAAACTTTCTTGGACTGTTACGTATTCACTTATTTAAGCTCGCCGCTGTAAAATGCACATTGTATGCTATAAGACACATGGATCACGTGAGATGTTAATTACTCCGAGGCGTACTAATGTATCTATTTTGAAATTACTTAAGTAACCTGTACTTTGTCATTTGCATTAAGTGTTTGCAGTGTCTTGATGCTTGCCATCTTGCATTTATTTGTTTGTCAAAAATAGCGAGGTAATTAACCTTGATATAATATGTACTTAAACTAAAATATAAATAAAGCTACAGCAAGTCCAGCAGTACCTGAAGAAGTTCATAACGATAATTATCTCGGCTCTTAGAACAATTATTGTAACATACTGACCTCGTGAATCTTATTAGAGATCGAATAAGCTTGATACATAATATGTTGTTGTTCAACAGCAGCATAACAGACCTTGCGTTATAATGAAAATTAATAATGAAAATGAAATCACTATTAATCAATTTGTTTTTATTATTTAAAATACGAAATTACGAGTTAACTTCGGTGTACCTCTGAAGAGAAAGAGACGCGTGAATGGTGCATTCAATTATATTTTCTGCACATCTGTAATGACGAAGGCATCGTTAAGAATGCATCCGCTCCTGTAACCCTGTCACGAAGACCGACCGAGTCAGAATTCTAAAACAAGGAAACTATTGACCACACGCTTGCTCTATTCTTCTCACACGTTTTTTTCCAATATTCATTTCAGCTGCACAGAAACGTTCGGCTCACTCTCTTATCTCTACGTTTTCTGGGTAAAGCCAGTCCCACGTTTAATTACATCTCGAGTGAAGTTTTACGGCAAATTTTTTTAAATTATATTTGTAGAGTTTTTGACTATGTAGCTACAGCTGGAAATAAACGAACTAATGTGCTATAATTTAGATTCCTACGATTTTGTGTCCAAAGTTCGTTTCCATATATTCTACTAATAAATATTTCGGTCAGTACGATGATGTTATCCTTCATAATCCGGCATTTAAAAATTGAACACCATTGCTATAGTGTAAAACTGGGTCATAAATGTAAAACAGGTAGAGGTTCACGTTCTTACACTGCCGTCATCAACTACAATAACATTGCAAACGTTGTAGCAAATAAATTATTCATAATACAGTTTCCTTCCTTGTACGAAGAAAACAAAAAGTTAGGTTTTGTTAACATAAACATAAAACGTCGCAGCTGTTACTTATGCTTGTTTTTATTATCTCTATACAGCCATATCGCTAGGTTTTGGTTGTATTTTAGAGTAAGTGCACGTAGGTTTATTCCCACAAAATTAATCAAATAAATTTTAACAGAATACGGCATCGTTTTCATAAGCAACGTAAATAGTTATTTACATAGAAATATTAATAATCAATATGCAAATGAACATCGTTGTAATATACTAAAGAAAATCGATGAATTCTTATGTAATGAAATATTGTTATGATTCGTGTTCTTTACACAAATTTATAAATTTTAATGAATCACAGAATATCGCCATCAGGAAAAACCGGTTAGGTTATTATATACATTCGTAAATTAACATGTAAATGAAGTGGACGGATCAATAACAGGAAAAGAAATCGAGGTGAATCAAGTGGTATCTTAATGTCATCAACATTGCCATACATCAGTTTATGTTAATACCACACAGACTAATAAAATAAATACATAATATATGAAAGTATACACTTAAATGGCAGGTTTTATTACCGTTCGAAATATCTCTACCGAGTATTCGGCGAGCGTGAGAAATAATAGCTACCGAATTAACAATTAATCGACAAGTTAGTTGGTAAAACTGGACTCGCTTGTTTAGTGGCCGTATAACAGAAACAAAATACATTAGTGGTTTAATTTACGATCCGTCTTCCCGATCCTGAGAGAAGAGAACCGGTCTGAATCGGTTCAATTAACGCGCATCCGGTTAATCGGCCGCGAGACGCGCGAGATAAAAACATTACAATACCGTTCCGACTCATTACTGCAGATATGAAGAATTTGACCCACGGCCACATTATCATACTCGTGGACTATGCTGAAGGAAATTCATTAATACATATTGTGTATTGCAAAATTATACAGTTATTTATAAGCCCAAACTGTATAATTGCATGTAAATTAATCAAAAAGCCAGAAGTCATTGCCTTAGAGCCGTGGGCGTTCATAACTCTTGCCTAATTAAATGTCGAGGTTCTTGACTCGATAACTATAATTTCACACGAGGGGAGCCAAGGAGCCAGAGCTTTGCGTATTAAATATGCTATACCAGTGAAAGGCGAGTCGATAATTGTATTTTAGCTGAACTTGAATGCGTAAGACTGCCGTCATTATTTACGTTGTCTTCGACATTTCGACAACCTTCGAAAATGATCGTTCATCTCAGTATATCGCGGGCATATATCTAGTCTCGACACCTATAGACGAGAGGCCGTTGGCCCGTTTCACGCGTGCGTGGGCAGAGGATTATGCGCAAAGCACATCATCCGAGATACAGTTACACTGTACACGACTAGCCGTCTATACTTGTCTATGTACCCACATTGTTTGCGTGTATTGCATACGTTTGCGTTAATTAAGCAATTACGTAATTGTAGCGTCTCGTCTCGAAACCTATTTGTGTGCGCGCCCCGCCAACGCTCACTTGCCAAAAGCTATTAATTACCACCGAAGAATAGAATATCTCGGCGGCTAATCCCCCGGAGACGGTTACGGTTACCGACAGCGTTGATTAATGTCCGCGGCGTTCGTTTAACTCTTTAATGTATATTGTATACATGTTACTCAGTTCTCACTTGTGTAAACGTGAATAACCTTCTTTCGGGTTGCTCGGACGTAAATAGGCATCGTATCCGCCACACGAATAAATAATGTACACCCGCGGATAGACGGCAGACACGATACGGTCCGAACCTTGAAGTTCGTATACGCAATCTTTTTATTGGTGAAGGAATGAAGGAAAGTAAATCGTCGCGCGAATGACATCGATAATAAATAATAATCATCAGTAGTTTTTTGCAGTGAATAGTCACGTAAAAGGAAGATTTTATACACCTCACACAATAAGACGGTCGTTCAGCGGCGCTTGGCGATATTAAGACACGCAATGGCGGTCGTGCGAAGAATGCCAATGGAAACAACATTACTGTTGGTTTCCTAGAAGCCGGTGCGCGTGACGAACTGAGAACGGGTTACACGACACCGCACAGAAACAATGCATCAGCAACGCCAATCATTACCCTTAACGTATTTACGGTGTTGATTAATAAAACAACAATCGATATAGCGATTGTTTCGGTCAGGGCGAAAAGTGCGCTTGCTTACGTTGTGTGTATGAAACGAATTCTATAAAGGCATGGCAAACCAGACCAACACATGTTGCAATAACACATCAATTCCCAAAAGTGCATCCTGTTAGTCACGCTGATGGACAGGTTCAGTGTTGGGAAAGCAATCAAATTCTACTAAAGAGTAAACTGTGAAAGCTGTGAGAACACGCGTGGCCTATATTAAGGAGTATTTGAAACGAAACAAACGCCGTCCGACGCTCGTCCAGTATTTAAAGCTGCTGCTAGGTATCGCATAATCATCAGATTAAAATAGGCCACCCGGGAGGCAAATAAAACTAGAGTTATTGAGCCAGTGCGCCCCGAAGCACGTCTATTGGCAACGGTCTTATACATACGAACGTAATCCAGATTTTAATATTAATAACATTGATGTATTAAAAACCCTACATCAATGATTAATAAGAAGAAATTCTAATTGTAAACATATGGACGCATACTTGTAGCGTCAAAAAAATATTGAGCATTATCATTGTAACTTGTGACGTAAGCATAGACGGGTTTTCCTCGATAAACAAAGCACAAGGTTTCCATATTTACTTACCGACTTACATTTGTTTCTTTGGGAACTCACAATTTTTTTAATTTATGAGCATAATAATGTAAAGATATTATTAAAAGAGGTGGAATGACCTTCTTTACAATTTGAAGGGTATTTCAAGGTGAACAAGCGAACATTTACCAATGAAACGTTTTACTATTGTAGTTTTAGTTTAGCGTCGATTTGGAAACGTAAATATTTAAATGTAAAGAACAAATACCGTTCCGTCATTGGTACTCATGACTACAAAACTTTATAAACTTGTTTCAGGTATTAGTACCTGGGTGACCGAGCCTTGCTCGGATGATTTTTTTTTAATACTATACATGGTATTTATTACTTTAAAGTAGTTCCTAATAATATTTTCCATTTCAAGAAAACGACTTTCACGACTGAAGTCAAGTGAGTCGATACCTATACCTTACTAATTAAAAAAAAAAACGTTTTTCAATCGTTGAGATTTTATATTAAATCTCAGGTTTCATCATTTTTCCACATTGTATTACATCACAAGCAGATCCATACATGGTTTAGTTTTCATCTCTAGTCTCACTAAGTTACGAATTCATAAAAGACGAATGTCCTATATTATCGTGGTTTAAGATAATTATATCCGCACCAAATTTGGTCTTAATAATATGTTTCGCGGTTTAGTTTCTCCCCTCTTTAGCTTATCTAAGCTAGTGGTTAATAAATATGAATATCCCATATTTATTTATACTCAAGGTACATTTACAAGGTTTAGTTTCTCCCTCCTTTTATCTCCCGTCAATAGAGGTTCATAAAAAATATATATATCCCATATTTGTTTTGATCGTTCAAGATATCCCCATATCAAATTTCATTACAATTGGTTCAATGGTTTAGCATCTCCTAACTCCACAGTTTTGGGGTTGATAAAAAACTGAATATCCCAATTTGATTTTAAGAGCTCATACTATCCAAATTCAAAATTTCATCCAAATCGGACGAGCCGTTTTCGAGAAACCAATTACATAATCCTACTAATATTATAAAGGCGAAAGTTTGTAAGAATGTATGGATGTTTGGATGTTTAGATGTTTAGATGTTTGGATGTATGGATGTAAGGATGTTTGTTCCTCTTTCACGCAAAAACTACTGAACGGATTTCGATGAAATTTGGCACACGGGTAGATCATGTCCTGTATTAACACATAGGCTACTTTTTATCCCGGAAAAATATAAACCGAGACTTTTATCCCGGAAAAACTTTTTAATGCGGGCGGAGCCGCGGGCAAAAGCTAGTATAAAATATGTACAGTCACCAGCATAAGTAGCTGAACAAATTCAAAATTTAAAATTGCCTACATACTTTTGTGTTATTACAATCCTTTTTTTTCTCTTCACAAAAATCAAATAAATAAAAGAGATTGCTTTACTTCATACGAAGAATTTTTTCAGTTTAACTTAACGCGTATACATATAGGCGATTTGAAATTTCGATTTTGTACAGATATTTATGCTGCTAACTGTACAAGTTTAGCGCGTTTAAATAAGAGAGTGATACGGCTGACAGATAATTTATAAGTACTTTGTACAATCAAAAATGTACTCGAATCGGGACTGCTTTTATAGCGGTCTATCGCGTTAACCTCAATCATCAAAAATAGTAATTGTTAAACATGCTAAAATATTGTTATGTGCGGAAATTGAGATAATTAAATTAGTATTGGGACACGTCACCTTTCAACACAAATTATGACTCAAATGCAAAATTTATTTATCTTACATTCAAAAGGCAATTGTGTAGTCTATCAATCATCGTGCAATTGTCGATATTATCGACGCAGGCGGTGAATACGAGCAAGGTTAATAGATTACAGACGTAAAGTGAACATTGCTCCATGTGCTGGCAATAAAATAAATACCTTCAATTGTAAATAGCGAATAAAATATATACATGTTTGCATCGCTAACATACCGGTTATGCGTTGTATGTTTTGCAGAATTGTTTCATTTCAAGAACAAGGCATACATGTCAATTAGAGGTTATTATAATAATTTTAAATGTCTAATCTTGTGTTTTGGTGTCTGATTGGCGGCTAAGGCTGAATAGAATATTACCTATTATTTTGTACCTACTACCTATAATATAGTTTTTTAAATAGTACCTAATAAAGCAAAAATAAAACACGGCACTAACTAATAGCAATTAACAATGAGTGACACAGATACTCGCTAGTTACACATTAATATGTAACACATTTATAGTAACGCTAGCTATCATGGCTGTCATTTGGATCACAATGACTAGTTAAATAAAATTCAATGATGTGTATTTTACGCTGTGTATAATTTAATTACATGAAGCATGCACGGAAATAAAACGTGATGTCGTACATTGAAAAGTTTACGAGGGGTGCGCGAGCCGCCGTCTACGCACACCAGTTGGCGTGGATTCAATTCCTGTTTGAAGTATTTTAGGAGTCACGCACGTCGTTCACGGTGCGCCGCGCTGCCCTGTTTACAAATACTAGCGCAGACTCGATTCAATTCCCCGAGATTTTGTAAACATTGTGCCAAAAGAGATTGGCTGCCATGATTATGTGCTGTGCCTACATAGCTACAGTGTTTTCATACCACACTCCGGATTTTGTGGAAACCAGTTACGTTTGGTAAACATTTTGTACGCTCTATTTGACAATGAATCTTATATTGAAGACATTCAATATAAGACAACATTCCGCATCGCAGATGTGTTTATTTCACCTTCCAAATATAAACTTGTATATATTATGCAGTTGAGATTGTAAAAGGTATATATTTGTCTTCAAAAAACAAGATTGACTTATAAATAAAACATGCATAATTTATATCAAAGACCACATTAAAATCGTCTCAAAGGTCAGACCGGACATTTTATTTTGATAGTTTGCATTACAGTTATTATGTAAAAAGTCAACTAAGCATAAACACCCCTTTGAAAGTCAAGCGAAGTATAAATAATTGATGAATGGGTTACATCGTCCGATCCGTTGCTGCGGAAGAAGAAATCGAGCGAGACGAGAGCTCGGTATCGATAAACCAACCGGTTTCAGAGGCACATCACTATATATTCGTGGGAGAGAACCACAAATAAATACCATGAAACTAATTTTCCGAACAGTGGAACATTTGCATGAAGTGAACCCTTTAAGTAAATAACTTTTTTGCAGTTTGCTTATTGAAATGCAGACAAACTTTTAGCAAGATATTTCCGTTAACTACCTATATTGGTAATAAATATACGATGTAAGAAGTTGTTATATTAGTAAAACAACCACTTATTGGCATTGAGAAAATCATAAGCATAATTAATCAATAATATGTAGGTATAATTAATAGAATATCACGCTTAGCCAATGATGATTCAACTTTATAATACTGTAATACCAAACGCGTTATTAACACACAATAAAAATCCATACTTAATTAAACTACCTACCGAAATAACAGCAATAAAAAAGGAAAAAATCGAAACGAGCAAAAAAGAAACTGAAACCACAATACGAGTTTTACTAGTTCCTTTATAGCATCGGCAAACACGTTTCACGATTCGGTTCGACGGGTCGGCAGTAATTGTGAATAAGATCGTCCGAAGTGGTGAGACAAAATGATATCTGCCACAAATGTATAAAGTTCTAAATGGCTTGCAAAATATCTACACATTACCCGTTTAAATATAGACGTGGAACAAAAAGACTCAAATCTCGTAAATATTTCGACATTTTTGCCTCGAGCTAGTGGTTATATTGCGTTTATTAAGCTGGAACTTGATTGCTCCGCTAAACGATTACTCGAGCATTGAACTTGCCGATTTAGATGCTTGTTTATTCGGTTTGATAGCTGACTGCTCTGCTATTATTACCGGTTTGAGCAGATCGTTCAATATTAGCGGGGCGTATTATAAATCTATCCTAACATATGAGACAGCATATAAATGACCAACTAAATCTAGCGTCTGATGCCCCCCTACATCTGCGATGTTTTATTCAAACCGACGGCATCAAAAAGAAATTCCAAACAACATTTATGATGGTACTAAAAATAACGCACTAATTTCGTCAGTGTAACATCAAACCAAAGATAACATACCGACAGCTGTTTGTATTTTGGTGGCAACCTTGGGACCTGTCTACTTGTTCGGGTTGATTAACCCTCGTAGGGATCCACGGAGCGAAACACGTGTGCGATCAACGCGGCGATGCCGTTTATAGCGCACCCAATTGACTTTACAGCCGTCATAATACTAGTCGATCGGACTTAACAGTAAAAGAAAGTAAAAATTATAAAACAGAAGTCATTGCTTTCGGTGTACTCTAGAAATACATAATCGAAAGTTAACTTTCGCGTGCAAATTAAGAATAATACCACTTTTGTAACTGTCTCAAACCATTTCCGTGAAATAAACAACAAATTGAAAAGTATCAAGTAGCAGAGCGCTAAATGAAGAAATTAAGGAAACAGGTCAATACAAAGTCACGTTACCCTTCGAATCGACAAAAAGGGGTCAGTGACTGCGCAGCGGGGTGCCGTGCGAAGCGAGGGCGGAGGGCGTAGCAATAATACATTTGAAAAAGAACCCCAAACATCTGCCGCACATGTGCGTCCCGTTTCATACCGTAGAATAATGCAAGTCGTGCGCACTGATACGGCTGAGCCTTTTTGTGTAGTAGCTTTTTTGTTGTCTTCACGCTTTGTGCTTGCGAGCTTTCAAACGGACAATGGCTTTTTTATATTAGAAAGGAAATCAATACGTTCGTGACGCTTCAAACAATTCGTACATGCGTGCACTGAGCATGATTTATTAGCGTGCTTTCGTTTTGCTTTCAGTTGCGAAATTAGCATCTCCGTTGTATTGTTAATGAGCCAAATGATACAATGCAAATCATCGTCGCTCGCTCGAGCGCCCGGGCGGATGACATAATAAAAATAAATGGCAAGACGCGTAATTAACAAGTTGGCGCTGAGTGCCACTAATATTGGAGTGCGGATGGATGCATATTTCTCAGAAGATCGACATTCGACACATTTTGGAGCGTTGCCAGACACTTTCCTCGGTACGAGGGGAGGAAGAGGTGAAGTGGCACTTGAATCTCTGAAGATAGAGTTAGAAAACGTTGTGCTGACGGTGAATCATCTTTGAAACTATAGCAGCTGTTTCCGAATAGCTGCCTAATAAGTTACGACTTCTTTGCAACTAAATAAATAGCTTTATGTATTAGTTTCCATTACGATTAAACGTTTTATTCGTGCGTTAGCTCTAAAATGTAATAGGGAATAAAAACGTTTACGTTTATCGTCGTTTCAGAAAAGCAATTATAAACATGTAATATTTAATTGCATTTAATAAATTGTGTCGTTTATAAAATAACGTAATAAATATTTTGTTTAAATTTTAAACACAATCATATAAAAATCTGAACGCAAAATATTGCATAAACGTTTGTAATACGTATGCACGTAGCACGATGTAAGCGAAGTTAGTAAATCATCAATACACGGGAGGTAAGTCGACGTTAAGTGTTAGGCACCAGTAAAGGCAGAGAAGCAAAGATCGTGACTCGTGGCCTTTGACTCGCGACTCCCCGGGGCGATAGGAGGCACTCGTCCCAATATAACAACGTTCCTATTACATTCCCGAATACACGTGCTTTACTTTATTGTATTTATTATTATAACATTTATTTAGATACGTATACGGTATTGCATAGCGTATAGTTAGCAATTACTACCAGATTAAAAGTACAACAAAACATTCGTAATTAAATATAAAGTAGAAACATTTACCTGTCATACACCAATAACATACGAAAACAAGTTTAAAGTTTAAGGTAATAAAAAATAATCAAGCAAAAATCCATTTCAATGATACAAAATAATTGTTAACAAGTGTTATGTTCCAAACGCTATTACACAACGTCTAATATTATCATCATCGTGATTCCACAGATAATAAAATTCAAAATGGATGTCGTAATCGTAATCGGTGTCTGCTGAGACGGCAGCGGGGGCGAGCGCGGCGGCGAGAGGCTAGAGGGGTACAAGTCCCGTTAAGAGAAAGTAGCTGCCTACGCTCCGGCGCACGGATCGTGACGGTGCGCTGCCTGATCACAGTATCTCGAATTCAACATTCGATTCGATCTCATCGAAACCGATCTAATAAAATGCTATTATCAAACACAATAAGCAGATGGCGCTATTCAGATTACAATTTTTATTCAAGATCAACTGCACATTAAGAATTACTTATTATTACAATTTATGGTGTCTGCATAAACACTCAAATGTGCGAATAATATAACTTTCTCTTTTGACATGAAAGAAACGGTCGAAAAATCGCTGGACCGTGACGAGGCAAAAACGCGCCAATCATCCTTCTGTGTTGTAATGTTCATTTCAATAGCATTCTCGATGAATGTTCAGATTCAAATGTCATTGTAGACAGAGGTTACTGCTTTATGGATCAATATCGGCGTATAAAATGTTCAGCTGGCATTTTAAAGTTTGCGTACGGTGCCGATGGTTATGTAATTTATGGAACAATTTGAGTTATTTATTACTATTGTATCCAGTAGAACTAAAGAAATATATCTTACGATCGCCTTGGGGCATTAAGAAGCGATTACATAATTTCATTATTTGCTTAAGAATATATAAAGATGTGGTTTGTGTAATTAAGTATATGTCGTGACTCGTCAATGGAGTAAATAATCGTCATTATATTGTGGATCGAGGTTGCATTTTCAAAATCTCTACATTTCTAGAAGAGCGTTCTATAATTGGTTCCTTTGATTAATAATATGTATTAATCAAAGATTGGTTCATCTATAATTCCAATAGATACTGAATTTTGATTACTTTTATTTAATATTATAAAATTTTATATGATTAAAAGTTATTTTTAATCTTCTAATACAAAATATGCACTACCTGGAAATTATGGACCTTAGAAACGCTCTACCGAAATAACTAGCTATACTTTCGGTAGGTAATGTTGCTCTACGATAGTCTTAATTTAACTAGAGACACAAGAGCCGTCAATACTACGATTGAAACGACATAAAAAGTTAATTCAAAACACGAGGCTCTCGTTACGTGCAGGCGGGAAACGCACCATCCTGACAATTATTGCGCAAGTCGTAAAATAAAATCATGACGGCGATAAATAATGTTTCATAACTACACGATATGACTGTAGACGAGTACGATCGTTCGAAACCCGTTCTACCGGTCGGCGTGCAGGTGGCGCGGGTGTCGCTGGTGTCGGCTGACACTTCGCTCTGACAGACGCGACCCTGAATGCGCCGGCCCGCATTAATGCACACTGCGCAGTGCACACCATATGAAACAGCCAATTACATTTAAATGCCGATTCCCGATCGGTTAACGGAAAATTTAGTGGCTACATAAAGGTCGTGTCAATTGTAAATTCGTAGCGTTGCTTAACTGGTTTATTGTAAATTAGGAATCGTGCTTAACACTTCTGGTTTCCCAACAGTAAGCGCTAAGTTGAATATTAAACTACAACATGAATATGGATATCTCATAAATATCTATATCGCGTCGCGCTGATTCAGATCAGTGAAAGGACGAATAGATTTTATTTAAACTAACGTTCCAGGATGTAATAAAGACATCATTAGATCCAAAGAAATAAAAACCGTGTGCGCACGAGTACACGGAGCTGATGTTTTCCCCGTTTGTCGCTCGTTAAATATTCAACTCGACTCGCAACGAGGCATTATCATATAATCATTATTCAGTCACATGTCCGATATTATACACTTTGTTCTTTTGTTTCAATTGTCTATGCATGTAAATATTCTCAACTGCTTGCCACAATGGTTTTATTTTCATCGTCATGAAGGAAATGCGTACGTTCATGGTGAAACGGCTGTTTGACAATGCCATTGAGGATTTAAAACAAAACTAAAGGAGGTCATGATTTACACGGACTAACACGGCCGATCAGTGTTCGTGGCTCGCCGGCGATGTTATCAGGTACACATTAACTATTTACATATTCAAATGTTATAACAATGCGGCATGCCGCCTGGTACACATGTATACAGCATGTTTGTGTGCGTCAATGTTGACGTATGTTAGAAAGTCGTGCTAAATTGCATGTTACGGTCGGGAACCGGTCGTGAGGTCCGCCTGTATGTGAAACTCGAGCATTAACCACCATGCCATAAACTGTAATGCATATATTTACGCATAATACATGCACTGCACAAGCCATGCGGGCTAAATTAATTTTAATGGTATTACGCAAAGCGTAGGTAACGCGGCTACTGGCTACTCTTTGACATGCCAATCAAGATATTCATTAAGGAAAATAATATATTAACTTGCATTGACCAGCCAATTAACTGTTCTTGTGTTAGTATACCAATGTTTATACATTTCGAATTAAATGATACTTATAGCCTTGCACGCATTGGTATGGTAATAAGGATAGCTCGCGATGGAACGATCTTCAGAGTAAATAATTAGATCCGGCAAGAGATCCGGCAACAGGCCGATGACTCTCATTCAATATGCTGGCTCATTAAAGCACCCAACGCAATAAGGTAATGTCCAGACCGGTGTGCGACGGTATCAAATAAAGCGTCGCACGGAGGTGCTAGCCGCCTCGCCAGTCATCAATTACAATGGTGCTCGATACTCCACCGATACAATTTTTTACTACGCTGATAGCAACGGAAATTTACAGGGTCATTTAAACCTATCTATGTATAATATTTATATAGATATTCTAATTTACATATCAGAGGATGATGTCAGACAAAATAAAAAATATATTCTTATCTCTTTTAGTTATCTGCAAATATCGATCTGACTAACCTTTAGCATGCGCACAAACACCGACAGCTGAATAACATTTATCATAATAAAAATAAAACTAGAATTATGGTCGACACAGATGAAACGCTTTAAGTATAACTGTATAATAAATCTCAAACAGGTAATCGTATCCCGGCATAGCAGGTAACTGAAAGCGACCGTTTAAAAGAGAGGGGTGTCACGTAACAAATAACCCGGGTCCCTTCGGCAGGCACTAGAGGCATCCACAGGTACAGGTTGGTATTCAAACATATCTTTAACAATAACTCTTATTATCTGGGTCGCTTTATGAATGCTACGTAAAGAAATGTCGCATAAAGTTTAAAAGCCGGTTATGTTACGAGCAGTGTTACGAAACTCATTTAATGATTCGACTGAACGATTTAGACTTGGTACTTTCACCAAGACTTTCTTGGTCGCGCACTCGAAATACTGGTCTGACTTGTTCGTCTGACCTCTACTCTTTACAGTCGACTACTTCGGAATCCTTTGTGCCGCGTGTCATTTTAAACATGTGCAATTTTAAACGCGTCGGTCGTCAGCGTCGATGCCGGGACAACTAGAAAGTTTTGTAATAGTTTTAATGTCAAGATTACTGTAACCTTCGCGGTTCAGTAGACGCGAACGTTGCGATTCAACGGCGACTTATATTCAGCATTTAAAACTGTTAAGCTGTGATTTCGCAGGACACGGCAGACGGCAACAGCACGTGCCGCGACGGCTGACGGCACTACTATGCAGTATTAAATTGTATGAGATCGATTCCGCACACGACGGCAAATGACGCGCGGCAAATGACGTCCTGCCGGACGTCATTTGCGTCGCATGCGGAATCAATTTTGTGTCGTTGGTCTCATACAATTTAGTACTGCATAGTATTGCCGTCTGCCGTCGCGGCACGTACTGTTGCCGTCTGCCGTTGCTGTCTGCCGTGTTCTGCAGAATCACAGCTTTAACGTCTATCTAGAAACTGCACCAATTAATTGCTCTTTCTGTCGGACATTGTTAAGAACTAGCATTCATTCGAATAACGAGTGCATTTCGCTGCGTTTGCAAATTATGGAATACTGAATAGGCACGTCGCATGAGTGTATTCCGAGCGACAAATTACCTATCAGATTAATCGCAACCGTCAGAAGTGCCAACACGAATATAAAACAGCTGTTTATAAATATGTATGTCCATCAAAATATAATATACAGTTCGATGTAAAAAAAACGTATAATCATTCTGAATATGCCAAGTTAAATAACGTCGACAAAAAGTCACCACAGCAGTTGTTGGCACCACAAATTGGTCCGGACGGGCCGTGCTTTGAATATTCATTTAATTATACCCGTGTGTGAGTTTCGAGATGACGCACACGTAACCAGGCTCCGTTACCGGTTCGACGAGCTTCTTTTTTTATATTATCGTTATTTATAGCGCAAATCGATAAAGTAATAACACGAATTCGTCGAATAAATATCAACGACTCAAAGGGTAAAGATCTTTTAGATTAGGCATTTTATGAGCAATAACAGTACATAAATATGTTCTTGTATTGATACTAGAATTTATAATTTAATACTGCGCGGCGAACCGTAAACACGTTCCGTGGGCGTTAAATAATAATTTTAATGAAAAAGCCGATTGTTATTGTTCGTGTATTGCTATAAATACGTCGGTTATAAGGTTTCCATCGTAAAGTTTGGCTTTCAAAAGTACTAACAAAAGCTTGTGTTCATTTCCCAATGACCTCGTGTGTACTTTATTACGTTTGAACTTGAAAGGTGCGCCGTACGTGGGGATTGGAAAATAAAGCTAGCACGAGGGTGGCGATGGCAGCCTGGCACCTCGTGTGTGGCGTCTTAAACTACCGGGGTAACATACTGTTCAACCTTACACGACTCGCGAGTAACAATAAACAAACATGCGCGAACACAAATCAAACACAAAACATGTTATACGCACTACCATGCCACGAAAGGTAAATCCAATTGGTAAATACGAATACATACATAATTTACGAGCCGATGCACAGTGCATAACATGTATTATACTTGAAACAGACGCACGGATAAAAAAAAATGTAGAGTCGTCCACCGAAAACGACGTGACCCCGTTACTCAGATGGCTGATTGAAATTTAGATTGTGAAATGATAATATGTATTTTGTCGTCCGAAATGACCTCTGCTGTATAAAGCCCGGTGAGATGTATAAATAAATACTTAATGCTTACGCAAATCAGGACTGGACAAACAAAGATACACATTTAAATGTGAAATAAGGATGGTGATCTCGATATTTCAGTATAAACAGGTTTTACGATCCCCATTAAGCCGATAGCAGACGGAGCAATCGTAATAAATAACCAAACGAAATAGTTCACGTATAATCATTTGTGAAATATTAATATACAATCCACTTTTAAATTTAAAGCAATCCAATAGCAATTTGAAGCTATTAAATATGTTATTTCACGACGCTC
This sequence comes from Lapara coniferarum, assembly GCA_949316025.1. Taxonomy (NCBI): domain Eukaryota; kingdom Metazoa; phylum Arthropoda; class Insecta; order Lepidoptera; family Sphingidae; genus Lapara; species Lapara coniferarum. The sequence goes on from OX438920.1 coordinate 6,381,916, forward strand.
TATTATTACGAATACGTTATTCATTACGTGTATTTCTTAATTTATTATAGCAGTGACTGGCGAATCAATACCGTAATAATAAATTGTGTAGTCACTCTATTGGTATTTACTTAATCCCTGTCAGATTCTACGAACTAAGGCTAAAGCTACCACTTAATTTCGCAGATGTAGTACATCAATTAATCTTGCCACCAGCCGTATCGATATTAATGGAAACATTTGTCCAATAAATTGACTTTATTTATTTCATCGTTTGTATACTCCGAGTGAGCGTACCATCGCCTTTAGATATAATTTAAACATTTTAAAATTCAACACTTGCGTTACAAAAAGGTAGGTAGTTGCTCATTTGATTTTAAAATTTAGTGATCCCTGTTCGTTTACGACAACAATGAATAAATACATAGATGAACGGTGAAATACAATGCAATATGGTGTTACCTTTTTTAGTAATTTCGCTGGATTCACGTTCCGGCGATGAGCCTGTAACAAACAAAATATGTTGTACATTTTATAAGCAGAAAAAACGGAATGCAGAAAATCAATATGAGAACGTTGGCCTTGCCGAAAAGCCGAATAAAATTTAAATTATTGTACAGCCTTTTAAAATTTACATACATTACACATTGCGTCCGCTGATGTGGAGGAGAACATACAATAAACACATATAGTACGAGGATAATTATATGCGATGAAGATATAAAACCTTTATATTTATAGCATACAAATAGAATTTATCGTGCTACTTGCCTTGTAAAGACAAGAAAATAAAAAGCTAAATAAAATTATTAAACTTGTTTTATAATTCAGAAATACACATTTGCATAAAATATAATGTAATTATGATATTTAGTATCGACGTGAAACTCAAAGGCAAAACAATGGTACATGTTATGAGTATAATATAATACTGTCACGTAGTAACAACTAAAAGACGCACCACAAGCTCGTCAGTTCAGAGGTTGATTATTTATTCACTGAATATTATGTATAGTCAAGAATAGCAGGCGCCAAACGGTTAATGTAACCTGTTTCGGCGAGTAAAAGGTATGCGAAATACACAACCTTCTTTTTTGTCATTACTAAAACAGGTATTTTGTATATTTTAAAACCTGTCGTGTTATTTAAGATAATATTGCCAAGTTTTTTGCTATGTAAATGCACACTCAAAACAACAATTTAAGTTCATTCACGTTTAGAACATTAGAGACATCGGCAATTTATCATCATTATTTCGATAGCTCGTGATGTCAGCATGTTTATGTAGGAGTTAAATTGTATGCAACGTACACATAATGTAACCGTTGAACACGTCCGCATTTAATCGCCACAGCCGTTACCTTTCTTTGCTATATAATATTATACATGAATTAATTTCATTTAAACAAGCAAAAACAACAAACGACTTATCGTTTCGTATCTATATTTTAAAATAACTATTATGAATAAAACATTACTTTGCAATTCAAGGGTAACGTTTTAATTTGCAGAAAGGATAACGACAGGCCGCATATAAATGTAATAATTAGTTCGCTTTCCCGTCAATTCAACGACACAAAAGGGTGGCAATGTGGCAACTGTAGCGCGATCGAGTCGAGGTGACCTCGTGTGCCTCGTGCGCCGCACGAAGACGGCGGCACTCGGCAGGTGGTGGACACTGCTTAGGTGCTGCCCGCCGGCCGCGCCCGCATGGCCACACCATCAGCTGCTGGTTCGCTAACCCCTACTAGCATCACTCGCCGATGCTAATGGGCTTCTTATTCCGTTTTACACCCTCTCATTATGTCGCTCGCCCTCTGTAATCCCGTGTGGTCTTTATAAAACATTTCATTTTATTATTCTTAAACAACCGAGATTATACGACTTTATTGATCTTTATAAATGCAAAATTCGAACAAGGGCGTCATCGCACGGTCGAAGGTCAACTACTTATAAAATATTTTATTATCAATAAGGCATAGAATCCCAAACATACTATTTTATGGCGTGACACTAATAATCAGCATCGAGGTGTTTAACATAAATTTTTCTTCCACTCGCTATAATAAACACCTACCAAATTAGGAGTGCATGCCTTCGACACATGCAATCAATACTTTAAAAAAGTATCATGTCCATAATTGTAGCGTAGGTGTAAACTGAGAAACAGCTGTGTTTCATACTCGCATGAATCGGCTGACATTTTATTGGAACCAGTTTGCAAGTTATGCAATAGAAAACATTATCTGTATAATGGTATACCTACCCGCGCTGTTGGCTATTTAACATAATTACCTATCAATTGTCATGAAATACGCGAAAGTGTGGTGCGGTAAGTGCGATAGATTTGCATGGTTTTTAACCGAATTCAAAAAAGGGGTTCTGTATTCGACCCGTATGTATGTATATATGTATGTATGTATGTATGTATGTATGTATGTATGTATGTATGTATGTATGTATGTATGTATGTATGTATGTATGTATGTATATAAGTTTGTGTGTCCGCATTTTTTTCAAAATTTACTGATTGTAGATATTTAGGGCTTTACTAATAATCGCTGTATAAGTCATAGTTATACAATGTTTTGTCTCACTTCCTCTGACAGTAAATGTCACTAAACGTAGCAAGACAAACATTGAACAACTATCAGAGATGTATAAAACGTTTATTGGTAAGGCGTTTTATGTTAAAGTGTGGTTGTAAAATCAATCATATCAGCGAATGCCATCTGTGGTTTAGAATGTGTTGCAAAATCAATAACTTAAAAATAATCATGCCGTTTTGATGATATTTGTGTCACGAATTGCTGCCGATCAATGGAGTTTTCCATTGGAATTCTGTTTCAATAAACTAGTTTAATAAAAGTTGATTAAGGCGAAGTCTACATCGAATCCAGTTCGTGAGGACTTCAGATGCAGATGGCTGGAGGAACATTAAATAATTCAAGCGTATTAACTCGTATTATAATTAAACAATTATGTAAATTATTTAACATTTCACTAGACAGATAACGCTTTCTCAAGGCAAAGAGTTGCATTATTAAAAAGATATGGAATTGGCATGGCATTGATAGCTTAGTGTCAGCTCTCGGAGAAAATATTTTACTATATACTTTTCTGCAGAAACAAGAAGATTATAGAGGAATATGAAAGTAAATCTTTACGTAAAAATGCTTGTCATTTGTTAGTGAGACAGACATTAATGGTAACAATCCAGCGCGGCGGTTGCGTGCCGACTGCCACCTAACGGTTTCTGTGCTCGCATCGTATCCTGCAGACACATAATCGACGTGATTTACACAATCATTGGTAGAAATTAAATCGTGTGCTGTTAAATTATATTCTGAATAGTTCCCGAAGTCTGCACGATGCGATGCTAAAGCTAATCATTATTATAGCCGCGGCACGCACGACGCAGGTAATGGTGGACGGAATACTTGGGGGAACACAAAAACACATGCCGTTTTCCCCTTTATGGCACCGCACCACCGCCTTTCTTGATCGGCATGTGGACAGACCAGTCGCGGCAACTGCTCCGAACGTGAGAAATGGGGATTAGTAGCCTACGTTCGTTGTCCGATATACCGCGTGCTTCGTTCTCAGAGCAATTTGAACGGAACGGAGCGAATATATGCATTTGAATTATGTAGGAACGCACGAAAGACAACCAGATTATTGTAACGACTATATTAGAGAATAGGTTGTAGATCTTACGCGTTATTTTCCTTCTATTTCTTTCAAGTTTGCAAAATTTAACAAATTATATCTGCTGTGTCAGTACTTAAGTAAATGATTATACTCATTTATAATTGTTGTCAGAAGAAGATAATTTTAGACACATCAAACATTTAATTAGATAAGATAAAAATGTCTTATCTCTTGTCAAGTGCCAGTAAATCGTGTCCATGTACAATGTACATAATGATACCTAAGAAATATTTGGACCGAATACGTCTTCAATTACAATAGCAAAAGCGAAAAAAATGTTGTCTCATGAATAAGACCCGTATTGTAGACAATCTTGAGATTTCTAACTATTGAGATAAGGGGCGAGCGCAGAGGCACAGAGCTGTTGAGACGCAGATTGAGGACCGGTCGTGCGGCCTGGTGCGCAGTGTCCACCGCGTGGAGTGTTCTCTGCAGGCAGGCGGCAGCTAACCGTAGTCATCTCACCGGTTTAGTGCCCGTAAAGCCCTCCCCTGATCGAACACCGTTCACTTAATTTATATGTACGATTAAACACTGTACACGCTCTACGAAATCCGCTTTACACGTTGAAAATCTCATATTACGCGAACACACGTAATTCGAATCGGTCGCTAGTATGCGCGAGTATCGTTGTGTAAATATTTAACACGATGTGTTACAACACAGAAGTGCGATAGATACTCAACAAAAAAAACACGAGTAATCTCTCAACGAGGGCCTTTCTCTTGTTGTTTACAGTAAATCAGACTGAGTAACGTCGAGTATTGAAAACGTGCATACATACACTTGGCACATGTTTCTGCTATAAAACAAACAAATAATAACAGTAGCGGTCTGGGGTTTTATATAGTCTTAAAATAGGCGTGTTTTCATAAGCCCAATATAAGAGTTTACGTAGAACTAGTATCGAGAATGAGGTCAAACGAATTGGCATGCAATCTTCAGTTCGACTAAAATATGCCAACAGTTATAACCAATATATTGGCGCAGACGAAATTTCTATCTTTACTGTGAACGTTTGAAACGAAATTTAAAGAATATGTTTATAAAATGGTATGATGATGTCAGATTTAAACACTATTAAGAACGCTTATACTTATCATAAAACATATAGTATCAATGCTCGAAAGATAACATAGAGATTATGATTAATATCACTATCGTCTAAGTAGACATAGATATGGTGATAGATAGCAAAATATGTATAACAGTATTAAAATATTTTCATTGCAAGGTGAAAAGAAAGGGATTCGAATGTTCTCTTCCTACACATGGTTCACTGTCCTAGGAAACAAATGAGACTTTGGTAATGTATCTGTCACCAGAGTCTCTTCTACGGGCTATCACCCATAATGGACCATTCCGGTTAATTATGACCCAAACTCTCGGGATTATAAGCCAAAGAAGGACATTTGAAATATTAAAGTTTTTCTCGAAGGCCTTTGCCCAACACTTGAATATAATACAAAAATATACTTGCAATTACACATAAGCCTAGGATATAAAACGGTTGAGTTCACAAGTTATAAGTACCTATTACTAATAATGTGCAATGGTGCACCAAGTGACTGCAAAACAATAGTAATTTAAATGCAATCGAGTTACGTGAAGGAGTATTTTAACATTATCAATCGAGCTCGTTCAACGTACCGGCTTATCGGCATAGTAATTAACTTGAATGGAGGCATGTTTATAAATCTTACTGATCACGTTCCCAACCACGACACATATTTCCAGCGACACAACACAAAACGAAGTCTCGAGAATAACAACGTGATTTATCATCCATTTCAAAGGAAAGCTATATTTTACGTGGGAATTCTGTGAATGCACAAAAATAACGAGAACTAATGCCACTGTAATATGTATATGCTTATGTTGAATTATTGATGGAGATACGACGTGTGTAAAATCATGCGCGCTGTACAGATAAAAAATCGTAATCAATGATGTTTCAAAACAAAACCACTTATAAACATAACTACTCATGTTTTATAGACAAACATGATGCAAGAGGTCGTTAGTTCCTTTGCTGAATCCAGGTTTAATAATACTACTTACGCAGTAACAAATATTTATCTTGTACCTAATTGATATTATGCTTAAGTACTTAGTAAGAATGTAATATGTAGTTGGCTTAACATAAAGCTAATTACTAAATCGCTAATAAAACTTTTTATCGTCAAGTAAATAATAATTATATTTCCAGGTTAGATTAATCCTTCACGGACGACTGGTAGAAAAAGGAAGCCGTCGAACAAACTAAGTTGAATTTAAAGTGTTTTTTTTACACAATTCAAAAAAGCAATTAAAGAAAAAAACATTAATCAATTATACACAGAGCGTGTCGAGAGATCAATCTCTTTATGAGTAAAAAACAACGTTTTTAACAAGTATTGCAATGCCGAAATGAAAAAGTACTAAAATCGAGGTCACAACGCGAGCCGGTGATGTGCAAAAACAAAGCTACAAATTAAGATGGATTACTTCATTGCCGACAGCCCACTCTCTATCAACACTTATTTGTACAATCATAATAACTAGCTGACCATGAATATCAAATTGGTGCGTTGACGGTGCAGCATGTGTCAACGTAGAAAAATGTAAATCTTAATACTGATTTGTACAACGCTTATTTTTATCTAGTTTGCTTAAGTGATAAACAGAATTGTTGAATAAACTCAAATAACATGACGTTGTATGCTATTTTTCGCGTATCCGTGAGGAAATATACCGCAGCACTATCAGAATGTTGCCGAACAAATATAAATGGAAACTGAAAGTAGTTTGTCAAATCGAGCCAATCTACAAGTTGGTCGGTTTAACTTAAAGTACCAAAATTATTGGCAAATTGTAATTCCCATGCAAAAGATATCCGTTTTAGGAAACATCAAGCATGGACATTGAAAGTTAGACAATACAGTACTGAGTGCACATGTAAAAAAATTGCAGGTATTTGCGAAATAGACGTTTATAGGTTTGTGAGTACAAAGACGGAAATAGGGCATTAAATGTTGATAAATGGCGCAAAGCGGTCCACATTCCTGAAACAGTATGTCATCTATGTCGATATTTATAGAGCTAGACGCCGCAAATTGGTGGAATCATGAATAAGCATTTGCCATCCATGTGTTGCCGCGAACATTTACGATAACTAATTATTTACTAGCAGTAATACATCGATGTATTGCGAAAAGCAAATAGATTTAATTACGTGCAGAGTTAAATAATAACTAGTTTTTAATTGTCTTAAACAGTCCTTGTATAATTCATTCCTAATTAACAAAATACATATAACCTACTGAACTGTGAATGAATAGCACAGACTTGGGTGGTGGAATCAATTACAACGGTGAACAAGTTGATGATAACTTTACAAATATACTAAGTTTGAAGATATTATTAAGTACAATTCATCAAGTAATCTCTAAACGTAGACCTGTGGAATTTGCCGAAGCAAACACGAAGATATATCGTATTTGTATTAAATATTGTTTGTTATTTGTACTGTATTGTAGTGTTAACTACAAAAAAATGTAAACGGATCAAGGTAGGTGGAGATGAAGCCTTTTAGTATTTATGTTCTCCGGTTGTTGTTGAATAATCCATAGTGGGATTTGCGTCAGCGTTGCATTAGAATTTCATATACATTTTGTATTTCAATCAGCTTTGCTAATAATGCTAACTAAATCTCAAAGCCATAGATAGATAGGAGGAACACTTTACTGTTGTGACAATAGAAAACATATTATACACTTCAATATGAAATTGCTCGTCTAGTGGCCAAGTAACTACAATACGTCAAAGATATTGAAATGTGTCGTGAACTTGAACCGCGTAGGTACAAAAATCCAATTCTTCGGGTGGGGTCGTTTGAGCAATAAAGGTCATGCGAGCCGAGTTCCCATGGCCGTCACAAACAATACCAGAATCGCGAGTCTCGAGCGCATAAAACCGAGAACAATCGGCCGAATGGAAACAAGAGACCGATATAAATCAAACTAAGCGTTGCGTGCACCGGCCCGGCCATAGATCCTCGCGTTTCAACTCGCCTTCCCGCCGCGCCACTTATAATTACCGAGTACTTTCGCCAACCAACGGCCCGCCGCCATCTTGCTATTTATATTGCAAAATGGCGGACGGCGCGCAGCACGTGTTCCCCTTTCTTTTGTTATTTAAAGAAACCGACGCTGGTGCATTCGAAAAGTGGAATGTGCTAATAATTTATGTGACGGCGCTAGAAACTAAAGTCGGAGCTGTTGGCTTGGTATGGATTTGGAGCTTTCAAGTCGTGAATAAGGCCTCGCAAAATTTACATTGAATAGGCCGCCGTTAAGTTGCGATGTGACTGGACGCAGCGAAGGTCACCTTCATCGAGCAATCGAAGCTCACTCCATCGCAGTTGCGTCGCAGTGTGCGCCTAACGTGACGCTATAAACGTTTTGTTAAATATTGAAGATGTTAATGAGGTGACCTTGCTGAAAGTCACATATTTAAATATGACTGTCTTCAGAACAATACATCTTTGTCTGAACGCTCAGGTGCAAAACGTACAACTGGTGTTAAATGAGAAGGAAACATACCAATTCAAACATAATAATTACATAAACAAAGGTATACGTTACAACGTAAAAACAACAAGTACAAAGATAACATAGTTCTAGTGTAACAAGCGACATAACAATAATTTGCGTTATTGTTTATGCAAACAATTTATATTAAAGCCAGTTGCGCATCGGAACTGGAATGTGTTTACAGAACACTGAATAAGAACAAAGGACATTGATGAACTTGACAAATCAACAGTATTATCTGCAGAGCGGTAACTACTAGACGATAACAAATTGCACAACTAATACATCAAACTCATAAAGAGGCGATAACGTTTATCAACGGCAAGTGGGTCAACGCTAAACGAGCTGATTAAGCAAGTATAAATAATGTGTGCCAAAGCATGCTGTAAGTAGAGATTGTAAAAAAAATGTTCTTTGTTTTTTAGGTACACTTCATCACTCAGATAATAATATAATTAATAATCGAAACACCAAAATATCAATGAGTTATTATGAACACTTGATGCTTTCCTGTTACATGTCTATGAAGGCAGGTTCAGGAAACCGAAATCGTCCATGATTTCAATGCATATCTTGCAAAGAAACGTACGCTTAGTATTCAGTAAGTCTGCGGGCCAGTGGCAACCGACTATGATCGTGGTCCGCCGTTCGTTGAATATGTATGAGACGTTACTGGAGTTACACACGCACGGGTTTTGAGCCGTGACACACATCCTCGGCAAAAATCTATGCGATTTTTCTCACTTCACGTGCACACGAAGCGTTCCATTCCATTAAGACCGTATTTAAAATTTTAATAACTCAACTATTTAACTATACGGTAATGTTAAGTACAGAAATAATGTTTTATTCATTCACTGAGTGGAAGTGAAACTTGACCGTGCGATACTATTTCATTATACTTATGTGCATGTCACCGCAATTGACTATTCTAATGAAAACAATAGTCTGGTGTTCTTCCTACTTGTAGAGTTTCATTGTCTTCGTCACCTTTAAGTTTGTTCATAATAAAAAATCGCAATAAAGACGTGGAATATATTTTAATATATTGTCGTGCGTCATAATGTCAATAGCAGTTAATCTATTTTCGTAATATCCGGTCATTATTGTTCTCTGGGTGCGACGATTATACATTTCGGAAGGCAACGTCCTCATTTTATACCATCGCCATTGTCAATATTTGGTTAAGCGTGGAATGCGCAGTGAAAAAAGCTAGTAGGTATACTTGTATACTTATATGACGAAAAAAGTAAATTATGATATGATGTTCCGAGAATCATGAACATGACATCATGGCATTTAAATAGGGATACAACGTTGGCAGCCGCGTATTAATGGTCGGCAAAACAAAAAATAGGTAGGTAATTATAATACAAATTAATCGTGGCGCAGATAAAGAAAGAACTTTATACACTTTACGTTAATAGAATTAAAAACGATACCATTGAATCATGTGCAATAATATAATTAGTGCGTAACATTTGAAGAAAACAGATGTGTAAATTTGTAATGGTTCATAATTCTCGTTACCCACATCTGTCATGCTCGCGGCTATGTTGGTAACACTCGCTATCCGATGGTCCATGCTGTATTACCACGTGTACCTACCACTACCATAGCGGCATGGCCTCACATAACCTTACTACATATGTATTTGATAGCTGAGCTAATCATAGTGCACTATATGTTAATAAAACATGCAAACTTATTGCAAATATGTAAGCAATGAGACGTACAATAGGAAAGAAACGAGAATGAAGCGTGCGAAATGATGGTGAACGTGGGAAAGCGAATGGCAGCATTGACGCTGTCGGCCATTTTGAATTGGGTTCGTTCGGAAAACATCACATGTCCACGCGTCCGCCTGGCAACAACGTACAAGCGTTAAACGGAGCGGAACAATTCGAATGCACCACGTGCTTTTTTATTTGTGAAACATTCCTCAGTTCGAGCTATTGAATTATTGATCGATTCGCGCGGCCTTTTAACAGTTCTTAACTATACTTTAACTAAATATGTGTTTGTGGTTATAGGTCATAACTTTATTAGTCCTCTAATTAAGACTTTATACTACGATAAATACATACCTACTAACAAACGATAATACGAAATATTCACCCTCACAAAAATGTGTTATGACGTGTAATTTTTTGGATCACGTATTCGAATTGAAAAGGTTGAAAAGTTTTTGTAATAAAAGCACTATACTGCCTATTCATGCGCCCACGTAACTGACGGGTGGACTGACGAGCTATGGCCTCCTACGTACATGTTCCAGATATTGTAATTCCTAGAATTTCTGCACTGAACTTCGCTTTATATTGTATTGCTGTGTCACATTTTGAGCGCTTAATGCTTTCAGTAGATAAATGGTAGAGTGATTATATTATGACATTGTTATTTATTTACAGAGATAATAAATCGTTAGAAAAAAATAACATTTAGTTTATCTCCTAATGGCTACGAACGATGACAAACACTAGCAGATGGCGTACCTGCTTCACTATGCTATCAGCTATATTTACAAATGACAAATGATTAGTACAAAATATATTCGCGTTCATAAACAACGGCGTGACTTTTTCATCGTCTAGCTATTTGAATTATTTGATAGGCGTACAATGATGCATGTGGGAGTAATTTGCGACCGTACGAGTACCGACTGTGTTTATAATACTATTCGTGACAAACGTTTCCTCCATGACCCATCACGCCATGCCGTGACTCATCATTGTAGTTAATGCTGTTTTGTTATTATGTTATTATTACGTCTACGTTGGATTATATATACATATACACTCACGCCTGTTATCCCCGAAGGGGTAGGCAGAGGCGCAACTAGTGCACCCACTTTTCGCCGTTATTCCATCCCATGATGTGATAGGGGGCGAGCCTATCGCCATATCGGGCACAAATTCCAGACTCCGAGCTGATACTGAATAGAAATACTCAATATCACTTTGCCCGACCCGGGAATCGAACCCGAGACCTCAGCTTTGCAGTCGTACTGTAATACAACTACGCCCCCGAGGCAGTCAATCTCGTTGGATTATCAACACTTTTTAAATGTGCACAAATAAATACTATTGAAGTGCGATAAATGATCATCATAGATTTATGCTAGTTGCACTACAAGCTGTAATAAATATGTCAAATAATAAAGATCAGTGTATAAATCTTAATAGAGTACACGGATTTGAATGTGTTTTAATTACGTAATGATGCCGCTGCTTACATTATGAAAACGGCTCCTTAGGTACTTCAAAGGCTTGTTTTGTGTTGATGAATATAAAATTGTTTGATCATCAACAACTTTTTGCTGAAATATTCGGGTCCTACGTCGTCTCGGGGAGTAACTATAAACTAGTACTTTACATAATTTGGGGTTATCATTACGTAACCTTAAGACATAGCAAAAAGGCCACAAAAGCGGTCGCGAACGCCAGCCTCTCGCTGCCATCACGTAATTCGTGAAATTCAATGGCAAAAAAGCGGATAAAAAAACGTTGCCAGTCGACAAAAAAATTAACGGCAACCGAATCTGATAGAGCGGGATAAATTCAGCGAATTGCACCGGCCGGAGTGGGACGGACGTGCACGCCATCTTGCTTGCATCTACTCTTTAGTCACGCGCAGTGAAGCAGCGTTTCTATTTTTTGCGAGCTCTCGTCTGACCTCGTTGGTTTATCGTTATCATGCGGCTCTAATAATAAATGGATTTCGCTCGTCATGGAATGCGCATTGGCGTCGCTGCCGCAATGAGCGTGCGCACCAGTAACATTGATAACCTTCGATGCCGAGTTCATCAGATTTTTTGACATGCGATGCACAATTGGTCAATTAATTACACAAATTGCGTTATCCGCTGAATCAATTTGCATTGTAAGTATAAAGAGCGTGTCCGCGTTCAACTGTTATTGCATAGATTAGTTAAGATTACTCGTATAATAGTCTATATTGTTTGGACTACAGTTGATGCTGATAAACTATTGTCCACTTAACCCGTTAATTGTAAAGTTCATAGTCAATTAGTGCACCAGCACAGTTGTGAACTTGCGTTGTTAGTGTACAAACGAGACACAATTGGACGGTTTTACAGACTGGCCTGGTTTAATGGAGACGTTTAGTACTGACAATCACGAATTCGTGACCGAGTGTTTGAGAAGTATGCACTTATCGCGTGACTAACCTTTAAGTATGGACGTGGAGTCTGACAGGCTACTCGATGTTTTCGTTTCCTTAGTTTCTACTAATTCCCCCCACTCCCCGCGATTGAGCGTCTCAGTAGCTTTTCTTTTAGTTTTAAAACTACCAACGAGGGAAGAGTTTGCGTCTTCCGATGAATATCACGCCAGTAATGACCATCAAAATTTTGACCGGAGCCTGTCAGGCTACACGTCCATTTTTGCCCTATAGTATATTTTATAAAAACGATTATGTTTGTTTCGGATTTTATTGTACAAAATTTCAAAAAACAATAATGCCCGGTAATTCTAAATCAAAACAATCATCTACGAGTTCTGTTCAAAGCTCTGTGAAAAAAACTTTTTGTGCAGGAGATCCATCTTTCGAACAAAAAGTGAGTGAGTTGTTGGTAGCTTCGGATCGGTCTGACAATGAAGAATATTGAAGATTTTTTTTTTATATTGGAGTCCGAACTGATACAAAATCATGAATGTGACAATGATGAAAATCAGGACCGAGATCACGACCAAGACCAGGACCAGAACCTAGGAGAAGAATCGGGTAGTGATAGTTCGAACAACATTCTACTATCCGAGTTAGTGACAACTAGCTATTACAACGGCCAAAATAGGTATAAATGTGAGAAGACGCCGCCTTCGGCTAGGGTCCGTACCCCACAACATAATATACACGATTGCCAAGAGAGCTGAGGTTCACCATGACTCGAGTTTTAGGTAATGATATGGTTACAGAAGAAGGAAGTTTTTCCAGGTCCCAGGATCAAGAAACCAGTCAAGGAACTAGAAGAGCATGTAGAATCTGTCCCGTGAAAAAACATAGGATGACTACCCATGTTTGTGTTGGGTGCAACAAACCTGTGTGTCTCCAATGTTCTAGATCTTTGTGCACTGACTGCCAATAAATTTACGTTATTAGACTGTTGTCAAAATTTTTTATATTTGTTACTTGAAGTAGGTATTTTATATTTTTGGTTTCTTGTATATTATATTTTAAGAAAAGAAGAATTATTTTGTTATAGGAATAAGTTTGGCTGTTTTTAATACCTAAAAATGCAACCTTAGTAGATTTAGACTGAAAAGTGCCAATATTTATGATTTTTAAAATTTCTATATTTTTTTAAATTAAAATTGATTATATAAGCACGTTATTTTATTGTTAAACCCCATAACTTCAATATTCAATCAGTTTTAAAGCGATCTTATATCGAATTCCCCGAAAAAAATGTGTGTACATATAGGAGCCTGTGAGACTACACGTCCACAGTAGTGTTAAGAAAAAATGACGTCCATACTTAAAGGCTAAACAACTATCACAAGTTAATCAAAATTAATCGAGTTTTTTGTGTCTGCTTCGAAACTTCGCCGTAAACACGTTCGCGAGAGTCAAGGTCGAATTTAGTTCGGCTTCGTTCAAAATATGCAAATTAATACTGACATTTGAGCTTAAAGAACTGCACTGAATAGTTCATTGGTTTTACCTGACAATTTAATCACAGTCGATTTGTCACACTGCAGTGTAGTAAATTGGTATATAATATGTGCAAAAATGTAGCGAGCCATATAATATGAAGTTAGAAATCGTGCGGTTATTATGAAATACAGCGACCTTTGGCTCGCGTTAAGAAATATGCATCCTATTATACAAATTCCTGACCTTATAGTTACAAATGGGAATAGAGGAAGATATAAACATTCTTTACGACATTTTTCACAGAGGTGTTTTGATGAAACGTAGGTAAGCATAAAACTTAACTAGTTAGGGCGACTCTGGTCGTTTGGAAAACAAAACTAACTTAAAACAATGAATAAGAAGACACTATAAATTAACTTGGGTAATGTAATACAAAGTTTATTCGCAGCCAGACAGCAATTACGTAGAGAAGTTTAAGCGGTATTCACGAACGGCAAAGAGGAGGGGTGTTCCCTCCCCGCCTCCACGCTTTTCACCCCTTTGAAACAGTTCAAACTCTCGGCAGGGGGTGAAATTGCGAAAGTCCCACCCCTAGGCTTCTATCCGATTATTTCGGAATCTTTTATAGCTTGATAACTTTCTTTGGCACCTGAAACTAAGAGAAAAGATTGGTCTCGGGATTAATTGAATTCAATATGTTTTGTGGGTAAACTCGTCAATGCAAATTTGCTTTACCAGCTCTATGATTTTGTTGAAACAAAATTTATCATGAATATTCAATTCAGTTTGGAACTTTGACGTGCAATGTGAGACGTGATTCCAAAATGTAAATCGAGAGAACGAGAGCGTGCTAATACGAGACACTAATACATAATATATTTGAGATATATATTTTTTTTATTTATCCTTTTAAGTCTACAATTTCTGTGTCAAACATTATCACAAAAGTTCCAGATATTCGTAGAGATTTAAGATAAAACCAGCTCAACGGTGATCTACTTATAATTCCATAAATAAATTTTAAATATCATTAGCCAACTAATAAAAGCACACAAAAAGTTAAAGATAGTCAAGAATAAATATTTTATATGGAAGTAGGAAGATAGCAGGCGAGAAGAGAGTTCGCTGAAGTCCGCCAACTTCGTAACTTCTAAACTTGTGCCTCTTCGAACTTGCCAGTTACCTCTACGAAAACTGTAATGGCTGGAAGCAGATAATCTGCAAGTTTGTCACTCTGAACAAACTTCTGTAATGTGATCCGTAATTACTTTACTAACAGAATCTTGATATTATTGATACTGTAGTTCGTACACACGTGTCTTACGCAGATGTATTGAATATAAAGTTACTTTATAGACTACATATAGGTTATAAACCTCAAGGACTCAAAATGTCTCTGAAAAGAAGCACACAAATTGATATTGCGTACTCAATTGAAGTAAGCACATACTGAATTAGAAATGTATTTTAATAAAATCACAAATCAAGATAACATTAATAAATTATTAAAATCTCAGGTAGAAATAACATAGAAAAAAACTTTTTGCAATTCAAATAAGGAACAGTGCATTTTGTATTTTTGTATTATAGTGTTCGTATGCAGATAACGGATCCCGACATTATTTTTTATTATTCATAGCAGCAGACTTTCCGATCTTATAAAACTAAATTCGAATGTTGGATTCCACAAACTTTCTTTTTATCGTTTTAGTATTTCAGAGAAGGTAACGGCTGTTTACAAAGCTGATACGTATAAAGCTAATTTCATCCATGATGATGCGCGCTACCCATTTTTGAGCGGGGATTTTGCGGGTTAAGACTTAAGAGTACTTTGATTATTCATCATAGTACGCGTGTGTACTCATGGGTATTTAGTGTGGATTTAGACAAGTGGAAGATTGCCCACTTAGACTGTAAACGGATAGGAAAATTAGTGGGGCGCGTCATCGTGGATGGCATTATCTATAACCTCTTTGACAAAATGTATTGAAAACTTTTTGCTTTGTAATTTTTTTACAAGCTCAAGTACACCAATAGCCAATTAGAGTTATTGAGCGTTCACAATTTTTTATCATTCATATTTCATTTCTCAAGAATTTATTATTTCCTTCTAACGTAGTAAAAATATCTTGAGTTGTGCTTTCAATGTAAAAAGAAAGCATCATACCGATACCTTAAAACAGCAGTAAGAAAAATATAGTACAATAGCGACGGTTTCAACACAAACTTTGTCTTGTAATAAACGGAGCGTGTTAAATATAAAAAAATAAAAATAAACATTTCGATTGAATACCTACAAAGTTTGCACAATATTAACTTGGGATGAAAAGAAGTTCCCCAACTTCAAACATCACAACACTCCGAAGTGTAGCCTTATGAATGTAGGCCGTTAGAAAAACAATGTTTGTTTTTACTATAGCAACGTTTTATATTACAATTTCAGTGGAAATGTTACGTTATGCTAGTTATAGATACATCAATCCAATAAATAACGATGTAAATATATGAAATAAATAACGATGAACACTTTTAATTATATTCAACGAAATGTTTGACCGTAAACAAAACAAATCAAAAGTTAATCAAAATAACAAGTTTAATTCAACCGGACCTTCGTCTTAGTGTAATGAATAAGTTAGTAAGATTGAACTTCTCATCGACCTCAGCTTATATAATAGAGTAAGTACGGATTCCGAAACTTCGTGAATTGATTATTAACTCGGAGATTAGGCGAATGGAGTGAGGCAAAATTCCATTTCATTTGGTTCCATTATAAACTTCATGATAACTTATGACCCCTTAATAAACGAAGACTGAAAAAGTTAGCAATAGATGTCACCAATTGAATGATAAAGAAGCTCTACATATTAAAACTCACGTCATTCTTATTCACGGGTTCATTCATAATATAGTCTGCACCCTGGAATTTAATCTAAAATCTTCAACATTGTAAAAGCGATATTTATATTTTTTTTATTTGTTATGGAACCAAGAAATGTATAAATTAAGAATAAAGTCAATTAGTAACAGTATATTTATAACCATAAATATGTCAATTCGAAATAAACAGTTATTTGAATCCGGTATAACTGCAAAAGTAAAGTCGGAGAAGTTTGCAGCAAACACACTATTTGGCATTCAACAAACGTAGCAAGTCCAGAATCTGCGGCCACTGGTGTAAAACAATAACCGTAATTTAAGTTGGAAACTCATTAAAAGCGAGGAAGGGACGGTCGGAGCGTTACATAAAGTATATGATATGGAGGGGCGCAGAACGTTTTGCGAGATCGAACTTTAATTAGTCGAAAGGAAGTTAGGTGACTATTCTAGGTGTATTATGCTATCTGATGTGAATTATATTTCTACTACTAAGTCATTAAGTAACTCTATGTGAGATAGATAGTTTTGAACTATGTTCATTTAACAGAGGTTTCCTGACAGTAGTGATTTTTAAATTTTTCGATATGTATTACAGTAGGTACCTACTGACTGACAAGCGTAATGTTACATTCAATGTGCAAATCAAACCTAACAATTTGTTTCTTACGCCGTTATTCCATATTTACAGTACACTTTATAACTATATTTCATCTGTAATCACAGAAGGTATTAAGGCTTAAGGCACTTGATTCCGCGAAAATTACACCACATTTATATTCAAGTTAACTGCTCCGGCAAAGGTCGATCCGGTCGTTTACAGAAAAGGGAAACCATCAATCAACATTTAGTTGATACGGCCACTTGGAATACGATTACTCGGACATCGATGTTGGCGCATTTCCAATTTTAGTAGTCGAATGTCTTTTGTGCAATAGGGCAGGGCACATGAAGTAGGTCCGGCGAATCCGGATGCATTCACGACCCCCCGAAACCGTCCCACATGTTGTTTTAGTCAGTATGCAGTATAATTTGAGGGACCCGTTCCAGAGGTCGTTTAGGTGGTATCTGTGTCGGAAGGCCGATGAGTCCGACATGACCATTAAAAAAAGGGCACATGAAATATGTACGCAGCCGGCTAACGGGTTTAAAGACATGAAACAACTACTCGAATCTTTATATCAATACATTTAAATTTACAAAATAGATGTTGTTTATCAAAGGAATTGATTTCCTTTTTTGAGACGTGGGTCCGAAAAGTTGTTAAATCAAATATAATTTAATCTAAACATTGGTTTAGTTATAATAGTTTTGAATCAGCAGATACTGGGTAGTGGGTGGCAAACTGTTATGTAAGGCAGACTATGAATATTTTGCGTGTTTTCAAAATACTGAATCACCGCTTCTACCGTTTGTTTTCCCTTCGTTTTATGCCGCTCGGAAATTGGGAAATATAATTTATAGACTCCCGTTTTATGGATATCGACCGGTAAATTCAGTTAGTAGTATATTTTCAAATAATCATTTGACGCCATTACATTAGAGTTAGAGATTTTATAGTGATCTTAAATAGCACTTGATAGCCATTGTATTGAACAAATAGTAATTTTGTTAGCAACTACGATTGGGTGTAGAGGTCGCATTATACGGTTATACGGAGATTAATCGTTGTAAGATTGACGATTGGATAATTTTACGAAGGCCTTGATGTCTGTAAAATTATTAATGGAAATTTAATACATACATAGTTATACCAGCGATACGTAACTAAAAGGAAAAGGCCAAAGATTGGAAATTACGTCACCTCAATATTTTGACGTTTCATATTTCGAATATTTTCGTGTGTTAAACATCTGTCGTAAACTGGGAGTGCCCTTGAGATTGTCGACCGTATTATTATTCTTTGTGGTTGGAGCGTAGCCAAATAATTCGCAATGCCGCATTAATTTGATAACTTAACGCACAATTTTATCGTTAACTGCATAGCATTGTGACATTGTAATAAACTCTATAAAAGTTGCAAAATCCTTTTAGTTTCACGTCGATTTCATTCTGCAGCGAAATTAATAAATTAAGAAGTTTAAGCTATGAAACTTATTATTACTGACAGATAAGAGGGTTATCCTCAAAGTTAATTTATGTCGTGGTATAAACCTCGATCATGATCTTGGTATTTGAATTAATAATCCTTCTATCATACGGCATACTCTAACATTATATCCTCATTGTGAGGGTCACGTCCTCGCTCCTCAGTTATTGTTTTCTGTAGACTTTACATTTACCGTTGGCCAAATATGAAAATTTATCAACATGGCCAAATTACATTCATTGAAGATTATTTGCGAGAACGGCGACGACCATAAATATCATCCTCTGTTCATTGTTTCCAATAAAAAATATGACAAATGGCATCCATTACGGTGTGCAGGTTTGGCGTGCCGCCACGGTCGACAGCCTCGCCTTGACCAAGATAGAGACGTGTCCGGAGATGTCTGTCTCGCATTGTGCGCATATTGATTACGAGATTATACAGAGTTCTTTTGCATAACGTTCGTCTACAATGAATATTTACACAGGAACTTATTTTGACATGCATATTGTGATAAGGTTTCACAATTTGGCGTTCTGAAAATAACGTGTGCGTGTTACAAAAGCATCAAAAATACACTTCAATGAAATATCAAACAAAAATTATTATTAGCGTTTGATGTCACTGATGTGAGCGAAATAAATACCAACCGGCACAGGCGAAATACTTGGGTTTCTTCCCACATATTATTTCTTTCAACAATTCATTAGGAAAACGAGATGGAATGGAATTTTTAAGAACCAAACACGTTTTAAAATGTATAAAAATACATCTCGTCTTTATGGAAAGTATAAAATTTTTGTGCATTAATTTGCATTGATTAAGTATTACATATTCTAAACAGGATGTAACAAGGAAACTTTCCTATTTAAATAACACCGTGAACTAAGTATCTTTGTTATAATAAAGTCAGGAAGCCCTATTCCCCTGATTATAACTTAAATATTTATTAAGTCTGAAGGATTTCTGTAACCACGTAATTATTTTCAAAGTGTAAAAACACATCGCATGGCACATAAGTTGTTTTTGGTTTTTGGAAATAATTTACGAATGGACAGTTCCAATCTATATTATACCAAGAACCTATCCAACGGCTCTATTGGCCTTAAAGTAGTACGGTGACTGACTGAACATACTCATTGATATTAATATTGACGTCGGTCTAGCTCTAAAAGGTCTAAAAGGCAGGCGTATAATTATGTCGTTTTTAACCGCAAAGCAAAATACACTAACAGTGACCTAGTTCACTATCAGAAGACGGTTTGCTCGGTACGATAACAATTCGTTACCAATGATAAATTTAATAAGGGGGATTTATTTTATCTGCGGTACTTTAGATAGCAAACACAACGCCTCAACGGATCTTATCTGATTTTAACGCAAACTCACCTTATATATTAACTATAATTATATGAAATAAATATAGTCACATGATTATGGACTAAAGTGCTTTCGTCGTGTAAAATAAATATCGATAGTTATCTTTCATATTTTGAGATTATAACAATGTCACAAAACATGTTTCATTACTCGTAAATAACATCATTGTATTTTATTCGGTCGTGTACGTGCTCATATACTTAATTCTTTATGTAATTAAGTTTTATTGGTAAGTACAAACGACATACGTTAGATTCTCCTAACAAGCATAATGTGTATGGTTAACGTATCATCATGGAACTCAGCAGTCGGATCATTACATGGCGTGCTAACGACACCATCCATTACCGCGATCAAAT